>OX458319.1:11753969-12953969 GCA_949768715.1 Dascillus cervinus | reverse complement strand
CAGATTTCACTGCCACATCATCAGACGTAGTATTTAAACATGACTGGCCACGACAAGAGCCACATATTATTGAACATGGTAATCCTAACTTTGGAGTCGTTTTCATTCGACGAAGTTGTTCTATTGCTTTTATATTGTTATTATTGTCATCATATCCATCAAACAATACAACTATATTACAACTATATAAATACGTCATATTGTCTATACAATACACCATCAAACTTTCTTAACCTCATATCTCGCAAATTATTGGTCCCATGTAAATTTTGTATAGCATCTTTTTGTGCAGATTGATAATAAACAACTTTTATAATAACCAAAATTCAAATAAACCAATACTTCACAAGATACTTGAGAAAAACTGATTTTTGCGACCTTCGACCTACAACAATTTCTTTGGCGGACGCGATTTTTCAATGGATTTTTTATACAGTGTTGCTTATAGTGATACAAAGAAAATCCCGAAAGAAAATCTTCCCTTGGAATTTTTAAAAAGATTGGCTGAGCTATATGTGATGATCTTAGAAAAATTTAGAGAATTGTGAGAAAATGGACTGTTAGAAAATCGATTTTTAAAAATGTTCGAATTATGGAAGTTTGATCGTTCGTTACTAAAAAGAATGTTTAAAAGATAAAATTTCAAACACCGTTTAAATAAAATAGCTTAGCCGGAAGAGGAAGCGATCATTTCAGAGTACAAAACGTAGACAGAAGTCGTTTCTCTTCCATTCCTCACTCATTTTATTTTTTGTACTGAAACGTAATGTGATAATATATTCATTTAAGTTACACACGAGGGTTTGGGTGTTGAACTGTTTATGAAATAAAATAATTTCTACATTTGGGTATTGTTTATTTTTCAAACTGGGCGCGTTCTCCATCGATCATAACAACGGCGTTGCCCCAGGAGAATATTTTCCTTGGATACCACCTACTCATTTGCTTAAACGTCATTTTTGAGTGAAATTTTTTTGTAATCGTAATATGGATGAGACCGACGATTTCGGTGATGCTATGGAGGAGGAGGGGGAAGAAGGTGAAGAGGAAGAATTGGACCCAAATAATCCCGAACATGCGTTTTTGATCTTGGAAAAACAGTACACAAAGGTAATTGACTCGTTCTTCATTTCTCTCCTTAACTATCACAGTCCCAAGCCGGGATTACGCTGCACCAAGACGAATTGATGTTCAATATATTTTTATATTCAAAAATTCATGATACTATAACTATACAAGATATGATCATCCGGCGGACAAAAATGATTTAGTTTCGCGCATGACGTCACTAGGCGACAATCGCATTCGCCAACCTTATTAAACATAGGGAAACAAGTAAAATACAGACAAATTAAAAATTGTCGTGCGAATAAACAGTAACGGAAATTAAAAAAACAAGTATTTTTGTTTCGTTTTATTGGGAGTAATAGTTATGTTATACACCTCCCTAAAAATAAAATTATGTTAACTAAAATAATTCAAAACGAATGCTGTCTACTAGATTAGTAGTGGAATAGGTTACCCAAGTTGTTGTTTTAATTAATTTTCGATTCCGTCCAGTATGTGGTTGATATAAATGCTTATTTAGAAATCTAATTTGAATTTAGGTAATATACAGTGTGTCCATGGATGGGTTGACAAGAGGGAACAAAATTTTATTTTTAACTACGCCAAAAAGTTATTATTTATAAAAAGTTTTGCTTGTTTTGGATAGTCATAAACAATTGCCAAAGTTTTATTAAAATATACAGAGTGTTCTAAAAATTGCAAGATATGAAATTGACCTTAAGCAAAGTAGTTTTATTTTTTATTATCGTAAAAAATGTTATTTCAGAAAGTTGTTTCAAAACTTCAGAAAAGCTTAAATTAAATACAAAGTAGAGGTGTCAACAAAATTTTGTATGAACAGTAGCGGTCGTTGTGATGTGGAATATTGAATGATAAAATTATTGGCCCATATTTTATAGAAGGAAATTTGAATCAACATGTGTATATGCATATTTTGGAAACATTCGTTCTACTGTTTTTCAACACCTTAGAACCGGGGACATACAAAATAATATCATTTGACAGCAAGACGGATGTCCTGCCCATTCGTCTTCTAGTGGTTAACTCAACATTTCGGAGATGGGTAGATAGGAAGATTTGCTTACGGTCAATTTCATGTGTTATAATTTTTCGAACACTCTGTGCATTTTAATAAAATTATGGCAATTGGTATGACTTTCCAAGACAAGCAAAACTTTTTATAAATAATAACTTTTTGACGTAAAGTTGAAAATAATTTTTTTTCCCGTATTGTTAACTCCGTCCGTGGACACACTGTATACTACCTGATGTCTAATGTATTTTATGTAAAAGATCATTTACGAAATTGCCAAGTAACAAACGCTTAATCTTCACAACATAAAGAATACACGTGTTCTTGCGTTGCATGCAACTTCAGTTGTCACCTTGTGACGTGTACGACGTATGTAAACATACGCGTGTTCATATCTGCTTATAGTCCTAGTATCATGTGTATGATTTATTACAGACTGTTGTTGAAATTGAGCAAAATCCGGAAATCGCGCAATATGTGGATGAATACAATAAATTATTCGAGGCTCTTTACGACACATACTCGAAAGAGCGGGAGCTTCGCGATAAATACACTGAACTGGAAGAGACTGACGCAGAAAATGTGAATCAATTAGAGGTCGCCATGAAAGTGATTCAATCGGACGAAGAAACCATAGCTCAATTAAAAGATCAGTTGGAAAACGCTTGGAAACTGGCCGACAACGCACACGCCAGGGAACAAGCGGCCCAAGAGATCATAGACAATTTGCGGAAACAAATCGCCGGTTTGAACGCGGAAATTGACTTGAAAAACAGAATGGGGCAGGAAAATTCCGAGGAGTATTGAACCATCATCGATCGTGCACACCTAAATTTTAAGTTAATTTCGCAATTTTCAGAATGGGCCAGTTGAGCAAGCACAAGGAAGGTCTCCAGAGAGAAAAGGAAAAGCTCCTAAATGAGGTTGCCCAACTCGCAACAAAATTAACGAACGCGATGAGCTACCAGGAGGAATTAGAACGTAAAAATTCCGCGGCCGATTTGAAGATTAACGAAATCGCCGGCCAACTCGAAGTATGCATTTCGACCTGTAGGCCAAGCAATAAAGCATTTTTTCATAACATAAATACTACCTGGAAACCGACTGTGCGATTTTGTCAAAGACAGTTAGATAATTTCCAACTCGAGAATCATAATTTTTAATTTGTTATAAACAGTTTTTTTTTAGTTCCTTGCTTGTAAAATGGAAACTAATGAAGCAATCATAATGCTGTCCATAGACGAATTGTAGAGAAATAAATTAGGAAGAGAAAGAGAGGCCGAATGGCCAGATAGGATAATTATAACTGGAGAAAAGCTGGAAAATCCGGAAAATTCAGTGCCTCTTTAAAAAATTCACAATTCCGCCATTTTGTAATTTCAAAAACTGAAACCTTGCACAAAAGTAGCTATTTATATGTACTTTATGCGTGCAAAACCCCGATTCTGTTGGACTAACAGTTTTTGCACAATCTCCATTTCATTCTTTCTTTGCGACATTTTTGCAGAGGGCTGGATGCTCCTGTGATTGTCCGATTTAAATTTTAAACACAGAATTGAAAACTAGACGTGCACACCAACAAAACATGTATTTTGGTTTTTCCATAAAATTCAGCGAAATAGCTGAAAAACGGTCAAGCACCCGAAAGTGGTCGAGTAGTGGAGGGAGACTGTCCGCTGAGGGGAAGCGCATTATAAAAGAATAGAAACGGACTGCGCTTCCCCTCAACGGCTGGCTTCCCCCTACTACTCGACCACTTTCGTGTGCTCGACCGTTTTTACTTCTCTTCACGACCGTTTTTCAGCTATTTTGGTGCATTTTATGGAAAAACCAAAATAGGCATTTTGTTGCTGTGCATGTTTAGTTTCCAATTCTGTTTTTAAAATTTAAATTGGACAATCACATGAGCATCCAGCCCTCCACGAAAATATTGCAAAAAAAATTGAAATGGTGATTGTGCAAAAACTGTTAGTCAGTCAGAGTCGGGGTTTTACACACATAAAATACATACAAATAGCTACTTTTGTGCAAAGTTTCAGTTTTTAAAATTACAAAATGGCGGAAATGTGATTTTTTTTTAAACACTCAGTTTTTCGGGTTTTCCAGGTTTTCTCCGGTTCTAATTATCCGATTTGGCCATTCGACCTCTCATTCCCTTCATAATTTAATTCTCTATAATTCGTCTATTGACATCATTAAGATTGCGTCATTAGTTTCCATTTTACAAGCAAGAAACTAAGAAAGACGCGATTTTTTGTTGAAAATTGTTTATAACCAATTAAAAATTATGATTCTCGAGTTGAAAATTATGCAGAATTCATCTTTGATAAAATCGCACAGTCGGTTTCCAGGTAGTAGGGTGACCTTGCCAGTGAATGAACACTTTGCATTTCGGTTGTCACATTTGCGTTCACAGAATTATTTTCTCCGTCCCCAATATCACTTTTGTTGCTAATAACTTGTTGTATCGATAGATATTTTGTTAGAGCACAAGATTATTGCATCATTTGGAAGACTCGCTACAAATCAATTTATTAAAAGACATTTAAATACAAGACGTACTAAATACCCAGTGAATGAACACCAAAACCAAAAACCAAAACAGCGACGTCCAGTAAATGAACACCCAATATGGATGACAATACATTAACTTCAAACGTATTTGTAATAAAGAAAAATTTGTTTCTTTGTTATAAATTATAAATTATGTTCAAAGATACCATGAAATAGGACCTGCCTCTACATTTGACTGCAACTCGCAACCAACTGTTGATTTGAGCAATGTCTTTTTTTGGAATAAACTGATAAGAAAAAAACAATAATTGGATCATATCTGTAGAGACCTAATGGAACTATTTCGCACTCAAGATAGTTCGAAAATGCCCCACTGTTCTTAATAATTCAGTTTATTTGAGCAGTGTTCATTCACTGGGTGGTGTTCATTCACTGGACGGTTCACGATATTTATGTTAAATTGTGACATTTATTTTGCTCTGTTGCTTGGCCTACTGGTGCGATATGAATTGTGATCTTTCGCTTTGTTTAGGACCAAGGTGGCGAATTAGAGCGCCAGAAACGTTTGCAAGACAAAATGGACCAGGACATGGCCGATCTGAACAAGGAACTCGAAACGAAAAATGAGGAAATCGCCGGTTTGAACGGCACCATCGGCAGCGGACAGCGACAAATCGCAAAATTGGAAACTCAACTGCGCGAACATAAAGCGGCGAGCGAAAAAATGGGAAAGGAATCCGAAGCGATTTCGAGCAAACACACCAAATTACTGGACGATTTCAACAGTTTGTCTTATCATCACGACGAATTGAAAAAAGAGATGGCGAAGAAATCGACCGAACTCAAGGTGAGCGAAACCTCCACGCGCGAGTGGTGCGTCATCCATCGTTTTGTTTTTGTTTAGGTGCGCCAGGAGGAGGCGGCGCATTTGCGAAACGATTTGAACAAGGCGGCGAAGGCGAGGGAAACGCAAGAGAAAAAAATTATGAAAGCCGAGGGCGATAAGAATGACGTCATAATCGATCGGGAAAAATTACGTCAAGTGATTGCGAATATGGAACGGGAAATCGAGCAAAACAAAAAACAGGCCGATCTGGACAAGAGAAGTTTGGACGGAATGCAACGGGAAAAGGAAATTTTGAGCAAAAATCTTTTGCGACAACAAGGTTTGATGAAATTTTACTCAACCATCATTTAGCGCGATCAATGTTGGACTTCACTAATTAAAATCGAAAACAGTTTTCATTTGAAATTGATAGGTTTCTGGTATACAGGGTGATGAAAAAAGGCGCATGTGGTTAATATAGGAGCAATGCTTTCTGTTGAAGCATCGTGGAAATCTCCACAAAATTAGTCTAAGCAGATTCTGTTTAAAATTTAAACACTTTGTCTAAGAGCACAACGTGGCAACACTGTACATATTTCCTTTTCTAAAGAATTGCATTCAGGTAGGCCTACTTCTTGTATCTAAGCAACCAACACTAACAGATGAGATAACAACTGTCACGTTGACAACTTTTTTATTTCAAAAGAATTTAATGTAATTACACAATAATACACAACAAACAAGCAATTGAAGGGCGCTATGCAAGAAGTCCTTAAGTGACATTGTAGAGATATTCTAGTGTTTGCGCTATTTCTGATAAAAATGGATGAAATTTCGATCGCACTTACTGATTTACGTTTAAAAAGCCCCTAACCATGTTATTTAGTAAAAATAGATCAATCAAAATCGAAACAATGTGATTTCCAGACTAAATTGAAATAAAATCTCAAATATCGCAGAATATGAAAAGGTGACTTAGGGTGACTGTCACCCTAATCCCCGTATGCTTCGTCCTGGTGTAGTTTCAATCGCTTCGACAACTGCTTCCTCCAACGCTGGTGTACGAACGTCACGAGGCCGTCGACTGTTTTCAGAAATCGGCATTATTGGGCCATTTTCTCTTAATCTCTAATGCACTCTTCTAATTCCTTAGCATCTGGATGACGTCGATGTCGATACAGTCTAGCATATTCTCTAGCAGTTTCCGATGTGTTATTATCTGTCGCACCCAAGCGGAGCAACATGTCTAGATATTCAGTAGTTATATCCCGAGTGCATGCCAAATACGCGAATATTTTTACGAGTGCACGGAGTGCACGAGTAAAAATGTTCAAGGATGGCATGCAGGAGGGATATATTAGGGACTATTTCCCGAAGAAAATTTCACGCAATTTTGATAGTAAGAATTTCCCGATAAAAATAATAAAAAACTAGAAATAATTACTTTTGGATAAATTACGATAAAAAAATCGAGATTGTAAAAGTACCGTAACTATCACATCTCAAATGTAAAGAAAAAAATTGAAAAGACGGGCTAATGTCAATTGTGGAAACATTTTCATTTTAAAAATGTGTTCTGTTCGTTTTGGTCAATCAAGCTCGAGCGACATAGATGAAAAAATTGGCACATTAATACCTGCAAATACAATAAAGGCGAATGTTGTTAAAATGTCCAAAAATATTCACTCTAAGCACATGTGCAAATACCCGGGTATTTTCATGGTGCATCGAATACTTGGTGATATTCCTACGTTGCTAGGTGATTTCTGTAAAATGCGTTAATTTGATTGGTTGAAATTTTCTGAGGGAAATAGTCACTAAAATTGTATTCCATTTTAAGACTTTTTAGGACATTTGACTTGTATCTTTCCAATTTGAAAAGAGAACTGACATTGGAAAGTGAATTATTGTTGCCACCGTTTCCTATGAGATTTGCGATGTTGCGACATTGATAAATTATCCTCGAAGCCAAGAAATAAATAATAAATAATAAAGTTGGCTTCAATAGGTTTTTTACACTTTTGTTTTAAAGTACCATCAACTGCATCAAATTTAGACTCTGACTATGAAATTATTACAAAATTGTTAATTGTATAGATTTTTATTGTCTGAATAGTTTATACTTAACGTATTTTGTTAGAAATCGTCTATAACATGTCGCTAAAGCAAATGCGCATATTTTTCATCACCCTGTATGACATACCTGCGCTGAGTTTATAGAACACCAGCAAAATCAAATCTAATTAATTTTGTTTAGGTGTTGCAATTATTTTATTCTTTGCATTTGATTTATACCAGGTGATTTTTTAAATTTTCCGTCTATACAGCTAATCCTTTTTAAGACAAACTCAAGTAAAACGTAGAACATTACTTAAAATTTCAATTCATTTTCATACTTCAAATTTAGTAGAACTATATAGGGATATATTTATAACATAACATTAATTGGTAGAAATGCCCATTTTTAGCGTTCATATGGCATTTTTTATTCCCGAATATTCTGATGAGGAAAAAGAAATTATATCCAACGTCGCTTCGTCTGAACTGTATGAGTTGCTTTCCACCATGCTACGAATAATTTGGCAAATTTTAAAACAAAAAAACTAAACATCGAAATTATCCCCAAAACTTTTTGTTTTACTTTTTTGGCTTGAAATAAAAATTATTTGGAAAATTTGTAGCACTAATCGAAAGTGTAAACTTCAACTGATGTAACATGTAGTACATTGCATACCTTTCCCTGAATTTTTAATTTGTATCATGGTCGCGGCGATAAAACTTCACTCACCCTGTACATCGAAAAATAAGAAATTCTGGTTCCATACCATCCCGACTAGGGATACCAATCCCGCATAAGTTTTGCGAGATCAGTAATGCGGGACTGCACATACGGGATCCGCAGGACTTGCGGGACTGAATAAAAATATCCCAATTTGAAAAAATATGTATACCGAGCGCGCGTTTTCTGTCGCTGCAATAAAATCAGGTCAAATTTACAAGATCAAACTTTGAATACTTTATCATTTCTCCGAATATATTTCCAAAAGAAATTTCAATAATTTTTCTTAATTTTTTTTACTAATAAATGCTACTTTTATTTTGAATTTAGTTGTCTTTTATTGCATAACTAACTTCTGGTACTTAATTTTCTTAGCAACTGAAAAAAGCATTGTGATGGTTTGTAATCCTGCAAATCCTGCGGATCCGCGGGATTGATGACGTCAGTCCCGCAAACTTGCGGGACTGAAGATTTGATGCGGGATTGGAACCCATAATCCCGACATACTGTTAAGCTACGATTAGTTATTTTACTATAATTAATATGATGATAGTAAACTTTAACTAAAATATAAAGAATTATGGAAGTCGCACTTTTTAAATGCTCGAGGTATTACTTGACAACTACTATCAGTTGCTGAAACGTCTGTAAAAATTTAGACGCCATCTGTTATGAATCTTGCTAACCTTATAAATGGGAACTGAGAATTTTATCCTTTTATACCGGGTGTAACTGAATAGATTGGTCAAACTGCTCAGCAAATTAATGATAAAAATTCTCATAAACATTATTCGAAAATGATTCATTAAAAAATTGTTAGATTAATTGTAAGATTATTAGAAAAAATATCTAGTTTACTCTTTTTACACTTTAAAGTTATCGTATTTATGGAATGCCGCAAAAATAGAAAACAAAAAAGCTTAATATCATAACAATATAATTAAACATACAAATTTTGAGGTTCGTTTCTGCTGAAGATGATAGCGTAGGTATTGATATCACTATTTTTTCTTACCCAATGTCATCTTCAGCACAATCAAGAATGTTTGGCTTGTTTGGAAAGGTGTATTACGAAATTAGACATTTTCTTTTCAAATAGGATCATTCACATTGAATTGCTTTTGATTATAATATGAATTCACTAGATAAAATAGATATTTATACAACAAGTGTAAAAAGTTGATGATTACTGCGCGCGACGTCATTATTGTTCAACGACAGAAGGGCAAAGTACAGTTGCATGCATCGTTTTGAGTGCAAATAGTGAGTGCAATAAAGTAGTTACTGCAGAAATCTTGGATGTATGATTTAAATACCTTTATCATTGTAGAAAATTAAATACTTTTATTTATTATTGTTGCTGCACTATTATAGGAAAAATGATGTATACCTCAAGTGATATAGCTTTTGGCCATTAGGTCTCGTAGGATATTTCTCACGTCGCGTACAGTAATCACCCACTTTTTGCACTTGTTGCATTAATTGTCACATTGCTTTTGGAAAAATGCTTCAGTAACAAGATACGAGTCGCATCTTGTCAGAAAACTCGTACTAAATCAAATATGTTTATTCTGAATGTATCAAATTGTAATAACCCAAGCCGCACTAAACGATGACTGGGTGTAGTATACCACTATTTACTATTTTAATACAAAGTTATTTAATGCAGCTGTTGGAAGAGATCATGTGAAGTTAATTAAAATTCAGGAGCAAAGTAAAAGAAAGCTCGAATTGGAAATTGACGAGTTCCATATGGAAAATAACAGACAAAAGAAGCAAATTGGATGGCTTGAACAGGAACGTGATCGAATGGTCGAAGAACAGCTGGATCTGACCTCAAAAATTGAAAATTTAATGGACGACATGAAACTGAAAAAGGTTCGCACGCCGTTATAAATTGCACGAACTATACCTATTTTTTTTTCATAGGCGGAAGTTTACGATTTGAAAAAAACGCTGGCCGAAAATGACAATCGATTACGCATGCAGCAAAATCTGTTCGAAGCGGTGCGCGCGGAAAGGAACGGCCTTCAGAAAGCCCTTCAAGAATCGAACGCCGTATGTGGCGAATTGAAAGGCAAATTAAAAATCAGCAGTCACCAATCGGAACAATTAAAAGAGGATATAGCGATGAAAGAACAACTTTTAATCAAAGAGGAAAACATCCTCAGGAAAGTCAATAAAGAAAAAGAAAATTTGAGAGCCGAAGTAAACAGCGGGCTGGAACAAATAAAATCGCTGAAAGGCGAAATCGCAGAAATGATGGCGGAAGAGAAACGCCTTCATAAAGTCATAATGGTATCGAGTTGTTTTATTTACAGTCGGAAACGAATAAGCAGTAAATTGCTTTTAGGAAGGCGACAGACTCATAAGAGATCAAGCCAAAGATTTGGAGCAGCTAATGAACGAACGGGACATTTTGGGGTCGCAATTAGTGAGGAGGAACGACGAGTTGGCGTTGCTTTATGAAAAAATAAGAATTTTGCAAACTACATTGCACAGAGGTATAAAATCAATTTATGTGATGTGGGTTGCATCACTTGGTGGTAAATTACAGGTGAGGCCCAATACGATCAAAGACTCGAAGATATAAAACTGTTGAAAGTCGAGATAAGACGATTGAGACAGGATAAAAGTTTGCTGACGAAATCGATTAACAACATGACCGACTTGCGACAAGAAATTTTCCATTTGGAAAGAGATTTGACGAGGGAGCGTTTGAAATGCAGGGCTTTGGAGGAAGAGCTTCAGAATCCCATAAATGTGCACAGATGGAGGAAATTAGAAGGATCAGATCCGGAATTGCTGGAGCTTTTACAAAAAATCAACTTGCTTCAGAAGTATTGTTTTCACTGAAGAAATATGGTGTGCTAATATTGCTTTCTTGATTTTTTAGGCGATTGTTACAACTGACATCTGAGGGCATTGAGCGCGAACGGCAGCTCAGAGAATCCGAAAGGCTGTATTGCAATTTGCGGCAGGTTTTAGCTCGACAGCCGGGGCCGGAAATTAAGGAGGAGTTAACACAAACGAAAAGGGCGCTATCGTTGCGTGGAAACAAATTAAAGGTACAAATTGAAATTTTTTTAATGAGTCCTTACTAATTTTTGGCATAAGGTGCAAAAGATTTGTACAATTTGTTGGAGAAAGGTTATCTAACAGGGTGTTAAATTCTTTTGCAACAACCCGCTTTAGGAGTAGGAGGCATTTGTTTTCAGCATATAGGGGAAAGTGGAGCAGAGAGGAATAGGCAACTTAGAGTCGATTGTATTTTAAAAAATAATGAAGTTATTTATTTTCCTCAAATATCAAAATTACCGTGTGTATATATGTTACATTTCTACAAGACATCAAACTTTAAACTGCTCACAAAAAAATATTATAAATATTTTATTAAAAAACATAAAAAAAACATAAAAATTTGATGTGGGGCAAAATGAAATATGTACCAATTATTATTATTTAAAAGTAATTGAATGAAAAAACGGTTACCATGACGTGTGTTAAACTTATCTAAAACCCCCAGTACTTCCGACTTAAAAATTATGTTACGATCTTCAACTTCTGGAAATACAAAAATTTCGCATGAAATTAACTAAAAGAATTATTTTGCTCCTGGGGATTAACCTCAACAACTTGGCCAACATAGTTTCCAAAAACCTTAGATGTTTTATCTTCCAATTTAACCAAGTTTAAGGTATTCTCAGAGTGTAAATTTTCATCGTCAGATTGACCAATAAAATCCGAATTGTCAATTGTCAAATTCGTTGGATTGTTCAGAATCAGATGACTCCACTGATTTTGTTTTTATTTGCTTTTTCTTCTTTAATGTATCAACATCTACTAATTGTCGCTTTATCTGTTTAGTTTGTTTTCACTTGTTGTTTCACTTTGCCCCAGTTATAAAATTTCTTTTTGCCCCAAGATGAAAAAGAAATCATAATAAAATGTTAAAAAGACTAACTTTACTTATTCAATATTGCTTATGCACCAAGAGGTAACCAATACTCTAATGCATTTTTGTAGAACGCAATATGTCCCTAAAACTAGTAAATGTGATTTCACATCTAAGCTCAACAAAATACATCAACATTCACAAAAACCACAAAATTTACTGTAGAATGGAAACCTGCTGACATCAAGGAATATGGAATAGTATACTCCGTGGCTGACATGCTCCAGTCAGACTTCACTGTTGGTATTACATTATTATTTACCAATTGACGCAGAAAAACAAAGCATGCGATAAAACGCGAATTCAAAATTTGAGTATATCACATTGCCCCGCTATTTCACTTTGGCCCAACTCTCCCCTACACTATCAATTTGGATCTAAAGCATAACATTATTGCATTAATTATTGTTGTCATAGTTTGAAACACTGAGTATTTTTTATACAAAAAAACACCCAATCTTCTAAAAAATTTCAAGTGAAGATTTTCCTTCGGGATTTTCTTTGTATCGCTATAAGCAACACTGTATAAAAAGTCCATTGAAAAATCATGTCAGCCAAAGAAATTATTGAAGGTCGAAGGTCGCAAAAATGAGTTTTCTCAAATATCTCGTGAAGTATTGGTTTTATTTGAATTTTGGTTATTACAAAATTTGTTTACTATTAAAATCTGCACAAAAAAGGTTCTATACAAAGTTGACATGGGACCAATAATTTTCGAGATATGAGGCTAAGAAATTTTGATGGTGTATTATACAAATTATACCACTCATAGTGCTATTTTTCCCTATCCTAACGATCGCTTAATAAATAATAATTAGCACTGGAGAAAGATTAATAAGTGATAATCCCACGTGCTGCTCCTCAAATCTAGTGTGCCATATTCACTCGAATGTGATTAATAAGTGATAATCCCGCATGCTGCCCCGCAAATCTAGTGTACCGTGCTGTCAACTGAAATATCACAGTTACAAAAAATATTGATGAAAAGATACAAAATTATAAACCGTGTAACACTGTAAAGTCTCACAAGTATATTTAGGTCCAATTTACCGAGTTCTGCGACTCTCGGAATTATATTTTGCCCGAAAAAGTATGAAATTGTTCATTCGTGATATAATCTGACGAATACAATTCGTGGAATCGTGACTATTAATAATCGCATGGGTTGATGCCCTCAACATGTTGTCAAATAATTTCACGATTCAAAGAGGAGTTATATTCATTTTTCACAACATGTTTCGTGTCCCAACTCATGCGATTATTGATAATCTCGACAATATGACAATATGACGCATTTATATAGTTGTAATATAGTTTTAGTGTTTGATGGTTACGATGACAATAGGAACAATATAAAAGCAATAGAACAACTTCGTCGAGTGAAAACGACTCCAAAGTGGCTTTTGTCGTGGCCAGTAAGATTTAAATACTGCGTCCGATGATGTGGCAGGGGAATCTGAAATAAACGACGACGAAATAGACCTTATTACTATGTTATCCCTTGAAATAATAATGATAACAGTAACGAAAATGATGAAGAAGAAGTAGAAGTAGATGACGAAGACAGAGGCGAGGAAGCAGAAGAAAACGACTCATAATAGGCCTCATGAAAACACTACGTAAAAAAACGCGCCTTGCATTCTACCTCAAAGGTGGTGCGGAAACGAATGCATCGCAGTGCCCAAATTTTCTCAGTCTCATATTCTGTTCCACATAAATTTTCTATAAAGCCTTTTTTGTGCAGATTTTGACAATAAACAAATTTTGTAATAACCAAAATTTACGTAAAATCAATACTTCACAAGATATTTGAGAAAACTAATTTTCGCGATTTTTCAACGGACTTTTTACACAATGTTTCTTATAGCGATACAAAGAAAATCTCGAAGGAAAATCTTCACTGGGAATCTTTTAAAAGACGAATACTAAAATGACTGGACTATAAAGAACAGTTTTAAAATGTAGATTTTGTCCTGATTGGATAAAAATAGCATTTCGATGAATTAATTTTTAAATGCAAATCAATAAGTCAAGTCATCCTCATTTTTCTTCATCTAAAGCGCATATAAAACCAGTCAAATGCCCATCCATTAGCATTACAATTATAACAATATTTGAATATTAAGGTGGCCAATTATTTATCTTACAATGTAAAACCATCATATTTTGATATTCTGGTCAGTCATGAGCTGGCCTATCATCAGTGGCGGATTATACGATAAGCAGACTAAGCGGTCGCGGGGGGCCCCGAGCTTTTAGGGGCCCCAAAAACAGGTGTGAATTATTTTGATTTTGAGGGCCCAGTTATTTTTACCGCTTAGGGCTCCCACTTGACTTGATCCGCCACTGGCTATCATCCCTCCAAGGGATGACATTGACTTTCGGGACGCCTGTATATTTAAGTGTTAATTTTTTTGTTTTGTCTGTTTAGTGTTTGGTTTCCGAATTAAATATGACTGAATTACAAGCAAGTGAGTATAAAACGGATTTAGAAAAAGTAACAAACGAACTTCGAGAAATTAAAAGAAAATACTTATTCGAAAAAAAAGCAAAATCCCAACGTCTAGAGGCGCTGCAGGTGGAACCGAGCAAAGAAACAAACCCCAGTTCTTCTCAGATAAAATTTACCGGGGGCGGTTTTAGAATGTCAATAAGCGGTAGTGTAAATAACTAAGTTTTTATGTGAAATAAACAGTTTTTACAAGGTGTCAATGATTGAATAAATTTAAGTCAACATTTTCGTAAAATTAGTTTGTAGATCATCGAGAATTTAATGGTAATATCACCGGTTTGTGTGTTTGAGAGGGTAATCGCAAGTTTTTAGGTTACAATGCGGAAGTTGCTGGAAGTTTGCGTTGATAATTTCGAGTCGGCAGTGGCCGCTATCTCAGGTGGTGCTGGGCGCATAGAGTTGTGCAGCGCACTATCAGAGGGCGGGCTGACACCGTCACCGGGCTTGCTAATCCAAATTCAAAACGTCAACTCGGTCAGAATTCCTATTTATTGCATGTTGCGTTGTCGAAGTTCGAATTTTATGTATAGTCAGGATGAAATCGAAATCATGGTCGAGGACGCGAAAATTTTGAAGCAGTACGGGGCGGATGGTTTCGTTTTCGGGG
Source organism: Dascillus cervinus (assembly GCA_949768715.1). Taxonomy (NCBI): domain Eukaryota; kingdom Metazoa; phylum Arthropoda; class Insecta; order Coleoptera; family Dascillidae; genus Dascillus; species Dascillus cervinus. Next base: position 12,938,675 of record OX458319.1, on the reverse strand, counting down.
CGCTTGTGGAAAACGGCGACGTGGACATGAAGAAATGTCGCGAAATAGTAAAATCTTGTTACCCGCTTCCAGTAACCTTCCACAGAGCGTTCGATTTTTGCAGGCGCCCGTCTATCGAGGTTGAAGTCGTTATTGATCTGGGTTTTACCCGACTGTTGACGAGCGGCCAGCAAAAAACCGCTCAACTTGGGGTCAAATTGATAAAACAGTTAATCGAACAGGTTGGGAACAGATTAACGATCGTTCCCGGAGGAGGGATCAATACGGACAACATTAAGTTTGTCATGGAAAATACTGATGCCCTAGAATACCACGGTTCGTTCAAAAAGACCAAGGAGGACACGCGCGCAACAGGTTTGGACTTGACCGTCGGGTCCAACGACGGACCGCTTCAGGTTACGGATCAAGAATTGGTGACCGAAATTGTTCGCATTTTGAAAAACGAATAAAAAGTTTTTGAATTTAATTTTCCTGGTATTGTCGCGCGTTCTAGCGCCTTTTCTTTACTGTTGGATCTAAGTGTTATTCGTGTAAATTAATAAATTAATAACACGTGTGTGTATCTTTATTGGTGAATAGCTGTTATTAAATCCCACGTGCGTTTTCATTTTTTTAGACGAAACTATAGAGTTATATCAAGACCTGTTTTTCATTGTCGTAATACCACAGAATATTAATTTATACAGAACCAGCTAGCACTTCGGTCAGAACCTTTGATGTTTCACACTTTAAGCCGGTGACCTCGGATATTTAAGCAGGTAAGAGATGGAAGTGTGGGTACATAAGAAAGAAAAAGAGAACGTTTATAGATCAACTGCGACGCACGTGCTCGCAACATGAATCTGAGTGGGATAACATTTATAGACAAAATATTGCCATTCTTTACTAACCTATTAAAACATCATTTTTTCTCTTACAAGTTCCACAATCATACACAAGAGCATTTTTTTTCGTTTTTTACATTAACTTCAATTATTCTGAATCGCACAGACCGGGTGTCTCAATAAGGCTGGATACCGGATGTATATCGGAAACCGTTGGCTCTAAAATTTTTAGAAAAAATCTTATAACAAAAACAAAAGTGGACCAAAGAAGTTCATTAAAAATATTTTTAGCTTCGAATTTCCACCGCAAGGGAGCGTAGTAGAAAAATTAAAATCAAAAACTTAATTCTCTTCTTAAATTCAAATGGAACGATAGATATCCAACAACATTTTCTTTATCTACGAAAAATTCTCTACTATTTTTGTTAGTAACATTTTTCTCTCCTTTCAATTGAGTGGAAGGGGAGACACATTTCCGGAACTCAATAAAGTACGACAAATTAAATAATACTTAACTGATTTTGATAAGATAATGAATGGCTTAATTTATATCTATCGGTAGATTACGATTGCCTCACGAAGAAAAGCGACCAGATGGCGAGTTTTTGAATAATTACCAATTTACTTAATTTTTTCATTGAGTAAGTAAATAAATACAAGAATACACAAAAAAGTAACAAGAGGCAGAACATAAACTTCACAAAATCACAAAACCTCTCCAAACAGTACAGGGTGAGTTAAGTTTTACCGCCCGTGGCAAAATAGGCCTTTAAAATAATTTGTCAATTCTCATAAATTGCATGAGTAATTTTATATTATTAAGCTACATAGAAATCAAGACAAAATCTTTTTTTTTAATCAAGTAAAATTTTGGCTTTTTTTCAATTACTAATTGTTCAATTTATTAGTTTTTTTGATGTATGAACAGTAAAATGTTTTCACACAATTTAGTGTAATTGAAATAATTTTAGTAATTTGCGTTTATTAAATAAAGCTATTTCCGTATTAGAAGGTATTTTTTAAATGATTTACGACATAAGTAGACTAATTTACCAGACAATGGTATTGATATAGGGGTGCTTGAAAGATTATTTATGGCGGTCACTAAACTCAACTTAAGAATGCAGGTCTATCGGCAACTGAAAAGCTGTCTCGTCCAGTTTGATGGGTCGATCATAAACTATTGTTAGGATGGTAAACCGCATTATCCATTGTTAGAAAGTCATAAATAGAAGCATTTTTGTGCTATATCTTAAATTTGATTTAACTCAAAAAGTAATCATTTTTTTACGAATCAAATTGCAGATATTAATGCTACGAATAATTTGACAAATTTTGAAATAAAAAACCAAACATAGAAATTTTCCCCAAAACTCTTTGTTTTACTTTTTTGGCTTCAAATAAAAATATTTTGGAAAATTTGTAGCACTAATCCAAAGCGTAAACTTCAACTGATGTAACATGTAAATTGCATACTTTCCCCTCAATCTTTAATAGGTATTATGGCCTGGGCGGTAAAACTTAACTCACCCTGTACAGTGTCGTCAGTTTTGCTGGAAAATTCTTGAGCATGTAGTTTAAAGTATGGCGGTTCATTTAAAATGAACTCCGCGAAAAGGGCCTATCGGTCGATAGACCCTTTTACCGGATGGGCCCTCAATTGATCTACAAAAGTATAGATGGTCTTATACATTTTGTAGTTACCTCGATATGTAGGTTAGTGTTAGGTTAGGTTAGTGTCAGGTTAGGTTGGTGTCAGTTTACTTTTTCATTTGTTTTTCTCGTTTTCTGGCTTTCCATGACGTTTCTCAGCGTTTCCCTTTGTTTCCCATGCCCTCCCGAACCGTCTTAGGGTCATTTTTAAATTGTTGCTAAAATATATCTTGGAATAAATTTATTTAAAATTCATGGGTTTGGTTTTTGGAAAAACGCTCGGACACGTCGATTTTTGTTTTTAAAACTGCATCTTTTTTGATATTTATACTTTTACGATCGTCTTTTGTTTTCGCACTATGACATCAATATTTTTTAAATTGCACTCTATATTTTTGTTCACGAATTTGAATGCAGCGCATTTTTCTGAGTACAGAAATGTCAAATTCGTATGACCTTGAATAGGAAAGTTTTCGAAATAATCAGTCCTAAAGTTTCAAAAATTTATGATAAAATTGTTAGAGTAGACCACTAATAATATCATCAAAGAAGCGCTGGAAATCGAGCAAAACATTCAATTGTGTGTTTATTTTTCCGGTTTATAGAAGTAGACTTTAGATTTCAGATAACCCCATAGATAAAAATCTAATGGGGTTAAATCTGAAGACCTAGCTGGCCATTCGATAAAACCTCTCCTTCCGATCTATTTGGGAAAATATTATTAAGGTATTCTTCATAAATTTTTGAAACTTTTGGACTGATTATTTCGAAAACTTTCCTCTTCAAGGTCATACGAATTTGACATTTCTGTACTCAGAAAAATGCGCTGCATCCAAATTCGTGAACAAAAATATAGGGTGCAATTTTAAAAAAATATTTATAACATCGTAGTGCGAAAACGAAAGACGATCTTAAAATTATAGATATAAAAAAGATACAGTTTTAAAAACAAAAATCGACGTGTCCGAGCGTTTTTGCAAAAACTAAACCCATGAATTTTAAATGAATTTATTCCAACCCACGCGTCCTCACTGTATAACCAGCATGGTTTGTAATAGCGTTGAACATGTCGAATTTTGTGCTTGGAAATTACGATTTGCGGACAGCATTGATTTTCTGTTACCATTTACGGTGGGTATGCTCTTGGTAAATTACAGTGCTTTGAATAGTTTAAAAAATTCAAAAGTGGCGATTTTAACGTGAGAAACGAAGAACGTGGAAGACCACCGAAAAAGTTTGAAGACAGCGAATTGCAAGCATTGTTGGATGAGGATGATGCTCAAACGCAACAACTCGCGGATCAATTAAATGTGACACGAGAAGCCATCTCCATACGTTTGAATAACATGGGAAAGATCGAGAAGATGGGAAAATGGGTTCCACATGAACTGAATGAAAGACAGCAAGAAAACCGAAAAACCACTTGCGAAATGCTGCTCGCCAGGTACAAAAGAAAGTAATTTCTCCATCGAATTGTGACTGGCGATGAAAAGTGGTTATTTTTCGAGAATCCTAAGCGTAAAAGATCATGGGTAACTCCAGGCGAACCATCGACATCGACTGCAAGGCCAAATCGCTATGGACAGAAGACAATGCTCTGTGTTTGGTGGAATCAGAAGGGTGTGATCTATTATGAGCTGCTAAAACCTGGCGAAACCGTTAATACTAGACGCTACCCACAACAAATGATCGATTTGAATCAAGCTTTACGTGAAAAACGGCCAAAATATCAAAAAGGGCAACACAAAATGATTTTGCTTCATGATAATGCACCAGCACGCAGAGCGAAATTGGTCAAGGAAATGATTGAGACGTTTAGTTGGGATGCGGCATATTCACCAGACTTGGCTCCGTCCGATTACTATTTATTTGCATCGATGGAACACGCACTTGCTGAGCAGCGCTTCACTTCTTATGAAAATGTACGAAAATGGCTCAATGACTGGTTTGCCTCAAAAGAGCAACAGTCTTTTTTGGCGTGGCATTCACAAATTGTCAGACAGGTTGAAAAAATGTATATAGCTAGCGATGGGCAATACCTCGAATACATTTTTTTATTATTTTCATACCATAAACGTGTATTTTCTACCATACAAAAATTTCGGTTTCCTATTTACATACAGTAGAATCCGGTTATAGCGAACCTTAAGGGACCGTCAAAATCGGTTCGTTATATCCGAAGTTCGTTATAAGCGTTAATGAAAGAATAAATGCAAGAGTGTTTTATGAGACCGTTATTGTCTAATGTAAATATGCATATGTATAAAACCATTATAAATATAAGGACTAAACTTAAGTGAAACAAAGCAAAATGCAATAAGTAATGTTATTTGAAAAAAATTGTGATTTTCGACTGAACTGTTGCATTTTTAAATTATAAATTGTTCACACATTTTCAATAATCGGCGCACCATAATTCTGTAAAAAATTACGAATGTTGTTAATACTTCTCACAGCTTCCTGTGTACTATTACGGCCACCGAAATGTACACGATTTTTTTTAGAAACTTGATTTTTGCTTCATATCATAGGCGTCCTAAAAAAATTAGCGAAATGTCAATATTATTTTGTTTATGACAAATATTATTTCACGAAAGTCACTGGATAAAGCCAGCTTTAATCTATGGAAAAATAGGGATATTTGTGTCAGGTATCGTGCACATTTCGGTGGCCGCAATAGTACATAAAATCTGTAATGCTGGTGATTCCGGCTCATCCTTATTGGCTTCTTCGTGGTCACTTTTGTCTACCACAAATACCCAAATATTCTAGTTGTAAGTGTTCGAAAAAATTTGAATTTTACAATTGCTGAAATTCACGTTTTCTTTGTTTTTTTTTTAACCACTCATTTAATGACAAATCATCATCACATTCAAAGGTTATTACGTGTTATATACAATGCAAAGTTCGTTGTAGCCGATTAAAATTTTATTAATTTCGGCTTTTCAGGTTCGGAGCCGTTATAACCGGATTCTACTGTACCTGGTAAAACGAAATATTTCTTCAATGTTGCTCACCACACTACAAAAATACAATAAAATTTTTACTAGTAATGTATTTATGTTATTATCAATGATATTATTAATATTTCTCTTTTCTTGATTGTCCGATGTTTCAATGAAATGATAGAGCCATGAGAATAGCATCAAAAATTGCCAAAATCAATCCACAGGAAAAGGCAATGACCAAGGTTTCTACTGCGCAACGAACAAACAATTTAGCAAGAATTTTAAATTTTGCAGAAATTGTTTTTTAGATATCTTCACTTGACTTTTTAAAATTTTCACACTCCAGAAATTCCTGAACGCTTCTAACAAGTTCTTAAATTGATTGCGGTGTATTACGAAGGTCAAACATCGTACAGTGACCTAAGGAATTACAATTAAATTGTATGCAATCGTTAATTTTTCAATAGTTACTTCATAACATGCCATAAATGTTACGAATGTGTCAATCGTCTTGTCTAATCGTTTTTACTCATCTTGCTCAAATTAATTGCAACCGACAATGTAAAAATCAACAAGCATGTTACAACAAACGAGTGCCAAATTTTACTCTTTTATGAACTAAATTCTGGACGTAAAAATAATAGTTTAAAAATGTTCACACAAATTAGTTTTACCACGTATCGATAATATAGATAACAGTCGCATTGTGACGTCATATCCAGGATAGAAATTTTTAATGCCTGTGCACGTCGCCGGTTAATGTGACTTTTTGTAAATATTTGGCATTATAAAAATTGGAAAATTTATGGGGAAAATTATGTTACAAATTTGTCATTTGCCAAAATTGGATTTGAAAGATTAACAACAGCGCAAACTATCTGAAAAATGGGATCATTTTAGGAAACGATGCAAAACCTTTAAAGCTTCTCGACATAAAACTATTTAACAAAAATGTTGCATCATCTTTGTGTAAATGAAATGAAGTCATTTTTTTACTAGAAGTATTCGTTTTCATTCAATAAACTTATCATCTGTTCGGATTGGGTTTGAAAGGTTTACATACCATTACAAAAATATCATCTGTGATTGGTACTAGATTGGCTGGCAAGCAATTTGCCAATATTTTAAACTTTTTTATTCTCTGATTAGACCTCTCAATATGGGCCATAGCCGAAGATATTTGAGCAATCTTAATAGCTTCGGCGTGAGAATTTTTTTTAGGTTAGTTTCGGTTGTATTAATGGTTAATGTTAACACTGACGCTTAAAATCTGTCCTACAACTTGATATTAAACAAACAAATTACAAATTAATTCATTTCTTCTTTAGAATTATCGAAAACTAATCAAATTATTACAAAACTCGAACAATAACAAACGCACGTGGCACGAAGTGGCGTCACATCAAGGAGTTCGCTTAGTTGAATTTATTTACGCTAGAGTCGCATGCTTAGCTTGGAAATAAGTTAACTCGCTGTCAAATCGAGAGAAGGTTAATGACAGAACGAAAAGTATCCCAAAAATGAATTATAATTCTGTATTGCCAGTATTTATGCACCAACACGATTGGATCGACTTCTTCCATGTGACTCCAGAAGTTATAGCGTGAATAGAGAGTCTGGATTCTACAATAAATAATGGATTTGCAATTGAAAATTAATACAAATTTAATTACAAGTAAACTTTCACCGAGAAGTTAACCGCTTTTTAGTTTTTCTATTGAAAAAGTTCATTTATCGCCAAAGCTTTTTTATCAGATTATGAACCTTCGATATGTTAAGAGGAAACATCAAGTAGATAGTAATTGCAGGGTACGAGATATTCAGGCAATGTAAATAAAAATAAGTCAATTTTAAATTGAATTCAGTACAAAGGTTTTTATTTTATTAAATGAAGTGAAATATGTACAGCAATGATTAAATACAGTTCGATGTTTGTATCACATGAGGGAGGCGGTAACTGTTCCAAAAAGTCGTAAGCGACTTACTCCTCCGTCCGGTGCTATCGTTACCTTTATGTGAGAGAAAAGCCCTCTTACCGATAGATCATCTTCATAGTAGTAATGACTGCGGTGAGGTGAGAGCTATAAAATGAAAAATATTAACTTTACGACTACTTAACCTTGTAAATGAACCAACCTTCGATGTAGGCAAAATCATTTTCCAATCGCTTTTCGCAACTGTCCTACTATCCCATTCTTCAGTCGAGTTCTTCACGAAAATTCCTTCAATCTTAACGGAATCCGGAAAGTTGCCTTTAAAATGCCTGGTGTCGACTTCGATTAATGTGACGTCACCAACGCATCCTAATCGAAAGACGGCCCATTCGTTACCCGGTACTTGCAAAACTCCCGATATGTTCGCCTCCAAAATTGCGGGTCTGTCCAGCCTCCGCGCCGTTTCCCAACCGTCCCCCATATTTACCCCCAAATCTGGCCTTATTAAATTTTTGGGGTGCCCGTAATGAGCGTTTGAATACGCCACGCACACACCTCCGTTATTCATCGAAATCAGATCAATCGTTTCGTGTATTGCGGGTTTGTAGAACGACTCTCCGAAAACTCGAAGGCGTGCGATTCCACCATCGGGGTAAATATTTAAGCGAAGATGCGTCCATGAATCGGCGAAATCTATCGGGAAGTAATTGTGATGCGTTTCTGAATAACCAGGCTGCAACTGAGTTCTCGGAATAATTTCCGTCCAAGTTTCGGATTTTAGTTGTTTTATTTCTTGAAATGTCTCTTTATTTGCGGCTGATCCCAAAGTATTTCCTGTTCTGGCCGGAATCAATTCCTCCTCTACAAAATCACATATTAGTTTGTTTGAATAATTTACTTTCAGGGCGAATAGCTAGAATTGAAGGGCTCGGGGGAAGAAGGGACCTAAGCCGCATTTTAAAAAAAAGGAATATAATAAAAAAACTTTTCTTCAATAAGGGAACAAGCTACAATGAGAATTTTTTTAAAAATCTTAGCAAACGAACATGCAGTAAAGGATGCGGTTACACACACTAATATAAAATTTAATAATATTGGACGCGTACATATGGACCGACTTATCCGGGTCAGGGGAGAGTACCTGACCGGGTCCCTTTTTGCAGAAGATTAGTAGTTTTTCAGTTTATTTGAATAGCTGAAACTTTCAACATCGTGTAATAATCATATTGCATACTTTAAGTTTATTGTGTCATTAAGTGTCATTATTAGCAATAAATAAATTTAACAAAAAAGGGCGTCTCATTGGGAGAATCGATCAAAAAGAAATACAGTCAGGCAATTTGGCCTACACAAATATAGTGAAGTTATTATTATTAATAGTGTCATAATAATTTTGTCTTAAACATAAAATGGAATGCAAATTTTTTCTGTCTATCTAAAAATATTGGTTGTGGGAGATAAAGGAGGCCCTATTGTGACTGACGATTAGAATGCGACAAGCAACAGCCGGTTTGGGAGCTGCAGAGTCTCGACGACTGCAAAATATGTGTATTACGCTCAAGAGGATAGTCCATTTTAGTGCAAAGTTGTCGCTACCGGCCCGCTACGACGGAGTTGCTAGTATAAGGGGGCCCTAAGTTATTATGTTTAAGGGGGCTTATTTTGACAGGGACCCACACAGCCCATCTGCCATCCATATGCGTTACCGTACCGACATTCTACACAACTAAAGCAAAAACAAACAACTAAACTCGTCAGAATTTAATAACTGTACAAAAGCTATCTATAGTCGATGTTGAAGTGACAAAATTACTTAAATGTTACAAAATATTTAATATTGAAGACGAAGCTTTCATCATCGAAATGGCAATATTGCTTTCTTCCACTAGTACTACATTTTCTAATTTTGAACTGACATTACTAATATAACTTTAAATTGTCAGATGTCAAATGCCAATATCAATGCATTTACTATCAACATAAAGTAAAAAAAAAACCTACAACCCTTCTCCTAATTTAAAAATCACCTACCTATAGGAAGAATAAATATAAATTGTAAAATTGTAAAAAAATATTATCAATTATTCCAATTAGTTTGGCAGTTTGTCAGTTTGGCATATAATGTCAATTAGAGAGTAATTAATTAAATTAAATAAAATAAGAGAGCTACTCGCCACCTGAAGAACATTGGTTAGACCTTACCTTCTGGAGTTAAATGTGCTGCTTGAAGGGAAAATCTAGGGGCGTAATTTCCAGTAAAAAAAGCGGTGTCCACGTCGATTCCATGGATGATCCCGGTGACTCCTAATTTAATGATGCACCAGTCGTGGCCCGGAGAACGTCTTCGGCGCGTCTCCCAGCCGTCCATCCACTTTCCGAAGTCCGTATACAAGTCAGCCTTAAAAACTGCCTCATCATCAGAAAGTAAATTTTCGGCTTCGGCGAACCAATCGTCGGTAGCGAACAGGATCTTTCCTCCATTCTAACGAACGATAAAATTAGTTCCCAGAAAAATTGAGGATAAAAGTTTTCGATCCAACAATGAAAAACACTGTTTCAACTTACTCGCTTCGATGCTAATTCGTTCAGTTCGATAAACTTTGGCGGTGCACTTTTTGACATCTTCGCTTAGCCGGTCTAACGAGGTGTAATGTGTAAATGGCTGTCCGGACTTTATATAAATTTGCAATCGTTATCGAATTGTTTTCTTTAAATTTATTTACGAATGAACTGTGTGGATTTGGATCGGTGTATGAACCTACGAGATAATAAGCAATCGTATGCGCACTTACGAAATATTTGAGTAATGATTTAATTCTGATGTTTATCTAGTTCGAACTGCTGCTGAAGGAAAATTTTCAATGAAATTTTCTGCGCGTGGATTGCTTTTTTTGCCAGTTTGATCCAGGAATTGTTGGCCGATTTCGATGCGTTGAAACAATTGTTTATTGTTCTCAACGACGTTGACGGAGACAAAATTTTTTTCCTGTTCCGATGACGTTTTCCACCTAAGTTCAATTATGTACCGAGCCTTATAGGAAATTTACGGGATCATAAAAAACGCTCAGTGAATTTTATTATCGCCGGATAACAATATCTGCAGTTAATTTTAGAAGCATAACAAAAGTTGTATCACTTTTTCCCAATGTTATTAATAGTTTATATCTTACTGACTTTTATATTAATCCGGTTAAATTCACCAGTGCCTCATAGTACCGAATAAACTTTTTGACCTTCCACATATTATTTTTGCGACAGAGTCATGGTCATAGCCCGGCATTATTGCGATAAGCCCACGCTTCGCGTAACTCCATTCAACGTGACATTATTGTTTTTACGTCAACGCAATGGTTAAGAAGAGTTGTTAGCAATTTCAAGGTGTTTCTGTAGCCAATTACTACATCAATCATAGGCAATGACGTATTACCTGTTCAAATTTTGACTGGTCGTTTTTAACTTTTTTTACCCTCTGGTGGTACTTTTTATGCTTCGCCAATATTTATTTGGAAACGTAGGTATTAATCTCTAGAATTTGCATTGTGCACACAATTTTTAATTTTTATGCCTATTGTAAAAGTATGAACAAATATTGTATTTCCTTTCAACGTTTTAGTAGGCGTATTCTTACATTATTAACATATCATTGATATGTCTCTTTACTGACCATGGCACGATCAGGTGTAGATATGCTAAGCAATGAATGACAACATAAATCATTAGGTACTTGAAGTTATATAATTTTAGGGGGTATTCATTTGAGTTGAAGTCGGTTCAAGAGAGAACTCGTTTAAAGCAGAAACACTTATCTATTATAAGTTAGTTTCAGCAAACGAGACACTCTTTTCGACTTGTGCCATTATACCGATTGCCAGTCATGGTGCTGAGATGTGGCAGCACAGACTTCGGATGGTGAAGGTACGGCGAAAGATTGATTCCATCTACGGACTTTGCTGTAGAGCTATATGTAAAGGCTACAGCTCCCTATCCAATGATGCTGCGGGTGTCTTGGCCGGGATTCCTCCGTTGGACCTGGAGATCCAAAAGAGGACTTGTCTCCGAAGTCTTTGCAGATTTGGATCTGCTCTGTTTGAGGACGATGTCCTTCTTAGCGTCGACTTCCCTAGCTGCGCTCATGCTAGTGAATATTTAACGTTACGGATTCAAGACCGGTGGCAGGAGCGATGGGATGTCTCTACCAAGGGGCGGATTACCCAGCGCTTCCTTCCACTGGTACCAAATGCTGCTCGTTACCTATCCTTTATTACAACGCAGCTACTCTCCGGTCATGGTAACTTTGCCGTCCACCTTCACAGAATTGGAAAATGGGAGCACCCGAATTGCTCTGTGTGTCCTACGGAAGTGGACGACCCTGCCCATCGCCTTTTTACATGCCCTCTTTTCAATGAAGCCCGAATTGATCTGCAGGTTGTACTCCAACCTTGGCCCCCGCCAGCGGAACGCCTGTTCCTGGTGGACCCGGCCTTACTTCGACCATTTACGGTGGCCATTGAATGACTTGCCGGCCACTTGCGACATTGCCTACTACCTGGAAGCGCTGATGGTACCACTTTAAAGATGACTTGACCTGCAACACACTCATTGCACCTTTAAGAAGCCCTGGTGCCATCATACTACTACTCTCCTACCCAGAGGACTGCCCTTTCCGTTTTTGATGGGCAACCCAGCCATAATTTATTATAATACTTTTTACTAGCTTTACATCTATATATTTAAGTTTCTTCTCATTTTTGTAATCCTTATTTTCTGTCTTTGAGCGTCCAATTTGATGCTACAATTTTTGCAAATACATGCGCCGCTTGGCGCCTTTTGTTGTTGTTGTTGTTGTTGTTAATTAAAATGGAAATTTGCCACAATATGAAAACATTTCTGATGTTAGACCACTTGAGATAATTGAGAGAAAGCCAAAAGTTTACATGATTATTTTATTCATGGCTAATAGCCCAGTAAAAATGTAATTTTACCCTGCAAAAGGTTGGTCAGGTTTGGTTTTTTGATATGTTTTATCATAAATGCCCCTAATGTAAATGGCCAGTTTTTGACCACGTGACCTTTCCAGCAAGGGTTGAAAATGGGGGTTGAACTTAAGAAAAACACGTTTTTGAGTACGCTGCGCAAACGGCTTTTCGCAAAAAATTAATTTTAACTCATTTAAATATCTGACGATATAGGCATTCAGAATCTTATCGAGACCGCTACTCCAGGACCAATAGTTTATGAGCTACGATTTTTTGAAGTTCACCACTTTGATTGCTAAAACCGCAAATGAGCTGCTTTTTCTGTTATCTTACGTTTCGTGCTTCCCAGGCTGATGCACTGGTTACATCGAAACATATGATATAGAATACTCTGTACTATGATTTTTTGTTTGATCCAATCGGATGAAAAATGACCACACGGCGAGCAATCAAACTTGGAAAATTATTGAAAAAACTGCCTATATTTAGTATTGTTTTATTGTGCTCTAAAACCTGCCCATTATAACCAATCTCAAAAATTTTACATTCCATGAATACGTGACAGCTTATGGAGCACGGAAGTGCGCAAATTTTTTGTTTTTTGCTAGTGACACCCTTGGACCAGTGCAGCTTTATTCCAAACGGGGCGCGGACTCAAAAATAACGAAAACGTCAAAATTCTCCTAGACTCCTGAAAGTTGGCACGTGCAATCACGTGTATGTGTAAATAAAAAGAATAAATATTTCAATCTTCTATTTTCATTTGTTTTTGCGCTAATCACAAATAACTGGTTGTTTTGTTTATTTTGGGAAAAAAATATTTCTAATTTACAAATGGAAAAATGACTTTTGATACATTTATGTACACTAATACACTACACTAAACTTTTCATTGAAAACATTTTTTTATATCTCCGATATATATACAGGGAGCTCCAGCCAACTGGAATAAATTCATTATCTCAATTATTGTGCATATTGAAAAAAATCCCGAAACACGTCATCTTTACCTGATATCCTGTAAAGTAAAAATTTCATTCCTAACCTCAACTCACTTCGAGTGACAGTTGCAACCCCCACATGTTTAAATGGGATACCTCATTTGAAAGGTCTCTTCATGCTCTATTCAAAAATGATATGGTTTAAAAATTTATTACAAAAATGAGGAGTAAAACCATATTAATCTCTTTAACGAAACAATACTAAATATAGGCAGTTTTTTCAATAATTTTCCAAGTTTCATTGCTCGCCGTGTGGTCATTTTTCATCCGATTGGATCAAACAAAAAATCATTGTAAAGAGCATTTAATGCCCATTACACTTCCATATCATATATTTCAATGTAACCAGTGCATCAGCCTAGGACGCACGAAACGTAAGATAACAGCAAAAGCAGCTCATTTGCGATTTAAGCAATCAAAGTGGTGAACTTCAAAGAATCGTAGTTCATAAACTATTGATCCTGGAGTAGCGGTCTCGATAAGATTCTGAATGCCTATATCGTCAGATATTTAAATGAGTTAAAATTATTTTTTTGCGAAAAGCCGTTTGCGCAGCGTACTCAAAAACGTGTTTTTCTTAAGTTCAACCCCCATTTTCAACCCTTTCTGGAAAGGTCACGAGGTCAAAAACTGGCCATTTACATTAGGGGCATTTATGATAAAACATAACAAAAAACCAAACCTGACCGACCTTTTGCAGGGTAACACCTCTTTTGGTGACATTTTGCTTGGGCTATAATATAGCCAATCACAATTCGTTATTTGAGGAAGGAACACGGAATTACAGCGATAACTCTGATAAAACTTCGAGTTCCTTTATAACGACGTTGCCTAGTTTCCACCAACAAAAAATTTTCAAACAATTTTATTTGTGTCAAATTTTCTAGATTCATAAAATAATCTAATCAAATGCCATTGAAGCTTTGAATTTCTTCGATTAATTAACTCAAACTTCCTGCGTAGCAACTTTTAAATCGTGCAAATTTGATGATAAAAACGCTCGAGCTTCGTTTTTTTTAATACTCATCTAACTTACACTCTTTTAAATTGCTACGCAACAAGTTATCGTAAATTAATCGATAAATTCAAAGCTCTTATGGTATTACTAGCGATTATTTAAATTGTTTTTCTTGTTTCTATGTTCCTTAACAATATAAAATTACTGATATAATTTGTGAGAATTGACAAACTACTTTGAAGGGCTATTTTGCCATCGGCGGTAAAATTTATAACACCCTGTATAATAGGTAACTGAAGTACAATACGAAGTCTGATGTTTGCCCGTCATTGAATTTCATGCAACAATACATTTCACAAATGAATAATTAAGCTTATTGAGCTGCCAATTGTTTGGTAAAGTATCCAAAAATTATAGTTTTCCATTGATTACTTTAATTGTTATAGGTAAATTCCTCAATTCTGGCTAGATTTGTGGTGAGTAACATTAGATTTGGTTTTTGAATCCGATGCAGTTTTTAATAATGCTAGATAATTGTTTAATAATTTATTTATCTCTTAGACAGTTTTATTTTATTTGAAGAAAATAAGTTTTGTGTGTACCTAGACAAAATGAGCACACCCTGTTATTTTGAAATTTTAATTCTGGAATTATTAGATGTTTTTGGATTCTGTTACATAATTAATTGCAGATAATAATTGTTAATGTCTGCATGTAGTCAGAAATACTTTCCAGATAACTGATTTTGATTTTTGTTACATACTGTAACTCAACGAATTGATCGATATGTTTCGTTTGGATAGGCATTCTTACTGTATCGTGACCTACCAAGAAGTTTAACAAGGAAGTGGAATTGTCCGCATTGATGGATATAAGGGATTGAGGGATATAAGACACATTTGTTTGACGTTTCAGTGAGACAGAAATTCATTTTCAAATACGACAAGGACGAACTCAGTGGTACGTAAACCATGGAAATTTTTGTAGGTCGCCAAATTAATTCTCAAGTATAAGCATTAAATTATATTCAATATTCTATTTTTCCCTGTTATATATTTAATAAATATTACTTACATTTTTATCCTTCTCTCCTTATATCCATAACAAATTTTATTAAATTATACACTTTATATTATAAAGTATGCCATTTTAAAAAACTATAGTCATTTCAGCGAATGATTGGACTGAAACTTTATTACTCATTTTTAGTTTCGTTGTGCACGTCTCCAGCAATCATTGCATACTACTCCTAATTTCAAGTCGAATATTTAAAAAAAACCTTTATAGAATTTGTTTTGTTTTTGCCTTTAAGTTATTTTACCTTGTATATCAACTTAAAAATTGCATCATTATTTATGTAAATCTGCTCATTTAATATGTTTTTCATCCCTTTTATTTTTATATACATATACATATATACATAGTGTTTCAGCGATGTTTATCTTAGACCCTTATTGTATTATTCTCTTAATTTTTATAGTATTTCGTATAGGACCATGTAGGTGTCTTTCCGTAATCAGATGTTTAGTATAGTTTGATGTTTCGTTCTTCCTGTTTATATGCTCTTTATACCTTGTATAAAAGCTTCTGCCAGTTTGTCCTACGTATTTTCCTTTACATGTATCACATTTTAATAAGTACATGTCATTTAAACTGTATATTGGGAATACAAATTAGTTTTACCGCGTATCGATAATATAGGTAACTGTCGCATTGTGACGTCATATCCAGGATAGAAATTTTGAACGCCAGTGCACGTCGCCGGTTAAAGTGACTTTTTGTAAATATGTGGCATTATAAAAATTGGGAAAATTATGGGAAAATTATGTTACAAATTTGTCATCTGCCAAAGTTGGATTTGAACAATTAACAACATCGCAAACTATCTGAAAAATGGGATCACATTAGGAGACGATGCAACACCTTTAAAGAGTTTCGACATAAAACTATTTAACCAAATTGTTGCATCATCTTTGTGTAAATTAAATAAAGTAATTTTTTTACTAGAAGTAGGATTCGTTTTCATTCAATAAACTTATCATCTGATCGGATTATGTTTGAAATGTTTACAAGTGCACATACCATTACAAAAATATCATCTCCAATTGGTATTAGATTGGCTGACAAGCAAGTTGCCAATATTTTAAACGTTTTTATTCTCTGATTAGACCTCTCAATATGGACCATAGCCGAAGATATTTGAGCAATCTCAATAGCTTCAGCGTGATAAAATTTTTTCGGATGTATTTATGGTTAATATTAACACTGACACTTAAAATCTGGCCTACAACTTGATATCAAACAAACAAATTACAAATTAGTTCATTTCTTTTTTAGAATCATCGAAAACTAATCAAATTATTACAAAACTCGAACAATAACAAACGCACGTGGCACGATGTGACGTCACAACAAGGAATTCACTTACTTGAATTTATTTACGCTAGAACCCCATGCTTAGCTTGAATTGCCTATATCTTTCTGTTCTAAGTTTGTTTCAAATGCTACATTAAAGTTTTCTTTTTTGAAAATCTTTGCAACTTTATAAGTTTCAGGTCCAACGTAGTTAAATTTAACCCATTTTTTGCTGTTGTTATTAATCTTCTATTAAAATATAAAGTTATGGGTTGCGTGGCGTTATGTGTTACGAATTAATACTCAAATAGTTATCACAGTTTATTGATGCTAAACGCACGTCTTTATGCTAGCACGACTGAACGGGAAGAGACCGTGTTGATTTGCCGTTCGGGGGTTGTTTCTGGTTGCCGGTATTGCAGGTACCCGTAATGGTGGTACTTTTATCTACCGACATTACGGGTCGCTACAAAGTGTATAATTTAATAAAATTTCTTATGGATATAAGGAGAGAAGGAGAGAAGGAGAAAAATGTAAGCAATATTTATTAAATTACAGGTAGGTCCAGTTTATACTTGCAATCAATTGATACATTTATAGGAAGCATGTCGGATACCGACGATAAGTTAAAAAAATTAGTCAATATAGTTAAAACGCAATTACAGGAAGCATAAATTTTGTGATACCTTCTTAACTCAGATATTCAAAGTTGTTTACGTATGTAGTGAGTATAAGTATAATAGATTTCACTTTTCAGAATATCGATTACGCAACCGTTTTTATCGATGGGTCCACCCTACTCTACAAACTGCTTTAGATAACTTATTAAATAGCTTCCTTAGTATTGCGCAAATATGTTTTCCTTGTTTACTATATTAGGTAATTCTTCTCTTCGAAGTAGTTTAATTTATTGTAATAAGTATATAAAATAATAATGTTGTTAATTATTAATATATATATAGTGGACCCTGTGATGTCGATAATGAAAATAAAAACAAGAACCTTTAATCACAAAAAAATTTTATATAAAATTACTCACATAGACGCGTTTCGGTGGCTATGCCACCATCTTCAGTACATCTACTCATCAGTAGATCTACTGAAGATGGTGGCATAGCCACCGAAACGCGTCTATGTGAGTAATTTTATATTATTTTATATAAAATTTTTTTGTGATTAAAGGTTCTTGTTTTTATTTTTTGTTAATTATTATTATTATTTTTTAGTGATTTCATTCACCAATCGTTTAGCAGTATTTGTGCACACGTGTTTAATTCTGTCCAATCACAACATTATTATAGTGAGAATTTTCTACTGTACATTATTCCCGCGAAAATTTTGCACCAGCCTGTTCAACTAATCAGAAGCCTTTCTTTTGAACGGCTACCAAGGCAACGCAAGTATTTTTTCGAAAATTTTTTCTGATTGGGTAGGACCCTGGAGTGAATTTTAGTGGAAATTTTTTGACGTCATAATTACTGTTACTAATACTTACATTAAGTACACGTAACTAGAATAAACGATGCCATTTGACATGAAATGCCATTCAACGCTTCCCATAAACTTGCAATGAAAATATCGTATTATTTATAGCGTTGAGTGACGTTTATAAATAATATGTTAATACATAAATTAAATTGCAAAAAGGTGCAAAATTTTCTTACTGAATACCACTCGACGTTAAATTAAAATCCGGAATTTTTTTCACGGCTATGAATATTTTAAGAAAATTCATACCTTCGAAAAAATTTCCTGAAATAATTTAACCTCTAGTGGTATTACAAGTGAGAATTATCTGACATCTGTCACCAGTTTTATTTTAGTTGAGTTAAACTGTATTTTTTATGCTGTACTTTTTATTTAAACATTAAAAAATAATCTTCCGAATACCACTCGAGAGAGTGGAGAGTGGAGAAAATAATTCTCCAGTTATTTTTTCAAATTTGTTACCATTGCCACTCGAGCCCTACGGGTTCTCGTGTCTATTCCCTGGCAACAAGTTTTCGAAAATCTGTCGAATTATTTTCAATTTATTCTCACTCGCTTGTGATATTACTTATGAAAAGATAGTAAAGCAGATCAAATACCTTTATAAATGATTAAACTATTTTTGGGAAGACGTGTAAACAGCGAGCAGAACATTTATCATTTGCGATACGGAAATTATAACAAAGGTTAGGTTAAGATACCAAGTAGTAAGCCTCAGGGGTGAGCACTTACAATAGTCAACAACATATAAGTTTGCTGTGTGTTCTTTTCTTTCGCAATTATTGTTCCAGACGATGGTATTTAAATTAAATAAATAAACTTTTTTTTTTTGTAGAGGTGTTGAAATTCCTTATTGGAAGACCAGGCCTAATTACTTAATTAATTTACCCGGTACTGTGGGGTTCCCCTGAATGGGTCGCTACCCACTAAACGCACCCCTTCATAGCTCCACACAGCCCGGAACGGCTCCTGCATTACTTCAGGCTGTGCTGCTCTCGATGCCAAGTGCATCCCACCACAACCGTTGCTATGCAACGTTCTCCTGTTTCCTGTTCACAACTGCTCCCTTTCTAGTTCCATCTCTAACACATCCTTCCCTTTCATGACTCCCTCCGCAAATTCCACTACGGCATCCCACTTCTCCTGACTCTTAAGCATTTCAGTTACCACAGTATCATCCACAACACATTGTAATATTGCCTCTAGCGCTTCCCTTCCTTCTCTCCAACTCTCACACCACCTCAAAGTATGATCAGCATCATCCTCCACCTCCCCGCAGTGTTGATATGCCGACGATTCCCTCCTCTTGATCCCGTGCAAATACTTGCCGAAACACCCATGTCCGGTGAGAAGCTGAGTGAGTCGGTAGGTGAGCTCGCCGTGCTTCCTGGACAGCCACGGACTTAACTCCGGGATCAATCGTTTCGTCCACCTGCCCGTTGCTGCGCTGTCCCACCTCGTCTGCCAGCTACAGATCGTGGCCTCCCTTTCCTCCGCCCTGATGCGCCTTCTCGTTAACGGGTCCTTCCTCCTTGTTTCCGTGCACACCCTGGCCCTTTCCTCGGCCAGCAGGTCTAGCGGGATGACTTCTGCTAGAACTCCAGCTGCCGTGTTCGATACCGTCCTGTACGCCCGGATGATTGCCAGATTGGTTGGCCTTTGGGCCTTGATCAACGCCTCCCTGGCTTTCTCCCACTTGAGCGCCTCCACCCAGCACGGAGCTGCATACAGTGCTATCGAATTGACGACGCTGGCCAGCAGCTTTCGTCTTCTCCCCTTCGAGATGGCGCATATTAACTCTGCCCGAACACACCTATTAAGTAGTCGAATACCGAGCTCATCTAGGTATTCAGTCATGCATTATAACCAAAAGTAATCTCCAGTATATCTATAACTAGACCATAACCAGTCAGCTGCTTCCTCCAAATTTGATCTTTTCATTATCTCGCTTCTAAGTTTCTCCTTTTCATTCGTAACTCTCATATTCAGTACAAATATCTTTCACATCTTTATGAGATGGGCACATGTTTCCCACAACAAAGTCTTGTCCTCGTGGATAATGGAATGCATTATTTGCCCATTAAATAATTTACTATTATTTGATAGTGACAAATCAATAATTTTTACCTCTTGTAATTTTTCTTCTTTATTTTTATTGATAAGAATTTTAGCAATTAAGACAGGAACAGTTTCTTTGTCTCTTTCCAACAACTTGGTTTTAGTGTATTTTTAGCTTACTCCTAGCGGAATTTCAGCAATCCTTGAGGCCTCAAATTTTATTATCGAAACTATTAGGTAATACACAATCATTTTATCGGTTTTCACTGGGGACAAGTACTGTTAACAGATCAATATTAAAATATCTTCTTCTAATATACAGCAAGATAAAAAATAAACTTGAATGAGGTGCAATTGACTGTACTTATTCATTCATGTGACTTTAATAAAGCTTTAGGCAAAGGATTCCTTTGTCTAAACTGCGCTTTGACCTGGACGTCGTCAAATGATTGCGTAACCTTTGTTGTGAGAGTTTTGTTTTTAGAATTATTTTTATAAAAGAATTGATCGTGAGGTGTTTAAAAAATCGTAAAGCTCATGTAATAAAAACAAGAAAGTAGTTTAAAAATTAAATATGAGGCTAAAAGAATTTAGTCGATAACATTTTCAGTTTAACATTTGCTTTTATCATTCGAATGCACTGCACGTGCATTAAAGTTCCAACTGCAACCGGATATATTTGGTATCTTCGAAGCAAAGATCGAATTGCATTTTTGCACTTGTTATCAAATAAGAGGATAGTTTAATGGCAGAGAAAAATTTTGATATTAACCTTTAGCTTAAAAAATTTCCACTGCTCACAATAAACCGGCTTTACGATACCAACATAAAATTGTTTATGAAGACTTGTTTTCAACTTTTCTATTGGTGTATTTTTTTACTTTGCAATTACCCAATTATACATTTATTTATAACCAAAGACACTGGCAGTTTTAAAATCAGATGAACCCCGTGAACTACGACTTGATAAAAAAAAATCTCTCGCAATTCCAGTAATAATTTCCACTATTTTGAAATAAAATACAGATAATTGAGCATGCGTTTTTTATTCTTGCCCCAGACTCTGGCGTTATTTTTAGACGAATGTTTGAACTCGACAGAAAGAGAGAGAACAAGAATTTCAAGGTGAACCGCAACCTCTTTGAAAAATTGATTGCGGCGTGGCCGCTCTTTCGGATTTTTCTGTATCAACACCTGTTGGTTTATATGCTGGAACTACTCATCGTCTTAACCAATGAAAAGGTAGAAAGGCGGCAAAACACTTTCTATCAAAAGTGTAATCGAAAGCTACCAGTTGTGTTCAAATCTGGCGTAGAATTTTTGTGTCTTTCGCATTGAAATTTCATAGCTCCCCCTAAATTTCCAGATAATTTATAACGGAAGTCAGGTCGAAGGCTGGTTATTTATTTAAAGACTCATTAGAATCGTCGATGAGAATATTAAATTAGGCTATTTTATAAAATATTCAAAAGCTTGACATCCATGACAACTATCTTTATAGCCTCAAAGTTTGACATTTGTCGTGGAAATTCTTGCATGAAAGGACCTTCGTAGCGCGATGATGGTTTAGAAAAGGGCAAAAAATTATTTTGTGACGTTAAAAATTCAAAAACCCAAACATGAACGAGGGGGCGAGCAACGGTCGTGTTAACAGTTCCAACAGTGAAAACAGTGAAAAAATAAGAAAAAAGTTTACGTGGAGCAATAACGCCATCAAGTGAGTTATTTCAAAAAATATTTGCTTGCACGAGGAACTTTCTATCCGCCGATGCACTCTCGGTTTCTTCTTATATAGGTTAAGCGGAATCACTTACACTTTTCCGTTTGAATTTCGCGCCGTCTGCTGAACTTGCGTTTTCGACTTCTAGATCGCTTATTGCGCTGGTATTCAGTTTTCTGTGTTAACCGCGAGTCCGGTGATGCGTGCCTTATGTAAAAGTTAAAGTTGAAATTTCACAGTTACAGGATATGCCTTAGGGTTAAGTGAAAGTAATTTCGCTTGATTTCCTGTTCAGGCATAACTTGAGACAGAACTTGCGCAACTCCGAACCCAATATCCAGTTAATTAATTTGGTTTTCCTCGATCTTTTGCTCGATGTGGAATTTGTAGAATGAAATTATCATAACTGGAACGTACGAGGAAAATTCGAAAGGAAAAAATTTACCCGGTTTTGTTATTATTGTATTTTTTTTGCTTCCTGAAGTTATATAAGACCGTTATGGTACGGAAGCGATTTTTTGTGATATAGGAATGATGATTCTTGCAAAATGGTTTTTTGTTGCGGATATTATTCAACGCTTTTTTCGCGCTGACGCGGACTTTATATAATTTCTTTTGTAATATTAGTGAATTTTTGGTTATCAGATGTAGTGGCGTGGCGGCGGTCACAAGATTACGACCAATCGGAAATTTTTGAAATTGTTAACCTAGGTCGTGTTGAAGTGCATATGTAAAAAAACAAAAATATTATTATTTTCGAAGATTAACTATCAATTAGCGCCATCGAAGGGCATCAGTCGTAAAAATATACAACAAAACTTTGATCTTTGATCGAATATCAATGCGAATTTTTGAGTTAAAATAATTCATAATTATTAACCAAGCTGTTTTTTGTTTACTTACGTAAATGACAGCAAATGTTTGTTCGTCATTTTACTGTTGCAGGTAAATTAAAATAAAAAGAACTTTAACCGGCGATGTTGGTTAGCTTTGTTGTTTATTTTGTTATTTATTGGTAATTATTTTCACCGGAATGTATTTCATTGTTTCCGAACATTACATGAAAAAGGCTGTTATTAATTCGATCTTGCAATCTAATTAAATAAATATGACGTGGCCCATAGTTAATCGAAACAGTAAATTGTGGGTGATGTTTATACAATTGTCAATTAAATGAATGATATTTTCACCTCTCACTGTGTACATACCAAGAGTAACTGGTGTTGATGATAACTCGTTGTAATTTAAACGATTCTTGAATACCTTAAGTCGAACAATTGAAGGGCTTGGGGCAACAAAGCTACCGTAAAACGGGGTTAAGCTGACCGCTGGGGTGAACATGACTAAAAATATGAAAAAAGATATTTGTTGCTATAGTTTTAAATTAAACAAAGGTTTTATGTTTCTTAGGGGTTAAATTGCTGCTACATATATTACAGTATCAGGCAAATATAACACAGTTTTTCTCTCGGATGAAATAAAATTTAAAAAAAATATTTTGTCTCGAGCTGAAAACATACCTAAAAATTAGGTGTTCAAACTTTTATCTGCAGAAAGTGGTAGTAATAAAATTTCAAATATCATTTCTAAGTTCAACTATCATCCAACTACTCTAAAGTGCGTCATTCACTAGCAGTCGGCGCGGACTGTCGCCGGATTTTCACCACTCACCTACAGTTTATCGTCAGTCCGCGGCCTTCAGTTCGCGCAAAACCTTCGCTCTGGACTGACGATTTCCCACCGGCCAAATATTTAACTTGATTGAAAATTTTACGCGAGGCCAACGTTAAAATATTGCTATTATGGATGAACTTCTATAGTTATCTACTGATAATAACATTACAATAATACATAAATGTAAATTTTTAACATTTTGCCCCTTAAAACTCGAATGAAATTGGATCAGCAAAACATTGTTTTTTTTTATGTAAAACAACTTAAAATGAGCCCAAATGTAAACCAATTTAAAAAATAGTTCAAAAATCCTTTTTTAAAAATAATTGGTATACTATACAAAACTTCCCAATTAACAAAAAATTAGAGAAGCAATAGATATTGATTTATTCAGTTAGGGCAAGAACACAATTAAATTTATGTTCATTGTAATGTGCTCCGGCTCTGAAGGGGAATGTTACTTACAGAATCATCGAGGAATAGCCCATAGTTTACTTTCATTAGTTACCAATTATTCTTATTATTATTATAAAAGAAATATTATCTTGATATACAGACGCTGCAGCTCGGACCGAAGCGTTGCCGTGATCTTGACCTGCATTAAATTATTACTTCCGTCCTATCAGTTTTATGTTTACAAAATGATTTCGCTATTTTGCTAGCCTAGAAGACGTGATGTTGTATCATACAGTTTTTTACGATTTATCAATTTTAAATTCATAAGGTTTATTGTACGCGTGATCCTTGAAGTGAAAAAATATTTTTAAAAATTATTTCAAAAATGGCCAAAAAGAATGTACCATTTATTAGTGAATTTATAAATACATATAGACAATTGGAAGATAAAAGGGAAATCATATTCAAACAGTTATTAAAAGAGAAAGGATTAAATAAGTTACTCGAATTATATCAAACAATCGACAAGTTTCTGGTATTATTACGCCTAAAGCCTGGGGTGAAATTTATATTATAGTTGAATATTTCAAATTTTCAAAACTACGTCCTGTGGCCAGATATCGTAGAGTTGCTATTCATCTTTCTTCTGCACTGATTGCGTTTCTTATTCTTGTATTTTTTTTGTAATATATGGTTTCACCAATTTCAGTAAAGTTTTGAAACAATAAATTATCATTCATGCGCAGAAAATTTTTTAAATTTTAAAATTTTCTTAATTTTTGTACTAATCGCATATGTGAAATTTTTTGTCGTTCCAATAGCCAGTCTTTTACCCAAAACTTTTTCCTTGATTTCGTTTCACTTAACAACAACACTAGCATTAACAAGCACAATCTTTTTTTTTACCATTTTCAAAACCTAAACGCTTTAAGAATTGCCAAAAACCTGTGTGATTAGTGAAAAGATGATGGGGAATGAAGGCGATCTGCCGGCCGCCTGTTAAGTGTGTGGTGAATTTGAGGCCGCCGGCCGGCCGATGACGATGAGAGGCGGCCTTGGACGACCTGCAGTCCCGGTCTGTTGCCTAGTGTGTGGCGCGCAACAGTCCGGGACTGCAGGCCGTCCAAGGCCACCTTTAATCGTCATCCATCGTCCGGCCAACTGCTAATGAATGGCGCACTTAAGTCGCAAATATACATTAAGATTTTAACATAGTTGATGCTTCGTGAAGTTACGTCAAAATTACAAAAATTGTGCAATATTTTGATGATTCTGGGGTGAAGCTGACTGACGTGTTGAAACTCGGCATGTCTTGTAAGTACCTAACCTAATATTGTTTAACCCTAGACCGCTATCGTACGTCGATGCGACACCTTGCTTGCATACAATAAGCGACTTTAGTTGATATATTTTGAATCGTATTGAATTATCGACAAGAAGTTGTTAAGTCGGTATAATCTAGTACCCATCAAACAATTTTCTACTTGCTTCAATAGAGTCACCTATCTTCAGTAAATGGTCTGAATTTTTGTCGGAAAGGTTTGGTCATATTTATTTCGACAAAATCAAACACCTATTTGGAATTTTTGCTACCAGTGCTAATGCTAACAGATTTTTCTAATGAATTAAGTAAAACTTTGGAGGGGATTCCCCCTGCGTCAATATTTAACTATGACGAAAGTAACTTAAGTGATGACCCTGGCAAAAGAAAGATGATTTTCCAACGCGGCGTTAAATATCCAGACAACGTAATAAATTTTACCAAAAGTGCAGTGACAATTATGTTATGTATATCTGCCTCTGGCGACATATTACCTCCTTATGTCGTGTATAAAGCGGCAAATTTATGGGACTCTTGGCGCGAAGGTGGACCTAAAGGCGCTCCATGTTGTGAGAAAAAATGTTGTGTAAAAGGGACGCGTTATAATAGGTCTAACCACGGATGGTTCGATGCAATCTGCATTGCAGATTGGTTTAAAACCTGCTTTTTATCTCATGCAAAATTAATTGATGGACGAAAAGTTCTGATAGGGGACAACCTTTCGTCCCATTTCACAAGAGAAGTTCTCCAGCTGTGTAAACAAAATAATATAGATTTTGTGTGTTTGCCACCAAATGCAACCCATTTGTGCCAACCACTGGACGTTAGTTTTTTCGGTCCAATGAAAAATTACTGGAAACAAATCTTAATTGACTGGAAGAAAAGCAACCCAAAAACGTCCGCGGTGGAAAAATGTTTATTTCTCAGATTACTTAAAAGATGGTTGGACAAGATAGCATTAACTGCAAGACAAAATGCGATCAGTGGATTTTCCGCTTGCGGCATTTATCCACTATCCAAAGAAAAATTGCTCGCAAAAATTCCTCACCAAGAAAACGTTCCTAGACCGTCAGTGAGCGAGACAATAGTCGATTATTTAAAAGGACAACGTAATCCCAGTAAGAAAATTATACCTGCTAAAAGAAAGAAATTAGCTGTTGTTCCTGGGCGATCAGTTGCTGCAGAGGATAGTCCAGATCATCCACCAACTAGAGAAAAAAATCTACCGTCCATAAGTAAGATACAGTCAGTAAAGCGTAAGTTAATGTAGTCTGATTCTGAATATGAAGAATTCGTTTAAGTTCAAAATCTGTGTTGAGTAATATTAAATATTATTATTTTTAGCATGTAGTACACGTTTCTACACATTAAAAATGCTATTAAACGTCTTTAAATTATTTTTATTACTGATGTTACAGTCAACTTCGCCTCATCTCGTCTTAAAATCACTTTAACAAGCAAATTCAGTAGGCGGTCAACTTAACCCCGTGCGGGGTGAAGTTGACTAACAGAGGTTTTTATTTTTTTAAGTTGCAAGACATGAAAATATTTTAAAAATTGCATAAGGAGACTGTAATACTAATTCATACCCATAATGTGGTACACACTGAAATATACTTTTTTATTTACGTCATATAATTATTTGCACTCAAAGTTGAAAATCGGTCAGCTTTACCCCGTTTTACGGTACATGCCACATTAAGTTAGTTTTGATATATTAATTGGTAAAGATTCGATTAAATCCCAAATTCAAACCTGATGATTTTTATAACATTTAATGTCATAAAAAATTTGTAATGAGGGTATATTTAATTATGCTCAGTTGATTTTTAGTATCAATGAAATAAAAACTGTAATGTTAATTATTTATTACAAAAATTGTGGCTTGTGCCCTTTTTGGTAAAAAAACATTACGTTTTTTTACAAATTAGCTTTCATCTTTACTATTATCTGTAAAATTGTTCAAATTTACAGGTTGATTATCTGTTACCTTCTCAGTGGTATTTTCTGGCAATAGCAGCCCCTATTTCTTGATAGTAAGTGTGATACACTGAAGGAATGTAGGAAATCAGTTGTGCCATACTAGTTATTGTTACAAACTCATTGAAACATTAAATAATAAAAACTCACATGTAAACATAAATAAAATACGGAATAAAATGTAAAACACGTCTGATCATTCTTTGTAAAAAAGAATGACTTTTCTATTTATTAAGTTCTGCCAAGGCAACCAAAACATGGCCTACTGCCATGTACCGTGCTCAGTTAGGCGGCCGCTTGCATGTAGAGAAGGGCCGTTCCGGTAACACGCCCCCCCTAAAGGCTGAGCACGGTGTTGGAAGTAGCTGTTGCCTTGGGTTATTTATATTATACAGTTTATGGTTCGCTCTTAGCTGCAGTTGACTATCTGTTCCTCGGAGTGACGCGGGTCTAGTACGCCGGCATCTTTCGTGTCATGCCGAAAGCGGGGAAGGCGGCGGAATGCGGCTCTTCGCGGCGCTGTTCGGTCGCTGACGATCCCTTTGTAGTTCGACGCTGTGCGTCAGGACTCAGGGAAGCAGGGTCGTCAAAAGAATAAGATTATCCATAACACTATAATCAGGTTCTAATTGGATAGTTCCGAAATCGGGTATCAATGACTCAGTTTCAACTGGTTCGGCGTCATCCGAAACATCCAGGTTACAAATTAATAGCGGAGGTACTGACAGCAGTCCAAGAGTGTTTCGTGCAATTTTGCGAGGCCTTTTATCAATTTGGGATAAATGCCCACCGAGATATTGCACGTGTTTGCTTTCAAGTACTAATTCCAGTTTGACCAAAACGTCAGAACGTAGCTTCTCAAAGCGGGTCCTGGCGACATAATGGTTCTTGCAGTGCTGCGTAGTTGCACTCTGTTACCGGATCGGTACAGCGGTGGTCGGTTGCGTGGTTGCTTGCTACTGGTTCAGACTTTGCTGCAGGCATCCATAGTTCCTTGGAGTGACGCGGGTCTAGTACGCAGGCATCTTTCGTGTCAAGCCGAAAGCGGGGAAGGCGGCGGAATGCAGCTCTTCGCGGCGCTGTTCGGTCGTTGACGATCCCCTTGTAGTTCGACGCTGGGCGTCAGAGCTCCGGGAAGTGGAGTCGCCTGTTGCAGTGCTGCGTAGTTGCACTCTGTTACCGGGTCGGTACAGCGGTGGTCGGTTGCGTGGTTGCTTGCTAATGGTTCAGACTTTGCTGCAGGCATCCATAGTCCCTTGGAGTGACGCGGGTCTAGTACGCAGGCATCTTTCGTGTCATGCCGAAAGCGGGGAAGGCGGCGGAATGCAGCTCTTCGCGGCGCTGTTCGGTCGCTGACGATCCCCTTGTAGTTCGACGCTGGGCGTCAGAGCTCCGGGAAGTGGAGTCGCCTGTTGCAGCTGTTGTCGTATCGTGTAGCGATCATCGGTTGCGGGCGCCACTGGAGGTTCCTAATGTTAGGATTTGACCCCCCTCCAGAAGGGCATCGCGGCATCGGGGTCGTTGGTGAAAGTCCGGAGGAAAATCCTTTCCCTCGTGCCCCACGTTGTGGCGACAAATGTTACAAACTCATTGAAACATTAAATAATAACTCACATGTAAACATAAATAAAATACGGAATAAAATGTAAAACACGTCTGATCATTCTTTGTAAAAAAGAATGACTTTTCTATTTATTAAGTTCTGCCAAGGCAACCAAAACATGGCCTACTGCCATGTACCGTGCTCAGTTAGGCGGCCGCTTGCATGTAGAGAAGGGCCGTTCCGGTAACATTATGTTCAGTTTTTTGAAGCGAACAACTTTTGTAAATCTGAAATTTTAAAGTCAAAATACGTCCTTGATACTGAACGCGTGTCGCTTTACCTGACATCTCCGGGACATCTTGTTTCTTCAAAATGATTTGTAAAGTTACAATTTCCTGATTTACTACAATCTGAGTGATATACAGTGTACGCCAGCCAAATGGAATAAATTCATTATCTCAATTATTGTGCATATTGAAAAAAAATCCCGAAACACGTAATTTTTAGTCTTTCACAAGATATCCTGTAAAGTGAAAATTTTATCCATAATCTCAACCCCCTTCGGGTGACAGTTGCAACCCCCAAATTTTTAAATGGAAAGGGGGGCTTGTGATACATTATTTGAAAGGTCTCTTCATGCTCTATTCAAAAATGCTATGGTTGAAAATTTTATTGCAAAAATGAAGAATAACGAGCAATTAGTCTGTTTAACGAAATTCGCTACAACACATTAAAAAATCAAAAATTTATATCGTTTCGTTCTTAGTAATGTAATACAATAACCAATATAAAGGGTGCGGCAACATAACTTCCTTTTTTCAAGACACAATAAAACCCATTTTATAAATCAGAATTTTAATTTTTGTTTTTTGAAATGTAGAACAATGTCTAAAGTTTTGTTTTACGCAGTTTTGAAAATCATATCAGGTAGGTGACGTCCCCCATTGTCCATACACTGAATAAGCCGATTTCCGACCGTTCAGTGAGGCGAATTCTGCATGAAGATCTTCATTACCATCCGTACAAGTTGGCGAATGTGCAGGAAATCTTCGAACGAGACTTCAATTCCCGGAGGAACGCATGTGAGTCGCTTCTCGAAAACGTTTCAGAAGACGCAATTGTTTTTTTCAGTGATTAAATCCATTTTCACTTGAATGG
The DNA here is from genome assembly GCA_949768715.1 of Dascillus cervinus. Lineage (NCBI taxonomy): Eukaryota > Metazoa > Arthropoda > Insecta > Coleoptera > Dascillidae > Dascillus > Dascillus cervinus. The sequence continues at coordinate 12,908,688 of OX458319.1, read as the reverse complement.
ATGCGTCAATAAACAGAAAATGCGCTACTGGGCTGACACCAATCCTCGAGAATTGCATCAAAGGCCTTTGCATTCACCTAAAGTCACAGTGTGGTGTGCAATTTCCTCAGCTGCGATTATTGGTCCGTGGTTGTTTCAGGAAAATGAGGTCACAGTGGCAGTGAATTCAGAGCGGTATGTGAACATGTTGGAGGAACTTTTTTTCCCCCGACTTCATGAATTAGACTTAGGGGACATTTGGTTCCAACATGATGGAGCAACGGCTCACACTTCAAGGGCATCGATGGCTGTTTTAAGGGAACACTTCTCGGAGCGCCTCATCTCATTAAGAGGTGATTTAGAGTGGCCTGCGCGCTCGTCCGATTTGGCCCCGTGCGATGTTTTTTTGTGGGGTTTTTTGAAATCCCGCGTTTATGTCAACCGCTCAAGGACCCTAGAAGACCTGAAGGCAAACATCCGGGCAGAAATTGCCAACGTACCCGCTAATATGCTGGTAAGGGTCACGACAAACGCCAGAAATCAGCTTATTCAGTGTATGGACAATGGGGGACGTCACCTACCTGATATGATTTTCAAAACTGCGTCAAACAAAACTTTAGATATTGTTCTAGATTTCAAAAAAAATAAAAAATTCTGATTTATAAAATAGGTTTTATTGCGTTTTGAAAAAAGAAAGTTATGTTGCCGCACCCTTTATGTATATCAATCAGCGTTTTAAACTAAACTAACACTGTCAACTAACGAAAAATGTTGACAAGTTTTTGTCAGTTTATGAACATTTCAATTGTTTTTGCTTGCCTTCTCAGTATTAAGTATCCATGAAAAATAAATTGAAATTCTTTGAGCTAGTGGCAATTAATTATCACAAAAAAAAATGAATAAAAATGCCGACTAAGAAAGTTCAAAAACGTGTCGCATTTCTATTTGGTCAAACAATTCCTCCTCATTTTCCGTGTTACTGGATATTGTACAAATTGATTTTATTTGTTTATTGGCATCCATACAATCTTAAGACATCCTTGTTCCAAGTAAAAATACATGCTTCATTTGCGTTTTAGTGCTTACGTGACATTCAACATCTGAAGTACTTTGATAATGAGAAATGAAAACACAATGAATATAGACAACAATAAATCACCCGTAACGTACAAGCTCTACTTTCACTGAAATATTATAATGATACCTAAGTGAAATTAAAATGATCTGCAGTTTGTTGCTCAATTTGGTGACTTTAACTTGTTAATTTGCATCCATGAAATTTGTCGACTAGACTATGATGGATTTGTATTGATTATTTTTATGTGGCTACATAAAATAATGTATAAGTAACACTTTTTAAATTACGGTAAACGCGATACCTACCTTTAAAATAAATTATAGTCAAAATAAATTTGTAAAAACAAGCTTGACAATTTTGTATTGTCATCAGAACTGCATATTATGTGCATAGTTTCGAGTGAATCTGATATGTGGAAGTGGGTCAAAATAAACTTACAAGATTTGATCTTCACAAATTACATACGAGTTAGTTAAGATAAGTATAAATACTTATTATATAACATCATCATACTTGTTTTAGGATGTTTTTTAATGAGTCGATTAACAGTGAATATTGTGTAAAAGCAAATAGTACAAAATGAAGTTCTACACGAACTTTATTTATATTTGCAGAGTACGTGTAATATTTTTTAATATTTTAATATTTTAATTCGACGTTTTTATTTCATAAAAAACGATTAATCTGCTTATTGTGGTATATTCTGGAAGTGAACCTGTTGAGAAGGGAAGAGAATTTATGCATACCGTTCTGCCATTACATAAATTCGTTAAGTTTCAAATAGCCAAATATGTATTATAAGTTTACTAATTTACTTAACCATTTTGAATAGAAAGTTTGGAAGGTAATTTGAAATTTATTACTAGCCCAAAAGTAGATGTTTTTTATTAATAGATAGATATTTTTACTCCATATTTTTGTATGCAAATGAATTTAAAAATTATGTTTATAATGGCAAACCTGTTTCAAACAAATAACTTAATTATTTTAAATAATAACAGTTTAATTAAACTTTGAAGGTTAGATATAAACTGGTCGGACTGTAGGTTTATCTATAACTTGTTCTTTATATTTGCTTTCACAATCTACACCAAAAATTAAAATTAAATACAGCAAATAACGAAATAAGATAATGTGTTTTGGTAGTTTATTGTGTACCAAATTGCAAAATCCAAACAACTGAAATAGTTATTATTTATTAGGCCATGTATAATGGAATCATCGGATATATTGATTTACTATTAGATCAAATTAGAATAGGCACAGCAATATTCTTACACAATCGATAAGCTTTAATAAATTTTCTATTTAGACTACGTTCACGTTTCTTTCCTTTTTAGCATTTATGAGTTATTTTACCGTAATGTAATTAGATATTTAACGTTTTAAGGGTTTACATTTTTTAACAGTTAATGATTTTACGTTCTAATTAATAATTGTTGCTGGAACTCTTGCAGTAATTTACAAAAAGACGGAAATATTTCATTCTTAGAAATTCCGTTCTTATTTTTTTCTTTTTCTCTGGAGTAAGTATATAAGTAAATGTTGTCGATAATCTTATAACTTATGGCCTTAAATCGTAGTCCAATTTAATTGCAATCTGGCGGTTGTGTTTTGTAAACGATTAGCGTTTTATTAAACAAAGTTAACAAAAATCCGGAAAATTCCAGATAGATTTATTTTACAACGTAAATAATCAGAATCAGTTTTCTGGGGAATAAAATATAAAAAATGAAATTCATACATTATCATTTAGTTCAGGAGGTAATTGGACCTATTAATTCATTAAACCAAATATTATGATAAAGTGTTTTCATAATATTTTTTACTAACTGTCTCTATCGGTACAAATAAAATGTTTTCAGTTCACTCGAATCCGTTAATCTTTTGCATAATTTTTAATGTTTTTAAATTAGAAACCAACAAATTATTTCAATTACAGGTAATGAATTCAATAATATTTTAACATACAGTGAAACTGCTCTAAGTCGAATCTCAAGATACTATTAAAAAAGTTCGAGTTAGGGAAACTTTAGAAATGCAGAAAATGCACCAATGCATTATTTGTACATTTTATGGTTGATATAATGCAAGTTTTTATTGTATTGAGAGTACAAAAGTGCACATTATGTAGAAACGTTTCCTGATAAAAATATTCGACTTGTGGAAGTTTGAAAATTCAACTTGAGGAGAAAGTTTTAGATATAAAAACGAACGATTAATAAAACTTCGTCTGAAAGAATTAAGGAAAATCGAGTTAAGAAAGTTTCGGTGTAAAATTTTTAAACTTATTATGCGGTTAAAATGTAAGCAATCGCAGCGCGAATTTGTAAACATTTCAAACATCTAAATTTCACTTAATATCAGTTCATGTGTCGAGCGTGAAACCGATAATTTGCGACGAGATCGAAGTTCACCGAATACATAATATGAAATTATTTTCAAACGTCCATAAATTAAAAAGGCCCAGATAAACTTTATCTGAGTACATTTGCTAAAGGAGTAAAAATCTGTGAACTCTCTAAACGCTTTCTTGCAATAAGTACCAAACAAAGTATTAAAACAAAAACACATTTAAGATAAGTTATTTGAGTCATTTTTTTTTTTTACTTTCGCCAATTTAAATATTATTTTTAATTTTTGATGTAATTTGAGTGTCTATTTCTGTCCGTTTCTATTTTTGATTTAATAAATAAAACAAATATGATGTTATTTATTTAATTTTTGCTAATCGTTATCTTGAAAGGTCAGTTATTAGTTGAATGAATCTTGTAATTTTGGTTAGGCCCAATAGAAAATTTTAATTCTTCGAATAGGAGTTTGGGTCTTTTCAACGATGAATGGCAAGTTAATGGCTTAAAAATATGCAAGCAGGTAAAATGCTTTTTCTTTATCTTTGTCTTTCTGTCTATGCTGACGCTACCCCTTCGGACTGGGTCTTTTTCGCTATTTATGATCTCTTTATGACACGAACACGTTCGAGTCGCTGCTGTTAGGTAAATAACTAGTTATTAGTTGGTACAAGCATCGAATAGCTCAATTCGACAAATAGGTAGAAAGACGGATTTATTACCTATTCGGTAAATGAGTATTATTAAGAACCTTATTAGGAGGTGGAAAAATCGTGCCTTTAATGTTTGTTTTTATATTTTATTCTCATGCACAATGACAGTTAAGTATCGTTATATTAAGATCAAGAAAGTAAAATGTCGCAACAGTTGTTATTTGATAGATAGTTTACGATAAAGTTCAGTCAACTCCGAGTTAATACAGCGTCACTTTCGATGGCGTTAACTGCATACGCCGTATCAGTGTATTTGCAAATTTATTATTGTAGAGATCTTGTAATATCTTGCAAGTTAAATCTGAAAACGTTGGCTATATTCGAAAAAACGTGTATATTGGGTTGCATCCGCAAAGTCATTAAGTCATACGTTATTTGCGACTCATGCAGTTCACAAAAAACAAAGTCTATGGAAATGATAATCGTAAATAATGTTCATTTTTTCAATTATTATTATTGGTATTATAGTATTATTGGTGTTTCTTTGTGGATAACAGGTCTTCAATTTTTCAATGCTAAAATAGTTTGAGAAGGTGAATCCTTACTGATGTAAAAAATGATCAAGGTTTGTTAAGCTGGTTTTAATGCAGGAAGGTTGGTCTAAAAATAACATGTAGAATTTGCGAGCATTTGCTGTGAATGTAAAGCAAGTAAAAAAGTTATTCTTTTTAGTGGATCTTAACAAGTTTATCCAAGTTATTGACCAACTTACAATAAAAACTCTATTACATTCGTTTCGTCGGTTTTGTAGCCCTTACTGTATGTTTTAATTTTACGCAATTATTAGAAATACATAAAAGCAGAATTTAGTAAACAAAACAAACAGAACAATTAATATTGTGTTAGAATAAAAGCTGACTATGTAGGTTTTTTATTTGACCTCCTTGGTGGTCTAATAAATTAGCGGTTTACTTTTAGCTGCGGTTATTTCTAGGTTTACAGTTTATAACACCTCTTAATTTAGGTATAGGTATGTCTGTATTGTTATGTAATTAGTAAATTTACAATTACTTGAATCAAATTCAAATAAAAATTCTAAGTGATTTAATAGCTAATAGAAATAAAATTCATCTGACTCAATTCTTAACATAAAAGGCAAGCTTTTAAAGTCGCAGTTATAAACTGATATAATGATTATTAATAGGTTTTTAGTAGCAATTATGTAGTTAAACATTTTCCTCAAGTGGAACTTTATAAGAAGAATGCAGTAGCTTTAAATAAATGATGCATTTAATTGCACCATATAGTCCTTTGATGCAAATTTATTCTTCTTAATGAAGCGATTAAAAGTTTGTAATTAACTACTCGCTTTAAACTGTTGTTTATTGTTTCAACCAAACGACTATAGGAAACTTACATGATCATACAATCACGAGGTGCACCTAATTTAAAATAAAAACATGTAGTAGTCAAATAAGTAATAATTCAAAGATCAAAGGACTCGATAGAATATAGAATTATGGAGCAGACCTGACGGCAAATGGAATATTTTTTCCGAACTATTTTCCTTTGATAGTCTGTACGTGTCAAGGATTTCATAAATTGTAATTTTCTGAACAATAAAAACAATATTTGCGTCAAAAATTGACGTGTCGAAATTTGTTGTTTCTTACGGATGTCACTTGACACGCTTTGGTAATAATATTTAGTGTTGTCGCTATTAATATAACGCCGAATTTATTTCAATCTGTAAAGGGAATTGACAGTTAAAAGGTTTCGGGTAAGGTCAGTGATGCACCGTAATAAACATTGTTCGTGCAGTTTAATTTGAATTTTATTTGCAGTCACAAGCGATTTTATTAGATCAACAATTTGTTTTTTTTTTTAATGTTATTTGAAGATGTTTCTGCAGTGACATCTTTTAATTATCACTTTCGTTACTTTTAAGTTTATTTTTGAAATTTATGGATGGCCGCATGAGGGTCAGACCAAGCCATGTGTTTTTTTGCTGTCAAAAAAAAAAAATCATAGCTGTCTGTATGTAAAATTTACAAAATTATTCTGTATGGTGTATCTGCATATTTTTAATTTTTAACTTTACACCGACAGGTAGAGAATTTTTAAGATATCATCTGTTTATTCAACATCATCCTTATTAGCGATGCTCTATCATCTTAACTATCTTTTATGTTTTCTACTTTTTTTAAATTAATTATAATATAACAGCAGCATTCATTAATTTGTGTGTATTGATAAAAAGTGTGATTGTCAGTATTATTAATTATCTACCAGATTTAAGTTAAATTTAATAACTTCAATCTAATTAATTATTTTTCTAAAAGCCTAATTCTTATCATCAGTTTAACAAGTTTTCTTGGAATATTATTGCGATATCTAATCTCATTAAAATTGAAACATTTTGCAATAGTGAGATACGATTGTGTGCAGATTTTATAATTATGTATAAATTATGTATCTAATTACATCAAAGTTTGTACGCCCATTTGTAATATAATGTTCAAGAATTCTACATAATTATATTCAAGTATTTGGAAAACTTTTATTTAAGTTAAATCAAATAAAATTAAAAACATTCCATAATGTCATTATAAACACTTTCTATTCCATGAAGTTTTTAAAATTCCAAAAAAATAAAATCGCGAAGGTAACATAAATAAAATAAAAGGACGTGGTTAGAAAAAGTTAGTATTACTTTAAACCGACAGATTGTTATGATTTAATTAAGACGCCTTGGTTTTTTGTGCCAAAATGTGACCTCTTTTTTAGCAAACCCTTTAGGGCATAGTGGTTTAATTTAAAAAAAGGCATGTGTGCTTACGTTCAATCTGTCCTCGCCTAATTAATTCGTAACAGTTCACCAGTTTTCCTTCAGAGGAAAACGACTGATTTGTAAAAATAAACTGGCAATGTTTAACAATCGCACCTAAATCGATAAACGTGTGCACATACAGTTGTGGGCCCAATATTATTTTAAAGTCTCAAGGCGTTCGAAGAAATTTTAAAAATCCAATACACACTTCAGTTGCTCAATTCGAAAGATTTCCAAGACCTTTATTATTATGGTATGTGTGTGCGATTAACCTTAATATTATTAGGTCAAGTTTTTCTTGGTGTTGCAGTTGTCGCAAAAGTTTTGTTCATCAGAACGTCCCGCTGCTGAACGGTGACTTCCAAGAATGGAAGGAAATCACTTAGTCTTGAGTGTTACACAATTTTTGCTCTGCCACCACATTCCGCGAGATGTTACGCAACGCGGAGAAAGTTTTAAGTTTGCTTTTTATTACAAAGAACCTTTTTGAGTTGCGTTGATATGTTCCCGTTAATTTGACGGTGAACGAAGAGATGACAACCAATTGTAAATAAACTGATGGAAAAAATGACTCGAGCAAATAAATTTGGAATTTGAAGACGTGGTTTTATTGGTTGATTGCGAAACTTTTGCATAGACATAAAGTTAGAACAAATACAAACATGTGCTGATTAATAAGTAGCGTAGCACTGGTTATTAAATTTACTGTGACCAAATGCAAAAATGCTCTTTCCTCCTAATAAATATTAAAGAACAGAAACTTGGTTTATTTTTGCACTTTTGAAGAATTTCGTCAGTTTTTTAATCGTCTGCAATGTGGGCGTAATTATCGAATAAATTGATTTTAATTTTGAATGCAAATTCTTTTTTATATCAGAAATTGAGCAATTAGTAAATACAGTTCTCGCAACCAAAAGTAAATAGTTATTTTTTGTGGGTATCCTATTATTTTTCGGTGGTACTGTTGATGACGTCGATATCCATGTTGCTTTTTTGGTTCTTTTTGGTGACCTCGGAGCCACCTAAATTCGTAAACTCGTCACCTCGGGACACTTTACTTAAAAAACCATCGTGAAATGTTGAAAAATTAGAAACCCACATAAAAAAAATTGTTAGCTCCTGTATTTAATTAGGAGAACTACTACTAATCTTTGTTAACAGTTTGTAAATATCAATTGAGAATATGTGAAATCTTTTACTCTCCATATTATTACTAGACAACAAATTGTTAATGTGAGGTTGGTTGGTTGACTTGTTTGATGTACTATTTGTATGTTTACCTATGTTCACAATATTTTAATTGGGCTATTTATAGAATACTGCAATTATAAAGATAAATAGAAACAACTTTCTGTTGTATTTGTGTAGTCAAATTGTTGTATCATTTAGAGAAACTCAAACAAAAAACCAAGAGTTTCTTTTTTCATTTTTGGAAGTTCTGAGAACATAATTTATTTGCTAGTGCGGTGTGCCTGTTGCCAATTATTTTGTTGTCAGCTGCTTTTATTGTCTCTGCACACAGGAATAACTAGCGAATCTTCACTGAAAAAAAGCAGTAAATAAAACTACAAATGTAAAAATTTATACCACAAATTGTATTAAAAATACGACTAGTTACAAATTGTATCATTTTTTTCTTAACAGTTGTAGTAACCAGGTTGTAGCTACATTTGCAATAATTATTGTTATTTTCACTACAACATTTGTGGCATATAGTACTAACGTGTGTATCGAGACTTTCGACAAATATTATAGTAAAGTGTACTACGCAGTCATTGCAAAATTTACAGAAATAATGAGTAATTTGTTTCAAATGTTTGCAGCAAAAAGTAAAAAATTTGTACTAAAAATTACTATTTTAGAGAATAAATTTTGCGACAAAAAAGAGGAACAGTTACCGCTACACATATCCTTTTTTATTATTATTGCTGTTACTTTTACTACAGGTTTTGTAGCATAATTTGCAAGAATTAGTAGGCTTCTGCGCCTAATTAATGTATGAATCACATTTTGCTACATTTTGTTTTTTTTTGTAAAATGAACCAGGAAAAATGAAACGCAAGAATTAAGTATCACAGGATGTCTGTTATATATTTTAAACAATAAAACATACAAATATAAGTATAAAACTACCCTAGTAGCAAAGAAATATTTTTAAAATACTTTTTTTGAATATTTAAAAAATATTATTATAACAGATTTGTTTATATTTTAAAAATATTTTTAAAAAACATTTAAAAATAAATTATTTTTCTCCCAAGAAATAATTGCCAAAATCTACATCAATCTAAAAACAAAGAAACAAAATGTTTACATTGTACCACGGATATATTATTATAAAAATTTACCAATATAGACCAGTTTGAATGTTTCAATAATGACCTTTCGTCTATAAACAAAAAGTCGTGGTGTCATTCTATTTTATGCAGATTTCCTTTCCGCAAATCCACGTACTTCAGGCACACTTGTATTTTGTTAAATTCTTACAAAGAACTTTACATCCGCTAAAAAGTAAAATTTGTTATAAGATAGATATAACACTAAATGTATAAAAGAAAATCAAAATTATTTTTTTACCTTCCTCGTTACTATAATTTCTCTTATGGAAGCAACTGGTTCGCATGTTCGTTAAATTTCAAATCAAATTAAAAACGAAATCAAGACAGGAAACTGTAATGTCAATCGACAAAACAAGGACTATCAGGTAGTGAAATAGTTAAAAAGAAGTACATGCATTAAATCAAATTTTATTTTATAATAAAAGCATTTTGGTGTTTAATTTCGTTGTGCAATCAGCAAAGACAAGATCGCAAATTTTGTTATGATCCATTAATGAACCAACTTTTAACAATACATACTTAGGTAAAAATAAATTTACTTACTTAATCGCATAAAATGATTTACATGTATTGCTGCAAGTTTATTTCTGTTCTTATTGTTACGACAGTATAATTGGTTGTGCCAGTTATGTATACTTACCTAGATACATCGTTGCACACACAAAATATTAATGCACTTATTGTCTTATAAATTGGTCGTTATACAATTTTCGAGCAAACGACAAGATTTTATAACTTGTGAAAGTGGCATTTGTTAGACTTTAACATTTCTTCATATTTTCTTATTTTTCCATGATATATGTGTCTACAAAATGCAATTAGTGTAATGAACAACTCAGAATATTATCATTTAATTATATAAACTTGTCACAAATATCATTATCATTATACTCTTATACTTTTTAGTTGTCGAGGTGTATGTCGCAGGTAGTGTTGGTTTACAATTGCACAACTTGCCCCGCATGTAGATTGCAAAGTTGCTACAAACTTTGCTGATCACAAGCATATAAATTAATATCAGTCAGTTCAAACTAAAAATTTTTTTTTCCAGAATTATATTTCTAAAATCTTTCTAGAATTTATTAGCTGAGCTCCGAATACTGTGCTGTAAAACTAAATTTTGACAACGTAAGTATAATGCAAATTCTCTGAGTAATAATGAAAAATGAATGATAGAATTAGAAAATGTTTTTGCGTTAGATATGTAATATTTACAAATTTATGAGTAAAGTTGTTAGTGTTGACAATAAAAATTTGTTAAAAATATTATCGGAAATATATTGGCAAAAAGATGTGTTTGTTTTTTTAATTCGTAAACAAGCAATGTATAGAAAAATTCTAACCTAATAAAATGAATACTAAGAATATGTAAATTAAAAATTTTCTTCTATAGCCTAAGTATATGAATGGTGACATTTTCTATCTCGTGTCAATTACAAAAAGGTCACATTTCATTCTTAGTATGGGCATAATTTATTTTTGCCCCGTGGGATTATAATGTATTTTTCCGCCGCTACCAATGTAAAGCGGGCTACACATGCTACGGTATACCTGTGCGGTTTGTCGCTCCGGTGCGCCTGTGCAGGTAAACCGGAACGTGTGGACGATTAAACGGTGACGATCCGGCCGCCTGCACAGGTCGCCTCAGCAAATAGATATTTTCATTCGATAAATAAAACCGTACAGGCATATCGGACCGTGTATAGGAAAGCAATCCGGTCGTCTCAGTTTTTTTAAATTTGCCGCAGACAAGGTCTCTCGCCCGCACGTCTCGTTTCTTTAAGAAATTGGTTGCACGTGTCCAAAACTGAAAAACATTCTTTTCTTCAACATTTTATGGAGGGTCAAAGCCACTTTCTGTTTAAATTGTTTGTGTATTTTAACAACACTATTATCATTGAGATTTTGTTTTTTCAAGTCACAATAAATGAACCCTTCACAGAAATTGAAAGTCGCTTTCTCGAGTTTCTCCTAAAAAATGTGTTTATCATTGACAATTGACGTTGTGTCATCAAGATTTAGTTTATTCGAAAGTCACCCTGCAATAAATTAACCCTTAAAAAACACGACATGGTGAATGATCTTTAATTCTTTCCTTTTAACATTTTATGAAGGACCGAAATCACTTTCTCCAGTAAACCCTAAATTGCTCGTTTATCAATTGTCACCGAAATTTCGTTTTTTCAAAAGCGACATTTTTACAACACAGACAAAAATCCTCAATAGGTCTCAACAACGCAAATGTGTAAAGTTAAATAATCTACATAAACAATACGCTGCCGTACCTTCACTGAATTGAATTTATTGGTTAAATTATAATAATTAGTTGTATGTATTAAAAATACGACACGCAGCTGAAGTGATTTTATTGTTAAATTTGTACAATTGAATGTAATGTAATTAATTTAAAAAAAGTATAAAAATTTGAATGGTATTATCAGAATAATACCGTGTTCATTTTTGAAATAAAATAATCGCCGATATTTCTGAAAGTGGTATTCAATGGCCTTTGAAAAAAATCGAATGGGGGTTAACTGTTTAAATTGCTAGGGTAGTTTAAAAACTCCATTATCACTCAGATTTCACTTTTTCGAAAGTGATAGAATGGACCATTTCGGCGCAAGTCTTAACCGCTGCATCAAATTTACATGTGAATAACGCTCTCTTTCTTTCAACCAATCTTTACACCACTGTTTACGATTTATTTTGCGTGTAGGGCGCTTTTTCATACATAATAGTAATGCTACTACCGCTAAAGCATCGTGTGTTGACGCCATCGCTTTTACACAGAACTGACAAAAAAACCGTAATCGTGTGGATGCGCTTCTGTATCCGGTAAATCGTATTCGACAGACCGGAACGACAAACCGCACAGGTATACCGTAGCATGTGTAGCCCGCTTAACGGTTGCTATCTCACTATTACAACCGACTATTCTAAAATTTATTTTCTTTTCTGATTTTGCTCGATTTGATGAAATTTCTTTACAATTCTTCACATCGGTTACAGAATAAATGTAATATGTACGGGAGAAAAGACACTTTTAGTGCCCTGTGTACATTACTTTTCTTCCTTGTATAATAAATAATTATATTTTACTTTACGAGTTAAACTAAAAACCAATAAATATAACTTACATGTTTTTCACATGATTTACAGATCATTAGTCAGTGTAAACTATAAGCATTACAATTTTTTTATAGCTGTATCCTTGATCCTTCTGCGTTAGCTTCAAAGTTGTCTTGATAAGTCATGCAATGCTCTTTAAAATTGGCTGAAATTATCTGACGAAATAATTGTTAAACTGTTGAATGTTGACAATAAAATTATGCAATCTACGTAAAATCCTTAAAAAAGTGTTGTGTGCTGAAGGGGCCTTACTAGTAGTATAATATTGTCATAATTATTGTATATTTGCAAAAATGAAATTGTTCAATTTGATCTCTGTTAGTTTATGTATAAAATTTATTTTTGCTTAGATTGCCTAATAACTTTTTTCTAATTTGGTATCATAAGCGAGTTTTTGTGAAACTGAAAGTAGTGTCACAAAGGAACTTTTTGTGAAACGCCTTTTGGTTTTTTTTATACTTATTACGTTGGTATTGCTGTAATAACACGCTGGGCGGCGTCGGGCATCTATACCGAGCTCCTGTCAAGGTCAATCCAAGTGTACAACTTAATTCTTCCATGACTGTTTTACAAAATATCAAACTCGAGATTTTAAATTTGAAGTTTTAGTTGATATATGACACATGACAAATACCAACACAACCAGTACCTAATCCTAAAAATCTCTAGAATATTTAGAAAGCACAATTGTCAAATTTTCTTGAAACTAAGAGCACCAAAGTAGAAAAAATAATATATTACACTCGTTTTATAAGACGTATTGTCGCACTCATGACATTATTCGTGCGACAATAGATCGTCTTATAAAACTTGTATAATAATATACTATTATTTTGAATTCAACTTGGGATCTATTTATGTACTTATTCCCTGTAGAGTTTCTATGGCTGCATTCAGACGTGCATTGATAGAATGAAATTTAGCAGTACCTAATGTTTACAAAAAAAACTTAAAGTTGCTGGGAGGCCATGACGTTTATAATTTAAGCAAGTCATTTTTCAAATGAATAAATTATTTATTTTGGTAATAAAAAAGATTTACGTAGGTAGGTCATTAATATGCAAAAAATTTCTTGCTGTTATATTCTCATATTAATACTTTTCTTTACTATGTAAATAATCTAATTTTTCAACATTGGTAATTGGTAATATTATCTTATTGATTACATTTTTATTAATATTTTATTTGCGCAAAAAAATATTTAAAATATATCATTTAATTTTGAAAGTAGGTTTATAACTGTGTCACTTTGGCAGGTTTTGTAAATGAAACGAACAGGATTTTGCTACATTTATGATAAACTTAAATTACTACAAAACAATTCAATTTCAATAATTTTTAGAACATTAACAAGTAAAAGTTAATTCTCTAGAATTGAGTTCTTCAGGAAAATTATTTTTTTATTATAATTCGGTATATCGTATCTATAGTTTCATTACCACACAATTACGTTCCATGCAAATAAACTTCCTGGACTGCTTTTTATCGAACCACAAGTATATTTTCTTGTATTACAAAATTAATTATTTGTTAATCGATTTTGCATTATTTTATTACCTTGATATAAATCAATTACAATAATCTGTTTATTTTAAATAATTTATGGTCTTGCATAGACAAATTTAATTTTTTGCTAATTTATCATAAACCGGTAGAAACCTTTAAAAATAAAGTTGTGTTGTGTTTTAAAAGTAAAGGGATTTTACGTGCACGACGTAGAGGAAACGACGTGTCCTCTAATATTCTGTGTTAAGTTGTTTACCTAACCAAATTATGTTATTGTTGTTTATCTTATCGGAATATTTTTTTTTGTATGCAAATGTGAATCGTTTTGTTGATATCGCAGCCGAAACTAGTTTTGTATACTACTTTAGATACTTACATTCGTCATCTACTTCAACAGACGTGTAAGTAGCCGCGAAAAAAAAAACTAATTTAAATAATTGTGTCAAATTGAATTGAATGATTTTGGTAAATGGAGTTAAAAAACTTTCAATTGCATGTTGAACATAATTTAAAATTAAATATTAATCATTGCTTTTAACGCTATAAAAACCAAGCAGTGTGAAATTCAACTAGTCATTTGTTATTGTAATTTAAACGAATTAAAAATAATGTTATAAAAATACTTGAACATTTTGAGCGAACAGCATTTTACCTTGAGCAGTTTCGCTGGAAAACAAAAATCCATTGTTTCAGATTATGCTATTTGTAAAAAACAATAATTGATGCGTGCTAAGTGAAGTGCAATGAAAAAAGCAATTTGCAATAATTGCCATTACCCACAATTAAACACGTACAATGAGTCAAGATCATATTTTAATTTAGTTTGCATAGCTTTGCCGTCATTTCAATAAGTGGTACAAATTTGCTGGCCGCAAATTGATACATTCAAACCTAACGTGAAAATGTTCTCAGAGAAATTAAGAGAAAATTTAAAAACACTGGGAACGAACCCATAAATAAAATTTTCCATGAATGGTTTTTGGATGTCAGAATCCGTAATTTACCTATATTCGGAGCTATCTTCCAAGAACAAATAAAAAATATTGCCCAACGACTAGGAAGAAATGAATTAATTTAAGGCATCGAACGGGCGGCTTTAAAGCTATTAAAATGTCGCAGTGCACTTGAAAGAAATGTTAAAATAACTTGCATTAATAAAAAGTAGAAAACGCTGCAACAGTTGGGGAAAAATATATCTTGAAAATGTACTGAAATTCCTATTCTGTGTGTTTTGAAATTTACATAAGTTTTTCCGTCCTAGACAGGTCACTGGATAAACCGGAAATTTGACCAAGGCTTGACTGTATCACGTTCAAAGGAAAATTTAAAATTTAGTTGGATTAATTTATTTTTCATCGACAAAAACGACGCATCTCCAACCTTGTTTTATTTGCCGCTCGAGGTGAAGGAATTGTTTGCACAAAAAATTAGTACGTCAGCGCTTCGTAATTTGCGTAACATGACTCTTAATGCACTGTTTTTTAACCAGAAAAACATTTTATCAAGTTAAAAAGCTTACTAGTGTGTGCGGCTAATGAATTTATCCTTGTAATTACAAAAATTGGCAAGACATTTTTATGCGTTTTCTAATGGTGAACGGACTGATTGCGACATTTGCATTAAAATTTTCCAAAAGACCCTGGAATTTCTGCGCAGTCATCCATCGTTCAGCCACTTCCAGTTGTGTTTATTTTTATACGCATTCTTTGAAAACGGTTCTCTATACGGATGCGACCATTCTAAAAATAAGATGATCGGATAAGGTGCAAATTGACATTCATAATGGCGCAATTGGTAAACAAGCGATAGCTTGTTTTGTATAATTAAAAGTGGGTATTCACGGCATTAATCGCCCACGTAAATTTTTAAATTGCGCCTTGCCTGCCAAAAACGGCGTTACCCGTAATTAAAATTATTTTTCGATTATTAAATGCCATGACGTATCCGATTATAGGCATGTCTGTATGCATACGCGAATTTCCCCTTGAAGCGTTTAATGTGAAATTAACCATTAACCATGTTTATTACCAAGAAAAAATAACCATGAGTTCAGCTTTTTCCGAAAGAGAAAACTTGCAGGTATAGTTTAATTTAACACATATAAAAATTTCTAGTGTGTGCAATAATTTGATAACTTTGACTATGTTACATAAACATCTGTTATTGTAGGTTTGTTAAATCGGCGGATTTAGAAAACGCTTTCTTCCGGATGTCTGTTAAATAAGAATGATTGCCCATTTTAATTCAGATTGTAATGCATCTAGTTTATTCGATTGTAGTTGCATAAATGGTAGAACCAGATGGGCAGTAGAAAGTGTTACTTTTAAATCATTTCCAAATCTCTTTAATTAATAAAGGTAATTTCATGGTTCTTTGTATTTTCGGTGAAGTTAATAAAAAGCAATTTTGAAATACTAATTTTGGTTAGGTTACAAGAATTCAACAATTCAAGAAGACCTTCAAACGTAAAACTTTAATTTGCAATTTTGTATGTAATCTACGCCCTGAACTCACAAATTTCATGGCCTGGTTTTAAATAATCTCCCGGTGTGTACAGGGTCCTTCAACTAAGCTATCAATTTTCAAAAAAGCTAAATTTTAAAGATTGTGTATTGTAATATTATTCCTCTGTAATTTATGCTAACTGTATAATCCTCTTTTTGGATGGAAATGATTATATCTTTGATCTACTGCTTGGCTACAACATCTGAGTTCCGTAACATTAGGACATTGTGGAGCTTCTTATTACCATATTTGAAATATTCGCAGGTATGGACCTATCCCATGACGACTTACCGTTTCCGAATAGTATTCGAAAAAAAACACGTTTGAATAATAAAACAATATTTGTGTCGAAAAGCAGTTGAGAACGGAAAGAAAAAAAAACCAAATCCTGGTTCATCAATTAATTACAACTTGTAAAAAACATATATTGTAGGAATTCTCTGATTTAAAATTCTTCGTTCCTACGAATTAAACTTTTGGAAATAAGCATTTTGACCACAAATAAAATCGTTTCTATGCAGATTTTTGATGTTCGAAGTTACATTAGATTGGTATTTTTTAGCTTTTTTCTTTAAACTTTGTGGACTAAATATTTTTGGATAGCACCATGACCAGTATTACTTATATTTAGCCTTTTTCATGTAAATAATATAACTCTAATAAGCAGTCAAAAATCGATAATAATAATTTAGCAAAATAGGAAATTGCTAATTTAAAAGTAATTTTGGAAATGTATTTTTAACAATTTAGATTTGACCTTTAACATTAAAGACCGCGACTGCGTCAATCAAACTGTGCCATTAATTTTTTGTAGATGCATAACATTGTTTGCGCGTCAAACTGTAAAAACTTAATTAACAATGATCGATATTCGGAAACTAATAGCACCTTTGTCCTGTTTGTAAATTTTGCGGTTTTTTGTAGACAATAAATAATGAAGCGTTTATTTTAGTAGGGTCATTATCTTCTGGTTTGTAGCTCAATCAACTGATAAATTAATTTTGACAAAACTTTTACACCGTTTCTTAATGCACGAATAGATCTTTTGATTATGTTTCTGAGTTCAAGGTATAATGTTTTTATGTCTCCTTTCAATGTGTATCTGCGATTTTTCACACATAACGAATTGCCTGTTGGTTTAATTTTATGTACGATAGTAAATCGTTTGTAAAAATGTTTCAATAAATTAACCAATTTTGTTGTGCTAAAAGGATTTAGCGCAAACGTATGTCATGGCATCACTTAAAAAAATTATTGCAGGCAAACTAGTTCTTGCTAACCGTCGTCACAGAGTTACTTATCTTGTACGGTAATTTGCAAAAATGTTATAGGATACAGTTTTACAAACACAGTTTTATTTTTTAAAAGTTGCTCAATTAATTCTGAGTTACGGAATTATTACTAGTGGAGGGCGGTGGCTTTCCAAGCAAGGGATGCTGTCCAAAGAAACCAACCGTTTAGGTATTCATATTCAAATTTTACAATGTATAATCAAAGTAATGATAATAATATTACTGTAATTTTCACAAAGATTTTAATTTTGAATAGATTTTAATATTAAATTATTTAATAGTAAAAAACAAAATCATAATATTCAAACAACCTTATTTATTCTATGAATCGATGTGACAAAAATATTGGAAGCTGGTCATATCGTAATAGGCTTCAATTAGGTTAGATTTAGAAAACTAATTAGCAACTTATGAAGTCATACTTTCCCGTTTTTCAAAACACAATGTAGGTAAATAATTTGTGAACAATTGAGACATTTTTCATGCCAAATAAGTATTATTTCGAGGTAGCATTCTTTCATTGCGTAATCTGTAAATATTTGCTGAATTATTCCTACTTTCTACAAACACAATTAATACATCCGTCTGCTCACTCACGATGAGTATACGATTGAAATATTTCAAAAGCAAGTCTAACTGAATTTTACACCGTTGCAGGAATAACGCAATTCATACCTTTATTCAGTCGGATTTAATTTATTATGAAATTAAACATAACATTGCCAAAGTGTTCATAGAGATTAATGATTAAACATTGTTTTTATTGTTAAACATAAAAAGTAGTAAAACAATGAGGACATCCATTTTTCAAGCTAATTTGGTGTTTTTATTGTAATACATTGCTTCTCACAATTTTTTTTTTTTTGGTGTCCTCAGATTATTTTATCAAGCTGTTCACATTCACACTAAAGTAATTCAAAAGCTTTCGTCCTCTTGAGCTTTCTTCTTGTATCATTCGCATGTATTTTCACATGCATGCGAATTATACGAATTGTGACGTAAAAAGTTTATAAAATAATTAAGCAAGATCAGCACTATTTTGAATTGCAGGTATTGGTAATTCAAATTAGTTTTACCGCGTATCGATAATATAGGTAACTGTCGCATTGTGACGTCATATCCAGGATAGAAATGTTTAACGCCTGTGCACGTCGCCGGTTAAAGTTACTTTTTGCAAATATTATGAAAATTGGGAAAGTTATGTTACAAATTTGTCATCTGCCAAAATTGGATTTGAAAGATTAACAACAGCGCAAACTATCTGAAAAATGGGATCATTTTAGGAAACGATGCAAAACCTTTAAAGCTTCTCGACATAAAACTATTTAACAAAAATGTTGCATCATCTTTGTGTAAATGAAATAAAGTAATTTTTTACTAGAAGTAGGATTCATTTTCATTCAATAAACTTATCATCTGCTCGGATTGGGTTTGAAATGTTTACAAGTGCACATACCATTACAAAAATATCATCTCCAATTGGTATTAGATTGGCTGACAAGCAAGTTGCCAATATTTTAAACGTTTTTATTCTCTGATTAGACCTCTCAATATGGACCATAGCTAAAAATATTTGAGTAATCTCAATAGCTTCAGCGTGAGAATTTTGTTTAGGTTATTTTCGGATGTATTCATGGTTAATGTTAACACTGTCACTTAAAATTTGGCCTACAACTTGATATCAAACAAACAAATTACAAATTAGTTCATTTCTTTCAAATCAAATCAAATTATTACAAAACTCGAACAATAACAAACGCACGTGGCACGACGTGACGTCACAACAAGGAGTTTACTTAGTTGAATTTATTTACGCTAGAGTCGCATGCTTAGCTTGAATTGCCTATTACTAAATGCAGAGTTAACTCTTAACACGGATTATGTATGCCCACCGCACACCGTTCTTTCACTCTACCCTAATTAGTTGTAACTATTTTCGGAGTCCATTAACGAATTTTCATCGAGGGTTTGGGATCGTGTACCTGTGAATCAAATTTCGTTGCTATAATTTTATTATTTCAAAGATTATTGGGTGGACAGACGCATACAGTGACAAGCAAAACTTATGGAATTAGAACTCGCTTTTCGTTAATGAGGAACATCAGTAATCTAATTGGTAATCTCATTAAATTTTAATTTAAAATTTTTAACAATGAAACTATTGCAATTCTGAAAATAAATAGTTTGTAATGTAAAAGGAAACGCCGGAAACTTTCTAATTTCAAAATGAATTAAACAAGTTAATATTCTTTATTGGTGCCTTATTTTTGGGAACCGATCATTAATCAGAATTTTTTTGTCAACTTGTTTCCGAACGATGACGGCAACCTTTGTGCATGTACGTAGGTATTTTCCCAATTCTTCTTACCACACGTATTATAAAATATGTTGAGTTGAGACGGTGTGCGTTCTTAAATATGCGGCGAGGAAATAGTTGGGAGAGGGCACGGCAACGTTCACGCCAGTCTTGAGACTTCAATAGTCAGTGTAACGCTGAACCCTTTGCCGGAGTAGTGTCTGTCGTGTGATGCGTTTGAAAGTGTTTTTTTAAACAAAAGGTATTCGAAGGGGATTAACTTGTGCATAAACACGTTTTTTTAAAAAGTCCAACGGGAAACTTTTGCGATTCGTTTCTTTCGTGATTCATCAACTTTCGAAAATTCTCTAATTTTTACACATTTAAATTACATCACGAGAACTGATGTTTCTATAAACATATTAACCAATATCTGCATCGTCACGCGGATAAACGATAAAATTTAAACGCAAAAGGTTTCCGTTTAACAATTAAATTATTTTCGTGCAGAATACTACACGGAGGTTGGCCAGGGATTTTTTAAGAAATAAAGTGACGGAGAAATTTAAAAAGAGAGACATCGATCCCATCAAGAACAACGGCAGTATGTGCAATTAACAGTGAAAGTGTGTTGTGTAACTGAAACTTTTACATTTCCTCTAATTTATTAATAAAATATATCGTGCAAATATCATGTTAATAACGTGAGTTTCAACTTTTATTGTGCAAATTTGTGCTCTTTTCCTGTGGATTACTGGGTTTGTGCTGTGTCTTTCATTCGAGTTTCACTTTCGTTCAAGGAATTATTCCGATCGGCGAATTTTTGCGCCAATCACCGGTTTACCTTATTGCTGGACTTTGCTCATTTAAATTTAGTTTTTATGGCAATATTCTAATTGATCGCCGCGAAAGACCTTGTGCTTTCCTGCTTAACACGCGTTCAATTAATTATTTATTGCTGCACACTTACTACTTATTGTCTTGGCTAATCTTCAATTCCCTTTCGCGCAACTATTTTGTCCGGAATGAGTGTCACGAACGACGTTTTACATAAGTAAACAACGCCATATTTGATTTAGAATGAAATTTCGAATTCGAATCTTTGGTACGTTCAAACAAAGACGAAATGTTACGAAAGTTGTTTTACCATTCGTAATTCACATGGTGCAATACATCTAATAAGCAAACGCGTGAGGCTAATGACAAAAGTTGGAAATTCTTTCTAGAAAATACCACAATTAATAAACACTGGCCGTTATGTCCGAATGGAATTTTAGTTTATAGGTAACAGTTAGGACATCTTAAGGTAGAAAATTTTATCATTAGCTGCGTCATTTGTTGAATGTAATTAAGAGTGTGATTCTATGAAATATTATAAACAATGCATTATGCAATTACGTTCATGCTGCAGTGACGAGGGAATTTTTAATCTCGACCTGTTTGAGATACAGTTAGTTCAGTGTGATTTATGTGTAAATACCCAGTTTATTTATCATAATTTTGCAGAATAGTTGTAACTTGTAATACTCCAGTGCAAGTCATTACAACTACAGCTAAATTGATAAACTGCACTTAAGTTAATTATCAGGTAATTTCACTTTCTACTTAACGTTGCAGATGTAAGAAACTGCTTATAAAAGATCCGAATGATTATGAAGCAATGAATGTGAAACTTTAAATTTTATGAGACTTTTGTTAAATTCAACTGGTAACTGGTATCGATCAGGATGATTTTTTTAGACAATTTTCAAATTATTTTTAGTTTTATTTACTGGGTTAGTTCCGGTCTGAATAACACTTTACCTGGCCACAACCTGCCCGAAAATACTGAACGCGAGAAAGCTTTGCGTCTAGCCTTGATTATAATGTCTAAAAAGTTGTAGTGAGTATAAGGAGAAGACTTGTTTATGGCTCCATTTTATGCTTTTTGAATTCCAGTCAGGCAACATCGAACAAGGCCGACCGTCGAAAATATGTTGTTCAACAGTTTCAAGCCAATTCTGCTTTAATCGTTCAATAATTATTTTCAGTTTTTTACTTTATTTGCATATTTCGTAATTGAAAAGTTTCCGAACTCTTTAACGCCACGTGGCAGAGCTTTAAGGAAATTAACTCATTTAACTCGGTCGTTAATTTTTTAGATATGAAAAAACTGATAATTTGGTATTTAAGGGAGTTCAAGGGCACGAAAATTATTCGTGGGTCTGTGCTCTAAAAATCAAAATTAGCAAAAAACTGATCATAGTGCAAACTGCTCCCACATTTTAAAAGTATTTGCGCAAGTATCAAATTGAGAACTGGTTCTGAACTAATTAAGGTAATCAAATCAATTATTTTAATTATTTTGATCGAGGCTGTCGGTAATAGAAGGTTTTCTCTTTTCGTTATCTACTATTGTAATAACGAATTCGGAAAATTTTAAGTGACAATTTTTGACGACGTATTTGAATTCCAATCAGTTGAAATTTTCTGTTATTAACTGGTAGTTCTTTGGTATGTTAATGTGACGCACTTATCGAGGCCTTTAATTAAAAATTCCAGAAAAATCATTGGTTTGTTTTATTAGTCACAGGGTAATTTTTTTTTTAAATTGTTATTCAAAGAAGTTAATGAAGGAGAGCTTCTAGTTGTTTGTGAAGCATTTTGTATAGCATTTGTGAGCATTATTCTAATCGTTTTTCTCCTGACGTCAGTAAGCAGCATCTGAACAGGTTTCTTGTTAAACCTGTAAGAATTTATTCAACATTTACGTCACAATTTGATTTTTACAGCGGCAAATAAACTATATTTGTTATTCGTACCAAGTGCAACGATAAATGAATTTTAGTTGTGCAAATAAGCGAAATAGAAAGATTGAACACGGCCGATAAAAACGTATGTGTAGCACCTAATTATGTGCAGTAAATCTGATTTTACAAAAATCATTCATTCATTTTGATTATTTCTCACCGATATACGAAATATTTTTGTATTAATTTGACTAAATTTAAAGTTTTAGCGCTCTGTAATTGGAAATTTGTCCTTGTATTTTTTAATAATCAATTCAAATTTCAGTTTGGAAGCGGAATACGCTTTATCTGCGCACGTGGACGTGAAGCAGGTGCTAAATATCGCCAGAAAAAATATTTTATTAAAATCCAATGATAATAATCAAAGGTTAACATTATTAGCACCAGTGATTAACTAATTCACTATGCATGATGAAGAATACTGCTTTGTAAACACTGAAATAATGAAATAGCAGGTGTTGAACGTTTCCAAAGTACAGTGGTACCTCGGATAACGAACTTAATTCGTTCTTTGGTTTCCTTCGTTAACCGAAACAATTTTTCCCATTGAGACTAATGCAAATCCAATTAATCCGTTCGCTCGCCCAGAACCATTATTTTTTACTTTTGACAGTATGTGTTGCAAAAATATGAAATGAAATAGGTTTATCAAGATTAAGAGATTCTAAAAATTCACTATCCAACCGTTTTGTGATTTTATGGAGGTCTAATGCATGCATCCGGTCAAAAATAAAAAAACTGCACTGCCACTAATAAAATATAATGTTATGCAATACAATGAAAAGTAAATAGTATTAGCTTTTAAGAATGCATTATCTTTTTACATTACAATTACAAGTCTTGAGTTTATCATCAACAATATTGTTTAGTATAATATTTGTACTTTCGTAAACCGAGGCATTGCTCGTGGATCGAGTCAAAATTTGTTAGGAAATTGGATTCACAAACCGAATTTTTCGATATCCGAGGTACCAATGTACGATAAAAGCAGTAGTGTCATAGATTTTCAAGCGGTAACTTTAACTATCTTTTTGTTACATATTGGGTCACGAAATAATATTTGTACAGTAATTATTATATTTCTCTCTTAATCACGAAATATTTATACCATGGAGAAAAATGCTTATTTACTACTTTTTGATGCTCATTCTGAACTTGATTCTGAACAGCACCTACGTTATAGTAGGTAACGTGCGTTCATAAAAATCTGCGGTTAGGATAGGTTGCATATGTCAACGTTAACGTAACTATGTTGTAAACTAGTGTCAAAATGTGTTAAAAGCATTAAAACGTAATACTGGAGTGTTTTGAAGTAGATTTATAAAGAATTTATTTCCACTTAATATGCAAGTTCCTTTCGTTAGTTCGTTCGTGTTATTCTGGCATTCAGAAGTAAGGTTATGATCGTAGCTGTAACAGATACTCTACGCCTTACGTCTTAAATTTTTCTGTAGGTCACTCGATCACAAATTGATCAATATAATTGCAAAATGTAAGCATTGCATAAATCCACTTGTCCAAAAACTACAAATTCAACGCAATATAGAATGTCGCATATTAAGTGTTGCGAAAAGTGATTGTACAATATCAGGCCCGATTTCGGTCAGTACAAAAAAATTGCAATTACTAGAAATCGACATCACATTATATTATGCACTTATGGTTTGTATCAGCAAAAGTTAAAACGAAAGTACTGAAAACTTCTTTTTTAGTAATGGCATCTTAATAACTGTGCAAATTAATTTTCATTAAAAACCACTTCAGAAATCATTATGTAGGTACACAGAGATGAGAATAGAGTCGCACTCCTTAGAACCAAGGTTTCTCAAAGGACACCGCACACTTTTACAAAATTGGCTGAATTTTTTATATGTTGGCAACTTTTATTATTTTTCCAGAGGAAATGATAAACAATGGTCTTGTAAGATATTGCGAAATAAGTATTTACAGAGGATGAGTCATTATTACAAGTTTTATTAGTTTTGTTGCAATCGGTTAAGTATGTTTCAGTTGTCATGGTTTAAAGCCATCTAGTCAATAACTTTAACTGTGCGCCATTCTTTGTCTTTCTTTTTAATCTTCTTGCGTTCAATGAAAATTCTTTGCGATGCGAAACGTATATATTTAAAATTATGAATTTACAATTTTTACTTATAGCTAAAATACATATTATTAACACAAAATTATTTAATAAATGAACTGTTTTTAATTAATAGTTGCAGCTAAATAATTTAATTTTTTTTATTAGGATTAAGTGTCACTTTTTAGGGTGTAAATTTTGTGTTTGCGAGGCGAGTCAAAAAAATTAACTTTTATTCTGAACAAAACTAAGTAATTTTTCCTTCCCAACAATACACGAAGAAGTACAAAATATACAAATATCCAAGCAGTCGTGACTGTACTTAGTTGTGTCATTGTTTTTTGGGAAAAAAGTATCTGTCAACTAAAACGATCTGTCAAAAATATGCGTATTTTGTGTGAGTAAAGATGAGTTGCGGAGAAGAAGACTTACTTACAGATGTAGCAGCAGTTTTGTACACTTAACTGTAATTATTAATAAAATTTTCAAACCAAAAATGGAAGACAATATTTTTTTAAGTCTAGGATTACAAAAAAATTTTAACCCTAGGATTAAAAACACTTTTTTCTTAGTTACAAAAACAATCAGTTTATCTTTCAAAAATGGCATTAAAAATGAGGCGTTTTAAGGCTACTTATTGAATAGGCGTTAACGGGATCGAACTGATAACCATTTTGATACAAATTTTCATTAAAACATCAAATTGATCAATAACAGCGCATGTCATGATGAGTATGTACTTGATTATTAAAATCACAAATCTTTGAAAAATACCAGTAGGTAATGTCGAATATTAATTTGTTTATTTTTAATTAAATTGTAACCGATCTCTGAAAAATGGCGTTTGCAACTCGTACATAACGGCTATTAATTCACTCGAAGGAATGTATCACAAGTCTCCCCTAAATAATCTTGATCGTAAAATTCAGTCTCGTGATTTAAAAAATATTTGATGAAATCATTTTTTGAGACGGTTTTTTCTCTTTTTTGCTAGTTTCGTGCTAAAATGGAATGTGCTTTCAACCAAGTTCAGAGTTCAAGGTTTCTAAAATATCTCCTCATTAACTGACAGTGAAAAATTCACTTTCAGCAACGTAACAATTCGTCAGTCTCGGCATAATAAACGTTATTTTAACCTACTTTCATGTCATTTGAGTGAAGTAATACCATAAAGCAGTCCATCACGAATACTTCTTATCGTGCCGTCCACGCAGGTTATAACCTACCTACCGTAGATAGGTACAGTAGGTAGGTCATAACCTATATATTATTATATTATAATATTGCATGTAGGTAGGTACAGTAGGTAGGTCATAACTGTTTATTTTGCGTTGCTGGTACGTCTTGTACATTGCATTTGTAATTTCTGCCGAGTCGGACGTTTTGCACTTGCTAAACCGTATAAACAATAACAGCAAGAGTAAATTTTAATTGACACGCATTTTCGTAGTTTTCCACAGATGTTAATGAGTTGGTTTTTACAGATTTTTATTTTTTCAGTGAGGGTTCAGCAATGGGCGAACGGATCGAACCCATCGCTCCTAGTCCGGATTTGGTTGGCGTATCGGTAGAAAGGCCGCAATTGCAACACCAACAGTCTACAGTATGGGCGAAAAGGCAGCAAGCCGTTTGCGTCAGACACGCTTTCAAGACTTACGGCAGCAAAAAAAATCCGAACCATGTACTTAGTAATCTTAACATGACTGTCGCCAAAGGAACGATGTAAGTGTTATGATCAACCTTGGGGACATCAGCTGCAATGCATATTTGAACAGCAAAAATTCTTGCGCAAATTCAATTGGTATGCCAATTGTGGAATCGTTGCAATTTGTAAATATCATGCACGGAATCTTTCGTAATGATGTTTCGACAATTTGTTCCGACCAAAATTACATTTGATTGCGAATAGTTTCATCCTTGGAAATAGCAAATATTGAAAGAGCGACTGCAAACACATAAAATATTTAACGCCATGTTTTTTCAGATACGGTCTTTTAGGGGCCTCAGGTTGTGGCAAGACGACTCTGCTGTCCTGTATAGTGGGCCGCAGACGATTGAACACAGGGGAAATCTGGGTACTCGGCGGTAAACCAGGCACCAAGGGTTCGGGAGTGCCGGGAAAAAGAGTTGGGTACATGCCGCAAGAAACGGCGCTGTACGGCGAATTTACCATCAAAGAGACGATGATGTATTTCGGATGGATTTTTGGAATGGCCACATCTGAAATTAACGAGAGGCTACAATTTTTGCTCAATTTTCTAGATTTACCAAGCCAAAATCGTTTAGTAAAGAATTTAAGGTGAGTTTTGCTAAACAGGAACGCCTACGACTTGCCTGATTTTTATGAAACTTGGCACATTTGCAAACGATAAAAAATTAAGAGAGAGTCAATGTTTAATTTTTAGGTGTTAAATCATTAGAATAATTAAGTAAAGGGCGCGTATTCCGTCACATCAACCACTCTTTGACCTACCTTTCTCTCTCCTTTCTGGTGACGCCCAGTTCGTTGAAAGCAACTCCCATGATCGAGCCATATTAAATGTCTTCTCTCAATCTCTTCTACTATGTCCTTCTTCATGTCCATAATTTCATATATTGATAGCCTTGTCGACCTTCTAAGATAATCCATTTCTCATTTCATTTTTGTTTTGTTTGGTTAGTTGTGAGGTCTCCACTCCATGCAGTGCTGCAGTTTTACATATCGTGGTATAAATTTGCATTTAAGTTGAACTTTATATTCCAATTTTTCATTCTGCTATTTATTATTTTCCGATTTGTTTCTTTCTTCATTTTTACCAGTTCGGTTCATTTCTTCGTCTCCTATTTTTGGTTTATCACATTTCTCTATTGTCTTGCTCCATCAAGGTGCATTCCTGTCGCCAAATATTTAATTTCCATTGCCCATATTCATATGGCAGCTTCCTTGTAGGCCAAGGAACAGAACAAAATAAATGTCACAATTTAGCATAAATACTACCTGGAAACCGACTGTGCGATTTTGTCAAAGACAGTTAGTAATAATAATTTTTAATTTGTTATAAACAATTTTCAACAAGAAATCGCGTTTTTTTTTAATTTCTTGCTTGTAAAATGGAAACTAATGAAGCAATCTTAATGATATCCATAGACGAATCGTAGAGAATTAAATTACGAAGAGAATGAGAGGTCGAATGACCCGATCAGATAATTAGAATCGGATAACAGCTGGAAAACCCGGAAAATTCAGTTTTTTCTTAAAAAATTGACAATTCCGACATTTTTTAATTTTAGAAACTGAAACTTTGCACAAAAGTAGCTATTTATATCTACTTTATGTGTGCAAAATCCCGACTCTGACGGACTAACAGTTTTTGAACAATCACCATTTCAATTTTTTTTGCGATATTTTTGCGGAGGGGTGGATGCTCCTGTGATTGTCCGATTTAAATTTTAAAAACAGAATTGGAAATTAGACGTGCACAGCAACAAAACGCCTATTTTCCATAAAATGCAGCGAAATAGCTGAAAAACGGTCGTGAAAAGAAGTAAAAACGGTCGAGCACACGAAAGTGGTCGAGTAGTGGGGGAGACAGGCCGCTGAGGGGAACCGCAGCTCGGTTCTATTCACGACCGCTTTCAGCTATTTTGCTGCATTTTATGCAAAAACCAAAATACAGGTTTTGTTGCTGTGCACGTGTAATTTCCAATTCTGTGTTTAAAATTTAAATCGAACTGTTAGTCTATCACATAAAGTAATATAAATAGCTATCTTCGCGCAAAGTTTCAGTTTTTAAAATTAAACAATCGCGGAATTGTGAAATTTTTAAGATAACACTGAATCTTCCGGTTTTTCCAGCTTTTCTCCGGTTCTAATTATCCAATCGAGCCATCCTAGCTCTCATTCTCTTCGTAATTTAATTCTCTACAATTTATCTATTGACATTATTAAAATTGCTTCATTAGTTTCCATTTTTCAAACAAGAAACTAAAAAAACACGATTTTTTGTTGAAAATTGTTTATAACAAATTAAAAATTATGATTCTCGAGTTGAAAATTATGCAGAATTCATGTCTTTGATATAATCACGCAGTCGGTTTCCAGGTAGTATTTATGTTATAAAAAAATGTTTTATTACTTGACCTATTGTCATCATCTTCTTTTTGGCAATCTGAAAGGGAAGGGAAGCCCATTAAATTAGAGTAAATTTCGTTGTTCTGAATACAGTGGATAAATAATAGAACCAGCTGAAGCAAATTTTTCTTTAATCAAATCGCCTATTGGACACCATGGACACCATAGAAAAGTTGTAGCGTTATTGCAGTACAAGTTTTTTGTGCACGAGCTTTAAAGTTGCCAAATTCATTTGAAAACAACTTTTTTTAATATTGTTTTTTTGTAAACCTTAAACTGTTGTGAGTGCAAGAATCAATATGCAAACCGATACATAGTAGGCCTTAAAATCTCTTAGGTTTGGTTGCTCAGCAAATGTGTAAAGTTTTGCTAATGTTCCAATCCCAACAATACACAGTTTAGTAACAGTTGTGTTAATTATTTCAGTGGGGGTCAGCAGAGAAGGGTTTCATTTGCAGTAGCTTTAATGCACGACCCAGAACTTTTAATTCTCGACGAGCCGACAGTGGGGGTCGATCCACTTCTTCGACAGAGCATCTGGAATCATCTCGTTCAAATAACGAAAGATGGTAACAAAACCGTAATCATTACAACCCATTACATTGAAGAGGCTCGACAAGCCCACACTGTAAGTTTTTGCCAATTTTTTTATGAGATTAGTCTAGTTCTTGCTATTTACAGATTGGGTTGATGCGAAGCGGCAAACTTTTGGCCGAAGAATCACCTCACGTTCTTCTGTCAATGTACGGATGCCAATCATTAGAAGAAGTATTTTTAAAGTTATCAAGAAAACAAGCAACGAACGATCCAGTGGATATGAACTTAAGTAATAATATTAGTTTAGCTTCGATCAATTGGAACAAAAAAGATTCGATATATGTAACCGAAGAAAGTGGAGTGGTCGGACTGAACTTCTATCAGAGTAAAGAAGTTTTAATACAAGACAGTGCCAATGGGCATGCAATGGACATGCGTCCGGTTTCGTCTAGTGCAAAGAAGGAAATTGCGGAAGTCTGCGAAGATTGCGCCGATTTTACAAGCTGGACATCGGTCGGTAAAATAAGGGCGCTGCTTCAAAAGAATTTCTTGAGGATGTGGAGAAATGTCGGTGTCATGTTATTCATTTTTGCGTTGCCAGTCATGCAGGTCATACTTTTCTGCTTGGCGATAGGACGAGATCCGACCGGACTAAAATTAGCGATTGTTAATCACGAAATGAACTATACAAACCTCACTTATCAGCAATGCGACTATGTGGACGGCTGTAAATTTAGTAACTTAAGCTGTCGGTACTTGGACAATTTGAGAAATAATACGATTGTGAAAAATTACTATCCGGATCCTGATTCGGCTCTGCAAGCTGTTCGAACGGGAGAAGCGTGGGGTGCTCTTTATTTCACGGAGAATTTCACGGACGCGTTGGTCGCTCGAATGGCTTTGGGCAAAGATTCAGACGAGGAAACTTTGGATCAAAGCGAAGTTAGGGTCTGGTTAGATATGTCAAGTAAGTCGAAGTCTTGAAACTTGGGAAGAACTGTAATTGCGCGACTAATGGCCGGTTGTTCGGTAAAGCTCGGAGCTTTAGTAAACTCGGGGGAAAATAAAAAAATAGAAAATTGTGTTGACAATGCTGAAAATTTGATTCATCGTATACATTACGTGTTACATACATTGGCACATGGATGCGTGGGGTATTAAGTAAAGTATACAGAGAATCAAATTTTCAGCACTACCGATACAATTTTTTAGCTTTTTATTTTTTCCCCGAGTTTACTAAAGCCCATGTTGGAGAAACACATGGCATAGGGTTGTATAGTTCATCATTTCTTTTCATTTTGACCAAGTTCTTTCCAACCTGAACGGTCCCTACCTTTAATTAAAAAATCGATCCTGTTTTAACAAATTTTATTTACAGATCAACAGATAGGCATTATTCTTCAGAGGGATCTGCAACTGTCGTATCAGGATTTCGCAAAATCCATATTGGGCTCTTGCAACCAAAATCCAAAATTAGCCGATGTTCCAATCGCCTTCAAAGAGCCAATTTATGGATCCAGCGAACCTTCCTTCACTGATTTCGTGGCGCCTGGTGTTATTTTAACGTAATACAATACGAATTTTAAATTATCCAAATTAATCCTTCCGTTTGCAGGATTGTATTCTTCTTAGCCGTGGCGTTAACTTCATCAGCATTGATTATAGAAAGGATGGAAGGTCTGTTGGACAGATCTTGGGTTGCAGGTATGATGCAATTTTTGATAAATCTGACATAGTTTGTAAAAAAATATTATTTCAGGTGTAACTCCGGGAGAGATTCTGTTTTCTCACGTCGTTACTCAATTCGTCGTTATGTGCGGTCAAACTGCTCTGGTCTTGATTTTCATGATTTTGGTTTTTGGAGTGCAATGCAAGGGAGACATAGGATGGGTCATAGTATTAACCATTCTTCAGGGTCTTTGTGGAATGTGTTTCGGTTTTCTCATATCAGCTATCTGTGAATTAGAACGTAACGCAATTCAGTTGGCGTTAGGTAGCTTTTATCCGACGCTGTTGTTGAGCGGCGTCATTTGGCCGATCGAAGGCATGCCAATTGGGTTGAGGTATATTGCTACATTTTTACCGTTGACATTAGCAACAGCTTCGTTGCGATCTATGCTGACTAGAGGCTGGAGTATCCTCGAATCCGACGTTTATTTCGGTTTTCTTTCGACAATAATTTGGATCGTCTTATTCTTAACCATAAGTTTGATGGTTTTAAGATTTAAAAGGGGATGAATGGAGTGAACTGCTAGGTTATCTTACAAACCTACTGTACTGTTTTTGTTTTTTAAATTGGTATTAAAGTTGTATGTACTATTTCAAAATCAATATTTTAAATCTGTTTTGGATGTGTGAATGTGTGAATATAGAGGTCCAAGGATTTAGTTTTAACATTTTTTATAAATGTATAGTCAAATTTGTAGATATTTGTCAGTTATTATTTTTCCTTGCCCTAATTATTAGATAATTAGAATTTTTGTCTATAAAAGAAACTCAGCAATAATTTATTGTTATTTTTTAATTTGTCAATTGATTTACATAACATCCAATTCGCAATATATGCTCAAATTATTTTTTATTCTTAATGGTAATGTGATGAATTTATTTGTTATATACGTTATAAAAATAATAAAGTTGAAATTTTTATGTAAATTTCCAGTTAAAATGATATAATTAACTTTCTGGTCCAGTTAGTTATTCCAAATTAGCAGTAGGAACTCGCAGTACCCGCCTTGGGAGTGGCTAGAAACGTAATCCAAAGCCCAAAGTGACGAGAGCTACAAAACTGCTTAGCCTTAGCAGGAAGCAGATCAGAACAATTACGGAGAGTAAATTATTTGAAGAGACCCAGCAACCAGTATGCACATCTTGTGCAGCTGAGATGCGTTGAGCTCTAAAAGACAACACATTTTGGACTCCCAGAAATGGAACCGACATGTTCACATTGGATACTACACTAAAAGTGGATCAGGGTGAGCACACAAAGCCCATTAGGCTGCAGTGCCGCCGTAACAGTTTTTTGTAGACAGACCTCCGGGAAAAAAGACAAAATTGCACTGTTCCAGTATTTCTTAATTGCAACAGTGTTTATCGAAACAATTCAGTAAATATTGTGGAATCAAATTAAGTGAAAAGTTTTTAATAGTATGGAATTAGTTTTGAACGTACCATCAGGTAAACACATTGGACATTTAATTTATCTTCGTTACTGTAATGGAGATAGTGTAATCAAAATTATGTCATACTGACCTAAGTGAACCAGACCTCAAGTGACCTGGCTATAATTTTAATGAATATTTACAGTTTTAAACAACAATACTGGTAATTTGTATTTCATTTTAGTTGTGCAATTTTGGAGAATTAAATAAACAGTCAATATAACTGCCCTTGATTTGTATTCTGTAATTGAATACTTTCACCAGGTTCGGTTGTGTGTCAAATCTACAATTGAGCCATTGATTTTGAAAATGGGGCAAGTCCGTTTTGTAAAAAAATATAGCTAGCAATAACGTAAAATGGACTTGCCCCACTTTCAAAATTAATTAATTTGTGAAAAGTGTACTGAACTATTTTATTTGCAATTAAAATAGATAATATGCGCATATTACTGACGGTATCGGAAATCAACTTTACACATATTATTTTCTTGTTTTTTTAACGCAAAAAATTAATAAATAATTCGAAACGTGACATTTCCGATAGGCAACAAGTGTCGGCTTTGCCTCGCCTCGTAGTAGGCCTCTTTCAAGTTCACAAGAACTACGAGCTGCGGGGAAGGCGCAATATAGGATGCAACTAACCAAACCGTGAACCGATTTACGTCTGTTCGCGCAGGTTCATCCAATCCAAATTTGAACTTGGTCTAACTTATCTGAAATGTTAAGACCCCAATACATGCTTCCAATAGAAAAGATTCTAATTTTAATGACTTTTGAATATGATTCACTTCAGTAATGATGGGTTTACGTCAGAATGACGTAGGACAATTTTTTCGGTTTTAGTATACAAGAAACAGCTTAAAATGTCGGCAAAAGTAGGCAAACATAGACAAATTATCCCCACAGTAGAAATAATCGATGGAACCAAACATTTTGGATATCACAATCGATGGAAACCAATATTAAAAAAATTTAATATGGCCGCGTTTTCCGGTGAAATGTAAATTTACTTAATCCCAATTAATAATTTTTAATTTGTTGCATTTCAGATTTGTTCTATTGGGCCCTTGCGGTTGCGGAAAAAGTACAGTTATTAACGTTATATTAGGAATAAAAAGATTAAACAAAGGGCAAGTTACGGTAGAATTTAACTAGAAGTTTTATTACGCCATGTCAACTTTTCGGTTGGTTTTAGGTTTTCGGTTTTAAACCGAAACAGAGATTAAGTGGCATTCCTGGAATGCGAGTCGGTTATACGCCGCAGTCCAACGGGTTACATCCAGAATTGACAATAAATGAAACTTTTCGCTATTACGGCGCTCTGTTGAGATTGAAACGATCCTACGTTCTTGCACGTATAATTTTTGTCCAAAATTTGCTCTCATTGCCAAACGGAAGACGTTATATTAGAAGTTGCACCGAAAGTGTAAAACGGCAAGTCTCATTCGGATTAGCTATTTTACACGAACCTGAATTGCTTGTATTGGACGAACCGACCGTAGGAGTGAATCCAGTCCTAAGGAAACACATGTGGGACCATATGCGAATGCTGGCCAGTGCCGAAAATAGAACAATCGTAATAACCAGTCAAAGCTGCGACGAAGCCAGTATGGCCGATACGATCGGCATTATGAGAAGTGGTTATTTATTAATGCAAGGTAACCCTAAAGATTTGCTAGTTAAGTATAAAGAAAAGGACCTGGACACGATTTACATGAAGATTTACGCATTAACTATTGGAATGGACATTAAACAGACGTCTTCCATTCAAGAAAATCCTTTGATAAGTCTTGATAAGCTCAATGTCACTGCTTCAGAAGGTTTCTTGTATACGGGCGAGGAAAACGAAGACAACACTCAACCAAAACCACCTAAAAATCGTAAATCGCAAACCGAATCGTTAAAACAATTTTGCACTTGCTGTCCACATTTCATCCGTATATTTGTCTTAATGTACAGAGACACTATTCGAATTGTACGAAATTATGTATGGATGACCCTATTTATATTACTGCCAGCAATTTTCATCTTAATTCTTGGTTTTACAATTGGCACAAATCCAACATCAATCCCACTCGGTATTATAAATTACGAGCCATGTCGGGACAATGAGAAAACAACATTAGGTTGTCAATTGGTGAAATCTCTGGAAAAAAGTGCAACCGTAAATTTATCATTTTATAAAAATGGCGATGACGCCATTAAAGCAGCGAAACGTTTAGAAATACAAGGCGTCCTGAAGATCGGTCGCAAATTCACCGAATTCATCAATAATAAAATGTCGATGAAAGTTTTAGGAGCAATAAATAGAAGAAATCTGTTTGAAGAGTCTCAGTTGATTCTGCGCATGGATCACACTAGTCGAACGGCAGCTTCCGCCATTGAAAATGAGCTTTGCACTGTCATTGACGTGTTCTTTTACTCCGGCACAGACAGCACTGACGCAAAGAAAGCCTTTTCGACTTATCCTCTGAAGGTACCGGCCGCGTAGGTTAACTGAAATATTGGCGCAAGTTACCGAACGTTCTTAATTGGATTTAATTGTCATTTTATGAGCTTTCCTTGCAGATCGGATCCCCACTGTTTGGTGCAAAAGAAACTCCTGTTATGGAATTTATAGCGCTTGGATTTGCTGTTATCCTTACATATTACAATGCTGCATCTCTTGCAGCAATTACGTTCATAACAGACAGGAAAAATAAGTTAACTGCGCGAAATCGTTTAGCAGGTAATCTTCCTTTAGCATTTTGCGAAAATTAAAATTACTATACAGTAAGTCCCAGAGTAACGTAATTTTATCGGTTACATCGTAAGAAAGAAGTTAGATGGCTGGGATATAATTTTGTTGTTAGTTTATGTTCACAGTATTGCACTGATATGGTCATTTTACATCTGATAGTTGGTTATACAGGGTGTCTTGTTAGTCAACGTCATCCCTTGGGGGGATGATAGATAACCCTGAATAGTTCTTCTATTGATTACAGTTTAATAATGAAATCAAGAGGGGTATACCTTTGAAGAAAAATAAACATTTATGCCCGATTAATGAGTTAATATTTTTTATTAGCCAACTTCGAAGGTTCATACTGTAAAAAATATACTAAGCTAAACTGGCAAGTTATTTTAAACAATTGCTCATTTAGTGTAGTTTTTAAAAAGGGTTATAACATTTGCTGTTTTACTACAGAAAAAGAGATATTGCTATTTTACTGCAAAAGGAACTAATTGTGGAATTAATTCAATAATTAGAAATTCGTATGAAAACACTTGTTGAATTAAAGTGACAGGTATTTATTGAAAACTAAACAAAACACAAATAACAGTTAAAGAATGTGTTAAAATTGCCTGCCACGAAGTCGAATGCAAGTGCAGCATCTTTTCAGAAAAGATCTTTTTATCAGTCTTGCGCTTCCTACGATATTTATTTGTTGTACGGCTTCAGTAATACTCTGTCTCAATTCATTTACGCTATTAATCTGTTTTGCGTAGACTTTTTCCTTTATGCAACCCCAGTAGAAAAAATCTAAAGGATTTAAATCGGGAGATCCTGGAGGCCACAAATTGGGGTAGACAACCGATTTTATGACCTCCAAGGGATGACGTTGACTAACGGGACATCCAGTATTAGTAATGCAATTTCAAAATTAAAATATTATGGTAGGAAGAAAAATGATAATTTCGAAAGAAATTTTCAATGAGCAAAGCTTTGTTTTCAATGTCAAGAATGTATAGGTTATGTCGTTAAGCACTCATTTCTCATTTCTGCCAACATAAATTGAATAAAACAATAATTTCATAGTCTTCTAACGCTCCTCCTGGTTTGAAAGTGAACTATAATGCATCCTGGAAATGATAATAAAACTCTCGCCTTCTGAGGAGTAAATTAAAACTTACTAATTAGGAAACCGTTTCATTTTACGTCGTTTTTTTAACGTTGCGTTTTTATTAATTACAACCTAATATTATTTTTTGTTTGACGACAGGGGTACGCTTGATAGAAACGATCATTTCTCAAATGGTAATTTACGGATTGCTAATGATTTTACAAAGCGTTTTGATTTTTTTCTGCTTGTTTATGGTTTGTGATGTCCCTAACCAAGGATGCTTGTGGATTTTAGCGCTAATTGTAATTGTACAT
The DNA here is from genome assembly GCA_949768715.1 of Dascillus cervinus. Taxonomy (NCBI): domain Eukaryota; kingdom Metazoa; phylum Arthropoda; class Insecta; order Coleoptera; family Dascillidae; genus Dascillus; species Dascillus cervinus. The sequence continues at coordinate 12,871,914 of OX458319.1, read as the reverse complement.
ATATGGTGTGGTCTCGCCTTTGGTAAGTTAATATCACTCTATTAAAAAATGATTATGTAAGTTACTATTTTTGGCAAATCGTATCCGTTGGTACTCGACCGTTAATGATATATTTTGTGCTGTAGACTTTTAGTATTCATGCAGTTTGCTCAAGTAATACAGTCAAACTTTTATAAGGGCTGAATTTCAAGTTGGATTTGCAACGGTGCAAATTGGTTGCCATGGGAAAGGCGCATAACAATTTGCAATGGGTTACATCCTAATTTCAAGTTGAATTTTACTTTTCTTGCTTTAGGTATGTTTACATCAATGCTGGTCCGAACAAATATTTCAGCAGGTGTTTTAATCTTTTGCTGCCTCGGAGCATCTATCATACTCTGCGGTATTATTGAAGTCAGTAATTTGAAGCATATAAATAAAATCGTTTTGAATAGATATTATATGGCCTGCATATGGATTACCTGAATGGCTAAGAAACCCCGTAGCATTTCTACCTCATACTCCTGCCGCTGAAGCGTTACGGTGTGTAGTACAACGTGGTGTTAGTATAACACATCAAAAGGTATGGTTGGGAATCGCTGTGCCACTAGGTTGGATGTTGTTATTTATTATAATATCAATATTGATAAATACTCTTAGCAATTGATCTGTATGTATACCTTAAATTAAATGTTTTTAAGCAACTAATTACAGTTAAATGTGGTTGGTGAATACTCCAGAACAGCTGTATATAACATTGAATGATAGTCGTACTTTCGTTTAATAGATAACGCATGATATCGTTATAACCTTATTTTTTTTAATGTGTTGGTTGATGTGTCGCTGGAACTAATAATAAATGTAAAAATAAAGGAATGCATCTTGTATAAATTGTTTATTTCTTACATAAAAATGTTTGAAATCAACAAAAACCAGGTGCGTCCCATCAATTTCAAAAACGTTTTAACAACGTTCGATTAAATTACATGATTCTATTTGCAGCAATATTCCTCATTGCATTTTTTATTGGAGAACGCTTTAATTTAAATTATTTCCTTTTAACATATTTGACTGGTTACCAAATATTCTTAAATTATTGCTTATAATTGTTAAGAAAGATACCTAACGCCCAATAACAACAAGAAAATATAACGAGTGGTCAAAAATATCTGAAGCTGTGACTTATGGAAGAACGTCAGTAGTGAACATAATATCCTTAAGTAAATGTCAGAAAGACAACGTAGGTAGACACACATAAATTATTACAGTCAATAGAGTCGAATTGTCCGTCAAACTAACACTTCCTACTTGCTACTATACAACATCAACTTGCGGACAAATCACAGAAGGCAGTGTAAGGGATTATTTGCGAGCGCTTATTATGCCAAACTGGAGGCTTATGCCAGTTATTCTTTAAAGGTGCCAAAACACTTGCACCTAAACCCCTTTATCAACTAGACCGATTCTGGCAACATACTTTAACGCTGACATACCCAAGCAGTATCTTTCCCAACAATGTTTTTTGAACGCACGTTAGTAACTTCATGATAACTAAAAATTCCAATTCAGGTACAGTGGAGATTGTTGCTCCAAATATTTTATAGCACAGCTTTGTACTGCTCGTCGTCTTTAAACCAGTCTCTATAAGTTACCAAATGTTCAGCCCAAAAATTGCACAAATCTTGCAACGAACCGTTATTACCGCCATATTCAACTGGCAAAATATTTTCAGATACAATTTCATGTAATGGAATTTGCTTTTTTACAAAATGTACACGTACGCGACTTTTCAGCTTTGCAGACATGAAACTTTTAAATATATTCAGCACGACGTTTATATAAATGGGCGCGTTTATGAATTCCAACTGCTTTGGTTTGCAATGGTAATTTTGCCAGGCATGCACAGCTTTTCTAATAATGGAAGGCGTCATTTGGCTACCATGCCAGAAAGTTACATTTTTCATATCAAAAATGGCAATAACACCATAAATGGTGGCAATTTCATTTTCTTTCACTGCAATATCCAGAATCATCTTACCAACTTTAAAAACGTCATTTTGGTTGTGAATCCGTGGATTGTGGGCGGCAGTCCTGATAATCACTACTAATTTATTTTCGTGCAGTTTTCTTAAAGGCACAAAAACGCCGAGTTTCACTAATTCTTGAATTTCGGGTAGTGACGGATCTCGATTTGAAAACCATTCGGGAACTTCGGCTCGCATCATATAGTAATTTTTGATTTTCGATTTGACCTTGTCAATGTTGTAATTGCAACCTCGTAAAAATGGGAGAATGTATTGGTCGTCCATGCGTGCGTTTAAATTCGAATTTTTTCTTAACCAGGTTTTGATCTCGTCGAGGGCTGATTTTTGGACGTCTTCATCTTCACCTAAATATTCTTTAGCGTATTTCTTTGTTTCGTCACTAAATGCACTTTCGTATTCAGACGACATGATAAAATAAACCAAAACAGGTCAAGGTCCGCCAGTCATGTGTTTACAATAATAATTCCAGCGGTTAATTTAAACTTTCTCCAAAAACAAAATACACACTCAATTTAATGATGAAAATTTTTAATAATCCCAAACAACATTTTGATATCATTTTTAAATAATAAAATAGTAAAATTATTAATGTTGAGCCACCCTTTAAATTACCTTATTTGGTCCTTCAACGTTAATCATCACCCCCAAATTATTATTTTCAAATTTTGTTTATTTCATGGAGTGATGTACAATCACAAAAGTAGAATTTTTGAAAAATCAGGACTGTATCAACTGTTTTCAATAAATTTTTTAAAATTATTTTTTGTAATATTTGATGAGTTGGTTGGTTGGTGCATAGAATAAAAACGTTCTTTAAATTTCATTTTGATATTTACAATATAAATGATAATGACGGTGCTTAAAGATTTTTTATTAGTTTAAACAATATAAATAAATAGAAGTTGCAAAAAAAAATCTAAAACTAATTCAATCGTTGATATCTTCAAATTGGAACTTCAGCCTCAGTTCGCCAAATCTTGTTACTGGTAATATATTGGGTGACCATTCAATCAAACATAAAAATTCCTCACGTTCTCCTGTTAAGTTGTTATGAGTTCTGTATGACTGAAAATTAACCTAAAACAAAACCAAATTTTAATTATTTAATTAACGAAGGTAGTAAAGAAAGAAAAGTTTCAAGCCAATGGTCTGCAATACCTGTAAAGCGGTATTAATTAATAAAGGTAATTGTAGTTCTAAGATTTACTATACCTATCGTAATTACCGTTCAAGATAATTATGAACTACAAAGGGGAAACCGCGATAAACGAGGTGAACTTGGGTGGCCCGTTAAAAATTCTGATCTAAATTGGAGACAGGATTGAAAAGCCAAAACCCAACCTGATCACGAAAACGACAAAATTGCAATTAAATGGCATAATTTTCGGTTGAACACATTTTATAATAATTTGTTTACTTCTTACTATTAGTCCCTAAATGTATTATGACTTCTTAAAAATTCATTTACAAGAAAATTATTTAAAAGAATATTAAAATTGTAACTTTTGTTCAAATGAAAAGAAGAAAATGATAAGAAGCACTAAAACCATAATCACATTAAACTTGAATAATTTATAGTATTTCTTTAAAAATCTGCATATTTCAACAAAATAGACTTTTGGAACCTGCATTATAGACAGTGAATTATTAGTGTTCTATAAATGAAGGCTAATAGTATCGCATGTAGACGCTCAGAACGCAATTTTTCATATTATTTTTAGTGTTGAATGCCCTGCATTGTAACTTTCCACGGTACAAAGTACAAATAGCTGACTTAACATTTTTTCTTAAAATTTCATCATTAAACTGAATTTTTAATAAAATACTGAAACAGAGAATGCGAAAACACTGAAATTACGATGATAATTGAATTCAGAGATAGTTATAACTTGTAAATTGTAATAATTATAATTGTAAAAAACGGTCGGTCTAAAGGTATTTTCCAGCCGGTGCCTCTTCCCAGGGTAGTTTGACCATTCGACCATCTGGAAATCGTTTTACACCCCCTGCCCATTGCGATCTCCTCGATTTGCAGGGCTGATATACGGATATAGGGATACGGAGACGAAATAAGCTTCTCACTAAATCTAAGGTAAGTCTATATATCTTCCTCCGTATTCTTCGTTCGAAAACACGCAGTCAACGTCCATGCCTCACAGTCATATGGTACCATAGGGCTTATCACAATTTTGCAAACAGATTTTTGTTTTCCTCGATATTATGTTTAGATTTAAAATGATTCTTGAGTGCGTACAAGTATATATTTTGTTTTCTCTTCATTGATTTGCAGTCGAACGCGTTCTGCTTGCTTTTCGAAATTGACGAAAGTGTTCTTAACGTTGATTCAACTGCTGTTGATTATATCCATGTCATCTGCAAATGCTAGGAGTAGGTTTGGAGCATTGTTGTATATAGCAGTAGGAGATTTTATTTCCGCCTTTCGGATGACATATTCCAGGACAATGTTAACAAGGATGGAGAAAGGGCACCTCCCTGTCTGAGCCCGTAATTAACTTCAAATCTTTAGGAAAATGCTTAACCTACTTTGACCATGCTCCATGATCCATTTAGCCATATTTGTAACTAGCTTTTTTGGGAAACCCAATTCTTCCATTGTCTTCCAAAGTTCTACCCTTAAAACACTGTCGCAGCCTTGTTTGAAGTCAACCCATAGTTGGTGGAGTTCTTAGTTAAATTCCAAGCACTTCATTATTTGTCTTATTGTGAACGTGAAACGTCTTGGTCTAAAACCACATTGTTAACCGTTTACAATATTTTTGGCGTACCCGTTAAGTCTCGCAAGGAGCACATTCCCTAAGACTTTACGTTATTGCATTTCTTCTGTTTTAAATTGAAATATTACTAATAGCAGAAATAATGTATATGTTGTACTCAATTGGCGAAAACGGCCACTGCCCGAAATTTATACCCACAACGCGATGTGGATCTCACGAATTTTCCACATCGCGTTGCGGGTAGATTTGATATAGGTACCTACCCAAAACGCGTTGTGGGTAAATTAGAAAGATCCACGACGCGACCTAGTATTTGATTCTATATAAAGTTTATTTAAACCATCTCTTTTTTAATTTCACTTAAAACCAACCAACCAACCAGGTACAAACAAGTAAACAAAACAAACAACTGTTGACTGGTAATTGAATTAAGTAAGGTTATGTATTTTCGCGTTGTGGGTATTTATTATTACCCATAACACGAAAACCATCGTGTGTCTTCGATGATAATCGTGATTTCGCGTCGTGGATATTTCTAATTTACCCACAACGCGTTTTGGGTATATCAAATCTACCCGCAACGCGATGTGGAAAATTCGTGAGATCCACATCGCGTTGTGGGTATAAATTTCAGGCAGTGGCCGTTTTCGCCAATTGAGTACAACATATACACACCACGGTAGAGAAATTTTATAGCCTTCAGGTAATAACAATAGACTTTTCCACCTTAGTGGATAATATAGTATTGTTCACAATTGGTTAGTAATATGTCAATTCCTGACTTTTAAAAAGTTGGGAGTTCAGCAATACTTTACCAAATGGAACAGACACTGGTCGATGTTAAATTTGACGATCGAAATTTAACTTTATACTAATAACAATATTTCATGTAATGCATCCAAGTAATATTTTATAAAAAACATACCTGTAACGTTGAAAATATTCGTTGAAGATGACTTTGGTCCCGTATCTGCCATGTATAATTACAGGAGGTCCCTGATGAGGTTTTAATTTCAACGACGAAACATTTGAAATCATCCGAATCGTGGGATGGGAAGTCGTTTATTCGCTCCTTCAACAATTCAAAAAATGACTGCAATAAATTAGCAAAATTAGCAATAAATCAAAAAAGGTATTCGTTCGTACCAAAGGAATGTGGTGAGTTAATTCCAAGCTTTTCGGCACCTGTACGATCGTATTTATTTTTTCAGTTACAAACGACAGCCAATCGATAAATGAAAGTGACGTTTCACGCTCTTGAGCCGTCACCGCTCTCATGCAATCTTTCCGTCTCGCCTCGGCATTTTTTCTCGAAAACAATTTTTTCGACGGCTGCGACAGCGACAGTGGAACTTCCGGTGCGCTTTCGGTAACGTAAGAGGTCGTCGGCGTGTCGTTTGTAATCAAATCGCCTTCAAAAGCGAAGGAAATCAGTAAAGTCGCGTTTCAAGAGGCACCGAAATACTTACTTAGGGGTAACTCCAGTTTTATAAAGGAAGCGAATTCTCGGATAAATCTGGAATCGCTGGCTAGTGCGCAAATGCAGGCGTAATAATGTAGACATTTGGCAGGGGAGTTTACTGAAGAGGTGCAGCTACAGCAATGTTTATCGTACGATTCCTTTCCCTTGCTTGCACAGAGCGTAAAATGCAAATAGCCCAACGGATGTTTAGGCGTAACTTGACACCTCACGGCCATAATTCCCTTCGAAATGTGTTGAACCACAGGTCCGCTGTTTTCGGTGGCTAGCGAATACAATTTACTTTTGACGTCATCATTAACATTAAGTAAATTCAAAACGTCGTGTTTAAATTCGAGGGCGACGGCGATGCTGGTACTGTTCAAAGCAGATTCGATATGAAGACAAACGCTTGAGGTATTGTTTTCTTCCATTTCGTGACATTTCAGTATCGAATCGTCGAATAATCGTTGGCAAGAATCGACAAAGCATATGGCAACTTCCGAGAGGATCTGTTCTTCAGCGGACTGCACCAGGGGAAGCTGCACGAACCCCCTGAAATCTGGTCCTCGTTCCCTGACGCGAACTGAATAAACCTGCCGAAAGTTTCCAGTTAATAATTTCACTGCAACTAAATTTGTTTTCCTTTTATCTGTATAATCTTTAAAAATAGCGTCGCACTGTTTATTTTTACACATAATTCCTCGAGTTCCGTTGTAAACCCCGCACTTGTAACATTTTTTGATGCCTCTCTTTGTCGGCCGACCCAAATCTGATAGTAATTTTGAAGGATCGGTCGTTTCGGTGGAAGTTAACGGCGACGGATAGAATATAATCGGATGGGACATTTTTGGTTAATTTATGGGACAGCTCAAAACTCGATGGAACGACGCTCGGGTTATAAACAACATGTCACGGCGACATTTACAGATGTACTGATTTATTTTTGTATGGGGTTTTCGAAAAGTTAACGACCTGAAATTTTATTGCCTTCGTGTGAGTTTCTGTGTGAATTTTTATATCTAGAGCTACCACTAGTTTATTTGTATAAGAAGAAACTTGAGTAGATGTAAAATACAAATTAATGTTTACATTAATGTGAAAGGAATCTGGTTTTTCTTCTGCGCGTAAACAGGAAAATATATTTTGTTTTTTTCGAGCGGAAAATTGTGAATTTGCAATAGAAATAAAAATAAATTGCCGTAAAATTGCACGCAGCAACAGCTGTACGAATGGCTATAAAAAAGCATTGCTTATATTGCATAGTTTGTTTTTTTATCTTCGTTGTTTTATTTATATCACTATATTTATAGACTAGACTAGTTATTGACCAGAATCTTTTAAACCGAGGACCGATTGATCAATGTGCAGCTAAATTTAACCGATAGTCACTAACAATCGTTGATATAACTACAACAATTGTTGCTAATCACTTTAGTTGGCAGATTAAAGTGATGGATAAGCTACTTAGCCGTGACTCAAAAACCTATCCTACTAGGGTAGTTGAAATAACTGATTTAGAATGGATAAAAAAGAGAAGCAATATTCCAAATAATATTGAAATCCCACAATTTTTTCTTCAGCTGAAATTTGAAAAAATAAAACAGCTTTTGGACATAACAGCATTGCTCAATTTCGAAAGAAAATAGCAACGTATTTAAATAGAGAAACAACATTCCAAAATAATAATATTGAAATCCCACAGATTCTTGCTTCAGCTGAAGTTTGGAAAAATAACAAAACAATCTTTTGAACATAACAGCATTGCTCAATTTCGAAAGAAATTAGCAACGCATTTAAATAGAGAATCAACATTTCAAACAATATTGAAATCCCACAGATTCTTGCTTCAGCTGAAGTTTGGAAAAATAACAAAACAATCTTTTGAACATAACAGCATTGCTCAATTTCCAAAGAAAATAGCAACGCATTTAAATGGAGAAGCAATATTCCAAATAATAACGTAGTCCTGGCAGTAGCAGTCACATCAAAGTGTCCTTATGTTTATAAACATTCATAACTTTCTGGTTATGTTTCGAGGCTTTGTTTAGGATTTTGGTAGATGATGCTTTTTATGAGTAATGGAGAATCAATGCAATGCCTCAACCCCCTAATCTGGAGGATCGAGCTAGTTTTTTTTTTCACGGTGGGTATTTTATTTCCCCACTACCCTTCGAATCACTGCTGAATAGCGGACCCGACGAGCTTTCCCCAATTTCAATGGGGACGCACCCGATGGAGGTAACTATCAAATCCCCTCACGGGAAGAACACTTGCCTGTTATTTTTCTCAAAATCGATGGCAGCAATAGAAATACAACTTGAAATATAAATTGAAATTATCATTTTTGTTAAAAAACATCAATTTAATACGTAACTATGTAATATTTTAATGCTTAAAGTATCGTCAATAAAAACTTCGATAGTACACAACAAATACAAATTAATTGATAATTTTATTTATGAAAAGTGATCCTGTAATAAATAACAACATCCATGCTAACGAAATAACAATACCTGCCCACACTTGTTGATGCGTAAATCCTATACCACGTTGAATAACACATCGAAGTGCTTCAGCGGCTTGTGTTTGTGGTAAAAATACAACTGCTTGCCGCATCCAATCCTTTAATCCAAACAAGGTCCAGATAATTCCTATGTGAGATTTATAAATTAACAAAGGCCTTCAAATTGAAATGTGAATCTAACCACCAAGCATAATAGATACCACAAGACAATAGAAAACACAGGCAGCTGCTCCGACAGGCGTTCGAAATAGCATGGATATGAAAATACCTGCAAACCATAGAATGTTGTACACAGGGTCGTTTAAGAGTGATAATGAGCCCCGAGTTATTTTAAAAACTAATAAGTAAAGAGCATCTGAATAGGTTTATGTCTGTTGCTGATTATTTTAAAATATTTTTATTAAATAATAACTTACCAAAGGAAAGGCCGCACCAAATTTGTATCAAAACAATAAAACCTGCAGTAAACAAGTTACCACTATTAGGCACATCGCACACTATTAAAATACCAATAAAAACAAAAATTATTTGTAAAAGCATCACAATTCCATAAGTTATCATTTGAGAAATCAAGGTTTCAGTTAAGCGCACGCCTACAAACAGAAATAAATAACTTTAAGCTGGTGCCACAGATAATAGTGAAGTAAGGGTACCTGCTAAATGATTTCGTTCAGTTAACTTGTTCACTCTATCGCTGGTTATTGTAGTGGATGCTAGCAAAGCTGCTAAGTAATACGATACGGCGACAACCATGCCAAGAGTCATATATTCGGTATTTGGTGTATTTTCTTTACCATAAATCGGAGTACCGATCTAAAAGGACAAATGTATTTAAATAATTTATTAAGTATTTTATTTTAATTTTTAATTGAGAAATATATGAGTGTCCAAATTGGAGAAAAGATTTTTTATACCTTATTATTTGCAGACAGTGGAGTATCTCAGAAGAGCAGCAAGGATATAAAGAACCGAGTACGAAATTAAAGAATAGAGTAACTTATGGAGGGCATGGTGAAAGACATAGTAGATGAGGTGAAAAGAAGTTAGCAATGTGGCTTGAACACAGAAAGAGAAGAAAGAGTTGGTATGATGGAATGCAGACCCCAATGTAAAGAAGAAATATTTTTTTTTTGCAAAGTTGAACTAACAAATTATTAATATTTATTACATACTTTCAGAGGATATGCTGACAGGCTGTCGTGAATTTCAGTTTCCTTAGTGCTTTTAATCAGAAACTCATCAACAGCTTTGTGAATGCAGCTCTCAATAGCATAAGCTACTGTTCGGCTAGTAAAATCTAAACGTAAAGTCATCTGAGATTCCTTAGAAAGTTCTTTTAGTTCGGTATTTCCCAGAAGTATCGTAACCATTGTTTTCTTTAAGGAACCACTAAATTCGTTGCCTATTATCAGTACCCCCGAAATCTCTAAACTTTTAGCCGCCGCAGAGGCATCACTTTCTGTTTTAAAGTACTTGAGGGTGATGGTACCGTCGTCCTTAATCAACGAAATTATTTGGCAGCTAACTTTATCTTCGAATTGCTTGTCACAGCCTTCAGTGACTTCGTAGTTAACCAATCCAACGGGAATCTCCGATGGCATTGTACCTATTGCATTCTCAAAAAGTATTATAAAACCTAAGGGAAGTAATACGAAGAATGTCAACCATATGTAGCTTCGTAATATGCGTATGGTGTCTTTATGTATCAAAGCTCCCAAACGTCGACAATCCGGACAACTAAAGAAAAGGTTTCTAAACGAATCCGTCACAACTTCAAAGTTCGTTGATTTCTGTGCAGATGAATATTCTTGCTCCTCTTCCCCGCTGTACAAAAAACCTTCTGAACCAGTTTTTTTTACTTTATCGGTTTCATTTTGATTTTTATTTGCTGGTTTTGCTGATGTATCTTGCACTTCAATACTGAGCCCATAAATTTTCATGTAAAGGTTTTTCAGATCTTTTTCTTTGTATTTAGATGTTAAATCGTTAGGATTGCCTTGGGCTAAAAGACGACCGTTTCTCATGATTCCGACTTGATCGGCCCAGTTAGCTTCTTCGCAGCTCTGGGTCGCGACTAAAATGGTTCTATTTTCATTACTAGCTATGGCTTGCATGTGTTCCCACATATTTTTTCTATAAACTGGATCTATTCCCGCAGTTGGTTCATCTAATATGAGTAATTCAGGTTCGTGGAGCAGTGCGATGCCAAATGATATTTGGCGTTTCAAGCTTTCTGAACAATTTCTGATGTAACGTTTACCGCTTATTATCGATAGGAGATTCGAAAAAAAATCTATCCGTTCTTTTATGTACGAAGATTTCAGTTTCAGTAGTGAACCGTAATAATAGAACGTTTCATGAATCGATAATTCTTCATATAAACCGAGGTATTGCGGTGCGTAACCAACCCCTTTGCCAGGAATTTTACTTAACTTATGGCCCGGCCTATAGCCGAAAATCTAATCGGATAAGAATTTTCAGTTATTGCTATTATATTATCAAATATGTACCAAGACTTGACCGTGGTCCAATTTTTTTAATCCCAACACAACATTGATAACTGTGCTTTTTCCGCAACCGTGTGGTCCTAACAATGCGAATCTGCGATAATATCGAATTAATAATTATGTTAAACATAAAAATACCATTGTACATTTCTCCAGAGAATGCAGTCATATTGAATCTTTTTAAAACTTGTTGCCATTTCTGACAGCATCCGAAATGTTTAAAACCGTCCACGACTTCTATAACCGGAAGATGCTCGACTTTCTTTTTAGCGCCACTTTGTGATTTTAGATTGTTAACTGAAATAGATTTTCTAGACATATTAAATGCGTTTGCTGACAGTTAATTAAAATTTTGGACTGATTGGTAGGTTTATTATTGTTATGGTTACGCTGAAAAGTTTTGTGCTAAAGTATAGTGTAACTTATAAAATTTCAATAAATGCGAACTTTTCTTCCTTAATAATGTTTCGGAATTAAACAAGTCTTCAATTTTGGAGATTCGAATTATTAGCTCCTTGTATTCACGTTTGTAATGTTGAAGACCTTTTTATTCTTGGTTGTCATATTTTCGATGTAGCAATTCCTCCATTCATTTTTAAAAAATTGATTCATTTTCTTTACTTTCTTCAAATCTATGTAAAATTATTCCTCATATTAGTTTATTTTTACTCCGCCATTGTTTTTGAATACCTAATTTCACTTATAATCGTAGATGTTGTCCTTTTTGGAAATTTAAAAATGAGTGTCTTGAATTGGAAAATATTGTTATTTCTTCTTTGGAAAAAATTTTGAATATTAAATTTACAATAAGATCTTGGACTCAAGCCAATTCCCAATCCGTTTTGGTGGATTAGGTGTAAGGTCTGTAATTGGTATTTCCTCGCCTGCCTTTTTGTCTTCTATATTTTCTAATTCTGAACTTATTATGTCCATTCTACCTTCTAGTTTGTCTAATTTTGAAATTACATCCCTTAACAAGGCTGTTGATTATTGGAAGAGAATTTCTAATTCGTCTTTACTTCCAAAAGAACTTTCTATTCAAAGAAATTGGGACTTACCTATCGGTGAGAAAATATTTCAAAATTTATTATTTTCCTCAAATATCACACAAAAAGCTATCTTATTAGCTGGATCTGAACTTGAATCTGGAGCTTGGCTAAAGCTCTTCCATCTTGTAAATTAGGTACTCTTTTAGAAAAAAACTTTTTATAAATTGCAATTTCACTTAGATTGGGCATCAATTTCTGTCATCCTCATATCTGCTCGTGCGGTTCTTCTGTAGACTCGTTGGGTCATCATGGTTTATCGTGCATTAAAAGTGCTGGTAGACTCTCTCGTCACAGCTGTATCAATGACATTATTAAACGTGCTTTCTCTTCTGCCAACATCCCTTGTCTCCTTGAACCTAATGGTATTCTGAGGAATAATGGCAAACGTTCAGATGGTATTACAGTTATTCCATGGAAAATAGGTAAATCTTTAGTTTGGGATTTTACTTGTACGGATACACTTGCCCCTTCTCATTTGACTGATTCTTCATTTTCTGCAAGATCTGCTGCACACTTGGCAGAAAATCTTAAGAAAAAAAAAATATAAGGCAATTTCTGATGATTATTTTTTCGTCGCCTTCGCTGTGTAAACTTTGGGTCCTTGAAGTGCTGATGCCCTTTCTCTCCTTGAAGATTTGGGGAGGTGCATTGTTCAAACAACGGGAATTCCTCAAGCCAAAACATATTTGAAGCAACGAATAAGTTTGGCTATACAGAGAGGCAACGTTGGTAGTGTTCTTGGTACAGCCCCGCTTTCTTCTTCTCTTAATGAGTTATTTTATTTATTCTAGTTATTACTTATGTTATATAATTTTATGTTATCGTTAAGCAAATGTACCTATATTAGGTACTGTTAAAATTTATTAATATCATAATAAATGTATTTATCTACAATCATAACGTAATACGTTCATTTCATATGCTATACATGGATACATAAATGTATTATGGATTATCTTTACGTTTTCCAGGTTTATGGAAGTGCAGAACCTGTGCATGTTTCCATTTCTTAGGAAAGTATCCAGTAGTCAGGCAGGCATTAAACAGGGAGGAAAGGTATGATAAACATTTTGGTGAAAGGTTTTTGAGAATAGTGTTTGTTATCATATCTGGACCAGGAGCTTTTTTATTAGGTAAGTGTTTTATTGCTGATGCTATTTCTTCTGGCGTTGTAGTTTGAACATTAGCTGCATTTAAGGGGAGTTGTTGGATTACACTTTCATCAATCGAGTTAGTGAAATCAGTGTTTTCATTGCTAGTTTTAACAGTTAATACTCCTTCTAGGTGATTACTTAGTGCCTCGCATTTTTCATTGTCGCTAGAGTATAGAGAATTATTTGCTCTTAGAATTGGTATAATTGGTTTATTGCTGGTAATACGTTTGACTACTCTCCACATTGTCGGATCTCCCATTTCTAGCTCACCTATAAAGCGTCTGTAGGATGAGATTCTGTGGTTTTCAATTTCCCATTTTATCTGCCGTGTTAATTGCGTAAGAGATAATTTTATATGAGGTTGCGTGGTTCGTTGCCACTGTCTTCTCGTCTGGTGTTTCAGTCTTATTAGACTTTGGATATGTAATGGAAGTACTTGATGATTTACAATTTTATGACTGGTCTTTAACGTAGCTATTCGAACTGCTTTTTGGATCGATAATGTTAAGATGATTGACGGCACAGTCTATGCCATCAAAGCTGTGTAGATTTTGAAATGATACCAGATTTTCATTAAGTTGGAATTTAAATATTTTCCAATCGACTGGCCCATTGATTAACCTCAGTGTACTTTGCGTTAATGATGGTTGTTTGTTGAACGTAATAATTACAGGTAGATGGTCGGAGTCCAATTCTGCCAACACTTGTTGATATATAGGCCTTGAGACTCGATGCTGCAGACATATGTCAAGAATATCCGGCTGATGATCGAATCTGTATGGATAATACGTTGGTTCTTCAGGGCTCAGGATTTGGATAGGAAGATCGGCTGTAACTGAATATAGTCTATTTCCATTTGGATTTGTTACTCGGCACTTAAGGTAAAATTGGTTATTTTTTAATGGATTTTTAACTTGTGACAATTTTTAGAGGTTACTCGCAGCTGAAGAACAGAAAAAGACCATAATGCGTGAAATTAATACATTTAAAAAACTTTCTGACCATCCAAACATAATTCAGTATCTTTCAGCTTCATTTATTGATCATAAGCAAACTGTGCATGGGCAAGCTGAATATTTATTGGTCACTGAACTCTGTACAGGTACGTAAATTATTAACTTGTATGGCAAATGCTACTGTTAGTACTTTGAAATAGGAGGATCCTTGGTTGAAATATTACAACAACGAAGCAGTGCTTTTGAACCAGAAAAAATATGTCAGATATTTTAACAAACGTGTAAAGCTGTTGCACACATGCACTCTCAATCGCCACCAATTATTCACCGTGATTTGAAAATAGAAAATCTATTAATTGGAGCTGATGGTAATATAAAATTGTGCGATTTTGGTTCAGCCACAGTTGAAATTTATCAACCAGATATTAGTTGGTCTGCCAATCAACGTGCGACACTTGAAGATAATGTAAATGCTTTCATCTTGTTTTGCAACTATTCAATTGATTTGTTAACAGATGGCCCATTTTACTACACCCATGTATCGAGCCATGGCCGTCTTTATTTAACAGGCCGGAAGGTTAGAAATTTGGCAACATCGCCCATCAGCCCTATTAGCCATTGAGATGGGTATGTCGTTACATACTTTGTTTATGGATTAATTGTGTTTGTGTGTTCACGTCGTGTATTTATACCAGATTACAGTATTTAATCCTTTGTTTATACTCTATCCTAGATAATTGACCTGATTAAAACCACGGTAAGTTCATTTTGGGAGTTCTGTATTCATTGTGTATTTTATTATTATCTGTGTTAACCAGTGAAATGCCGGACAAATGTGCACCAGGGTGCAATAGCAATTATGCACCACAAGGTGGAAATTATGTTCCTGTCTTTCGATTCCCTGCAGATCCAGTATTGAAAGAACGGTGGCAGAAAAGTATACCTCGGAAAAACTGGAAACCTTCAAAGTGGTCTGTAGTGTGTATTAAACATTTTAGTGATGGTGATGTTTTAAAAACAGAGAAGGTTAAAGATGCATCTGGAGTGTAGAAAGAAATTGCTCGAAGTAAATTTATTTTGACATCGGAAGCTGTACCTCATATTTTTCCAAATTTGCCACACTATTTGAGTAAAGTGAAGGGATCGTGTCGACGAACTCCGGACCAAAGAAGAACGGAGCAAATAGTTTGTAATCAAAATAAAATTGAGGAATGGTTCCGTGCCGATTTAATTGAAGATTTTTCTACATTTAGTTCCGCTTTAATTAACAAAACTAAGACTTTCAGTGACTGGTGTCTTTGGTCTAACGATGACAAGTTGTATTTTATAGATGTGAATTTACTAACATACCTACAATCGCATGTAGTGTTCAGATATCACGTGAAATGTTCTGTCAGATATGTACAAATCAAAGTATTGTGACAGAACAAGATTTGATCAATGTATTTAAGTTTTTTTTAAATATTTTTTACATGTTTTAGGCAACTCACTCTTGGGAGAAATAGTTTATTATGAATTTACGAAACAAATCCCAAGTCCGTTTGATAATACCTACATGAATTTGTATTATGCAATTTGAATTATCCAAGATCGAAGAAAAAAAGGGGGTTTTGTAATTGCAGCTTTGATTATATTGGTAAGTTCAAATGATTTTAAGAAAGGGGTGTTTAATATTTTCTTTTTTTAGATAGTGTAAATTTAGTTCGTCCGAAAGAGGCATTAAAGCTGTAATGGAAAAATTGTGGTGAAGAACCGGTGTTGTTTTGAAATGACTTTTTTCAAAGTTTCTAGTTGTTTAATTTGTTAATAATTAGTTAAATTCTGTATGGTAATTATTTTTGAATGTGCATATTTTTTAAGGTTAAGTTTCTAGTTATTTAGTTTGTTAATAGTTAAAGTTAAATAGGTAAAGGTGTTCACTGCAAACTATTTTTAAATTTACAAATTTGTTTATGCTTATTTTTGAAGAATAAGTTTCATGTTATTTAATTTGTTAATAATTAGTTAAATTCTGTTTGCTAATTATTTTTGAATGTGCATATTTTTTAAAGTTAAGTTTCTAGTTATTTAGTTTGTTAATAGTTAAAGTTAAATAGGTAAAGTTGTTCACTGCAAATTATTTTTAAATTTACATATTTCTTTATGCGTATTTTTGAAGACTAAGTTTCATGTTATTTAATTTGTTAATGGTTAGTTCTATTTGTTAAAGATCGTTATTGTAACAATTTTTGAATTTAGAATTTTTTGAAGGTTATTTATTTTTGAATATATGCTTTTTTCTATTTTTTATTTATTTATTTTTTAATCCCACAACGTTTATAAATACGTCCATTAATGTCCATAATTTGAGTCAAAATTGACATACATAAGACGTCCAGTGAACGTCCAAAACGAATCCGTTTACAATCCCAAAGACGTCCAATAAGCGTTTGTCGATGGACGTCCACGAACCGGCACGATATGGACGTACATTGAACGTACGAAAAGATCCCAAATGTCCCAAAAACGTCCACAAACTGACGTCCAGATGTACGTCCAATTTAGTCTCAAATTGGACATCCATTGGACGTACAGTGATCCGTTTGTGTACGTCCAATGTAAGTACGCCCATTGGATGTACCTACATGTGTTACGTGGGCAAAAATAGTCTTTTAGCTGCGCCAGTTAGAGACAGTCGAAAGTCGTTCTAAATTTCTATTTGAAATTTTATTATTATTATTATTATTATTCCTAGTTTTACTTGTGAAACGTGTGAATAATCGTTTTTGTTTTTCTACTGAAAAATAATCTTAAAAATAGTCTTTTAGCCTGCGCCAGTTAGAGACAGTCGAAAACCGTTCTAAATTTCTAATTGAAATTTAATTATTATTATTATTCCTAGTTTTACTTGTGAAACGTGTGAACGTGTGGATATTGACTAATTTAGTGATGAGTTACGAAAATAAAAGAAACAGGTAAGAAGTCATTTAGAAATCTAGTTACATTGTTTTATATTAAAGAGGAGAACATAAAGATAATCTTTCTGTTATGGATCTTATAAACATTAATGGTTCCATCTATAAAGCCACAAGCAAACGTACTGTGTACAGAAAAATTTAAAAAAATGTGCAAGATACGGTACAGTTGTCCTACCTTGAAACTAAAGTTAATCACCATATGCAATCTCATCAGATTTTTAACAGAGATCTATTACGTGATCAACACGATGACTCTACAATAATGTTTATATCTCAGAACAATCATGCAAGTACTACAAATACTGAATTTAAATTAGAAGAATGTCCTCTCATTTCACCTACCGTAACTAATGACGCCAATTCTGCACAAAACGCTTTTAGTACTAATAATGAGTCTACTGTAATATCAGTTACGGCAATTAATAATCCAGTTCAACAGCCCTTGAATGCAAGTTCATTTTTAACTAATTGGTCCTTGAAGCATAACATTACTTATACAGCATTGAATGATTTATTGTAATGGTTTAAGACAAATTCAGATATAACTAATTTGCCAAAAGACTCCCGCACTCTTTTAACCACTCCCAGAGACTGTAAACTGCAGTCAATGAATTGTGAAGATTTTTTTTATTTTGGCATGTACAATTATGTAAGAAAAAATTTATTAAAACAAAAACATCTTCCAAATACCTATAATAGAAATGGACTTTAATGTATAGATGGATTACCAATTCATAAGAGTACAAACAAATCATTTTGGCCAATATTATGTAAATTCAGCTGCGATGATTCAGTGGGGGGCCAATTTCCAGTCACGATTTTTTGTGGTTTATCAAAACCGCCCTTGGAACAATATTTGCATCAGTTTGTGGAAGAATTGAAAGACTATTTAAATAACGGGTTTCCATTAAATGACAAAAAAATTAAAGTTAATGCGCGCACTTTTTGTTGTGACATGCCAGCTCGTTGTTTCATTAAAAATACGAAAGGTCATAATGCTTACCACGGTTGCGATAAATGTTACATTCATGGTAAATACGTAAAAAAACGGATGGTATTTGTGGGCAACAAAATAAAAATACGCTCTGATAAAGACTTTGCCGAAAAAGTTGATGTAAACTACCACAAAGGCGATACTCCATTAATTAATTTAGGTATTGGTCTGGTATCTAAATTTCCTATAGATTATATGCATTCAGTCTGCCTGGGTGTAATGAGAAAACTTTTATTTTTGTGGAGGGATTGCGGTCGATCTTATGGAGTAACTCTAGATAATATTATCAATATCAATAGACAAATTTCTGAAATAAAACTTTGCTGGCCTAATGACTTTAATCGCAAACCAAGATCACTTGGCGAATTGAAAAGATGGAAAGCCACTGAGTTTTTGCAGTTTCTCATATATATTGGTCCTGTAGTATTGAAAGATATATTACCGGTTCATATCTATAATAATTTTATGCTATTAAAATTTGGAATAACTATTTTGTTAACCAAAAGTTTAAACATAATGTACAATCAATATGCAAATGAACTTCTGCAACTATTTGTTCAACATTCGAAGGACATCTACGGAGAAGAATTTGTCACGTACAATACGCATTCTTTAATTCATTTAGCTGAAGATGCAAAAAATTATGGATCATTGCGAGAAATAAGTTGTTTTCCCTTCGAAAATTATTTGAAGGATTTAAAAAGAATGTTGAGAAAACCAAATATGCCCTTGTCTCAAATAGTTAATCGTCTCAAAGAGCATGATAATTTGTCTCAAAATTGTCAGAATAATGAACAGAAGCGTTCAGGGCTGTTTGTATCTGGACTTAGAAATAGCATCTTTAGTAGGTCATATTACAAAAAATTGCATTTTAAAAATTTTGTGATTTCGGATAAAAAAGGTGATAACTGTATAATGCTGAAAGAGAATAAAATTATAAAAGTAAATAATGTCGTGATTGATAAAGCTGGACCCATATACAGGCTGTTCACGAGAAAACGCCCCAGCTCCTAGCGCTATTACTAGAAGTCTAATTGTAACAAACGATACGTCAAATTAAATGGTTTAAAAAGTACTACAAAGTGTAGCTCAAACATAATTTTTACCTGTTTTTCCATTCAAAGGCCAAAGGTCAACTTCATTTTTTCAAATTACAACCTTATATTTTTCTTTGGCAATTTTATAGAGATTTTTTTTCTGAATTCAACGATGTATCACAATCAATATTTCTGATTTATTTTAGGGTAATAAAAAAATTAAAATAATAACTGATATTATTAGCAGTAGGCTTTGAAAAATAACTGAGACGTAGCGGTGGCTATGGAAACGACGTGTCACAAATAAAAATTACTATTACTATTGTTGCAACAATAGTAATCATGGTAACCGGGACATTTAACTGGCGAAATATGTTAACATCGCTGTCAGAAACTGGCTATTAGTTTGTTTACCTATTTTTTGCAATAAAAATGAATAATAGTAAGCTTGTCGACTTGCTACAAGTTTATTTTGAGTGTAATAAAAACAGTGGACAAGCATTGCGTCGTTATCAAGAACGCTTTCCTAATAGACAGATCCCAAATCGTCGCAAGTTTGTTCGTTTGGAATCCAATTTACAACAACATGGAAGTTTCCAAAGACGAAAAAGGCCAAATCATACCCATTAAGATGAAAATTACGAGATGAATGTTCTATTAAGTGTTGAAGAAAACCGATGGACGTCTGTGAGACAAATTTCTCAGAATTTGGATGTTTCAATCGGCAGCGTTCACAGAATTTTGAAAAAAAATAAATACAAGCCATTTGTACCGCGAAAAATTTATACAATCCAACAAAACGATCCAGAGCGTAGAATAAATTCGTGTAATTTCTTTTTAAGCGAGTTAAGGCGAGATCCATTATTTTATACAAAAAATTTGTGGTCTGATAAGTGTCAATTTACAAACAACAGACATTTTAATCGTTTCAATCACCGCTATTGGAGTGTAGAAAACCCACATATTGCCATCGAACAAAATCCTCAGATAAGATTTTCGGTGAACGTTTGGTGCGGGATATTAAGCGCCAGGATAATAGGACCAATTTTCATTGATGGAAATCTCAACCAAGAAAAATATCTTCAAATTTTGACTGAAAAATTAGAAGAAATTTTAGATGACTTGCCGTTAATTGAAAGGAATGAACTAGTATTTCAACCAGACGGCGCTGCACCACATAACGCTCTTATGATTAGGGACTATTTAAATATAGAATTTGAAGACAAATGGATTGGACATATGGACCTATACCATGGATACCTCTAGATTTTTTTCTTTTGGGGATACATCCAAGATATTGTTTATGCTACGCGCCCGGAAACAGAGGAAATTTTGAGAGAGAGAATAGTCAACGCTTGTCGGGAAACACCAGCAGAAATTTTAATTAATGCTACACAAAGTGTAGGATCTAGATGTCGACAATGTCTGGAAAGAAACGGTGCCCAATTTGAACAGTTTCGTTAATTTGGCATTTCTTTATTTAATTGTTTAGTTATTAAATGTTATCTTTTGTTGTTCGTAAATTAATCATTTAAAATACATTTTTTCCGTACTGATACATCGTTTCCATAGCCACCGCTACGTCTCAGTTATTTTTCAAAGCCTACTGCTAATAATATCAGTTATTATTTTAAGTTTTTTATTACCCTAAAACAAATCAGAAATATTGATTGTGATACATCGTTGAATTCAGAAAAAAAATCTCTATCAAATTGTCAAAGAAAAATATAAGGTTGTAATTTGAAAAAATGAAATTGTCCTTTGGCCTTTGAATGGAGAAACAGGTAAAAATTATGCTTGAGATACACTTTGTACTGCTTTTTAAACCATTTAATTTGACGTATCGTTTGTTATAAGTAGACTCCTAATAATAGCGCTAGGAGCTGGGGCGTTTTTTCGTGAACACCCTGTATATCTTGGGGACAAAAATTAATATTTTAAAGCCATATGTTGTATATCCAGGAGATTCTTCTATTTTATCTATTTTTGAAGTTGCAATTGTGTCTGATAAAGTAGAAGACGTTGTGTGTACAGTCAACTGTCATCTTCAAAGATGTCATACAAAAGGGCGTGTTACTACCCATTGGCAAAAAAATTGTATATGTACCATTACTGCATTTATACTAGTTGAAGTGAAAACTTCTTTAGGTGCACCTTGCACACAAAATTTCCCAGGCAAACAATAAGTCTGATTTATACATAAAAAAATATAGCATGCGAAATAATAAAACGGGATGATGATTTTTGAAAAAACAGCATGAGCGGTAGTTTAGAAAAATTTTATATGAATGCATTACTTCCGGAAATAGTCGATTCAAGAATTAAAAGAAATAAAGTCATTCGAAATATTCTCTGCAAAGATTTGTAACCACATCGCGTAATATGTTAGGAGTATTATTTTATTTTATATTTTTTATATTTTATTTCAGATAATTTAAAATTTAAAAATAGGTCTTCAGGGTGGCTGTTCTTTGCCGCTAAAATACTTTTAAATACGCCACAGTGTGTATGTAGATTCTTTATATACCTATTGTGACAGTCGCAAGCCTGTAATGCGAAAGTGTGAGCGAAAGTTTCAATTAATTTCGTTTTTATAATAAGATTTTTGGACCCATAAACTGTTCTTTATAAAAATTTACATTTTTCATGTCTACTTATCAATTGAAAATTAGGAAACTAATTTTGTTAATAACAAAACTTCTTTACTAAATAAATAAAATTGTTAAATTTAACGAATTCTTCTCGCACATTATTATTTTACTTCACAAAATATGTACTTGCATTAACATGCTCATAATCACTATATTTAATTATTTTATTTATTTTGAAAAATTGTGATATGGATTTTTTTAGAAAATTCTGTGTCGTGGAATTTCCCGATGAAAGAGATGGTTCTAGCACACCCATGGGCATCATCGGATCTTCATGGTTAAATGAAGATACAGATGGGCAAAATTTTTGTTATTGGCCAACTTACTTAAAAAGTGAAAGGCATAAAGTTGATGCCATATGTGAAGGTCTAAAATTAGAGACCAAAAAATGTATGATGTGCAAAGTTAACGTCAAATACTACGCTGGTAAGTAATGTTTTATATATTGTATAAAATATAGTATTATAAGATTTTTTTTTCATGATAGATACGTACACAAGAGCCCAACAAAAAATGGAGCAGCTGAAAGTGGCTTCAAGTGTATCTCAAACTAGTTGCACTGATTCGGAAAGTGATGAGGATTTGAACCAGACTCTAACCAACCCTTCTGCAAAGCGACTGATTACAGAAAATAGAAAGTATATTGATTTTATATGCGACTCCGATGAGGATTACACTCCGGCGGTTCCAAAGCTACCTGTATTCCCAAATATTTCATCTGCGTTGTCTACTACATTCAGTCCATTAATTACATCTTCAGATTCCCGCAATACAACACCCACAACATCTAGAATAGTGGAGTAAGAAAAATTAACCAATACTAATAAAAATAATAATAATATTTCACCTATTTTATTTAGAATTACTAACTTGAACGGCAACAGACCAAAATCCATCAACACATGCAGTTCTCATTGCCTACATACTGAAGGTATGAGTCAATTAATCAATATTTTGGCCAGTTAATTTGTAAAACGCTCTTTTTGCTAAGTACCTAAGTAATTGATTCAGACGAAAAATTAAAAAAAGTTAAAATCTTACCTTTATTTTAATTGTATTGACAAAAAATTTGTTTATATTTGTTTGTTTGTTTCTTTCACATAGGTCTGTGATGAAAACATTGTTTTAATTATTTTATGTTATCTTGATCGCCTGTTAACATCGATAATAATTTATTTCTCTTCTCTTACATATTTTTAAAATTAAATTACAGTTTTCCTTCATATTTGATTTGATAAGGTGCCACTATAATATTTTTTTGTACTTATATAATGCGATGTGAAAGTTTCAAAATATTAATGCACTCTAACTTTTAATTATTGTGTTTATATGTGCATATAAAAATTGTACTTCGAAACTTTGTAAGTTTAATTTCACAGACCTTTTTTTTGTAGAGGTGTTAAAATTCCTTATTGGAAGACCAGGCCTAATTAATTAATTAATTTACCCGGTACTGTGGGGTTCCCCTGAATGGGTCGCTACCCACTAAACGCACCCCTTCATAGCTCCACACAGCCCAGAACGGCTCACGCATTGCTTCAGGCTGTGCTGCTCTCGATGCCAAGTGCATCCCACCACATCGTTTTTATAAAACGTTCTCCTTTTTTGTAGACTCTAGCTCTACCTCTAGCTCTTGCTCACGTTCAAATTCGCTAAATTTAAATTTAAATTTCACAGACCTGTGTTGTTATCTCATCACTATTGATATTAACAAAGAAGAAACAAACTGCTAGAATAGAATAGAATAAAAGAGCGTTTTGCTAATCAGGTCTTAACTTGGTTAATGATATTATCTATTTTGTGCTTATTCAGGACTACTGAAAAATTTATTAACAAAAGCGGAGGCGATTCATCATAATCAGGAACACTTGATTCGATTAATTCAAGAACTGCATCCAACTGTTACTACTGATGAAGCCCCACAGCTGAGTAATTTACCGACAATGAAGAAAGAAGATTTAAATTATTTTGAGGAGACCTTAGAAGATGATTCAACTTTTTCAAAATTGGTATGTTTTGATTTTTTCTTCCCTTATGTTATATTAATTTTAATTCTATATTTTAGTATGCGGTACTTGAAATCGTGGGAGGAAAGGATATACCTGACACTTGTAGACGAATCGTCTCACGGTTAATTAGTCACGAATTGACTTTAAACATGAACTGGACAGGTCGTAACGACAGAATGGGTTTTCAAAAATTTAAAAACATAAGAAAACTTATTGCAGGTACATTATCCTACTAGTTTGTTACTTTCGCAAGGTGCGTCAAAAATATGAATACTGCAATTTAAAAAGTTTCAAAAGCAACATTTTCAGACGGTTCTAGGAGTCGAGAAGCCATTTTTTAAATTTTTACAAAAAATTAACAAGCATCTCCATTTTTTCATACTCGGTAGTGGTGGTATTTTTTTGCCTTTTAAATTCTTGAATCTATTTTTAGTATGTAGATATTACACAAAATATATAAAAATTGTATTTTCAAAAAATTCTTTAAAAGAACTATTTTATTCATTGTAAGGCCTTTCCCTACCTTAGTAACAATATGGAAATATTTTAACTTGTATGTACTTTAATCTCATTATTAATGAGATCATTATAAACAATTTTTGTGTGCTGCTGAAAATAGAACCGAAAAGTATAAAAAATATGTAGGGATGGTTTTCGGTGTAGGAAAATTAACGACTTTTTATGTTTGTGATTTTGTTAGCTTGTGTAAAGGCGTCTTTTCAAATGTCTTTATCCTTTAAAATATACAACAACAAAAGGCGCCCAACAGCGCATATATTCCACAGACCAGCGTCAAATTGAACGCAATATTACAGAAATAAAAAATTAATTACAGTACAATAGCGAAAATATGTTAAATATGTTAGAATTAAGGAAAAACTGTTTAAAACAATAGGGGCAAAATTGCCTAGGACGAGGACGCATTAGGGAACCAGTAAAGTGCAGGAAAGGTAACAGCACCATGGCGTCAAAGCCTAGGGAAGGCATAGGAGCAGGTGGCAAGTGGGTCATTCTATTGCCACCGTAAAAGGAAAGATCCACGCAGGATCCCAAAAAAGCGCAGATTCTAGAGGCGGGGGCCAGACTAGCAACTGGGCCTGCAAGGCAGTCCGAGCTTCATTAAAAAGTGGACAGGCAAGAAGGCGGTGAACAGGGTCGTCAACATCATCAGGGCACACCGAGCAGTTCGGGTGGTCACGTTTTCCAATCCGATGGAGATGAACAGCAAAGTTACCATGGCCTGACAAAAACTGGGTAGCATAGAAAGAGAGAGAGCGAGGCATCTCCGGAATCCGGGGCGAGAAGCAGTAGGTAATCCGACCTTTAGTGGAGCAATCCCATCGATCCTGCCAGCAGTCAAAGATGCGGAGTGCCAGGTACTCCTTGGCATGGGTGAGACTGGGAAAATCAGCCAAAAAAAGGATATCAGCCTCAAATGGGGCGGAGCCAAATTTGCGTAATCCCTTGAGGCAAGTCCTCTTCTGTATCTCAAGGTCCAGGGGAGGGATGCCAGCCAGGATGCCCGCGGCGTCATTAGAGAGGGAGCTGTACCCTTTGCAAACAGCACGGCAACACATACCATAAATGGAATCAAATTTCCTCTTCATATTAATCATGCAGAGCCTGTGCTGCCCCAATTCTGCACCATGGGACACAATAGGGACAATAACAGACTTATAGATACTATGGAGGGAGTCAGTAACGTCCAAATCCCAGGATGCCCTACATTTACATCGGAGAGCATTTATCAGAGCACGCACCTTCTTCCGCACATGGTCTGCATGCTTTTCAAATGTAAGTCGCCGGTCTAGTACAACACCTAAGTACCTTACGCTTGTGGACTGGCTCAATCTTGTATTGCCTATATAGAACATGAGGTCCCGGTGGTGAATGCGTGGAGGCGAACGGTTAACCATGAAGGTGGACTTAGTGGACGATATCACAAGCTTCTGTGAAGCGGCCCATTGCTGTAGGATATCAAGGCACTGCTGGGAGCGCAGGCGCAAGTCAGCCCTGGTGGAGGACGTCACCACAAAGGTAAGGTCGTCCGCATACGCAATGACATCACAGCCCTCAGGAAGCTGTTCCTCCAACAGGACATCTACAATGCAGTTCCAAAGTGTCGGACCAAGCACCGAACCTTGGGGGCAACCTTTCGTGCAAACCTTTTCAACGGTGATGTTGTTCGCAGAGAGTTCCACTTTCCGCCCATCCAGGTAGCTGACGATGGTAGCAATGAGGGCTCCCGATACTCCCTTGTTCCTCAGGGCTTGGATAAGCCCAGGCCACCAAAGGTCATTGAAGGCTCCAGAAATATCAATGAAGATAGACAAAATGTACTTGGGACCAACAACAGAGATCAGACGCTGGTAAGCAAGCAGGGCATCAGTGGTTGATTTCCCCGCAACAAAGCCATACTGATTCAGCGCATGGAAGGGGGTGACAGCATCCAGCAGGCGACAGCGAATAACCTTCTCTAAAATCTTGCCATATTCCGGAAGAAGTGTGATTGGCCTATAGCTTTTTGTTAGTGCCGGATCAGCACTTGGATCTTTCAGCAACACTTTTAAATTACCATGCTTCCAGATAGTTGGAAAATAGCGGATTCGCAGACAAGAAGACATTAGGCGGGTTAGGAGAGGGCCTATCACCGGGTGTATCATTTTGATGAAACAACCTCTGATGTTGTCTAGGCCAGGCGCCTTTTTGCTTTGGAGGCAGGAGACAATAGCCGCAAGTTCCTCCTCACGGACATCATCTTCAGAGTAGTCAGGGATAGCAACAATAGCTCTCAGGTTGCCATGGAGCATTCTCTGGTGAGCAGTGTTAATCTCAGGAATGTCATCTGGGAGTAGGGAGTGTAAGATGCAAGTTAGGGTATCCCTTATTGTAAGAGTATAGTCATGGTCCAGAATCCGAATTGAAGCAAGAACTCCACGAGCATGGATCTTATTTGTGGCCAAACTATAGGCCACACCCCAGGGGTTTTTGGCAAGATCCTCCTCAACAAACTTCCTCCATGAAGTCTCCTTAGCCTGTACAAGCACCTTGTTATAATCAAGCTTGGCAGACGCCATCGCAGCTGCAAGTCTTTCTCGTTCAGTATAGATCCGGTTTCTATAAAGACACCGCTTACGATACAGGTATATGAGGCGAAAGCGGTCAACTTTCTCCGTCCACCATTCGGGTCGGTGAGGGAACCTCCTTCTGCAGCGGGCATACAGCTTAATGATGGCGTTTAGACCATCAAGGAGGGTAGAAAGGCACGCATCCACAACTGCAGATGAGTTTAGGATTGGCCAATCACAATCAATACCATCCACGAGGCTCTGCAGGGGGGCAGCAATATCCTTCAACTGGATAGTCGATTGGTCCAGGTGGTATAGTAGAGCCAGGGAACCTTGCACAGCAGTTTGGTAACCTTTATAGAGGAAGAAAATTGCACGATGATCTGCACAATTTATGCCATTTAATACGGTCCAATTCAAAATACGGCCAACCAGGTCAGGAGTGCATAGCGTTAGATCTATGTGGCTACTACCATTCCTAGACTCAAACGTCGGTGGATTACCCGGTTCATTCAATACGCACAAACCATGCGTCAAATATACAGTAGAACGTGTTGCTCCTGGTTTCTCCATATCGCCACGATCCTCCTACAGATGAACCACGGAGTATTATAATACTCCATGAGATGAACAGTGACCACATGAAAAATAACTACTTAGTTAAAAGTAGCAAAAAATTGTTTTTGAATGATCACTCATTTGACATATTCTAAAATATTGCAGGTAATTTATATTTTGACACATCCTAAAAGGTACTATTTACTGTTTATTGAAATTTTACATTGCATTTAATTTTTTAATGACTGTGAGAAAAAGCCCGTTTTGTCAAAATGCCACGCAACAGGAAGTGGAGAATGTGATAAAAATTTGGTTAAGGAATGCTGGCGATCGGAACGGTGGTCGCAGTAAACGAAATAATAAACCCGTGAGTTTTTCTTTGCAATCTTAAATTTAAATTCATTGTATTTTATTTTTTAGAGCATCAGTTTGGATGACTAGTTTACATTATATACATATAACATTACATTTCTTAATAAATCTGTTATGAAAGATGAAAGATGATCAGTTTCTATAGATCTATACTTTTTATTTCATTAATATACGTTATTTAGTATCAATTAGCTATAAAATGTGGACTGTATGAACACTTTTGTGAGTGACTGTACTTCCTTTCATTCCAAGCGGCTGAGGATGGTAAAATACGAAGATGTGGAATTTGAAATTATGAAATGGTTTCAACATTTAAGAGCGTCCAATCTGCCGATTTCTGGTCCCATCATTCAATGTCAGGCCAAAGAAATTGCTCTATCTTTCGGAATTCAGAATTTTGATTGTTCCGCTGGTTGGCTTTGGCGTTTTCAAAAACGGCATGGTATAGTTTCTCATCAGATGTGTGGTGAAGCAGCAAAAGTGAATGAAACATCAGTCATTGATTGGCTATCCATTTTTGCTACAATTAAAAATATATACCTACCTAAAAACATATTTAACATGGATGAAACGGGTATTTACTTCAATTTATTGCCAAATCGTACACTAGATTTTAAAGGTAACCGTTGTCATGGAGGAGCCAAGAGCAAACAAAGAGTGACCGTGGTACTTTGCTGTAATTCAGATGGATCGGAAAAATTTAAACCTTGGGTGATTGGTAAATCACAAAATCCCAGATGTTTCAAGAAAATCAACAGATGCCACTTGCCTTGTGACTACACTTGCCACCCTTCTTCATGGATTGATTCAAAGGCCTTCAGGGAATGGCTACTTAAGATTAATAGGCGTATTGTAACACAACGACGTAACATACTGTTGACACTTGACAATTGTGCCTCACATAAAATTGATAACTTGGAACTATCAAACATAAAAATTTACTTTTTTCCTGCGAATTCAACCTCTCGTTTACAACCGCTTGACCAGGGCATAATTGCTAATATGAAAAGTTACTACAAAACTCGATTACTAAAATTTGCGATTAGAACTCTCGAGTCGGAGGGACAAGTTACAAAATGGGATATCGTACAAGCTATTAGAGCGATTGGCTCTTCATGGGATGCTGTTACGGCAGACACTATTAGAAAATGTTTTGAAAAGGCATGGTCTTCTTCAATAATGGATCCACCAGAAAACGAATATCTAAAACAACCTCCGGAAGAATGGGCCGAACTTGAAGCAGTTAGACCACTAGGTATCTCCTTTCAAGAGTTTGTATCTGTTGATGATGATCTGGCCGTTTATTCAGAAATAGCGATTGATCAAAATGAGCCATCAACATCGGGCGCCGGTTCTCAATTGTTGTCATCCGATGACAGCGACGAAGAAAATGAAGAAGTTAACGGCTCTCGGCAGAGAGACTTGCTTACTTCAATACTACAATTTTACGAGATGGTTTTTCTACTAAATGATAGGCAACCACGGTACCACCTTGGTCATAAATAATTGTACACAATACAGCGCCGTCAAGTAGCTATAAATCACTCTCTTGAAACGACTTATATCTCAACATTTCCAGAATTTACAACGCCCGGCGTGTTTGGGTCGCCTCCGTTATTCTTTGCAAACGCCAGGTATCTTAGGAAAAGTTCGTCTTTAACATCGCAAGCAGTTTTTGTTACTTGAAAAATATTATTTATATTTCCCGTCAATTTTAGAATGTGCATACTATATCGTTTAATTGATACAAACTAATAACAAATAATTTTTCACTTCCATTCACTGTACGTACATGAAATAGTAATTGACTAACGGTACAGGATATTTTTTTATTGACTAACGCCAACAAGTTTCCCGCCAGTGTGCTTCCCAGATGTGCACCAAACTATCTATACAAAAATCCGTCATTCTCAATTCGCTTGTCCTTGCTAGAAAAGTGAAATGTCCTTACTCCGCAAGGGATTATACCGTAAAAGAAACCATCGAGAGAAAATTAATTACATCGTGTACTTTGCACGATGACGGTACGATTAGTTTGAAGGATAATCACAACTATATGTACCAAGTACAAGGACAATTGCACGTTACCAATAGAGACATCTGCTACTTCGTAATTTTTACAAAAAAAGATATAGCTTGTCAAATAATAAAACGCAACGACAATTTTTGGAAAACAAAAATGATTAATAATTTACAAAATTTTTTTACAAATGCACTATTACCGGAAATAGTTGATTCACGAATTGCGAGAAACCAACAAATTCGAAACATTCTTGTCAAGGACTTGTTGCAACCCTAACGTAATCATTTTGTATAAAATTATATTTCCTCTTTTTTGAATTTAAATCGCATCAACTTATAAATCCGCTTATTGGCTGTCTATGGGTACATATAGTAAATGGTTATTTATTATTTAAACATGTGTTTGTTATTAATTGTAAGTAGTTCACCTTAATTCAATTTAAATTTTAAAATTATTAATTGTATTTTTGGATTAAATATCGCAATGTTTTAACCCATCAATTCAAATTTGAAACCTTTATAAACCGTGTCAAAAATGATAATTTTAAGTAATATAATCTAAGTAAGTAATTCTTGTGGCTACTGTTGTGTTTATCTAGATACAGTATGCACACTTCTGTGAACAATATTTTAGTTGAACTAAAGTAATATAATTTATGATGCATACAATTTTACAATTAATATAATAGGTATTACATAGTATTAATTTATTACGTGAATAACGGGTTTTTCGTATTTTCAAATATCTGCATTTTTATCTATTTATCCGGCATCATGATTTTAGTATACTCTTAGGTAATAATAAATATAGATAGTGCAGATGTTGCAAATATGAAAAATCAATTGCAGTATGGCAGTGATAATTATTTTTAGTAGTACGTTACAGAATTGATAGGTATGTAAAACATGGTATGTAGATACCCATTTTTAAACACGCAGCAATATTTTTCTATCGTAACTAACAAAGTTGGTTGATGTGTCGATTACATATAATAATAATTGTGCCAGTCCTAAGCCTGGAAAGAAGTGTGAAGGGAAGTGAAAAATTATTGAAATAAAGTCTTATGTATGCATATTTGTGTTTTACAATCTTGCAATAATCCTTATTGCTTTATATCTAACCAGCTTAAATCGCAAATGACTGCGACTGTAAGTTGTAATGATATTTAAAACATCAAAACATCAAAAAGAACATAAGTCAACAAAATTGCAAAGCGACTTATTTGCGCGAATCGCTTATTTGGATGTCGTTACCTACAATTTTATCCGAATTTAAGACGTTCACTGTTAAAACAACTGTAGTAGTTCATTTTATTTAGTTGTTTTTCGCCTATTTGGTTTTGTCGACTTAAATGGTTTTTGAAACGAACGGATTCAATTGCATGTTATTAGTAAAAGAAAAGAAAAAACCGAAAATTTGTTGTGATGTAATTAGCGTTATTTAAATATTGTCATTAGATTGAATAAAACTTAAGTTATACCCTCACATGTATTTATTATTATACTTTAAATTTTATCGAAATAAAAAACGTGAGAATATTGACGTTTAAAATAAACTTTCATTCTTCGCCAAGATATTTATGTTTCACATAAAAGAAGGTCGAAAACAGGTAGTTAGAATATATCCAAAATGTGCAGCTTTGTCATTGAATGTTTCATATACCAAAATGAGAATTCTCTTGCTGCATCCGACCAGACCACAAGACATTAGTATCTTGAGTACCCCCAATAAATCAAACTGACGCATGACTTCAGGCGATCTTTTTCTTGACCATTTCTCGGCAATTTTTTTTACATGAATTTACAAACATTGAAATAATTAAAAAACGGTAGTATATGAAGAAAAACGATATAGTGAGGGCCGCCGATAAATGCGTAGGCTACAAGACCATTACAATTTTAAAGCAAAATGTTGAAAATTGGAGCCGTACAGGAAGTTGTAAGATTAGGTGAATTTGGACATTTTAATAATAAATATTCAAGAATCAAAATTTAAAAATAGCACTAAAAACAAATAACCAATTACAAAAAATTCTAAAAACCACAACTGAAACACAAGACATATACAAAAGTAACGGGATATATTCATTAAAGTGTAGTACTTGCGATAAAAAAATATATTGGTCAAACAGGCAGAAGTTTCCATACAAGATATAAAGAACATATTAATAAAAACAATACGACGTCTAATTACACGAAACACCTGCAACAAGAAAAGCACCAAGCAGACACTTTAAAAGTGGGAAAAAATAATAGAAAAAGGAGTAAGAATGAATATCGCAGAAAACTTGTACATTTACAAACATAAGCAGAAACAGCCAATAATAAACGAACAAACAAGTGTTACGAAAGATGTCATGTTTAAATTGTTAAATAAAATAAAATAAATAAAAATAACATAAATAACTAATAAGATAAATAAATTCCAGCATATCTAGATTTAAGCCAAAATTATAGTTAGTTTCCTACCGACGATGAAAACCAAAACTTGTGTAATATTTTTAAATTAAATTTACAAGTTCTAGGAAATAAAGTAAATAGCGAAATGCACATAATGACAATAAATAGTTTTAAAATGTTTTGAAGTTTTTCAAGAGTTTTAAAATGTTTGTGTTAAATGTGTATATGTGTAATGTGTTTATAAAAATTGTTACGAGGAATTAACATTCCAAACAAAGAAAAAAGAAGATATGGAACAAAGGACAAAAAACGACATGTAAGTCAGACTTAAAAAAAAAAAAAAATTGGACATTTTAATTAATAACAAGCTTAATTGACATAATATCAAACTGTAATTAAGTGGAAGTCGTCTGGTTAGTGTGTACTAGTCGTGTAAGACCTTCTTTTCAAATTTGAAAATGCGACCGTACGGACAACGTACAAAACCATTGAATTTAGTCTCGGGGCGCCGAGTCACCTTAAGAAGCCTTCCAAAAATGAAGTTTTGGCTGCACTTTCGACATTACAGCGATTTGCAGCAACAACAGACGTTTCTCAACAGTCTGACACTTGTTTAGACATTGTATCTAATGAATGCACCTTAAAATTACGTCAAACCCTACGCCAAACCAACATTGGGGAGTTCATTAAGTAATGTGCACATAAATTGTACTTATTGTGTATTATGGTACCTATTTTGTATTTTATTGTTGTAACTTTTTTATATTACATATTACGTGACTTGTTTTATTTCATTTATTTTTCCATATAAACATGAGACAAAGCAAAAAAATTTAAGCAACTTAAAAACCTATAACTCGGTTAACACGAACTCGGAATTTTCCGGTCCCTTCGAGTTCGTGTTAACGAGGGTTTACTGTAATTGTATTTGTATAAAATGTATTTAATAATATGTGACAAAACTTTTTAAAGTGTTATCACAGAATAAAGATAGATACAGAAGCATCACTCGACAAAGAGATTAAAAATGAGAGAGAGATGGAAATGTAACCGAGTTAAAGAGCAAATATCCGTAAAAATCGCATATTTTTGTAGATACAAGTGCGTATGAGAGCGAAAAAGATGACGTTTTATTAGGTTAGTACAGGATGACAATATTTGACTGTGAACATTATCCAACTCGGTTCGTGTTTTGAGCATTTGCGGCCCATTAACGCTGTCTTGAGTAGCCCAAAAGCACAGAATAATATATCTTTATTCTGTGCCGAAACATTGTGTGACACTGCAATTTTTACGAGCATTGGAATATTTCAAAAAAATATTAAGTATAATTAATTGTACTTTTCTGTAATCTCTTAAACAAATATCAATCTAAGTTCACCGTTAAGAGTTTCATGAGAAAAAAATCAGAACTATCTGAAATAACGAGTTTAGGTTCAATTAATAAGTGATCGTGATTTTGTGCAATGGCCGAAACAAAATTTCCAACGAAGAGAACAAAATCGGGCACCAGATGTGCTTATAAGGGCTACTGTATAGGCCGAATTGCCTGGGTGTTTCTCTTTGTGATTAGATTCTCCGAATGAGACACCTTTTCTGATTGTATGATTTATTGACACTATATACACAATAAACCTAAATTATGTACTATAATGAGTTTATGATGTTGATACTTTGAGCTATTGTAAGTAACTGGTCTAAATGTTTTGTATGGAAAGGGTCTTTTTGAGAGAGGGACACTTCAGGTACTTTTCTAACCCGGCTATGCCGCACATGTGCCCGTCCAGCTGCGGATATAAATTTTATTCAGAAAGTGGACGCGATCGACGACGCTTTTTTCGATTTCCACAAAACAAAGCAGTGTAAGTTATTTAACTGTGCACCGATAACGTTCTCATATAGGATGATCCAAAGTAAGGAATTTTTTTCCAGGAGTGAGATATGGATTAAAAATAGTTGTCGTGATGATCTACTTGTAAAGGATTATAAACAATTATTTAATGTGCGTTTGTGTTCTATACACTTTGAAGCAGAAATGTTTTATAACTCAGAAAAAAAAGGCTTTTGACTTAAGGCATACCATTTTTTATAAGATTTCGAATATTTTATATTATGAAATTTACAAATAGAGATTTTACCGACAAAAATAAAAAAACAGGTGTCTTCATATTTTTATGAATTTATAATTTTTAAATTTGAATAAATTGTAATATTGTACGTAATGCAGTTTTTGTTAATGTTATTACTCTAATTAATACTGTGTAATTGAAAACTGACAGTTCGTTACTATGTAATCTTTCCTTTTTATGACTTGTACTTCCATCTCTAACCTATAGGAGCATTTCTTTGTTGCACGCATCTCTACTGGTCTTCCGATTTAAATGCCCAGGGTCACTGACGCGCAGTGTGAGTTTTGAAAGGTTCCGCTCAAAGTGCTGGTTCTGTATAAATTCTTATTCTGTGGTGTTATATTATAATGATACAATGTTATAACAAAACATGACTTGACTTAAACTTAAATTTAAGTTAAATTATTAATAATAAATATGTGGAAACAATGGATACAAAAAAGTAAGTTTACTTATATTTACAATTATACGTCCACATAAGGGAAAATGAAAAAGTTAAATAAAAGTTAAATAAATTTTATAATGGTGGCTGGCCTGTTATCCGCTGGAGTGGGCACTACCACGCGTTGATAATAGGAACTAATATAGATCCTGCCTGTTAAATTTTTTATTCGATGCCAACCGCAAGAACTAAATTCTCTAGCATCATAATTTTGAAATTTCAATTTAATTTTTAATAAATTTGTCCGCCCAAAAAATCAACTGTATCACACAACCAGAAACTGCCTTAATTCAATTACACTAAATTGTGTGAAAATATTTTACTGTTTTACTGTTTACGATTTTTTTTAGCAATTTTATTTTTGCTTCATATCATAGGCGTCCTAAAAAACATCAGCCAAATGTCAATATTATTTTGTTTATGACAAATATTATTTCACGAAAGTCACTAGATAAAGCCAGCTTTAATCTATGGAAAAATATGGAAATTTCTGTGAAAAAAAAACAATAATTTGAACAACTAATGATTGAGATAAAGGCAAAATGTTACCTGATTAAAAAAAATAATTTTTTCTTGTTTCTATGTTCCTTAATAATATAAAATTACTCATACAATTTATGAGAATTGACAAATTATTTGGAAGGGCTATTTTGCCACCGGCGGTAAAATTTGAGTCACTCTGTACTTACGTCTAGATGAATCATTCAATAACTACGTATAGTTAACGACAAATTAAATTGATTTTCTGCTTCTCCCCCTTTTATACGCTATTGATATTATTGCGTTCCACATGCAATGTTGAAAAAATTAGAAAAGGGGATTCCACAGCGTTGCTGTACCAATATAGGTCAGGGGTTTTCCACAGTGTTGACAAACGTACCAACCGAAACATTAAACTGCAAGTTTTGGTTTCTAAATAGGCTATAATTCGTTTGGAGATGTCAACAAGGAAGCCTAATATTATGGTAAACACAACAGATAAGTGTTTCTTATCAAAGTATGTGACGATAACTATTCGTGTGATTAAAATTTATTAAAATAAAATAATATGGTGGCAAATCAAATAAGTAGTGTTTTGAAACAAGCCATTACAACATTTACGTGCAAAAAAGAAATCTTTCGCCAAAACTTAGAGATACTGAAGGCAATTCTGGATAAGACTACTGCCACCGATGTTAATTTCCCTTCCCAGTTTATGACGGACACATTATGGCAAAAATCAAACAAGGCACCGGTAACTTACATCGACATTTACGACGACAACTTGTTGTCGTTGGGTATATTTATACTGAGCCCAGGGATGAAACTACCTCTACATGACCATCCGCAAATGTTTGGTTTAATTAAGGTTATAGCTGGTACAATTAAAATCACGAGTTATTCACTGCATACGGATAAAACAATTACAATTGACGGAAAGTATATTACGCATCCATCAAATACGTACCCCATGTCAGTGATGGCAGAAAAACATGATGACATAGTCGCCAATCCAAAGACCGACATCTGTGTGTTGGAACCAGATCGTGGAAATATTCATGAAATCGAAAGCGTAGACGGCCCTGCTGCATTTATTGACATACTATCGCCTCCTTATGATTCTGTAATTCCCAATTACGGCCCAAGGAAGTGCAGCTACTACAAAATTACTCAACAAGTTGGACCTGGCGTATTCAAGCTGGACGAAATTCTTGCGCCGTCTTGGTTCTGGAACGATACTTTCCCGTATAATGGTCCGGAA
The DNA here is from genome assembly GCA_949768715.1 of Dascillus cervinus. Classification (NCBI taxonomy): domain Eukaryota; kingdom Metazoa; phylum Arthropoda; class Insecta; order Coleoptera; family Dascillidae; genus Dascillus; species Dascillus cervinus. Next base: position 12,835,123 of record OX458319.1, on the reverse strand, counting down.
CTATTTAAAATAAGTATTAAAAACTGAACCCATTTTAAAAATGGAAAGTATTGGTAACTTTATTATTATTTTATGTACACATTTACATGTTGTTTTTAATTTTGTATAATTACAATAAAATAATCTTGCCGTAATCTTGCATCCATAAAGTACTTCTTGAAAAAGATAAAAATCATTAAAACTAACCTTTCCCTAAGGAAAGGCGAAAAAAGAGCGCAGTCATTAACAAAGAAATCAATTCGGTCGTCTGTGATTCAAGTACGCTGAAATATTAGCTTCAGTGTAGTCTAAAATTTTTCTCTGACACTGTCTTATATACTGCTGCTGCTTGTGATAAATTCGTAAACAGCCCTTAATCGCTATAAACGTCAAACCACCCAATACGGTTTTATGGAAATTCGACTTTATCGAATCGAAAAATAATCTACCAAACATATTTGCTATTGTAGGCATCAATAAAGCACCGCAGAGTACCCTCGTTGCAGAAACGGGATCTGAGAGTGGTGGCAAGTCATTTTCGACTCTTGTCGCCGTTGGATTAACATCAACTCTACAAAAATAGATTAGTAGAACTTGAAATTTTTAAACCGGATAATTTACCTAAATGGTAAAATATATTTAATCAGTGGAACTCTTGATAAATGTTTGCGAATAAAAGTGAGAACAGCATCTTCCCATCGTACCATTTTCCCAACAACTAATGCAATAGGAATTGCAGGAAGCCCTATTAAGAGAACCAGAGGATCTGCTTGCTCCATTATTGCTAATCCTTCTTTTTGTCCCACTACCTGCACATTACAAAACTTTCATTTATACGGGTTGTATTATATTAAGTGTCCACCATTGGTAACTTTGTTATTATTGAAGTTACAAGGTCGGTTAAATTAGCAAAGAATTGCTGTTTTTTCCGCTGATTACCATAGTGGAAACAAAACAACAATCGAACGTCAACTGCTCGAGATATTCACGAAAATAACATTTTTTTAAATGGAATGTCCTATACTTTTATACATATTTCGAAGGGATGTTTAATTCTGAGTAAAAAAATCTTAATACACTAGTACTATTAAATTAACTACCGAGAAGTTACAAGCAATTGAAGTTTTTATTTCAATTAACTACAAAAATCACGTAGTTAATGAAACAGTTGAAAATTGTAATTATTGCAACATTTTTTCCACAGCAAACTAAGAATGGAAGTTTAGAAAAACATATTTTATGACCAATACATTTTAATAGATGTTCGAAAATGCCACCCTCTTGTTCAACACATTTTTACCATCCAATGCATTATTGTCAAAATTTTATTCTCCAATTCATTAACTTTTGCATATCTCTCCTTATAAACAATTTTTCACATACCCCCACAGATAAAAATTCATAGGGGTTAAATCTGGCAAACGTGGTGGCCAACGAACGGGGCCATTAGTTCCACTCCATTTGTCAATGAATAATCTGTTTAACAAATTGGTTGTTCCTTCATAATTATGGGCCTGTGCTCCATCCTGTTGGAAATGGATGTGTTGCCTTGAAATTAAAATCATTTCATCCAAACAGTTATGCAGGATAGTGTTCATAAATTCTGCATATCTCACTCCAGTCAAATTACCATCTTATGTGACTTTGAAATCCTTTCAACGCTGTTCAAACTTAAATTTAACTCCCTTGAAATATCTCGTATTGAATTTCTAGGATGTCTCAAAATATGAAATTACATTCATTTCAACTTCTTCAGTAATTACAAATTCTTTCTTCTCTCTTCCCTTTTGGAAAACTGTTTCGTTATTCCTAAATTTTCTATACAGTCTCAGAAAATACCATTGAATTGGTTGCAAACAAAGGAGGTGCTGTTGCTGGTAATAATCTTGAGTTCTTGCCGCACAAAAGATATGCTTTTAACATGTCACATTTTTCAAAATGAGAAAATGTCATGTTGGGAACCAAAATTGAACACAGGTGTTACTAAATCACACCAAAAGTATGTTAATGTTCAATGAACATATTAACTGGCACATTTATTCAATTGTTTTTGACGTTTTTTAATATTACAATTTTCAACTGTTTCATTTCATTGCCTACGTGATTTTTGTAGTTAATTTAAATAAAAACTTCAATTGCTTGTAACTTCTCGGTAGTTCATTTAATAGTACTAGTGCATTAAGACTTTTTTACTCAGAATTAAACATCCCTTTGAAACATGTAAAAAATTATAAGGTATTCCATTTAAAAAAATGCTATTTTCGTGAATATTTTGAGCAGTTGATGTTCACTTGTTTTTTTGCTTTCATTATGGTAATCAGCAGAAAAACACCAATTCTTTGCTAATTTAACCAACTTTGTAGCTCCAATAATAAGAAAGTTACCAATGGTGAACACTTAATATAATACAACCTGTATAAAAGGTTATAATGGTATGTGTACCTGCATAACTGTAATTGCTCCATATGTTACTGCACACCAGTAAATAGCCCCTACGACAATTCCAGCTGCCAAAAATGGACATCCTTTGTAAATGAAACTATCTACCGTGTCAAGGATTAACACCAACATTCCCATATTGGGGAAAACTATTATATATTCTGTCTGACATTGTGGACAAGTTACTTTCCCTATATTGCCACCTTTTTGTTTTTCATCAACCCATCTCTGTAAGCAAGCTTGATGAACCTGAAGATAAATAAATTACAAATGTGATTCATAGCGTTAATGGTCAGAATACCCATTTTGTGGTTCCTCTACACCTGCACGGTTGTACCCAAGCTGCTTCTGTATCATCTTCTTCAGTAGCAAAACATACCCAACAATACCTCATGGACTCTTTGCTACGAATAGGATAAGCAGTTTCGTTGGACCTTTCAGTGTTACCTGTTGCTTGATTGTGATCATTGTCATCTTGGTCCATATTTCAATTGCGGCTTTACTTGTGGAAACAGCAATTAAAACTAACGACCATATAGTTAACGATGTCAGTTTTTACATTACTTTTAGAAAACGTTACAGTTTCATCATCAAAATGTTGCGACAAAATTCACAGAAATTTGTTGAGCGCATCTGTCATCCAAACTGTCAAATGTCATGGTTATTTTTAAATATCCGTGCCAAAAATTTTAAAGTGTGAATTCATGAAAATCACTACGATTAAACAGAAATAAAACAGTGACCGAAATTTTTAAAATAAGATTATGACATTCCCCTTCATTTCGTAACCTAACAGAACGGCGTAAACCACAAACACATCGGCCAATCGCAACAACTTCGATGCAGGTAACACTTAAATTTTAATTTATGAAAAAGCTAAGATTTATTGCCACGTAAATGAATCAGACAAGTTGGAGCATGTTTCTCGTTTGCAACTACTGTAAAAATTTTGAGGACATTTTGGAGCAAGACAAAAAATAGCGTCAATGTATAAAGCAGAACCAAGGGTACGTTTAAATTAAACGCCGGGCGCGCCGAGCGTTAATTTTGGATGAATTAAAGTTTACCCCGCATGCGCAGTAAAAAAGGTGGTTTTTTCATCATCTGTAATTAAATAATTTAAATTTCGATGTTTTACTTATTGTCAGTTTCATGCTATAATGAGGGTTACCTGAATTACATTAAAAATACTACCAACATTCTCAATTTTTTTATTAAACATATGAAAATAAAGAATTATTAAATTTCAGTAAATAAAATAATAAAATATTGTTAACTGTCTATCTTTATGATTTGTAATAAATAAATTATGCACATTAATTAAATTAGGTAATTAAAAATTAAGAATTATATTTAATTCATTGCTGATTTTTGTAAAAATTGGTAGGGACTAAAACTTTTCGGTTAAAGTAATAATCACTTTACAAACATTTTAAATATAAATGAACAAGCAACATTGTTCAATTTTGTCACCATTCTTTTAACATTAATTTATAAATATAAATAGTTTATCTGTAGTGAAACCTTTCAATTGCTCATAAAATGCATTAACTTTGTTGACTGTTCTTTAAATAATGGAATTACTAAACAAATTAGCCTTTTATAGAGTTCAAATAAATACTTATCAAAAACCAAATGGCCTGATAGATTAATGAAATAATATTGCAACTTAAATAAAACAGTAGGTGGTGAATTATACAGGGTGAGTCAAGTTTTACCGCCGCGGCAAAAATTGAGGGGTAAATATGCAATTTACATGTTACATCAATTGAAGTTTACACTTTCGATTAGTGCTACAAATTTTCGAAATTGTTTTTATTTGAAGCCAAAAAAATAAAACAAAGAGTTTTGGGTAAAATTTCTGTTTGGTTTTTTATTTCAAAATTTGTCAAACTATTTGTAGCATTAATATCTGCAATTTGATTTGTAAAAAATTATTACTTTTTGAATTAAATCAAATTTAAGATAAAGCGCAAAAAATGCTTTTATTTATGACTATCTAACAATGGATAATGCGGTTATTTCAATTACACTCAATTTTCCGAAAATATTTTACTGTTCGTACATCAAAAAAACTAATAAATTGAACAACTAGTAATTGAGATAAAGTCAAAATTATACCTGATTTAAAAAATTTTTTTTCTTGTTTCTATGTTCCTTAATATTATAAAATTACTCATGCAATTTATGAGAATTAATAAATTATTTTGAAGGGCTATTTTGCTACCGGCGGTAAAACTTGACTCACCCTGTACAACAAGCGAACACAAAGGTATCATTTTAGTTAGAAAAATATCACTTGATAGTTGTACTTGCACTAGCTGTAGCTTCATCGGCGACTTGCTCCCAGGCGCGAACACTTTTTTCGTAGAACTCAATCTGCACATTAACAAAATCAAGCAACATTTTTTTCAGGTACACTTGCTTTTCATGCTGCCATCTCTCCAAATCACTTTTCAGAGACTCATTTGCACACTCTAAATTATCCTGATTTATCTCGACCTTTTTAACCAGCTGTGGAATATAGCTACCCAGTTTTTCCAACTGCTCTTCACTACTTTTCTGTCTGAACAAAGAAAACGTTCTTGAACTTGTTGACGGATTTTGTGAATTTGATAGCAAGTGGTCTTTTTCGTTTCGCTTCTTAACAAGTTCTTCCAATGAATTTTCATATGCCGTTTGGAACACCTCGCGACGACTCAGAGTTTCTTGCACTACATTTATGTACAGAACAAAATCTCGAAGAGGATTTATAATATTTGGTGAGTGCGCCATGAGATTACTGTAAGCTGAGGCTGTCTTGTCGATAGCACCTGCGATATTTCGCAGTAATGGTCCCAATTCTGGTTCGGTGTTGGCCCAAGTATTAAATATCGGATGAAAATTGTTAAGTTCCGTTACTAATTCTTTTCTTTCTTTATTGATTCTATGCGTCACTTTGTCGATTAGTGACAATTTTTCTGACAATGTACTGAGATATTCTTTTGTTTTGTTAAATTCGACCTGGTGGTTTTTTAAGGTTACATGTGAGGACATTGTTTGAGATATTGAATTATTTCTAACACTTATACAAGAAAATTGTTTACGGTGCTTATTAAAATCCTGAAAATAAATTGGAAATAAATTATTTATGCCCAGTTAAATATCCCGGTTACCATGGTTACTATAGTTGCAACAGTGGTAATGGTAATAACCATGGTAATAACTGGAGATATTCGCTTTCAGAAACCGGACATTATAATTCAAAAAACACCCAATCTACTGAAAAATTCCAAGTGAAGATTTTCCTTCGGAATTTTCGTTGTATCGCTATAAGCAACACTATAAAAAGTCCATTAAAAATCGTATCCGCCAAAGAAATTATTCAAGGTCGCGAAAATCAGTTTTTCTCAAATATCTGGTGCAGTATTGGTTTTATTTGAATTTATGGTCAATTAGAAAGTGCTATTTTGGGGGTGAGTGTAAAACTTGACTTACCCTGTATAACACACCATCAAACTTTCTTAGCCTCATATCTCGAAAATTATTGGTTCCATGTTAATTTTGTATAGAACCTTTTTTGTGTAGATTTTGATAATAAACAAATTTTGTAATAACCAAAATTCACGTAAAACCAATATTTCACGAGATACTTGAGAAGAACTGATTTTCGCGACCTTCGACCTTCAACAATTTCTTTGGCGGACACGATTTTTCAACGGACTTTTTACAGTGTTTCTTATAGCAATACAAAGAAAATTCAGAAGGAAAATCTTCACTTGGAATTTTTTAAAAGATAAATACTAAAATGACTGGACTAATTAGTGATGCAAAAATACTTACGCATTGACTGCTTGTGAGGAATATTTTCAAGTGCTCGCTGTGGTTTAATGTGGGGTGCTGTATAATTCTCATTATAAAAACATTTAATAATTTCATTCTGGCGTATATGAATTCTTTGGAATATCTATCCAATTGTCCGATTAAGGAATGTTTACCAGGTAATGGCTACAAAGAAAAACTTGCTTCAATTAAATCAACAAATGTTGGCAACACCTACCGGTACAATACAAAAGGGATTGGTGTCCACCAACTTTTGTCGCAACCACGCAAAATCATTATATCGCCTTCGAACAATATATTCGCTCTCTGGATATTCCCGGGCTCTTGTACTCAAACGAAAAGTTATGTAAGTTTCTAGAGTGTCCAAATATTTTTGCGGATTGTCTATCTTAACATAAAAATTCCTGTTGGTGTCACTAACTTCGGTTGAATGTTCCCGATCCTCAAGCGTTGCTAAACTTTCAAAACTTTGCGACCGAACCTAAGAATAAGGTTTTGTGAATCGAGAATCATAAATTTCCAGTACGAACCAATGCGGAATTTTCTGTGGAATCGTTGCTTTCTTTGTTCTCTTTCAGCAAAGACGAGATTTCTTTACTTTCTGAAATGACATCTAAAATTGCAGTAGAATTTTCCATTTCATATCTTCCAGGTTATAAGGACGTTCACCTTAGAGACCTGTAATTAATTTGTTGATATTAAAGTGACACACCTTTTGTATTTAACGGATCAATTTGTTGTCCGCCCCTTTTTTCGATCGCGAATTCATTGATAGACGGCAGCAAATTACCGCTCTTTTTATATGAAATGAAAGAAAAATACTGGCAATGCGCGTTTGCAGAGGTCAAATTCGATCGGATTACAAGTGGAAAGTATTGATTTCAGGTTTTTAGTGGCCTTCCATGAATAATTTCGCAATTTCATTTCATTAAGGCTGGAGCTGGTTTTTACATAAACTTTTAAGTTAATATAAAATATAAAACAAAAAAAGGAAACTTAATAAATTGCCAATAAGTTTTAAAGGTAGATTCACGATTGGCTGCCGGAAAACTGCAGGTAGCTGGCAGCCAATCATAGATCTATCTTTTGGCGCGATCTGTTTGAATTTTCTTAAATTAAAAAATACGGTACAGAAGTGTTCCAAATTTGAGGACAAAGACGGCAAAGTCTCATGAAAAGTAAACTTGTTTCCATTTAGGTACATTTTTTGTGTCGTAAAACATATATATATATATATATATATCTGAAGTGATTGAATAAAGGAATTTAAAAATTTTTTGGAATTTGCTTAAAAAAAATGGCTTTTGAGTATAAAAAATAGATCAATAGATCAGAAAGTGCAAAATCTGGTTGAAATCCGTTGAACGGTTCTCAAGAAAGTGCACTTATGTAGCACCTTACTAGACAGGTGATTAAAAAATTTAATTCAAGAACATTATTTTATTAGGAATTTCAAAATAATTTTCAAGGAATTACTACTGTTTTTCGCCACTGCAAAATGCATAAGTAAAAAATAAGCTTACCAGTTTCTGTAATAAAAATTAACTGTGAAAAGTTACAAAATTATGTAATTATGTAAATTACGCAAGTCATGAAATATAATTATAATAAATTAAAAATAGCAAATGTTTGGATTAAAAAATAAACAACAAGAAGTTAGAATTCTTACTCTGAAATAAATAAATAAGCAGTTATGGAAACCAAAAGTATCTAACAACCTACTTTGTCTCCCTTTTTTAAATACCTACATTTTGTGAAGTTGCTAAAAAGTCAAAAAAGATTGTGAGCCAATTTAGTTCCTTAGTATACACTGAAAACACAATGCAACAGTCTCAAAGGTTACATAAAAATACAAAGTAATTGCTGATCTGTATATTTATAACATTTTATATACATGTTTCTTCTTAAGGTAATAAAATAAAAGTTAAACTAAGTCAAAAGGCAAAATTATCATTAATAATTTCAATAAAATATCACGAATCTCTTAAAAATAGAAATTGCTTACTTATCTACTAATAAATTCGTAGATCGTTTCACATATTTTTACGATATGTAACAATTTTGCCAACATGTTTCCAAAAGCGACAAAAGTTACACACAATAATTAATATGCTAAAAATTAAGTTAAGTTACAAAAATAGTTTTTTTGTTAAAAAATAAATAGAACTAACTGATTTGTTTTAAACACTTACATAACATTCATTATAGCTAAAATCCTTTTTGATTTAAATAAATTATCCTTTTTGATTTAAATAAAGTTTTTTTAACTCCAAATTTTTCAATATTTGCTACTTAAATAAACGACTAACACGACCTACAGAAAAGCCCTATCATCGCATGCGATTTGCTAAATATTATCAGCTGTGTTTTATCACTTGTCTATTATTCATAAATACATTTGTAGAACTTTTCTGTGCAGAAATTCACGTTTTCAAAAACCTTAAACAATCGATAAATTTCCTTAAAATTGACAACAAAACAGGAATGCAAAAGAAGTCAAGTGTGAAGAGAAACTTTAACTTCTAAACAAGTTCTGTTGAGAAACATCGTTTTCAAAATCACTCCAAGCATTATTCAATTCCATAAAAACCATTTTAGCAATTTTCTCGTTTTCTGTTCCCGCTTGCTGAAATTTAAAAATAATTTTCAATTTAAGAAAATTTTCTTTTTACCTTACTTTATCAGGATGAACAGCTAAGCAGGCCCTTCGGTAAGCTTTCTTAACATCAGTGGCTGACACTAACTGATGCATATCACATTTAGTCCATTTAGCACCATCCCAAATGACAGAATGTAATGAGCACAATAACGCTCTTATATTGCTTTGCTTTCCTTCGATCTAAAACACAATATCATATTTTAAGAATTAAAAAAATGTATGTAGCATACCCATTCTAATATCCGCAACTTGTCTGGGTCCATATCACGAGCAAGTTCTTCCTTTCGCATTGCATTTATAGACCTGGGATTATTATCTCTTTTGGCAGCAAATTGATATCCTTGAGATCCCAGTAAATCACCAAATACATCTTCTGGATTAAGTTTTATGTTTTTATCATTTTTATCATTTTTATCATTTTTATTAAAAGCATTGTCAAAATGTGATCGACTGTAATCTGGACGAGAGTCCACCGGTGATTTTGCTTGATGTTTTGGAGTCATTGCTGGACCATGTTGTGGGGTTGTCGGTGGAACATGTTGTGGTGTTGTTGGTGGGCCGTGTGGAGTTGTAGCAGGTCCATGTAGAGGATTAGTTGGCGGTACTCTCTGCGGCGAATAAGTGGATGAAGGATTGGACCACTGATTGTTGAAAGTTAATCCTGTACTAATGTTTCCTAATTCTGCAAATAAATCTTTAGGTTTTTGTTGTTGTGGAGCTTCAGTTGATTGAGTCATGTTGTTCCAATCTTTTCCAAACGGATCAAATAAATCATTGTTCGTTGATGTTGTGTTAACATTTATATTGTTTTGATTTGGAGGGGCTGATGTAAAGTCGCCAAATATGGCAGAAGAATCATCAACAAATCCACTAAGGAGATCAAAATTTGAGCTTGTTGTCTTGACGTTAGCAAAATTTGATGTCCCATTTAAATTCAATAAATCAACCGCTTCTTCAACTTGTGTTACATCATCTGTTTCTTCAATCTACAAATGAAAGTATTGTTTAACCAAGTACACTGTTAATTAATTTAGAAGAGGCTCGAAATAACTTTCTATCCTAATTACCACCGAAACAATTATTTTAGTGAACTAATTGGGGACTTCCAACTACTATGCAGGTGTGGGCTAAAAAACGCCGCAAGTATCTCCGTTATTTATGGCTCGATTTAAATGAAATAAACACTACATGTGCACCATAATTTAAATTCAAGGTCACATAAATTATTTTATTTTTTCAAATCAATAAGTATATTTTTCTATTTTTATTCTGAAGAAGATTTTTTTACTGAATCCAACAGTCACATATTAGAATTCATTTAACATTAACTTCGAAAATAAGTAAATAAAATATTTGGAAATTTCTCCTTCCAAAAAAATCAGGAATGCTATGGTGAAATTATTTTAATGTTAAAGTGAAAAACTACACAACGCAAAAGGAAAAAGCTATCTACAAGTACTGTTCAAAGTGGCCGCCACCTTGTTGTAGACACGACTGACACCTTCTGGCTACACCACGACTTGCATTTAATATAAACATACGAGGTGTTTCTCTACAAGCGTCGATGATTCTTTCCCTTAATCCCTCTTCATTTCTGGAGTTGTCAAATACACCTTGTCCTCTAAATAGGCCCAGAACCAAAAATCTAATGGGGTAAGATTGGGTGAACGTGCCAGCCACCAAATTGGTCCACAAATAATGGAGATACAGCTTGCGGCGTTTTTTAGGCAGCAACCTGTATACTGTAAACTTACCATTTGTTCAGCTTCTGAGTCACTGGAATCCTTTGCATTTTCAATGTGAACTTGTACAGGTCTTGGTGATGGCGGAGCAGGTCGTTGCGGTTTCTCTGCGACTTTTGATGATTTATTAGATGGTTTACTCACTGAAAACGTACAGTGTCTCAGGCAGAATTTAACAACCATAAAAATTACCGAAATTATCGATTATCTCTTCTCTTTCGATTGTTGATGAAAATACAACTTCAGATGAACGCTTCATGTGATCCTTCATCCAAGGCGCTGGTTGGGAAGGTTTACGTTCACAATCGGATACAAAAATACCTAAAGAAACAGTAAAACGATCTTGATAGTGATCGTGGCCTTCTGCAAGTCCATCTAAATCAGCTTTTGTATAACGAAGTAAAGTTTCTTCTTCGGAAATAAAACCGGTATGAAATTGAATTTGAGCTATTTTAATTCCTGTGGCTTTGCCTTGTGACATTACACCTCCTAAGATATTGCGGGCATGATAGATGATGATGCAAACGTCACCGCATACATTTGTATTCAATGGTATAACGCACTGTAAAAACAGAAATGAACACCATTTTATCAATGGTAAAAATGTGCGTTATACTTTGCCTTCAGCTACATTGAAAACTCTCATTCGTTCATAATCTTGCAGTGTTGATAACACACATCTATTTTCACTGAAGATTTCTACATAAGGCCGACAACCATCTCGTACCTTTGTGAAAAGAGGGACTGGGTGCATTTGTAATGAAATCAACATAATTGGCTTATAATGTGGAAAAAGTGAAGGAGTTCGAACAATATCCGAAAGATAATATAAGTAACGCAACTCGGAAGACCACATATTTGGTGGTATTCGCTTAACTGCAAATAACTGAAGAGCATCTTCTGGTACTTCAAACAATCCTGCATATATCAACAATGCACAAACAACTGTCGCTGAAGTCGATTTCCCATCCTGTAAATATATTTTTTAATATAAAAAAATTAAAATTAAAAAACTTACAATGCAATGTATAACACAAACATTCCTACTGTCACCAGCCAAGTATTCATAAATGTTTTCACATAATTGGTACAATGAATTCAGAAGTGGAGCTTTAAAATTTTCAGGATAGGCAAAACTGCAATCAACAAGTTTTGCATGTCCAAAACGAGAATTATACGATTTTCCCGATAAATTGTAGACAGAATATTTGAAATTTGGATGCCTAGAATCTAAAAATAACTTAACATCTTCCACATTATTTGTCCGATAAGCAGATTCAAACCCTTCGGTAGGAAATGGCATTACCAATATTCTTGATGTTAAATAACTTACATCTAAATCATTTCTTGCAATTGACCTACAATGCAATAACGAAGTTAAACAATTCTGATATAACAGTGGCAGACATACTGTTGCATTGTTTGCATCACTTTTGAGCTTGTGTCTTTCAAATTTTTCAAAAAACTTCCAGCACCACCTTTTATTGATGAAAATAATCCTGAAGTTTGTCTTTGTTCTGGAGGTTTCTGTTGTTGATGTTGTTGTGACCTTGGAGGAGGAACTGGCCTTTGTGGAGGCTGACAATAACAAAATTAAAAAGATTAAATTAATTTTAATTTTCATCATTACTGTAGGAGCTGCTCTGGAAGGCTGATGGACTGGAGATGGTTGTGGTGGACGACTTGGAGCATTGTTGGCATTCATTATATGATTACCATCGCCAATACCATTATTTGATTGCATAACACAGGTTTTTTGCTGAATATCCAATGGTTTTTTAAGATTGTACGCATTTGATTCTGCTATTGCCGCTAATCTTTCAAGTATGGATGTAATCGAAAGACGCTGTTCAGGATTAATTTGAAAACAGCCCCCTGTTAGCAAATAAATTAAAAATTAAATTAACAATTATACTAGATATGGTAGATTCTTCATTAACCAAAATTGACTTAATCAGAAAGCTCAAATTGTTATTTAAATAAATTTATATACAGTGGATATTTATTGAAATTAGTTTGGCAATAATTTTGTTAATTTTGACATTTTTCCCTCGTGATTTTGGTAAATTTAAATTAAATCTAGACAGAATAAATTAAATTAGTGTATTTTTTAATTCCAAAAATGGTTAGAGGCTGTGAAATTTTTTTAAAATTTTATGTTGGTAGTAGTCAGTACTTAATACCATGCCAATTTTGACAGCATCGTTTAAATGTTACAGAATATTGAAGATAAAGTTTTCTTCATCAGAAGTTTCTTTGAAAATAGTCACCTTAAACTGACAGATGTAAAATGCCATTACTATCAAATAAAGTAAAAAAAAAAATTTTTTCCACAACCTTCTAACTGTTTCTGGAATTAAAAACGTGGTATAGACCCCAAAAAGTTAAACAGTATGTTAATAATAATAATAATAAATTCTTTCTACTAATAAAAAATATACTTAAGAAAATAATGTTATTAAAAAGAGAAGGTGATTTTTAGTGGAATTTAATTACTTCCTGGGCCTGCTGTAATCTTTGAAAATTGATAAACAACACTGCAACTACATATCGCTCATCCGGTAGAACAACGACGCAAGTGCAAAAAATAGAAAAATGAGATAAATATGTCATAAGATTCCTAAAAGGTCATTCTATCTGGTAGAAAAATGACGTTTTCGTAGTTAGATTGGCTGCTACGAGAGAGCGGTTATATCGTTGTAGCTTTATAGGCTCCTAGATGTAACATCGACACATTAAAATGCGATTTATGGAGAAACTTGTTTTTGCATTTGCGTCGTTGTTCTACCGGATGAGCGATATCTACTTCCTTCTGTTGTTATTAAATTAATAAAATTAGGTAGCTTAAAAAGTGAATTACTAATTTGTGATGTAACAATATTTAACATTTATATAATATCTGCAATTGTGACTTTGAATTGCACTTTTGTAACATAAAAATCTTACTAATAACGTCATGGAATCTTGTGTATTTAGCATCAGGCGGAAGGGTATAATTGGCATTAATGATCCTAAGTTTAGCCCCATCTTCAAATGGATGCCTCATGTAACAGAGGGTGTATAAAATGCATCCTAAAGCCCAAACATCAATTGGAGGTCCAACATAAAAGTTATTCCAAGTATCTACCATTTCTGGTGCTCGATACATGGGTGTAGTAAAATGGGCCATCTGTTAACAAATCAATTGAATAGTTGCAAAACAAGATGCAAGCATTTACATTATCTTCAAGTGTCGCACGTTGATTGGCAGACCAACTAATATCTGGTTGATAAATTTCAACCGTGGCTGAACCAAAATCGCACAATTTTATATTACCATCAGTTCCAATTAATAGATTTTCTATTTTCAAATCACGGTGAATAATTGGTGGCGATTGAGAGTGCATGTGTGCAACAGCTTTAGACGTTTGGTAAAATATCTGACATATTTTTTCTGGTTCAAAAGCACTGCTTCGTTGTTGTAATATTTCAACCAAGGATCCTCCTATTTCAAAGTACCAACAGCATTTGCTATACAAGTTAATAATTTACGTACCTGTACAGAGTTCAGTGACCAATAAATATTCAGCTTGCCCATGCACAGTTTGCTTATGATCAATAAATGAAGCTGAAAGATACTGAATTATGTTTGGATGGTCAGAAAGTTTTTTTAATGTATTAATTTCACGCATTATGGCCTTTTTCTGTTCTTCTTCAGCTGCGAGTAACCTCTAAAAATTGTCACAAGTTAAAAATCCATTCAAAAATAACCAATTTTACCTTAAGTGCATAATCTTTGCTAGTTGAAACATCCTGAGCAACATATACAATTGCAAAACCACCTAATTCAAAGATGCAACAATATTAAAATCAATAAAACTTGTTAAGGGGTCTTATTACCTTCAGCTATTACTTTTTTAATTCTTAATTTGACATTTGATATTTCAACTAATTGTCCTACAAAACTGTTATCAGTTTGTTCAATGGGGGCACTGAAATAATCTAAAGCTGATTTAAAGAAGTCACTCATGTTGAACCTGCATTAACTTCCAACCACCATACTCTTGTACGCCTACTACTTTTATTTATTGAAGAATCAGCTGGAAAGCCAAACTGTTTAGGGATATTTTTCCGAATCGAAATTATAACCTCACTTACTAAGTTTACTATAAAATAGTTTATACAAATATTTCTTCAATTCAATTTAATCATATTATTGCTTTGAAACTATAACGCCTTAAAATCTCTGTAATTGTAACGATGATTATCACAATGATTACAACTTAACATCCCTTTTTTAAATGACTGCAGTCGCAGTTATTTTATTATGTAAGATTGGCACTGCCGATAGCAACGAAGAGAACACATATGTAGGTTAAACGTCACATTTGACATATTGTTAAATTTGGTAAATTTTCTATGAGCACGGTGTTATTAAATTATGTCAAGTAAAGACATAAAACCTGTTTTACCGAAAAATGGACAGTTAATGATTGAAGATGTGCAAGAACTAATTATGTGCAAACCGCGGTTAATACCATTGAAAAGTTTCACTCTGGAAAAATTAGAAAAAATGCATTTAAAAATTCAAGAACAACAAAAAGCCGAATAATCAAAAATGAGTTACGGACCTATTATAACAAAAATAATTTTATCGTTCCTACTTGCTGCATGTACCTTATATCGATACGGAAATTGGTTCAGGCATCATATAATAGTTACATTAGTAGTATTATTAGCCTGGTATTTTAGCTTTTTAATTATTTTTGTACTACCCCTGGACATTATTTCAGTAAGCTATACAGTAATTGTAAAAATATATTTTTATTTGATTATGTCGTAGACTGTGTTTCGACAATGTGTGGAGGAAAATATAAACTTCAATCTGACCGATCCAACTGCAAATAAAACAATTGTAAAATGTGAAGAACCTTGGAGTAATGTTCCAGACAAGGTATTTCCTAATTTGTGGCGAACTGTTTATTGGTCGTCACAATTCTTAACATGGCTCATAATGCCCATGATGCAGTCATACATTAAAGCTGGAGATTTTACTATAAAGGGAAAACTGAAATCAGCTTTAATTGATAATGCAATCTATTACGGTTCATATTTATTCATATGCGGAATTCTATTAATATATTTAGCATTAAAACCAGGCATTGATTTGGATTGGTAACTATTATTTTCAAGAATTAAGGTGAAGTTTTAAAAATCGTTTTAGGTCCAAATTAAAAGCAATTGCGTCATCTGCTAGTAACACCTGGGGTTTATTTTTATTAGTGCTGTTATTAGGATATGCTTTAGTGGAGGTCCCGCGCAGTTTATGGAATAGTGCTGATCGAGTACATACATTGAATTATGCCTATTTTAAGGCTGCTAAATTAAGTTCCGATAAATGTGAAGCTGAAGAAACAGTTGATGATGTTTTGGAGGTAATACAGTCATTAAATCGATCTTTTACCAACTAGTTAGTTTACAGTCATTACAAGCAATTGCATTGGCTATTAAAGTGGGACATCCTCTTCATCAAAATCTTGAAACAATTCTACAAAAAGTCCCGGTAGAATTGAAAGATCGCATGCACCGACGACAAGTACCTGATGACACCCACACTGATGTGCCTAGTGAAAAAGCTCTAATAAGACTCCACAAACAAGTCATTAAGTCACTGCAAGTTTTACAAAGGACAGAAACACAATGGAATCTTATGGTTGAAAAAATATTTCAGCTTGAAGATGTTGTGAAAAATCAAAATGCTCGAGATAAAAGATTTAAACCGATGTTTCCAAAACCTAAAACTTTTTTTTCTACTTACTTGTACACACCTACTATTGGTATGCGTTTTGAAATTTGTAATGTTTTCATTTAAACGTTGTTTTTTCAGAATGGTACTACAAATGTTGCATTTATGGGGCCACACGACAAGCACTTGCACTTATTGCCGCTTTTTGTTCAGCCATGGTCGTTTGGTCCGAATTAACTTTTTTTAACAAAGAACCGGTTCTCTCAATTTTTGCGAACGTTGTAAATGTCTACAAAGCGCATTACAGTTATTTTTATATTGAATTGCTTTCAACTGTAATAATTTTATATTTATGTTACTGTGCATTTTCAACAGTTTTAAAGATAAGAGTTTTAAATTTATATTACTTGGCTCCGCATCATCAAACAAACGAATACAGTTTAGTATTTTCGGGGATGATGCTTAGTAGGCTGACAGCACCATTGTGTTTAAATTTTCTTGGTTTAATCCACATGGATAGCCACATTATTAAAAAGCAAGTGCTGGAAACGCACTATACCCAAGTGAGTCACTTTTAAAAGTTAAATTGTCAAAGTTAATTTATTTTTGTAGATAATGGGACATATGGATGTCATTGCAATTATTTCTGATGGTTTTAATATCTATTTTCCAATGGCAATTCTTGCATTTTGTCTTGCAACATATTTTAGTATTGGAGCAAGAGTTTTAACAATATTAGGATTCCATCAGTTTGTTGGTGATGATGAACTAACTTCTGATTTGGTTGAAGAAGGGCGAGAATTAATTAAAAGAGGTAAAATTGTAGTAATAATTTATTGATTATCAAATTTCTCTATAACACTTCAAAAAATGCAGTTTATCAGATTATTGCTAATTATAATATTTAGAATTTATAACATATTGCACCAATACTTATTTTTTGTTTAAACTTTTCTTTGATCATTAGTACATCAATGCTGTCTTTTTTGTACCTCTAGGTAGTTGGAATTATACAGTTTGATATAGACCATTTAAATTGATTTTTGCTATTAATTGATTTCTTCTTCCATTATTAGTATTGCTTAAAAAACAAAGTAATCTTTCAGGGTATTCATGTTCAAATTAATATGTCATCTTCATATCTCATCCATTGTATCACTTTAATGTGTATTGTAATTTTGGTATTATTTTGTCCTGTAGGCAGATTTCAAAGAATAGGGTAGAGATAAATGATCCCATTATGAAATCTTGTAAATAAAATTTATTGATAAATTGAAACTAATTTTGCCTGCATTATTGTTCTTTTGATGTTTTATTGTAGTTATTTTTTTAAGTACAGTACAACCTCTTTAATCTGCACACTTAAAGCCAAAATTTGATTATAACAGTACCAATTTTTAATATTTTGCTAGAAAATTATGATTTGCTTCTTAAAATTTTTATTGAAATTCTGATATCAGAGATTGTACTGTATTTTTATTGGTCGTTAGTTTTAATAATTATTTTATTAACTGAGTATTATTTTCTTGTTTATTCTGTTGAAAATTGTATTGCAACGATAGTTAAATTTCTTAAACTGATTGTTTCATGTGAAACCTTATGTTGAGGTTTTTGTTGTATTAGATTTGGTCATGAATTACTTTCTCTGTAGTGTGGTAATTTTTTTTTAAACGTTTTTATCTTAATTTCATTAATAAAATACTACTGTATTTTATTATTACATTATTAGTAATAACATTTGTAAAGGTAAAATAATTTATTTTGTTTTAGAAAAACGTAAAAAACAGAGGGCTGAAGAATCAATAAGTAGAAGACGTGAATTTCAAGAACGCTTTCCTACTGCGGGAAGATACGGGAATAGAAGCACAGATACCGGTAAATGTAACTGAACTTGATGTCATTAATAAATCTCAAATTAATTGCGATTTGTAGTTCGTCCTGTAAGTCATGAAATGAAGGAAACGACCCGTTCAAATTTATTGCGAGATAATGAACATCAGGATACTTACAACGGAACACGCTTTAACTCAACTGATATCGACACCAGATTCCCTCCAGATAGTTCCAATGATATCGATTCGCGCTTCGGTATTAGTACACATCATATCATAAATGAAAGATATGATAGCTTAAATTCTTTAGAACCAAGATTTTCTGATAGTTATCAGATCGATAGCAATTTGAAGAGAGTAGGCATACCCCCTAGAGGCATTTTTGATGATGTGTAGTAGTTTTTGTTTTGAGTGATTTTATAAACATTAAATGCAGTAGTCTATAGGTCTTTGTCTATTTTTGTATAGTGGGGTAAAATCTGCTGAAATGATCAGGTATTTTTATGTTTTTAAAAAAGTTCAGTTTCATCAATAGTTCTGTTGCTTTTACCCAATTTTATTCCAATTCAACAGGAATAATATTGTTTTGTTAAAACATTCCTCAGGAATCATTGTTCTACAATTTTCATTTTTTTATTTAACATGTGAATTCAGTAAATACTTTTCAAACCATTTTTTTTTTTGTCGAAAAGGGTAAGTTAAATAACTATTGCTTAAAATGAACCATTTGTTGGTAACTATGTGATAGTAAAGTGTAATTCCATATTGACTGTGTACACAGATAAATGTTGTGTTGATCATTTAGTCAAAGTTTTAAATAGTTTACTTGTTATTGGTATTAGGTGTAATTTTTTGTTATTTAAAGTAGGGATACCAATCCCGCAAACGCTGGATCCCGCATGATTTTTGCGGGATCCGCAGGACTGAATAAAAATATCCGAATTTGAAAAAATATGTATGCCGAGCGCGTTTTCTGTCGCTGGGTACTTCTGCAATAAAATCAGGTCAAATTTACAAGATCAAACTTTGAATACTTTATCATTTCTCTGAAATTATTTCCAAAAAAAATCTCAATAATTTTTCTTCATTTTTTTTTACTAATAAATGCTACATTTATTTTGAATTTAGTTGTCTTTTATTGCATAACTAACATCTGGTACTTAATTTTCTTAGCAACTAAAAAAAATATTGTGATAGTTTGTAATCCCGCAAATCCTGCGGATCCGCGGGATTGATGATGTCTGTCCCGCAAGCTTGCGGGACTGAAGTTTTGATACGGGATTGGTACCCCTAATTTAAACGTTAACTTTTTTAATATTAATGCAGCAAAGTTAGCTGAATATATGACACATTACATAGTGCCTGCCCAAAATCCTTCAAACTTTTGAATTGATTGAATTAGAGAGTACAGACAAAATTGAGGTGGCTTTGAAGGTTCTCACGATGACTATGATTAAACTTGAACTATCAACGGTGTAGATACTTTGTATATAGACTGGCTTTGTATCAATTAAGTTATTTCGTCATTCTTGAGACACCCTGTATACATATAGACTGGATTTACATTGATTTCAAATTGAAAGGAGGGTGGGTCACATAGCATCGCATTTGAAAGGCATTTAAATTCTTTACGCATTCAATTTGGAAAAATTAAAATTCATTGAACTAAAAATTTGTTTAAAAATTAGATGTGAGAGCGAGGGATGCAGGCACTGTATAATTGATTGTGCAATTATAAGATAATATGTTTATTGTGCCATGTAACAAAATGCTATTATATTAAATTTGTATGTTATATAAGCTGATTTCAATTTTAGACATTTTGTTTTTTTTTGAGAATATAAAAAATTGAATTTTGATGCTCATATTATTACTTTTGTAGACAATACAAATTATGAATATTGATAATATCACTAATATAATTTTGAAAAATCACATAATGGCACCAGCATAAAAAAAATAAAGTTCAGGTAGCTTTTAAAATTTATTGATGTGAAGTCATGATTTTTCTAGCTGTAAGGTATGTTAAAATTTATTTATTTACTAGTAGAAAACCTCAGCCCTAGAACGGGCTGACAGTATTTATTGTGCATTTATGCATTTTATTTATCTATTTTATTTATTATTTATCTACCATTTTATTTAGGTATATACATTTGCATTGCAATATAATGTATTTTGCTTTACTTACCTTTAAGCTCCGTAAATTGAAGATATAAAAGATATAATTAGTTAATTTTTGACACTCAGCTTCGTCGCCTACATCAACGCCATCTTTATTTTACAAGCCGTGAACTAAGAAATTTGGCAGCAGTGTTGCTAGGCGGACATTTTGCGTTCTTCAGTTCAGCATTGCATCATTGAGTTGTTGTTGATATTGTTATAAAGTGCAGTTAACGTTAGATAGTTGTGGTATTTCCAAACCTGTGTGTATTTATCAGAATATTTAACTCAATAATTTGATATTCGACAATATAGAAAGTAAGTACATTTAACCTTTGGTTCATGCTTTTCACATGAAAACTTTTTAGATGACTAGAAAATGTTGTGTCCCAAGCTGCAAATCGAATTACGAAAGTGTATCCGTAAAGGGGCAAGCTGCAGTTACTACGTTTTCATTTCCAAAAGATGAAGAAACGAAAAAGAAATGGCTTCGAGCTATCCCGAGGAAAAATTGGCAGCCTACGAAGTATTCATCTGTTTGTATAAAACATTTTAACGAAAATGATGTTATATTAGATCAGATATACAAAAACGGGTCAACTGTTACTACGTTGCTATTAGCACACCCAAAATGAAAGGAAGACGCTGTACCCACAATTTTTCAAAATCTTCCAGTTTATCTGTCTTCAACTTCAACAGTAGTTAGACGAAAAGACCCTGAAGTAAGAAGGAAAGCGTTGCAATCAAAAGAAGCTGGAAAAATTGAAGAATTTGTAAAATCTGATATTATAAATGACTTTACAAATTTTCTTGACACTTTTCAAACAAAACTAAAGGTATAAACAGTGAAACAAAGTGGAACTTTAAAATTAAGAGCAACTTTGGTGTTTGGCTGTATTTATTAAATATTGAGTGTTCTAATAGTTCTTCTGAAAGTGAAACTGAGTTAAGTGCCACCGAAATTTTATGTAGTGTTCTTGTGAAAAGTGATTTAACATTAAAACTCTTTATTGGAAAAGAAGAAATTTCTGCTCACGATTTGAACTGGATTCTCCCTTGTGATTTAAAATTATCTCGATGGTCGCAACTTGAAAATATATTAGTTAGGTATGCCAACGTAAGTCAACACAATTTAAGGACTCGATCTTTTGAATTTTTCTTGCAAAAGTCGTATGAAAATTTAGTTACGTGTAACGAAAAAGCTGAAGAAATGGAAGACTATCAACATAAAAAACAATTGGAACTTTTAATTGATCAGTTAAACATGATATTGTTAAAAAGACGAAAATATTCCCCAGCAACTATTTTGTTTGCATTTATGGCTTATTCATATTCATCGTCTTGTTACATGCTCTTACAAGATCATTTGCTGCTGCCTAGTAAACGATATTTACAACAAATATCTTCTAGATTTAATGTAAAACCAGACAAAAATCTTTCAAATACAAGTCACTATTTGAAACAAATTTCCAAAAACTTGACTGTTCGAGAAAAATATACAATATTACAAATTGATGAAATTTATGTGAAATCTAAGTTAGATTTTAAAGCCAATGGAATTGTTGGCAGTTCAGAAAATAATGCTAAGGATCTGGCAAAAACTATTCAAACTTTTATGATCTCTTCTGCTTTTGGTAATTTTAGTGAAGTTATTCGACTAGTTCCTGTGAATAACACAACAGGAGATCAGTTAAAGATACTCGTTAATGAGGTAATTGAATTTGTTCAAAAATGTGGTTTTCCTATAGTTGCGATACTAACTGATAACAATAGAATAAATCAGAATATGTTCACTTTAATTTCTCCAAACGAATCTATGCCAAATCCATGCTTCCCTGATATTAATACTTACCTATCGTATGACACTGTTCACATTTTTAAAAATGTTAGGAATAACTGGTTGAACAAAAAAGATACTTTTCACACTTTAATATATCCTGATTTTGAAAATTATACAATAAAACGGTATGCATGTTTCGAACATTTGCGACTATTTTTCAAGGACGAGCAAAATAAGTTAATTAAAAAAGCATATAAGTTGAGTTATAAAACTTTGTATCCCTCGAATTTAGAGAGACAAAACGTTTTGTTAGTGGATAATGTTTTTCATATGTCAACTATTGCTGCTTTACAAACGGAAGAAAAATGTACAGATACTGCAAATTTTTTACAAATTTTCCGCATCTGGTGGGATATTGTAAATTCTAAAAACCCTATCGTAGGAAAAATAAAAAGAAATGAATGGGCAGGACCAGTTTGTAGTATTGAGGATGAAAAGTTATTGTTTTTGAAACGTTTTTTGTCTTGGATAGAAGCATGGCAGTCTTTCAAGGACAAAGCTGGCTTAAGCTCCGACACATTTGAAGCAATAAGAAGAGCATCTCAAGTGTTATGTAAAATTGCTAACGATGCTTTAACAAAATTTAATGTTTCGTATGTACTCTTGGGGAAATTTCAAACAGACAAGTTAGAGGAAAGGTTTGGAATGTACAGACGACTATCTGGATCAAACTATAATGTATCAGTTAGGCAAGTAATTGAATCAGAAAACAAATTACGAATAAGACATATTTTGAAAATGATCAATAAAAGAGAAGCATGCTTTAGCAACTTTGCTAATGAAAGTACTGAATCAAATTTATATAATGTTGACATTGATCAATTTCGCCCCATTATAACTTCAAATTATCTTGAATTATGTGAAATCGAGGAATCAAGCTGCATATATGTTTGTGGCTATGGAGCACGATCTGTTTGCAAAAAACTGGAATGTACTGCCTGTGTTTTTTTATTTGAGGAAGGACGCGGTAGTAATGTTTGCAACGAATATTTTGACTTTTTACAGCGAGGTGGCTTAAGTGTACCAAGTTACCATGTTAAGTGTGTTTTCTTTCATATGTATGCTTTGTTAGAATATATTGTAGCTAATAGCGTGTGGGAAACAAAATTTTTGCAATCTTCCTGTCAAAAAGGCATTTTAATTCAACTGACACAGTTAAGCTTAAATTCCAATAACTTTTTTCAACAATTTGAATTACATTGTCTGTGTGGCAACGATGTTTCTAGATTGTTTAAAACATTGTATTCTGTTTTTGCAAATATTCTGTTGAATAACTACACAAAATATTCAAAAGAAACAAATGGCACTAAAAATTTAGAGAAAAAAGGAAATTAGCTACGCTAACAAAAGAGAAGAATAAACGTTAAAAATATGTTATTTGTAAATAATGTTATTTAATGTTTAATAAATACCACAAAATAAAATTTCCTGCCTTTACTAACTTTTGTTTTATTTCTTAATACTATCAGAATAATGATGTAGTATGGATCATTTCATGTTAGTTATTTTTTAATAAGTTTCGATTGCAACCGACGTGCAATGATACCCGGCCTACTTCTGTGCATTAATGCGGTGTTGCCAAGCATGGCTTCACGGCTTGTAAATAAAGATGGCGTTGCCTACATTAATCAATTTTTGACACTTTTGACACTTGCCTACTCTGATCCAAAAAAAATTGGGGGAATAGACCACCACCACCATCGGCTATTATATGTAGAGATATGTAAGATGAGTATGGATAAATACAGTCAACCTTTTATTGTTATTACTACAATTACTTCACTAATAACTAAACAATCTATTATACAAAATTTCATAAATTAAAAGAAATGGAACAGGTCTTAAAAGAAAATTTTATAGAAGTGCATTGTGCAACTATACAAATGTTTGTAAATGCAGAAGCAAAATATTTGTTACTAACTAATTAATTCATTTTGTTGGTCTCATTGTATAAATATTATAGATCTCTAAAACATCCCACTTGTGTTATTCTTTCTGTGTTATCTTGTAGCATAACATTATCAACATTGCATAGATGGATTTGATGCAAATAGTGCTTATTGTTAATGTCTCTGATTTTTGCAGTTAAAGCAATATTATTCTTAATTGTTTTTCATAAAGCAAGTGATAATCTAGAGTAAACATACACAGTAAGATCAAAAATAAATTTAATCCTGTAAATGTCACTGATTACTTATAATTCACACCTCTCAGCTTACTTTACGTCGCTAACTCCAAGTGCTTTTCAATACCAACTCATGATTTGAGAGTTATGTTATTCTTGTGTTGTAAAATAAGATATTGTAGTCCATTAGGATAGGATTTCAATATAAAACACAATTAACCATAGAAAATAGATAATTCAATTTATTAAGTAGATTACATTGCTTTTAAGCAGATTATAACTTTGAAAGACAATTTGTAGAATTTTTGTTTTTTAAAAATAAATGTTTAAAGATCATTGATCATTGTTATATAAAAAAACAAGAATAAATATAAAAACAATTGCACATAAAACCCTTAAGATAAGTAAATGATAAAAAATGTAGTTACAGCTAATCCAAAAAATGCAAATGTATACACTATTATTAAACGAACGTTCTTCTTATGTTCTGATTGAAGATTTCTTAATTTTTCTAAACTATCCTTGGGAATCATTTCCACTAGAATTGGTTCAAGCAAGAGTAATTCTGGTTGTCGTTCAGTTAAAGCTGATTCGTTGCTGAAAACCCCTGAATTTTCTGGTTCAACAGGTGATATTTCATCGTAATCAATATTATTTGTTAATTTTATTAATCTTCTTGGAAATGATTGATTACAATATCCATTTGGTATCCTCGTGCACATTTCTGCGAAATTTTTGTCGACTATCTTTTTTTTTTCACAATTTTTCTCATCATAAACTATCATTGGAACATAATTTTCAAAACTATCTCTGTTATAAGTATGCAAGTTTGGTTTTCTGAACCTTTTAAATTCATACAAGGGCATACATTTTAAAAAACTTTCATTTTTACACACTAAAATATTATCAACGTACACAAATTCATTAAAAAGTTTTTTACAGCATAGTAAAGATTTGTTTTGTTTAAAATATAAGTCACTGTAAATATATGAAAAATTAAATAGTTTGTATCTTATACTAACAGGAAAAGACAATCTAGGAAAAGTATTAGAGTGATCATTTACATCAGTTGTCAAAAACGTTTTCTTAAAATATTTATGCAATGATAAACTACGATTAATATGACTTTGTGTGATTGTAAAAATAGGCCAATCAATAGTTTGACTAGTGTCAGATTTAGACGTTTCAATTCTTAAATTTTGATTAACAAAGTTTGATATATTAAGTCAGTTTACAATTAGCTGCTCTTTTGATTCAAGTTTCTGCAAATCGTGCAGTACCTCAAGTATGCATGACATACTCCAAGCTTGCGTTCGAGAACTATCACGACAGTAAGATCCGTTAGAGTTTGTTAATTCCGGTAAACCACGCCATAGACTTGTCTGCAATTCTATGAAATGTTTCGATAAAACGACTTTAGTATTTGCTATCGTTTGCTGCAATTGACCATTGGCTTCTGCAAATATTAACTTAGCCCTTAGATAATATCCAACTGGCCAGACCCATTCCTAGAAATAACAAAATTGGGGACATTAGAAAATTAATTCAAAAAAAGTTGTCTCAATAAAGTCAAAATACGGTAATACCCCGGTTTACGCGATTAATGTGTGTCAAAAAAAAAAGTTAAGCGAATCAAACGTAAAACGGGGTCAATTACGTTTTTTAAATTATCATATGAAGTATTTTAGATAAATACCATAAGGTTGAAAACAGTATTTAACAGTGAAATACTGTTTTAAGTTTGTATTATGTAAAAATATTAAAAATTTTTTTAATTAAATTGCAGTAAGAGCGCAAGAGCGGCTGAAGTAGTTGATTTAAAAAAAAGCGTTATAGCGAATCAAGGTAAACCGGGGTATTAGTGTATAATCTTACCGGTCCTTGATGATAATTGAATCCATGTGAAACTTTAGGATCATAAGAATCGTTGGAGTTGTCATAATCACCGTAATAAGCCCAATCATCTGGATCCAATGTTTTCATACCTAAAGGACCCAAAAGGTATTTTTCAGCTCTTTGTAAAGCGATCCATGCATGTTTAGCATCAAATAATTCAGGTGCCTGAAACAATTTAACTTAAAAATTATAAATTTATATCAATCTATAATTTCTTACAGCGACCATTGCTATTGGAAAATTGCACCGTAATTGAAAATCAGTCCACGGTTGACTTGCATCATAGGTATCCTTATAAATTCCCCTTTTGTTAATTAAATCAGGTTTTATTTCACCTTGTATGGGATCAACATTAATCCAAAAATATTTGTCAAAATTATCTTGAATTTTCTCAGCCCATTGTTTGAATGTCCATTTAGTTACGTGTCCATCTTTATGTGTTCTGTTGACACCTTCATAGGGGTACTGCTTATTTTGGTACAGTTCAGATAACCAGGAGAGGGCACATTTTGAAAGACCAACCAATTCTACGGCAGAGCCATCACGAGGCGTGGCTGGCTTTCCTCGATTCCCAGCTTTATCCGATGATCCCATTTTATCCATCCACGTTCCACAATTTGCATCATTACCGCCAAATACAAAACCAGTTTCTGGGTGTATTCCAATTTGGTTATTAAAACCTTTGTCGGACATATGTGCATCAATTTGTTGACCAGCGTTACGTTCACGGAAAGCTAAACCTTGAAAGTGTGCACTGAGAGCTTCTTGAATGACATCATGAAGAGGTTGATCAACTACTCCAGCAACTTGAGGGGGGGAATCATCAGTTGGGAAAATTCTTGAAACTTTATCAGATAGAATTTCAATTCCATCGGTGGCTTCCTCCACATAAGCTTTGATGCAATATAACCACCACCAAACAGCATCACGGCAATTGAATCTTGAATTTCTTCCACCATCCAGTAAGTTAGGTATCAATCCATGCCGTAAACATGCAGCATATGCCAGTATGTGGTAACGAGCTTCTTGATATCGGCCAGTTAAAATAAACAGACCTCTAAGAGCTATAAAGGTGTCTCGACCCCAATTTCTCATGTACCCTACAGAGAAATGTGGTAATCCGGCGGATAATGTAGTACAACACTGGACCAACTGTCCCTTTTCGTTAACAGCTGTAGGAGGTTTTGGTGGTGACAAGTTTGGAGAAAGAGTTGGTAGCTCTGCTGATTTAATAATCCCTCCACACTGCAACGAACCTAAAGCTAATCCCCGCACGAAAGTTGAGCCAAATTTAACAAAATCAGATTGGAGTGCATTGCAGTGTTCAACGAGACGAACATATAAGGCTGTTATTATTACATCAAAATACGATGGAATAAGATATCTTGGAATATTTTTTAGTTGCTTTGTGTTTTCTTCAAGCCACTGCCCAAATTCTTTAGTACCACGATCTACTTTCAATCGTTGCCATACGTAATCAATCATCCAATTACCATCACGAAGATTGGAACATAAAGGATGTCCCAAATCATTATTAGGACGAATATTGGCTAATAAAGAGATGAAACCTTGCAAACCGCAGTACACCAAAGGACCAAAATTGGGAATATCATATGCACCAAAGCCCTTTCCTTCATCACGCTCTTCTTGATCACATCTGTACAAGGCACGATTCAAATCGGCTAACGTTAGTTTGTTAATTATATTTGTAAGTTCCGGATTTTCGCCTTTATTTTTAAGTAATTTGCTGATGAGATCACGTAAAATACGAACTGAATCACTTACTGATTCAGGAAGAGAAACTTTTATGGCGACAACGCTACCAGGTTTGAAGTTTTTAAAATTAAGCTGAACTATATTAGGATTTCCAGAATCCACCATGTCTAGGACACCAGATTCCGTTATCTGAATATGTTTTTTCACTGCAACTTCATATTCTGCAAGACCGTTGATCCATTTTGTATCTCTTGTATATCGTTCCGGTTTAGAAAAGCTGGACCCCCCGTTTTGAACGTTTTTATGGCTTAAAGAAGCTTCTAAAACGATTTCATCCAACTTGCCTTCAACTCTCAACGGACGAATTCCTCGTTGGTGTATGGCAACATCATGATTTGGATGTCCGAAAGCGGTAAATGCTACTAATATCACACTTTGGTGTGTTACGGCATTGTGTCGCGTTACTGCAACAATATCAGGATCTATTTGATCAACAAACACTTGATCAAATCCGTCGGCTCCCAATTTGAAATGAAGATCATTCAATGCTCTCTTTGCAGCAATAATTCCTGAATTAATGGACACATATTTCACGTTTTCTAGACGCAGCGATTCATCATCTGTCCATTCAGTATATTCTCGCTCTTCATCAACAACATGAATCTATAAATAATCCTCAACTCAGAAAAATGCTCTGAATAAGCTTCTTAATGTTACATATTGCACTTGAAGTGACCTTACAAGTTTCATTAAATTAGGCTGGGATTGACACACAACTTGCTTAAGTATAAGTGGACACTTATGACTGTAAGAAAATATGAATAGCCATAAATATCCACTTATACTTAAATAGGGGACTGTTATTGTTAATGATTTCCAGCTTTACTGTTTTTATACTGTATTTTTCAATTTGAAAAGATTGAAACAGATCGCGCCAAAAGGCAAAATGGCAGCCAATCATAGATTTACCTTTTCGAGCAATCTGTTTCAATCTTCTTTTCAAATTAAAAAATACGGTACGTAGATAACAACTTGAAAAACTTAAGCTCTGATTAAAAATGTTAACATATTAAGAGGGATATTGAAAAAACAGTAAAAAATAAGAACAATTAACTTGCACAAAGTTAATCTCATACATACATGATGTGGTACAAGCTCATCATAGCCTCTGTTTGATCCACTGGCACAACACGCCATATTAACTAGTGCTGAACTGGGTAGCAAATCAAATACAGATCGTTTGTCGACTGGACTAGGATTATCATGTGTTAAATCCAAGAATAGTGCATGTGCTATAGTTGGTACCAATGGTCTAATGAAAGGTTGATGAAACGCTCCAACTGGAACACCACCATATCGATAAACTAAACGTCCTTCTTCATGAGAATCCCATGCAGACATGGCTTCTCGTATCAATGATGTGATTCCTAACCGATTAACAAAGATGTTGTCCTTTTGATCAGAATTCGTAAATAATTCAGCCACAACATATAAATCAGGTCGAACTCGTCGTGCACTGTCCAATAAATATTCAGCAACTGGAATAGGTGTTGAATGGCAATTATCCAAACGAACACCATCAAAAATTTTAGCTGTTTGTTCAACGTATTTCCTCATATAGTCCCATAAGAACGGGCAATCTTCTGGTTTGTCACCGTATCTTAATTTAACACTGTCAGCCCAAGCTATCAATTCTCGACGAATGTAAACATTTGAATCAGATGCTGCAAAATTACGAAGAGGGTCGGCATCCATCACCCATCCATTGTGAGCCATCAGATATTTACATTTATCACTATACATAATGTTTTCATGTTCTTGAATTGATTTTGGTTTTCCGTAATCAGTAAAGTAGCGATGGACTAAAGGATTTTTAACAGATACATCTTTAATTCTTGGGCCATCTGCTTGCACTCGGAAATAACGCATTCCAGCAATGCAATTTTCAACAGCAGCATTTAAATTATTATTAAATTTCTCCGTTACAGCACTGTTTAACTGATCTAATTTGTTTTTGAATTCTTCAGAACATTTTTTAAGTCGAGTGTCTTCGTCATAACAATCATTTCGGTAAAAGTTATATAATTTTAAAGCCAGATCTAAATCGACAGTGGTAGTTAAGCGACGATATTGAATATCTTGAATTAATTTCAACTCATCAGGAGCATTTCTAGTTTGGGCTGATACATTTGAACGAGCAAGATTTAAAAATTCAGCAACAAGTTTATTAACGTCGCAGATATATAATTCCGCTAATTTAATTCCAGACAAGACATTATGTTGTAACGCATAACGGATAGCATTTAAATGATCTTCTGTTTCTACCTCTGGTGGTATGCCTTTCGATTCGTATAAACCCTTTTGAACATCGATTGAGAATTGATGCAATGCAGCATCGAGTAAGTAGGACGGCCGCAAGTAAGGACAATTTGAACAGTTGTAGGTAACTTCAGGATGTTCAACGAGCCACTGACTTTCATTTGCAGTATGATTCAATACAATATCACAAATTGAGGACATTTTCCATTCTTGACGAATTTTCGAAATAAAATTTTCCACATCTGCAAATGTAACTTTTTTGCTATCATCATCAAAATGTGGATTGAGTTGTAGTTGCTCGCTAATGCTGTATGAAGAATTTGATTCACCCAATTTCTAAAAAAGTAAAGCAGTTATTACTACCGTCCTAAACAAAAGGTCCTGTCTGCAAAATTGTGGATTTTAAGTTTTTAAGTTTTAAGGATTCACGTACAATTTCTGCAGCTCTCTATTAACATGCCAAACCGCATCTAAATGTTTTGTCCTAAGTGCAAAATTGGCAAACATTACTTACTAGAAAAATCCCGTGATAAATGTTTAGACATAATACCCTATTTTGGTGCAGATAGGACTTTTTTTACTAAGCGCGTTAGTTTCAATTTTGAGGTGACTAAGTAAAAGTGTTAGCTTAGAGTGGAAAACTACATTAATTTCTAAACTGAAATCACATATTTCAGCTAACAGAATGAAATTCTAGGAGGAATTGCCAGTGTTGACAAATACAAATGATGAAGATTTATATTATTAAAGTACTGTGCTTATTGTTTTCAGGGTTAATAGTTTTGGAGTTCAATAAAGTTTATAGTTATTATTATTGTTGCATTTCAGTTCACCTGGATTTAGAAAAAAAAAAAATTTTTGTTTTAGCCTTTCACTTAGTTAGTGATGTTGTTCTATCTGCAACAAATATCAAATTGTATCAAAGTTTTAATGTTTAAGAATGTTAGGGTACATTGGCAATACTTCTAAGGAACTGATGCATTGAATGCCAAAAAAATTAAAACAAGAGACTAAATAATAGAAAGTTGGCGAGAGAAATTAACAAAAGTTCATTTATCTCAAAACAGCTAAATTTTGCAGGTAGGAAAAATATCTGAAATATGAATTTTACAATTAAATATTTAATTACATGTTGGTTTACATTGAAACGTATTTAATTAGTGAAACTTTTAAAAAATATAATGCTCAATTTGCACTTTTCATTTTACTTTGTCGTAGTAAATAAACAGTTCAAATAGTAAATTTTTGATTATTGAAGATATGTTATGATTAAGTGAATGTAACAAACATAAGCAGACACTCCTGAAAAATTAAAAGTTGATAGACAAAGGTCAGAAGACTTTGAACAGCCACGAGCAAAAATAATGTATGAAAATTAAAAGTATAATTTCGCATTATTTGATATGATAGTCTGCATAATTAAAAAATATAGATTACCCAATAAAAAATAATTACCATAAAATTTTATCTATTTTATGACAAAGCGATAATTTTTATTTTTTGGAAAATAAAATTAAATTCAAAAATTTATACAGTAAAAAATAATTTGTTTGGTGCACAATTAACTTACTTGAATTGGTGTAAAGTGAATTAAATTATATCCCGATTCCTTAGCAACTCGTAGTTTATTTTCCCAAGTGGAAAATCGTCCTAAACTTTTTGTAAGTACAGTCTGGCATTGAATGCAATCCAATGGCAATTCTTCACTATTTCCAAATTTCAGTACCGGATCAACAAGGAAAAATCCTGAACCTTGCGGTTCTTTTGTTACTCTAAAAGTATACATTCCAAAAACTATTTACAAATAAATTAGAAGTAAAAACTTACCCATTATCGTAAGTAAAATAATAATGGAAGCTTCCAGCCGTTTGGGCTGCAATTTCAGTATATGATGCAGTATCATCTGCATATTTGCAACCTTCATCCTGAGTCCAGTTCAAACGTTGGTAGCAAGTTCGATTGAATTCAACACCTTCTTCTGGATAGTTACAATAAAGTGAAATTTTACGTCCGAATAATGACGGACCTATGCGGAATTGTACGATCCAATTCTTTTCAACTCGATATAATATTGAATCTTGATGTTCATTATCATTGAGCGTTAAAACACGGATTTGAGTATTAAGTTTCATTTCTAGTTCTTGTAAATTATCGGTTTCTGATAATATGTTTTGTTCAAAATCCGTTGTGTGATATCCAACTACTGCAGAATCTAACAATCCATTTACAATACCAAGTTTATCATCAAGAATTTTCTTCAGTTCTTCAATTTTAGTGACTGATGCAATTTCTTCCTGCGTAATTTCTTCAAAACTATCGTTTATTACATCAGTTTCTTCAGACTTTTCCTTAATCCCTTCTAATTTATTGCAGACTACTTCAAAATCTATGCCTTTCCTTGGACTATCTGTTACTGCTTTGGTTTCAAATTTTTTGTTTACTTCATAATCATTGTCTACTTTGTCAAAGTCTTCTTCCGAACTCTCATCTGTTAGTTGTGGTTGTGATTTATCTGAAGATGCCTCTGAAGCCTCTTCATTAGACTGTTCAGTTTCAACAGCCTCTTCAACTTCAGATGATGTATTCGACTCGTCGTCTCTATCACCTCCAGTCACCTGAAATAATCAAACTAAGTTTAGTAATTGCAAACTAAAAACAGAAACAAAATCAGTAAGTGCACACTTACATATTCCACGTATTTTGATACACTTAACAATTTTAAAACACACCAAAGTGAAACAACATTGGCAGCCGAATAAATAGAATTTCGAGTATGCACGAATAAGCTTGAGACGTAATTTGAAATATTCATATTTGCAATTTTAACAGTTTGCTTTCTCCAGAAACTTTCTTCTATTTCCACACCATTTGAAGTTATTCTAATTGTTGGATTTGGTGCAATTTTCATTGTCAGATACGCAACACATGAAGGTAACGCGAACCAACAAGTCACTGAATGAATTCAATCGGACTAACTCTAAAGAAATAGTTCATAGGTCATATAACAATATCCAAAAGTGGCTATTGAATCATTTGTTTTTAAAATTGTGAGGTAATCAAATTGACCCCAAAAAATAAAATCTTAATTACATTGATAAATTTGGATGCAACCAAGTTCCCAAAATAGAAAAATTTCAAAATAAAAATAAATTTAAAATCATAAATGAGATATAAATCGAATTTAGAATTAATTAACGATACAAACAGTGTAAAAGAGCTTACCACAATCTATTTCGTTTAAATCCAGTAATTATGAGTCGATTATTTTAATTGAACATTTCTAAATTAAATAAGTCGACCTCTACAGTCCAAGTCTTTTTAAATCAGGGGCGGCAGCTGTCAAGGTGACATTGAAAACGAACAGTAACTTCAATTAGCGCAAAATTGGTATTTAAACCGTTGAAATTGTAGTAAAATTAAGAAATTTCTAATATCTGTCGGAAACATGACAGTTTGCGGAGCGCAATCATATGATTTCATCGTATAATAAGTGAATCCGTAAAACAATGTTATACCTAGCCGGTATCGAAAGTCCCAGCTAACTTCAAAGTTATTAATGTCAAAAATAAACAAAAGGAACTAGAACAGCTGTAAACCGAGAATGGCCGAAGAAGAAAAATAATAAAAATGTTGCAGGGGCTAGAAAAACAGTAAATAAAATTACATTAGTTTTGATCCTCTCAAAAAACATTTTTGGTGTGATAGTGATAAGATATTTGAGTGTGTAAAATAAAATTATGGACAAGGATAAAATGTGCAACATAAGCAGGAGTTCTGATAGCGAAGCACCTGAAGGATCTGAAGAGGAAGAATTAAATAACCGGGTATTTAGCAACGACAGTAACGAAGAATTACCTCTGAGGCCGATCGATGAGAGCACTGTGATGTGGGCAAGCGACGATGACGACTTAGAAAATTTCAATATTAGCACATTTTTTAATCGAGTTGATAGTGATCAAATCATTTATCAAACCAAGAAGAAACGTTTAAAAGTTATAGGAAAATACATAATGGGCGATTTGCTGGGCGAAGGATCTTACGGAAAAGTCAAGGAAATGCTGGATTCGGAAACATTGTGCAGGAGAGCAGTTAAAATACTAAAAAAACACAAATTGAGAAGAATTCCTAATGGGGAGCAAAATGTACAAAGGTAATACTCACGGATCTAATCAGCCATGCTATTAAGGCGGCCATCCGGGCACTTTTTCTGAAACACATTGTATTTTAATATTTCAGAGAGATAAAGTTGTTGAGAACTTTGAAACATAAAAACGTTATAGATCTAGTCGATGTTTTATACAACGAAGAAAAACAAAAAATGTATTTGATAATGGAATTTTGCGTTGGAAGCCTACAAGGAATGTTAGAATCAACCCCAATGAAAAAATTCCCAATATTTCAAGCACATGGGTATTTTTTACAGTTAGTCGATGGTTTAGAATATCTGCATAGCCAACGTATAATCCACAAAGATATAAAACCGGGAAATTTACTGTTAACATTAGAGGGAACGTTAAAAATTTCCGATTTGGGCGTAGCGGAGGTAAGATTTACTTTTTATTTACATCAACTTTGACATTTTGCACCAATAAAAATAGATATCAAATGTACCGATTATAAATAGATTGCACAAAACAAAACACACGTTTCTATACTTTTTTTGTTTTTTGTTTCTTCAGAGAATTTATCATTGGCTCACATGCAAATTATTCTGATACTAATGTTTAAACCAAATTATCATTACCTTCCCACTGTAACTACTAATATTATTGACACACATACTAAGGTACTTGTTAGCAGCAGCAACATCTTTCCATGTGACAGCCAGGAGCACAGAGAGTGTAGTGCTGACCTCTAAGTAGTTATGCCAAAGGTCACTGATTTTTGGTCATTATTATCCATAAATAGTAATCACACAGACCATTATTTTTAATGCTTGATTGTTTAACCCCTTTCTGCATTCAAGAACGCAATAATTCACAACAAAGGAATGATGTTAAAAAATTGAATTTTACATAATTTACGATATACATATATTTAATTTAAGTATTGGCAATAATTGATACAGGTCATCTTTTTTATTACAACAATCAATAACACTCTAAATTTTATCGATGTTGTTGCAAGTTGTTTTGTGAAGCACTAACCAGAAGAATTTCATTTATTGTTGCCCAAGCTATGAATTTTGAACATACAAAATTTATATGTAAAATTATTTCAATTTTTTTAGTTTATTGCTTTTTTTAAATAAAATCTTATAATAAATAGTTTTAATAGTTGCAGTTTGAACTAAACTTCTTTGAATGATCAAAAACTTGCTTTATTTTTAAAATTATGGACTACTTTCATCTAAGTTGAAGTTGTATTGTAATGCATTAATTTAGTTCATTTAGAATGACATAGTGGCAATTCATTTCTAATTGTTTTTTTTATGTATCTATTAACACATTTAATTAAAAAATTATCCTGATTATGTTAAGCATTGAAACAACTCTGTAAGTAAATAACTTTCATTTTTTGATCACAATTGTTTACATTAACCATTAGCTGTTGACTTAAAAAATTTCAACTTTTACTTGAGAAATTCTTCATTTATTCTTGGATAATAAAATTGTCAATTCTAAACATAGCTACTTAGAAATTATTGAGGTCAGATTACAAGGATTAAGGATTTATTTCTGTAAAATGTGATAATTCAGCACTGACTGATATGTTCTGTTATATTACTCATCTGTATTAAAGTCTGTTAAACTTTTTTTGTTGATTTCAAAAAATCAACACAATTTATACCTGGAAAGTAATGAACTGACAGTTTTAGAGAAAATGAGAATTATTTGTGCAATTTCACAAGCATCATCATACACATTTTATATTAATATTGACATGTGAAGAAGTGCTGTTTCACATTAGCTTTCATGTCTGTCTTTTTTTCTATTTTTATGAATTAAATAAGTATAAAAATAGAATATTGCAATAAATGTTTGATAATTATTTTATTTCCAGGCATTAAATCTATTTGCATTAGATGACACATGTTGCACAAGTCAAGGTTCACCAGCATTTCAACCTCCTGAAATAGCAAATGGTCTGGAGTTATTCTCTGGTTTTAAAGTCGACATTTGGAGCAGCGGCGTCACATTGTAAAAGATGTCTTAACTTATTCTTTAAAAGTAATTCGATGATACCAATTTTAGATACAATATAACGACCGGTATATACCCATTCGAGGCCGATAACGTCTATAAATTATTTGAAAATATTGCAAAAGGTGATTTTACAATTCCTCCAGACATAGAAAATCCATTAAAGGAATTATTAATAGGAATGTTAAAAAAGGATCCTGAACTTAGATTTACAATACAGCAGATAAGACATCATACGTAAGTAAAATTAAGTATTGAGCAAGTCTTCTATAGAAGTTTCGTAATTAAACAGTTGGTGCACACGTAAACCACCTAAAGACGGTATTGAAGTTCCTATACCACCGTTAAAAAAGGATGAATGGCACAACATGACCATTTTACCGTATTTAATGGATCACTATTATGAAACTCAAAGTACTGAAGAGGGTGATGTACAATATTTTACAGAACATCAGTTGAACGGTAATGCGAAATCTAGCCGAAAATGTGTTTGTCTGTAAAATGAATTGTTGTAGAAGAAAGACGAAAATTGGAAACTCAGCAAAACAATGGATCTGCACAAACTCACCAAAGTTCGAAACGACGATGGCGAAAACCAATGTCTTGCATTACTGTTAAAAAGTTTCCTAGCTGTAAACAGTCGTGACAGTGTTACTGTACCATAACTTAAGCAAAAATCATATTCTCAATATTTTTGATAATAAAATCACCATATTGAAACATGTGTTTCGACCACTGTTTTTAAATTTATAATTGTTGTATTTTAAGAGAAAAAATTTGTTTTGTAATCTACTCTTAATTTTATTCTTGTTATTATGTATATACGGTGATTTTTATGCTGCTCAGTGAGTTCGACCATTTCAAAAAAGAACGAGAGAAAGATTTAGAGTGCCATAATATTAAATAATTACAACTATACTGTTTTTCATTTTGATTCCTTGTACAACTTTTAAGGGCAATTTATCTTATTTGTTGAGTGATGACTTTTAACGTTGACGTTAAGAAAACTATTCAAATTGATAACAAGTACAATTTACTAATTATTATAAATGAATCGCGTTATAGGAAGGTTTACTGTACTCGTCATAAGTAAGCCAAAGTTAAAATATTGTTACTTTCATTTCCACTTTCTGTGTAATATTCAGATGCAAGAGAAATTAATCTGAATAATGACCAAAATAATAATATACTTCTCCTTCACAGTAGAACCATTTTATGAGATTACCTTATATACACCTTATACACAAACGTTTAACCTTTACATTAAGGAAACTCAATTGTATTCAAATTGACGACAAAAACAAACAATTGGTAACAAGTACAATTTACTAATTATTACGAATTAATCACGTTATAGGAGGGTTTACTGTACTCATCATAAGTAAGCCAAAGTTAAAATGTTGTTACTTTCATTTCCACTTTCTTTGTAATATCCAGATTCAAGAGGAATCAATCTGAATAATGGCCAGAATAATAATACACTTCTCCTTCACAATAAAATCATTTTTATTAAATTACCTTATCGCAGTCTATACACAAACTTTTAACATTTACATTAAGGAAACTCAATTGTAAATTGATAACAAAAACAAACAATTGATAACAAGTACAATTTACTAATTATTACGAATTAATCACGTTATAGGAGGGTTTACTGTACTCATCATAAGTAAGCCAAAGTTAAAATATTGTGTTTACTTTCATTTCCACTTTCTTTGTAATATCCAGATTCAAGAAGAATCAATCTGAATAATGACCAGAATAATAATACACTTCTCCTTCACAATAAAATCATTTTATTAAATTACTTTATCACAGTCTATACACAAACTTTTAACATTTACATTAAGGAAACAATTGTATTCAAATTGATAACAAAAACAAACCAGTGATAAGTACAATTTACTAATTACGAATTAATCGCGTGATAGGGGGGTTTACTGTACTCTTCATAAATAAGCCAAAGTTAAACTATTGTGTTACTTTCATTCCAACTTTCTCTGTAATATTCAGATTCAAGAGGAATTAATCTGAATAATAGCCAGCATAATAAATAATACACTTCTTCACAATAAAACCAGTTTATTAAATTACCTTATCGCAGTCTATACACAAACTTTTAACCTTTACATTAAGAAAACTCAATTGCATTCAAATTGATAACAAAAACAAACCATTGATAACAAGTACAATTGACTAATTATTACAATAAAAAACTACGCACACTGAAATATTAACTTTACTACGATACAGTAATAGAATACATAAATAAATGAAACAGCCCTCCTAAAGTTTTCTGAGTTTACACTAATTTACTGAACCAAAACTCTGTTCGTCTACCTCGGCTTTTATTGCGTGATATTGTACGAGCTTTGAATGCTGCGGCATTCATCAAAGTCTGCAACAAAAAAATGTTGAAATACACATTTACATAATCAAAGAAATTACTTACTTTCTCCAGTTTAGTTGGTTTAACTGTAATATCTGGGGCAACAATCCTATCACCTAATTCAAATATATCTCTGAGTAATTCGTTTTCTGTGAGATGCATATTAAGTCCTGAACCTAATGCATGACACAGTGAATCGTACTGTTTTCTACGAACCCAACTATCCAGAACTAGAACTTCCTGTCCAAACTTAATTTGTATTTCTGGTAGGGCATCACTCTAAAAAAGGATTAATATTTACTATATTATGTTCAATTATTTCGTGTTACGTACTTCTATGTAATATAAAATATCCCTAAAAGTGGCTCTTTGTTGTTTACGATCCTTTTTGGCTCTATATTTATGCGAGTCGGTTGCTAATTGTTTCAAAGTGTCAACTAAATCAGTCACAAATTCTTCGGCAAAATCATTGTGGTAATAACGGCCTAATTCGAAAACAGTCGCCAGCGCCTCACCAGCTAACAGGCGCACTTCAAGATGCGGCGATGAAAGAAGTTCAGATAGTTGAATGAGTGAACTACAAACATTTAAATAATTAAGCAGTCCTCACGAAATTCTAATCAAATTACGGATTGATCGAGTTATTGCCAAATGCGGAATAAACATCTCCAGGCGACATCAAAGTAAAAAGTAAAGTCCAAGAACTAAGTGCAGCTGCATGCAGTGTTGCTAAATCAGATGATATGTTTGGTATGGTACCATCAGCTTTTAAATAACTTCCCGAAAAAATTAACTCAAATTGTTGCATCAAGTTCAATATATCATTCATTTCGCCACCCCCCAAAAACGAGATTAAACTCAAAGCGTCCACGCACTGAAACAAAAAATATGAAATTGAGAATTTCAATTACATTGCATACCTTTGCTCTAGCGAGCGGCACTAAAGAATTATCATTGGTAGCAGCAATGAGAGCAGGTTTCAAAATCCCACATACTTCTTCGGTTGCGGGACCTGCTCCCAACTGAACACACAAAAGTGGAGCTAATTGAGCCGCAGCCGCTTGTTCTACGCCCCTCCCTTTTCGAAGGGCACGTTCAATACCATCACTAATTGTAATGCGCCTGTCGTGAACAAAATCTGGTACGAATTTTTTCACAAAAGCTTTGCCAACAGCCTCAAATGAATTGGCGCGACTTTGCGCCGATTTCTGCGTGAAACCATCAATCGCTTCCCGCAATTTTTCTTCAAAAGCTTCTTGCTGTGCCAATTCATCAACTTCAGCATTTTCTTCGAGGCTGTGATTTTCAGAACAGCCGCTCACTAAACTGATATTGTCGATGTTGGAATCATCGTCGGATGTTTGCAGCGAACCATCTGTACGACCAGATCGATCTAAAAAGCAGGGTATTTTTAAATATTCCTG
Source organism: Dascillus cervinus (assembly GCA_949768715.1). Taxonomy (NCBI): domain Eukaryota; kingdom Metazoa; phylum Arthropoda; class Insecta; order Coleoptera; family Dascillidae; genus Dascillus; species Dascillus cervinus. The sequence goes on along the minus strand of OX458319.1, from coordinate 12,794,910 downwards.
TAAGTGAGACTAAATAAAGTGTGATGAGTCATATGTTTGTCAAATAACTGAAAATGTAAAATATCGATTTCGTGTAATTTGAATGGTTTGAAAGTATTGCCATATGTGCGGACGTATTTCGGGATTTTAATAAACTCTGACGCAACAGAACGACAAAATAGCTCGAAAATGAACCTTAGATATTTGCAATATAAGACAACAATTGCAATTGCAATAGACATACCAGACTTTCCTTTTCGTTTTCCCTTCGGCATGGTCACAAAAAAAAGAAACAGCCTTTTTCTTAAATTTACTAAATAAAACAACTAAATTAACACTTGATCAAGAAGGTAAGCAGTTCGTTAAAGTATTTCGAACACTTATACACGACACATGACATTTAATTTTTGATAAAATTGTAATAAAACTCAATAACATGTTTCTTGCTCGACACGAGACGGTCAACTTTGTTCTGACCGCAGAAAGTGCGCCTTCATATACCCTGAATATAGTCATTTAAAATTGCACAATTCACAGTAACAATTTTCGACGCCTTAATCCATACAATATGAACTGATTAAGCGGATTTCCAAACAAAGCGGCCCCACAATATGAGGCAATCTACGATTTTTTTCGAATTTCGCAAAATGTTGCCATCAGGGACGGGAATCGATTGGCAGCTAACGTCACGCACATAACCTAACCCAAGAGGGAATCCCAGTAAAAAAAAATAAGTATGCAATGGGCATTTACAATGGAAAAAGGACCCGTTTTAAATTTATAAAGTTCTTAACAATATTAGTAGTATTAATGTTTTTTGCAACTGTGATTTTAACGTTTATATTATTATCAGATGGTAATTGAGTGAAGTGCAATGTTCCAGTTAATGATTTAATTGTTTTAGATCATTGCGATTGTCCTGAACGGTCTTCAAGTGTTGAATTTAAACCTCTAGACATAAGTGAACCAAAAGTATTTAATAACAAACATAAACTAGCAGTAGTAGTTCCTTTTAGAGATCGATTTGAAGAACTACTAATATTTGCCCCTTATATTCATCATTATTTAAATGAGCAGGAAATTAACCACGACATATTCATCCTTAATCAAATAGATGGTTATCGATTCAATCGAGCATCTCTTATTAACGTAGGGTATCTGTTTACAAAAACTAGTCACGATTATATTGCCATGCACGATGTTGATTTGCTTCCATTGAATAAAAATTTACGATACGACTATCCAACGAAACAGCCCTTTCATGTGGCAGCACCTAATTTACACCCTCGGTACCATTACGAAAAATTTGTTGGAGGAATTCTGTTGGTCAAAAGGTACTTCACAAACGAATTTAATGTGTAAATCATTGCTCTGTTGTATTCTAGAGAGCATTTTCAGTTAGTTAATGGGATGTCTAATAAGTATTGGGGTTGGGGTTTAGAAGATGATGAATTTTATGTGCGCTTGCGAGATGCTAATTTAGATGTCACAAGACCTGTGAATATTACCACAGGAGTCAACAACACCTTTAGGTATTTGTGAATATGTTGACTAGGTTTCTGCTTAATTTTGCATTATAGACATATCCATGATAAGAATCATCGTAAAAGAGACACAACAAAGTGTTACAATCAGAGGGAAGTGACAAGGCGGAGAGATAGACAGACAGGTCTGCATAACGTAAATTATACAATTGCTAGTGTAAAATCGTTAACAATTGATGGGGCTCCATTAACTATTGTTAATATTAAATTAATCTGTGATCATAAAGTGACGCCATGGTGCGACTGTTCAGACGAAAAGAATAGTAAATTGAGTACGAGGAAGGTTTGAACGGATTTTTATATTTTATCACTCAATTTTTTTTTGATACATTTATTTGCAATAAATTAGTCTGATACACAGATACGAATCTAACACTTTACTATCATAAACTAACAAAGTGTTGTCATTTGATATTGTTTCTTGCACAACGACATTGGACCATTCTTTGTAAAGAATAAATAAAATTTTAAAGGAATGAATAAGTTTTCATTGCATGGTAACAATGTTGCTGGCAGCATAATTAGAGTTTAATTGCCTTATTTACAACTAAACTAAACAAAAACAGCCAATTCCAATTAAGCATTCCTATCATTTCCAAATGAAAACTTTCATGTAAACAAATGAATCTGTTAAGAAGTGCAATTGCCTATATTTCGTGTGTTCAATGTTCCTTTTTATCTCTTCCATATTTGATGGTTTGATAAGGTTATTTCTAAAAATCTGAGATTGGCACGAATTTAAACATTGAACCACTCAAATAAAACTTGAGATAACAGAGTTTATGTTGAATTTAAAAATATCATAATCTCTATTTGAATCCATTCTAGATTACAGCAGTTGATACTTTACGTGGGTTACTGGTTCATCAAGAATGACAATGACAATATTATTAATTTTTTTTTTTAAATTCTTTTTTTATTTTGCCAATCATCTTACTTTGCATTTTAAAAATTCATTAAAATATTCATTATTAGTGCGTAAAAATCGTATTTTGACGACTTTTTAATTCCTTTCTTGTAGTTAATATTGTTTGCCACTCACTTTTGACATATCACCTAAATTAGATACAGATCACATTTTAAAATAACAAGGTCGTACTTTATTTATACTCGATATGCTATAGGTCAAGTTTTTATAGTAAGCCAAAAAAAATATTTCAAAAAGGTGTTCGAATTTAAAATATAATACACATACAGTGGGGCTTCTCGAAGTCGAATCTTCAGAAATTAAATGCAGAAACTACAGGAAAACACTATTTGTAATATTATTTTCCGGTGATCGTTGATTTACAGGTCGATTTAATGAATAGGAAATCATGCATTTATGGCCCATTTAATGAATGATTTCGGTATCTAGGCAACAAAATATACCATTAAATTGAAATAGCACTTTATCTAAATGTAAGATGACAAAATGAATGCAAAATATACCAATGAGAAATACAAATTTAATTAATTACTTACGTTATGTTTATAGTAATACTATTTATATAGAAGTTAGCAACCGTACAGCCAGTAAAATTGATAAAAAGTGCAGATGAATTGTCAAACTTTTGACACTTTTTGTAAGTCATGGCACCGTTGGTTTGAATATATATTGATGTAAAATGTTCGAATATCTATTGGAATTTTTGTCATGGAAAAAAATTACATTTACTTCAATTTCGTAAAATTCGATCAACGGAAAAATATTGTAACCAACTTTTGCGTTAATCGGCGATTAATAATCTCACGCGTTAAACTGTCTCGATTATTAATCGCTCTCATTAACGCGCATGTTGGTTAAATAGCTATTATAGTATAACATACGCTTTTATTATATTAAGAGTGCAAGAAATAAAATATGTAAGTTAGGTCTAATAATGGTAGTTTCTCTTTACTATACACACATTGCCCGCTTCGAAATGTAATTTTTTTTTGTTGAATTTGACATAATTCGACGAATGAAAATTCGAGTTGGAGAAGTTTCACTATAATCAGAATTCAATTTTTGTTTTCTCTGCATAATATTATCTTATTAAAAGCACTTTGTAAAAAACACCATAATACAATTTGTTACAATCTACAAAAATACTATTTTTCTGACAGATTTACCTTGAGATAGTAAAGAACTCTTTGAGGTTCCATTTAGTTTATTTAGAGCTCTTATATAATTTTACAAAAAAAAATACATAGGTACTGCAATTAGGAATGGGTGCACTTTTTATCACTGAATATTTTATTAGTCAAATATTGGACTGAGTTTGCTAAAAGACAGTGCTGCTCAAAGCTTTTCTACTATTTAAAAAAGCAGTAGGTAGCGTTTCCCATGGATATAATTATTTTAAATGCAGTGGAACCCCGTTTTTACGTCCCCGCATTTTACGTTTTCCCGTTATTTGCGTCTAATTTTTGCAGTCCCGTTTCATTTTAATGTAGATAATACCCGGTTTTACGTTTATTTTTCCCGCAATTTACGCTGAAAATATTTAAAATGCAGTTATTAAATTTATTAAAATTAAAAATTCCATTTATTTTAGCACATTCGATTAAATCTATGGAAATCATTGAAATGAATGTTAGCAGTTTTTAGACACGGCTGCACTTTGGAAAGTTTGGTGATCGTGATTAAGTGAACATTGTTTTATTTCATTCGGCATTGATTCTCGAAAAAGTGAAAGAACACATGAGCTCACACGTTTCGCTCACGTGTAATTTTGATATACCACTTTGGCTACAATAATAAAAAATCGTGAATCAATTAAAACAAGTGCCATAAAATGTGGTTCCAGGGCAAAAAAACGCATGTACAAAAGAATTTCAAAGTACGAAGAAATTATAGTATTGCAAGAAACCTATAAACACAAGAAATAAATTTACACCAAACTAACTTGTACGATTTTTTAAAGAAAAAATTTCATTGCCCTTAATTTACGTTTTCCCTCCATTTACGTTTTTTTTGTAGATCCTTTCAAAAACGCAATAACGGGGTTTCACTGTATTTCTCATAACTGATCTTAAAAGCCAAAATTTGAAAATTATTAATATTATTATTACATGTGAATTTCAGTTGTAAACATTTTGCGTGAAATTATGTCCTGAAAAGTAATAAAAAGATGATTAATGCTGTGATAAACAAATTTATTGTTGAAGATGTATAAACTTTTAACTTTAAAAATAACATTTCCTTGTAAAGTTGTGCAAAATTAACTGCATTATTTATTAATAATTACTGAGCAAATATATTGTCAAACTTACATCAAAATAATATAATTAGCAAAAAGGTTTTTATTTTGCACACTTCTTTATAAATATTTCAATGTGACTTTGACATTATGAATTATAATAATTGTAATTATTTGTATCACAGGCAATAGCGCTTCTTAAAAGATTACTAGACTATTTAATTACATTAACTCTAATCTAATTCAGCCAACATTATCAACGTATTTGAATCCCTTAAAAAGCCCACGACTTATAAATTTTCTAAGCAAGAAGCATCTAAATTCGAAATGTTTCTAATTATTATTGATATTATTAAGGGATTCATCTCGAAATAAAGTACAATGCCTCACAGACAAGAAGATATCGGCTACAGTAGGCATGCAGGTCTTGTTATAGATGCCTGAAACAAGAAAGTAACATGCAACAATTCCAATAAATCAAAGAAACAATATATCCATCATTTTAAACACCTCATGCAACTTACTACTTTCAAGCTACAAGCATTTAAAAAAAGAAACAGACTATTTTTCCAGAGATTTTGCTATAAAAGTACAAGAAAAATACTTTCATTTTGATTTGGCACTGAAAATAAGGGTTTGTTCCGCTTTGGTCTTGAATATTAACAACTACAACTACTAACAGGTCACAGTTTATACTATAGTTTCAATATCACTTATAACTTGAATGCCATGTTTTGTAAAAATAAACTTAATCAGGTTTTCATCACAACTTTTGTAACTTTTTAAATTACTACCTGAACAGTGGCTTTTTACACCAAATTTTTTTTCATAAGCATCAAAATTACTACAACTTTTTGATGTTTTAAGTTCCTTTTTATTTTCAGTTTTACCTACCTCTTGTGGCTTGACTATAATATGTTCACCGGTGCTGGCTGTAATTATTTTAACAGCTTGTCCAGGATGCTTGTTTGCATTTAATATGTTTGTCTTAGCGACTGTGTTGATAGAGCTAAACAAGTTATTGTTACACATATTTGCGCAAGAGGTTGGACTTGGAGATCCCATCGAGACATCAGTAGGAGACGGTGTTAAAAAATTTGTGTCGTACAAAATAATCGAAGATTGCATGTTATACTTACTACTATGCAGCAACGCAGCAATAAAAAAAATAATTTCAAATAAGTAAATTTCAATGTTTAGAAGACTAAATCAGGAAGAGGAAGGATCAATCTCTTATATTTCATACACAAACATTAAACTCACTTTTGTGTTGTCCCAAAAAGTCCATGTTTATGAATATATTCAATTACTCTATCACATAGTAAATATTTAACTGATTCTGATCGACGTAAAGCTCGTCTAATTTTTGTTGAACTCACTTCATTTCTGATCCATTCAGTTACTATTACTATATTTCCCATATATTTCGTTAATAAATCTGAATTATATACACATTGATGAGGATTGCCTCGTTCTCGGGTGATTACAACTAAACCATGCTGCCCCACAATAGCTTCCATCTACAAATGTATATTTTTAAATCGAAATAACTTTAACTGTGTTTAATCATACATCATCGTCAGACCATAAACCAGGAGTATCAAATGATTCTAATAAATCAGCTCCGCATAATAATTTTACTACAACCGGCCCTTTACAATTATTTTTTATGTATTGTGGTACCCAAGCAAGATCGTCTTCATTTACATTATAATCATTGGTTGCATTGATTATGGAATTAATTTGATTCTAAAGAAAACAAAACAATTACAGTTCAACAACCCACCCAGTTGTGAACTTTTACTTGAAAATGCTGTAAACTATTCCGAGTTCGACTCCAAGTTTCCTGCCTGCATTCCCAGTCAGACACTTTAATCCAATCAGAATTTTGTAAGGCAAGTTTTATCATCGTTAAACGATGAGTTGACGACACAAGATCTTTTTTACCGTATCCATCATGAACTGGACTTATTAATCCGCCAATTACTAAGTAGTTACCAAGACGGTGTAAGTGGTCTCGAGCTATCTCTGTAGTTACAGAAGTTATAATGAGGAATTCAAAAGAATTTTTGTTACCGAACATCCGCAAATGCATATGAGTAGGCGGATTGAATGATCCGCATGCCAACAAGATGACTTTAGTTGGAGCCATCTTCTTGTTTAATCAATCTGATGATTCATAAGGGAAATGTACTCATAACAACCGCAAAACCACAGCATGATCGAAACGAACCTTTAAATCTCGACTGTCAAAAATTTGGGGTTAGGGTAATTTCACTTTCTTTTGTAAATTGTGTTGGTTTCTTTTTTTGAGTAGTTTCGTGGCAGAAATTTGTATAATAATCCGAAAAATAAATATTTACTTTTAAATGATAAGCAAAAAGGGTATTTATTATCGTGATTACTAAAGACAGATAAAACATACGGTTACTAGTAACAATAGTGATGATTACATGTTGGTGATGTGACAAGTATGGCCACGAGCCAAATCACCGAATACCAAATTGTTGCAATTTTATAAAAAAAAATCGTTGTTTCCATTGTACTGATTAATTTGTAAGTGAATACCAAAAAGATCGAGATGGAGAACTTATTTAGCATGTGGAAAGTCAGAGAACTGGCCGATAAAGTGTAAGTAAATGCTTTTTGGTTGACATATGACAGAATTTTTGTCTACACCTTATCATTGTGAATCAATGAGCAAACATGATTCCTACTACTTTCTTATTTACAGAACCAATGTGGTTATGAATTACACGGAAATTGAAGCAAAAGTTCGAGAAGCCACTAATGATGAAGCGTGGGGACCAACCGGACAAATAATGCAAGAATTAGCACACTCTACATTCACATACGAACATTTTCCAGAAGTAATGTCAATGTTGTGGAAAAGAATGCTTCAAGATAATAAACAGCACTGGAGAAGAACCTACAAGGTAGCACAATTAAATCTTCATTTACAATAAATTTATCCTTAATTTTTTCAGTCCCTGCTTTTATTAAATTATTTAATAAAGAATGGTTCTGAAAGGGTGGTAACATCCGCACGTGAGCACATATATGACTTGAGATCGCTTGAAAATTATAGTTACATAGATGATATTGGAAAAGATCAGGGTATTAATATTAGGCATAAAGTTAGAGAACTGATAGATTTTATACAAGATGACGATAAATTGAGAGATGAACGAAAAAAAGCGAAAAAAAATAAAGATAAATACATCGGGATGAGTTCGGAGATGATGGGAACAGGAACAAGATTTGGTGATAGATGGGATGACGGAAGGACATGGAACAGGGAACAACCAGAACGAGATTATGACAATGGCGGACAGTACAATGCAAATCGTTATCGTGATAGATCATATGAAGACGATTATGAAGCTGAGAAAGAAGACAGTGACACGGAAAATAATCAAAATCACAATACAACTCGAAAGTACCAAGATACAGAAAGTGTTCCAACTAGTCCTGAAAAAAAAGTTAATTTAAATTTGAATCCAACCAATAAATCACCCGTAAAAGCTGTTAAAACCATTAAAAAAGTAGATTTGGGTGCAGCTGCCAATTATGGAAAAGACTCAGCACAAAACCCTGCCCACAAAAGAACGAATGATGACTTACTAAATGATGAATTTGATCCTCGTGCTGTAGAAAATCCAACCAAATCGAAATCACCAGAGTTTGGTGATTTCGAGAATGCATTTACTTTACCTAATGCAACTTCACCCAATGATGATTTTGCAGATTTTAATTCAGCTTTCACAGATCACTCAGCATCACACACTCAAAAGCCAACATTTATCCCCACAGAAAATGTAGCACCTGCTCACAATTTGATGCACCAAACTTCTACTTTGTTTTCTTCGACCGGACCATCGACTTTTCCCCAAAGTGTACCAAATTTGATTAGTCCCGTAACAAAAGTGGCTCAACCCGTTCTTCCTGCTTCAAAGCCAATTAGTGCTAATAACGATTTATTAGGTGAGCTTGGTTTCGGGTCATTGACTATTCAGTCGCAGGCGCCTACTTTCTTCAGTGATACTGAAAATACAACTGGATTCGGAACAGGTTGGTATTAATTTTTTTTCTTCCTTGTATTCTCAATTAAATAAAATACTTCTTGCCTGTATTTTGCTCTTTTAAAAATCGTGAGTTTGGGAAACTCATTTGAGTGTTCCCGTTGCAGAAAAACCGGAAAATGTGTTCGAAGAGTCTAGTGAAACAGTTCTAAAAAGTGAGGGTCAATTACAGCAGACAGATGAAGAATTAAAACATTGCACCGACAGCTTGATGAATTTTATGTCTCACTTGCATAAATTAAGTTGTAAAAACGATTTTGATAATATTTCTTGTTATCTGATGAATGTTGTTCGATTATTACCTGGCCCGTTGACGGTTCAGAAAATTTTAGAGATTGACACAAGCATAATTAATTGGGAAAGTTTTGTTCAAAGTCGATATGGCGACCTGTTAGAAGCAGTGTTGAATCTGTTTGACCATAGTTTCCCATATGATAATGGAATAATTAGTGACAACGTTAAGCACTTATTTGTAGTTGAAGATTCACATTTCTTTGATAAATCTCTTTCAATTTTACTTGATTACTTAAAAATGCAAAATTTCAAATATCCTTCAACAGTTGTTGATTTGTTAATTTTGCTGTTAAAATCAGATGGAATTTTTGCGGTAATTGTTGATGCAACCATAAAAAATTCATTACAAGAAAATAAATGGGATCTGATAATTCAAATTATAATTTCATTACCCAGTCGCGTTGCTAATGCAGTGAAAGGACAAATACCGAAACTTTTTGAAACAGAAAATTATTGTGCCCTACTTGTTCTAAATGTAATCAAATGTGTAGTTTTTGTTTCTGATCTAACAAAGAATTCCAATTTAGATGTTAATGTAGAACCCTTATCATCCCTAATTAGTAAACTGGTGATAACTTACAACAACCATTTTAATTCGGAAAGTTTAAAATGTTTGGTTCATTTCATATGCCATCACAGAAGAGAAAATGGTTCAAAAATTATTGAATGTATTTTATTAAATTTGAAATATGCTGCAATCGAAATTTTTGCCGTTACGGTATTAAAAAATTGTGAAAGCAATGCGTTAACAGCTGCTTTCGGTATTAATTTATTAAGCAATAAAAACTGGAAGCATTGCTTATGTACAAAAATACCCTTATTGTCATATTATGGCCCACAAGATTTAAAGTTGCAGCTTAATTTAATAGCTTATTTAGATAATGTGGCAAGGGATGATTTATTTGATTTATTGTTGAATTTATTGGATACTTGGTCTGATCGATCGGCTTTAAATCGTACAAGCATCGAACAACATTTGTATATAACAAAGTACATAATTTTAATATTAAAATCGTTCACTGAGATGAAGTTGTCAGATGCTAAAAGACTTATAATTCAAAAAAGAATTAATGCTGGTGTCCTTACACATTTACAATCGTCCATAGAATTAATTCGCGTAATGGGAATGGTTACAAGTGAAGTTCTAACTGAATTTTGTGACAAAGATTTAGAAAAAATGAAGGATATCAAACTTAAGTTTGATTACAGCACATTAACAGACGAAGCAACGAAATTAACATCAGAATTACAAAATTTGAAAATAACTGTCATATTAAACAATGAACTGGAAAGCTACGAAACCTGCATTAATGATCTAATGAAAAAAATCACTAGTGAAGAAACTGCAAAGGAATATGTACCACCAGCACGAATATTTAGAGTAAGATCTGATGCACCCAAAAATGAGGTCATCGTACGGACAATTCAAGATAAAAGTCAGTTAATAAAAATCATTGATAGCAGTGATTTTGAGCTTGATTCTGATGACGACCTTGAACCTTACGATTTGTCTAATGATAAAAAATTTATGAAAAAACTACCACCAGCTTATTTAAGAGATCTTCGAGACGGCTTGTTAGAAACACAAGATTCAGAACTTTTTGCGTTAAGTTTGGATAATTGCGAAAAGCTTATTTTATCGGAATTATCAAACGATGATGCATCAATAGGTTTAGAAATTTTAGAAATATTATTATCGTTAAATACGCCATTTTATGTTGAAAATATTGAAACAAAAATCTTTCAGAGTTGCGTTGCAATAACTTGTGTGTATCCTGCCTTTTATGCTGAATATTTATGTAAACAATTTCACGCCGACATTGGCACCTATTCAATTTCTCATCGAATTTTCATGCTCGAAATATTAGCAGAAGCGGCGAAAACTTTGGCTAATTTAAACGGTCTACAAAATAAAGAAAAACCAGTTCAAGAAGAAAAGTCAAAAAGATCTATTAATCCTAATTTGAAAGCCGCCGAAGAAGTTATTCGTAAACGGCTTGAACAAAACACTCGATATTTTATCAGACAGAAATACTTTCCTTCGGAGAAATTAAATAAATTTTCAGAAGTTGTAGGTTCATTTTTTTATCCACTTTTATATCGGTTTGAAAAGTCACCGTTATTATTGCACGAAAATGATCACTTACTTTTAGTTCGCTATCTGCAAACGATTTCTATTGTAATGTATTCAGCACAAAATTGCCTAATTGCACCAAAAATGGCAAAAGAATTATTTCGTCTTTCATGGACTTTGCGGTATCATAAAGATGCAAAAGTGAGAGTGAATTTATTGAGTATGATTGCAGCCGCTATTCTGGCTGTTCCAAAAACCATTTTATTATCAGAAAATACAAGTGAATTGCTTGAAATTCATTCCTGGTTGTTAGATTTATTAAGTTCTAATGTACAACGAGGAGAACCTAATTCAGAGTGTCGCTTGTGTGCAACATATGTTATGTATTTAACTGAAAGTGTTTTCAAATGTGACTAAAATAGGATATGTTTCAATTTTGTAATTCTTTAAGTAATAAAATATTTTCTTGAATGATGTGTTTTTTTCTAGTAGGTTCGATATTGCAGCCAACATCAACTCAACCTTTACAACCGATGATGTCTTCCAATCAACAGGCAACGGCAGAAACATTTGATAAGAGCAATAGTACGCAAAATGTCGGAGCAACTTGGAGTAACTCTGGTAACTTAAAAATTGACTTAAACGATTTATTAGGTGGCAAAAATAATAAGCAACATCCAGCACCGAGTATGAATCAATTAGCCAGTACTCCAACATCACCTGTTAATCAACCACGAATAGTTAGTCAAAGTAGTATTGGTAGTTCAGGATTTAATGTAGGGAACAACCAAATTTATATGCAAAATTTAAATAAGGGTGGATTCAATAATCAACCTAATAATCAATTTTTTGCAGCATTCAAATGATTTATTAAAATCGTTATCTAAAGAATTTGTTAAATGTATTTTTAGGTAGAAAAAATTATGGGCTCCAAATAACTTGTTTAACCGATGTTAAAGAAGCACAAATGCAATTTTACAACAAATTAGGAGCTTAGTTTGCTTCAGCAATTGTTACAATTTATTTTAATTAATTTGAGAATCTACTGATTTATGATTGAATTTTAAAGGTCTTAAAGGTTTGGTTTTCTGTACTTAGTTTTGTGCCAAACAAAGCAGCTATTTATTTTATTTTATCAATTTCGATTCGTTAGTCTTTTTTTAAAATAAATAAGCTGCTTGAAAAACCATAAGTGCAAATATAAAAGTTACATTGAAGGTTTAGTAATTTTGTTTAATAAACTCATACAAATAAATAAATTAGGAGATATCTGTTTTTATACACTATTGCTGAAGGGTATTTTAAAAATAATCAAGATCACATAACAATCTTAACATCACATGTATTCCAATAAGAAAGAAGGGTATTATTTTAATCTATTAGCAATCTTTATTTATGTGTGATTTAATTGCAAGTCAGGTACATAGTTGTAAAACGATTTTAAATCTGTTATCCCAAAACAAACAGTCACTGTTAAGTAATGTAAACTGTTATTGTTTTGTATTATCACTCATTTCTGTACTCAATGGGATACTTCATATCGTAACATCATTTTTCATTCATATTATGTAATTGTGAGAAAAGAAAATTAATTCTTTTCCTTTCATGACCAAAACATTAGAGAAGATGACAACAATTTTGCTTCCTATATATTTTTTCGAAAATAATTTTAAATTTCGAAACTACATTTTTCATTTTTTTTTATAAATGATTTTTTACAATAATAATGCACTACAACACAAAAATATACAGTAAAAGTAGAAAATAAAGATTTTCGTTATAATTCGCATGGATCTGCACATTTATAAATTATTTAAAATTTTGTTTGGAATGAATTAATACTTGAAAAGTATTTTGTAATTGATTTTACAAAGACTACAAACTATTTTAAAAATTAGAAAATGTCCTCAATAAAAGTAAATGTATTTTTGATAAAAACAAATTTTAAACTTTATATGATAAAGTTCAGTTGTAAATGCGCCCCATCAGTATAGTTCGATGTCGGAGTTTTGTACAGTAACCATTGATTATTGAAACCAACAAACTAAATGGACAGTTTTTCCACTACATTTTTATAAATTCATTAATTCATCATCTTTTAAATATCAAATGATTTTCCATTACACTGTTGTCATGTAACATTTGCTGAGGCAAGTTAATTAAAGTAAATTTAGTTTTATTTCCACTGCACATTTTGTATTATTGTCATAATAATTGTAAAAAAGTGTTGTTTTTTTTAAATGCTCATTTTTGGGGTGCTGGGTAAATAACATAACATTGTAATATTAAAATATTAACAATAAATATTAGATTAGTCTTAATAATATATTTATGGTATAGTTGATATGTGATTTTAAAAAAATTGTACAGCCTGGGTTTTGGTTTTATTTTCATAAATTTTCATAATGACAAAAAAATTTATGAAAACTTTTTTTTCTGTAACAGATTTAAGGGGAGCAATATTTAAAATATTGTTTTAATCAAAATTGATCTACTTATTGTGAAAAAATACTTAATTTAAGCGTTAAATTAATTTTTTTATTTATTATTTTATTTAACATGTTGGCAAATGAATCTTGTACTACATTTGGCTTGCACAAGTGTCGGATAGAGATAACTAGTATTATTTTATATACAGATTGCATAGTACAATGTGTAAATTAAAATCATTTTAGTGTATCTTCATTAGACACTTGAATCGTCAATTTATTTACTTGTTATGAACCACAAGGAGTCTTTTGGCAGTCAGTTTTATACTTTTCGTAAGAGAACTCTTTACAAAGAAAACATGTTAGTAGTACCTTTAGAAAATAGCACATATCATATCAATCACAAACAGCAAACTCCCATTCTAGTTAATTAATCATTTCGCAATGGCAACTACGTAAACGTAAAGAGTGTTCTTTTAATTGTTTGTTTGTAAAGAAAGAAAAAAGAGAACAGTGCCTTAACCAATTTGTTTATGATTGATGTCACAATTATAAAAAAAAATATGAATGCTTCTTACTAAAATTTAATATTATATTGAAATTTATGCATTTTGTAAATACATTCCGATTGTTTCCCTCTCCTGTAAAGTACTGTAGAGTTTTGGAAAAAATAAAATTCATTGTTGTGATTAATGGGTCATATCGTTTATAATCCTTTCCTCTTGATTTTATTAATTTTAGGATCAAATTCATAGAGACGGCTTAGATGTAGCAATTGCTAAGTCTGCGAGAAAAAACAGGTAGAGGCTTTCGTTTGAGTTTGGATATTTATGTGTACATCATTTAAAATAAGGCAACTTAAACAATAATTTCTAGATTATTAAAATAATTTACGTTGATTCTCTTTTGTTATATTATTTTTGTTTGGAAAAATTGCACCAACCACTTTTGTCAAGCTACTTAATTTCTGTACGTTAATTGGATGTAAACGACCCTTTAAGGGTATCCCTGTCATTTTTCAATTAATCTTAAATAATTTCTTGTTTAAACAGCAACCCAAATGGCCCATTTTCTTTTTGTAAAATAATTGAACTTCCTGTAACGACTTTTCCGATTTTATGATAAATCTCGTTTTAATAATATCTAAAGATTAAAAATTACAAAATGTTACAAAATAAAATTAAAATACGTTTAAGAACTTACCCCAATTTGAATTGCATCTGAATGTACACGTTTAACAAATCGGCTGGTATTCTGATCGTATATAATTTGAATTTAGTAGTTAATCCCAGGAGATATTTAATTTTATACAAAAAATATTCAGCAAGCAAATGTTCCTTTGACGGTGAGTTCTAACGACTAAATGAACTGATAAAAGCATTGCATGATTTAAAAATTGAATCTAATTAAATATTCTCTTTTAAAACTTTACTTATAAATTAGAAAATCGTTAATTACAGGGCAGATAAAAGTTGTTAAATGTTTTTAATTACTAAACATTCAAAACCACTAATTGAATTTTCATACGTCAGTGCGTTTTCAGTTCGTACAATTGATTGTGTCTTACTCAAGACAATGCACCCAGATATTAAAAAAGATGTATCAAAACGTATTTTGATGCCGATTCAAATTATATTGGAAGGCGTGTGTTTCTGGCCTGAAAATCAAACGAAGCTTAAAAGAACTGTTGGAGTAATCACAACCGTCAATTATTTATTTGTAATCCTTGCAGCTACTGGTTACTTTTTTAAAAATTCAGAAGATATTGTTAAAATGACAACGAGCTTTGTACCAATTGGGTCGTCGTTTCAGGTGGGAAAATAAATAGCTTTAATTTTTAATATTTTGCCATTTTATTTCAGGTTATTATGAAATACATAACTTTATTCACAAAGAACTCTAAATTGTTAAAAATCATATCTAGAGTTCGCAACGATTTCTGGCCAACTTATTTGGCGGATAAAAAGGCCCAAAAGAAAATATTTCAACGAAGTCGACGTTTCCAGATAAAACTTGTGCTGTTTTTAACAGTGTGGCTACTAACTGCTGCTCAATACCAAACATTAAATTTAATAACAGGAAAAAGAGAAATGCCGGTTGAATCAGAATTTCTGTTTAACTGGCGAGTTAGTCCAATTTTTGAATTATTATATTTGTGGCAGTTTTTAGTTATTTTTTCTGCAACGTTTTGTCTCCTCGGTTTTGACTTGTTATTCATTGCATTAGTGGATATATGCATATCACAAATTCACATTATAAATTCTCTACTAGAAAGCTCCAATGCTTCATTAAGTCTTATTCAGAAAATTTATCTCAATTGTGACCAAATAGAAGATAATGACATCATAAAAATAAAGATCGCAATTAAATGTATTTCTCAGCATGGCATGGTTATAAGGTAATGCAACATCTACACATTCTTGCATATTTTAGTTAGATTAGCCCACTTTGTAATACTTGGGCATTAGGTATATTTCTTGTGGTGTAAACCTCCAAATAAAATTTAAATAAGAAACTCTCCTAGTTGCCGCAAAGTTCGAGTAATGTCCATTTTAAGATGATAAAAATTGTTCACTTGTTCAAGTAACGGTAGAGTTCGTTTATTTTAAGAAGAGCGTGCTGACGTTTTTGAGCAGTTTACTAATTCACGTTCAGACGAGTTGAACTTGCCAAATTAGGGCATCTATTTATCATTGACGCCCGTTTAAAATAAAGCTTTGTCGAAATTTCGTTAAAAAAGAACGCTTTGCAAAATTATAAGCAACAAAGACTTTATAACTATCTTTAAAATAAAACACGAAATATATATTTGGTTTGATGTTATAAAACAAAGTAGGTACTTTTATTAGGGTACGCCATGAGATGCAAGAGGTCTATTCCTGGATTATATTTTTCCAATTTATAAGCTGCATAACGGGAATGTGTCTAGTGAGTATCACTGTGGTAAGTTGGAGTAATTTATTGTTGATTCAGAAATTATATTTCATTTAAATTCAGACTGTACATCCTGAAGAAGTAGGTAGAATGTTATTTGCGTCACTTGCTTTATTTTTTTCGTTGTTCCTTTATTGTTGGACTGGTGATCAACTAATAGCTGAAGTAACTACTTTAATTCTGTTGTTACAAAAATTGTATTTTCAACTATTTCAAGGGCTTAACTGTAGGTGATGCTGCTTATTTATCCGAGTGGCATCTATTTCAAGATTTAAAGTTAAGAAGTTTGTTAATTCAAATAATTCAAAAGGCCCAAAGCGAATTAACATTGTTGGGAATTGGCTTAGTGGAATTAAACCTTTTAAATTTTCTTAAGGTATTTCTCTGATAATAGCTAATTAACTCTGCATCTACCGGCCGCTTCCATTGGATCCCATTGCAAAATTAAATCTAAATGAATGGGACCCTAATGGGGGTTCTAGCTATTTTATTTTCCCAGTAGATGAAGGGTTAAAAAGTACATATAATATATTTGCAGGTTGTAAAATTCTCATTTTCATTCTACACTTTACTAAAGGCAGTTGTAATTGCAAAGGAAAACTAGTTTTGCAAATTTGTACTTGCTGACTAGGAATGTATTATTGTAGCACACCAAATTCCTAAAATAAAAAAAATCCGTGAGTACCAATTTGTACAGGTCTCTCCATTTGTAGGAATCCGAAAATATAAGTTTTTCGACGAAAAAAAAAGAAATTTCTCGTATCCTCGTAAAATGTTACATCTTATAAAAATGAGAAATATGTAGAAAATCCAGGAAAAAAAATGACAAAATGAGTTCTTTAGAATTTCTCAGCTTTTCTCATTTTTTTTGGATAAATGTTAAATTTTGGCGCCGCGAAAGTGGCGTCCTCAGTATCGTCTAAACGAATCGTTATTATCTGTGTCGTTACTCCCCTCCCTGCAACTGTCGGAAAATTTTAAGCGCCAAGTTAACCTAACTTTCTCTCCAAAAACCGTTAAGAAATTGTTTATAAAAGTGTATTTCGAACGAGTAATGAAATCATGGTGTTATCGTGGTTAAAAGGAATTGCATCGTACATTTGGGGTAGCAGTGAAAAAACCGTTGGTTTGTCTTTAGAAGAGGCTTATAAAATCTTAGAGTCTGGTGAAGAATCTCCAGAAAAACCTGCTTTATCAACGACTGAAAACGTAACAAGCGAGGAAACATCCAGTGACTATGTATGTTATCATCGATCTGGTAAAATAACGTCAGCCCTGCGTAACAATTATAAAGTTGATGAAATTTTTACATTTCAATCTGATCTTAAGGGTCTAAAAGTAGGCACACCCATTACATACACTACTTACAGTATAGATGACAAAATAAACGTTTGTAATGTGGCCATTGTCTTCAATGATTGGGGTCACCAAGAAGAAGAAGGCAAGAACTTTTGGAGTTATAGACATTTAATTACAAAAGTTGTGAAAAGAGATGTCAGGCTTATAACTGTAAATCCGGGAGATTTAACAATTGATCTGAATACAACACCATCTGATTTTGTTCCTATTGTCGGTGATTGGCTGGAGTTGGAAGCGAAAGTGGAGATTGAAGAAAATACTTTTGATTTATTCGGTAAAATATTGAGTGTAGATAAGATACGTCCACTCAGGCCTAAAATTGAGGAAAGCATCGTTAAACAGTGGGACGGTCAGGTTGGAAATGTAGGTAATCATTCTTTTTTTAATAGAGATGCGTTAACTCCCGGCTATATTCCTGTAATTGGTGATAAAGTTATTGTAGAGGCGATTGAAAGTGATCAGGGATATTGTACATGGCGTGCCTTAAAGATTCTGCCCTTAACTGGTTTCAAACCAAAACTTCAACTGCAGGCAGAAAATTTTCTTCAAAATATTAGTGGTGTTAGTATAACTGACGACATTAACATTTACGTTCAAAAATTGAGTGAACAGATAAATTTCAAAGTGTGCATTTTAAACAGCAATGAACAGATTGAATTAAAAAATATTACATTTGAGGGGGATGATTCTCAGTTAAAATTAATATCGGCATTAACATGGCCAAAGATTTTAAAGAAAGAGGAGAGTGTGACGTGCCAAATTTTATACACAGCAAAATACAGTAATACAATGCAAGAATTAATTCTATTTCACATTGATGGTGTTCAAGTGGGGAGATGGATTAAAATCAATTTCAGAAACAAACCAGCTCCGTCTAATCAAAAATTTAAACGCATTCCTCTTGTTCCCAATATAAATCCAAATGACAGAAAGGAGTATTTGAGAGGGCAGAGGTTAAAAGTGGCACCTCGTTTCGTAGCTGTAAGATTACCTGAATACGCTGTCCCGCAAAAATTGTGGGGTTTACTTGTAAACGGGGACGATTGCACCGAGTCACTTGAACAACAGAAACGGTGTTTAGTTTTGCCACTGAGTTTTAATGTTTATGAGGATCGCTTTCATACTTTGCTCCACATTTTTGAAATTCGAGACTTAATTGAGCTGCAACGTTACAATATGGAGCAGGTCAGTTTCATTGAAAATGGGGACTATTTAATGCTGGAGATCGAAGATTTGTCCGAGAGGCGACCGTCTCTGATGGTGGGTGACAGAGTGATGGCAAAAAATCCAAACAATCCTGATGAGATGGAATTGGAAGGTTACATTCACAACATTACCGCCAAACACATTCACATCAAGTTTGCACAATTATTTCATGACAGTTACAAAGGGGAAGATATGTCTATAAGGATGATAATGTCACGAACTAATTACAGGAGATTGCACCAAGCTGTTGGGTTGGCAGTTCGTAATTTAGGAACTGAAATTTTGTTTCCATCAAAGGTCGTAGAAAAAGATCCACAAATACATTTTACCTGCGAACACAACAAACAAATTACTATGACTCAATATGAAGACTATTTTTCATGGCACATCAAACGTTTGCAAGAAACTAATTCAGGTGGAGATTTAAAAGCTAACAAACTTAATAGAAATGTAGATATTTTACGCACACATCTGTCACCGGACAGAAACATAGAACCGGGAAAATCACAGTTGCTGTTAGAATCTAAAAAAAAAAGGGAAGAATTCGAATCTGCAAAAGATACTGTTTTAAACCTAGATTGGTACAATAAAAGCTTGAATTGTCAACAGCAAGAAGCAGTGAAAAACATTTTGACTGGGAAAGGACGCCCTTTGCCGTACATTATATTTGGGCCGCCTGGAACTGGTAAAACGGTGACTTTAATCGAAAGTATTCTGCAGGTTTTAAGACTTATATCTCACTCGCGATTATTAGTGGCTGCACCCTCGAATAGTGCCGCTGATTTAATTGCATTACGCCTTATCGATTCAGGCATTTTAAAACCTGGTGACATTTTGAGGTTGGTTGCTCATCGTTATGCCAAAGAAAATCGCATTCCCATGAAACTTGTGCCATTCTCTGCAACTTTTGATATTGCACTGGAAGGCACTCATTCCAATAAAATTGAAGTAACTGAAAAGGGATTGAGTTTAGGTAAAATTAAGGTGACCAGATTTCGAAGTTCAAAATTCGGAACACTATACATATATATACAGGCGCGCCAGCCAAATGGAATAAATTGATTGCCTCAATTATTGTGCATATTGCAAAAGTCCCGAAACACGTCATTTTTAGTCTATCACATGATAACCTGTAAAGTGAAAATTTCATCCCTAACCTCAACCCCCTTCGAGTGACAGTTGCAACCCCTAATTTTTTAAATAGGAAGTGGGGGCTTGTGATACTTCATTTGAAAGGTTTCTTCGTGCTCTATTCAAAAATGCTATGGTTTAAAAATTTATTCCAAAAATGAAGGGTAAAAAAAATTAATCAAGTTAACGAAGTTCGTTACAACACTAAAAAATCAAAAACTAATATCGTTTCGTTCTTGGAAAATTTGTAGCACTAATCCAAAGTGTAAACTTCAATTGATGTAACATGTAAATTGCATACTTTCCCCTCAATTT
Organism: Dascillus cervinus; assembly: GCA_949768715.1. Classification (NCBI taxonomy): domain Eukaryota; kingdom Metazoa; phylum Arthropoda; class Insecta; order Coleoptera; family Dascillidae; genus Dascillus; species Dascillus cervinus. Next base: position 12,774,399 of record OX458319.1, on the reverse strand, counting down.
TTAATAGGTATTATGGCCACGGCGGTAAAACTTGACTCACCCTGTATATATATAATTAAAAAATTTTTTTTTTTTGACAAATGATTTTATTATTGTTATAATTGTTGTAAAAAATCGGGACAGGGACTGAAAATTTGGGACTGTCCCAAGAAATTCGGGACGTATGGTCACCTTAGTAACATTAAGAGTTTATTGGTGGTGTTGCTTCATTATGTGATTGCAGGATGTGGTTCAGCTGTAATTGGAAGACATCGAATAACAGTGGGAACTTGTTCAGCTATTGGTGGTTTTTTCAGTGCTGGTTTTGCAAAAGCGCATTTTACTCATATTTTCATTGATGAGGCTGGACAAGCTATCGAGCCTGAGACAATGATACCACTCTCTTTCCTTGATAAATCCAACGGACAAGCAGTTTTAGCTGGTAAAGCTCTAATCAAACCAGTTAATGTTGTCATTGAATGTTTGTGTAGGTGATCCAATGCAATTAGGACCTGTTATTCATTCCAAATTAGCCAATTATTATGGACTGGGAGAATCATATTTAGAGCGAATGTTAAATCGGTTTCCTTATGTAAAGGATTCACTGGGTTTTCCAGACACTGGCGGCTACGATCCTAGACTGGTTACAAAGTTGATTTACAATTATCGGTCATTACCCAGCATTTTAAGTCTCTCCAGTAATTTATTCTACAACGATGAACTCAAAGCTACCGTAAGCTATCTTTTTTTATCTGATCATTATTGAGCATCTTGTTACAGATTTCTCCCTCGGATAGTATAGAAGCACAATTGTTGCAACAAGTAAAAGAAATTTTGCCCCAACAGGCAGATGATCTATTTCCAATAATATTTCATGGTGTTCAAGGTGATAACTATCAAAGTTTGGATTCTCCATCATGGTATAATCCGAACGAAGTCAGCCGGGTATTTTATTATGCTAACGAATTATTTCGTTTAGGAATAAGCGCTAAAGATATCGGAATCATCACCCCTTATATTAAACAGGTAAGAATTTGGATAGTTACGGCAGATGGTTAATTTTTATTTTGTAGGTCAAAGAAATTCGCAATATTTTAATTGAAGCTGAATTTGAATTGCCCAAAATTGGAACAATTGAAGAATTTCAGGGACAAGAGTTCAATGTAATTTTGCTGTCAACAGTAAGATCCACAGAATCTTTTGTAAATAGTGACAAGAGATATTGTTTGGGATTTGTTGCAAATCCCAAAAGGTTGAATGTGGCACTAACCAGAGCTCGAGCTCTTTTAATAATTATTGGCAATCCGTTTTTATTATCCATGGATAATTACTGGCGTAGTGTTCTTAACTATTGTATAGAAAATAATGTTTATCGTGGCTGCAAATTTGTAGCAGATACTTAGTATATACATTTTCTTTAAAATCTTTTTTAATTTTGTATTGTGATATTTTTCATAAAAGTTATTTTGATAACGAATTATTAGATTGTTGTAATGCCATTCTCCTAATTCAATTCCTTTGATTCATGTTTTGTTCCATCTTTTAGCAAGATTATCAGTAACCAATCTCATTAATGACCAAAAATGATTTCTGAGAGCTTCCATGTTGATCTCTCAATTTTCTACATTTATAGAAATTCAACATCACTGCATTAACCTGCCATCTTATTCAGGGTGGTTACTTTCTGGAAAAGTCGGGGAATTTGGTTTGGTCTGGAAAGTCAGGGAAAAGTCGGGGAATTTTGTAAAAAAACCGAAAAAGCAGGGAATTTTTTGAGCTATTGACTTTGATTACATAAAACATATTCCTTCAGAAAACTACCTAAAATTTTAAATTTACCGCTCTTTATGCGTTGGAGCGATTGTTCCATAAATATGTCGAAGCGATTTTCTGTGGAAGGTATCTATCGCATAAAAAAAGACCCGAGTGTATAGAATTGTTTTTTATTTTTTGTTATATTTACTAAAAGTTTAATGTTCATGAATTCCGTTCTTCTATAGATGAGTTATCATTGTTACAGGGTGAGTTAAGTTTTACCGCCCTGGCCATAATACCTATTAAAGATTGAGGGGAAAGTATGCAATTTACATGTTACATCAGTTGAAGTTTACACTTTCGATTAGTGCTATAAGTTTTCCAAATCATTTTTATTTGAAGCCAAAAAAGTTGCCAGACCCGTATTCTGGAATTTGTGAGAAAAATAAAATAAGTTTTTAATAGGTAAATATTAAATTTATTTTATAAAAGATGCTCAAAGTGATGCCCCATTACCCATAAATTAAAAGCATTTCAAGCTTCTCCTCGACCGAGTATTGAAATGGCATGATTATACCTGAACTAAACACAAATGTTCACTATTCCACAAAACGAAGTTTTAATTTTCACTTTTTACCAACGATGTTTAAGTGTTGGAAGATTTGTTGCGAATGTGAATGTTTCTTTATTCACAAAGTGACCTAGGGTTGTGACCAGGGTTTTTAAACTTTGGGTGAATTAAGCAATTTATTTTATGGGAAGGTTCAATAATCGATAGTTATATTGACTTTGCAGACGGCAAAATTAAAACACAAAATTGTAGACAGATATACTAACGAAAATTAGAAGCTGGTAAGCGATTTTCTTATCAAGTTTAAAATCTAATATTGCAAAAATTATTTTTTATTATGATTATAATTACTGTGTAGCTGTTAGTTACGATGTTGTGAACTTTTAAAGAAATAGCGAAGACCCTTATTCCGGTCCTGTAAAATGTAACGTTGCACTTTTTAACTTAACTTTATGGCTGTCATAAATAATCAGCCAAGTACCCAAAACCAATACCATTGTTAGGTGAATTGGTCAGCTTATGTTGTAAATCATTTAAAAAAACACCCTCTAATACGGAAATGGCTTTATTTAATGAACCCAAATTAGTAAAATTATTTCAATTACACTAAATCGTGTGAAAATGTTTTACAGTTCGTACATAAAAAAAACTAATAAATTGAGGAATTAGTTATTGAAAGAAAGCCAAAATTTTACCTGATTAAAAAAAAGTTTTTTTCTTGGTTTCTATGTACTTTAATAATATAAAATTACTCGTGCAATTTGTGAGAATTGACAAATTATTTTAAAGGCCTATTTTGCCACGGGCGGTAAAATTTAACTCACCCTGTACAACGATGTGAAAAAGATTTTATTTAACTTTCTAGTTATATTCGTTTATTATTAATTTAATTAATTAATTTAATAAATCAATCGATCAATTTTTATATTTTGTATAATAAATCTGTCCCCCAGTTATTGTTTACGAAAATGTTCTCTATGTGCAAGTTGTTAATCTTAATTTGGACCTTTCTGGAATTTTTCAATTTTTGATCTGGAAAACCTGGAAAAGTCAGGGAATTTGGAAAATGAATATTGGTAACCACCCTGCTTATTGATTGTGAACAACTCAGAACTTTAGTCAAAGAAATTATATAAATGCTGCAGAACATTTCAAAAATATTGAAAATGTATCCCATGATTGAGACGTAGCTGCAAGACTTCAATCAGAGGAAAGGACTTTAGAACATTAAATGGGTACTGTATATACTTTAGATTTCATTTTTATTACTTCCTTTCTTACATAGGAAAATAGATTTTGCTATCATAATATAAATTTGAAACAAAATTTCGAATACAAATACAATATTAACCATTTATTTTGATTAAGTTAAAAAGCCCCCATTTAAAAACACCAATATAAACTCTAATGAAAAATACTTACAAATCCTTTTCTGACAAAATTTCAAATCCCACGCCATTTGCTTGCAATTGCTGTATTAAAGTTGTTTTAGCAAAGGCAACTCCAGGAGTAAAAACACCACCTCTAAAATAGAAGTTCAATCATAGTCACAGTTAGAAAATATAAGTACAGTGAAGCCCCATTTTTACGTTTTTGAAAGAACCGACAAACAAAACCATAAATGAAGGGAAAATGAAATGGGCAATGAAAATTTTTCTCTAAAAAATCATACAAATTAGTTTGGTGTAAATTTATTTCTTGTATGTATAGTTTTCTTTCAATACTATAAATTCTTCGTACTTTGAAATCCTTTCGCACATGCGTTTTTTTGCCATGGGACCACATTGTATGGCACTTTTTTAAATGGTCACGATTGGTACAGTAAAACTCCTCAATAGTGGACACTCAAGGGACTGGACAAAACTGTCCACTATATGTAGAGGGGTGTCCCGTATTTGAACGGGTCCTAATTATTTTTGTAGAAAATTTACATTGATAAATAATACAGAGTAGGTTCATTGCCTTTATTTAAAATAAACGTTTTTAATGTGTGTCTAATTCACCACAAGTACGACAGTATTTTTTTGAAAACATGATATAAATTCTCCAAAATGCAAGTGTCCACAATAGAGGGTGAAATTCCAAGTTCGGGAAGACAAGTAATGTCCAATGTCCGTAATAGAGGGGTGTCCACATTAGAGGGGTGTTTGTATAATGTAATCTTATGGAGAAATGCCGGGACTGATAAAAAAGTGTCCATTAAGAGGGGTTTTACTGTATATCAACATTACGCACGAGCGAAATGCGTGAGCCCTGTTGTTCTTTCACTTTTTCGAGAATCAATACCGAATGAAATAAAAATTGTTCACCTAATCATGATCACAAAACTTACCAAATTGCAGACGTGTCTAAAAACTGCTAACATATCTAATCGAATGTACTAAGATAAATGGAATTTTTAATTTTAATAAATTTAATAATTGCATTTTGAATATTTCCAACGTAAATTGCGGGAAAAATAAACGTAAAACCGGGTATTATTTGTATTAAAATGAAACGGGACTGCAAAAATTAGACGCAAATAACGGGAAAACGTGAAATGCTGGGACGTAAAAACTGGGTTACACTGTATCCACTTGTAACTTACTCTTCAGGTAATTTATTGGGTTCGGTAATAACAACAATTGCAGCCAATGTTAACATAACGCAGGTAGCACCATAAGCAGGATTTCTTCCACTTACTTTAGCTACAATTGCTTTGTTTGGTGGTTCTGTAAATTCATCAGTTGGCTCTTTCAATTTTTCTGACCAGCCTTCCGCACATAATGTAACAGAGAATTTCATTGCGTTTTGCTTTTCTTCAGACGGTCCTTCATGAGAAGCAAAACCTCCAGAAAAAAATCTAGGATACTGAAAAATGATTAAAGTGTACATCCAAAATTTTACTGTTTATTGTATAACCATAGATGTAGTGTTTTTACAACTACACGCTCTTAGTACACAATGAAAATTTAAGGAGCGGCGTGTGCCTGTAAATCGTAAATTTGCTTACCTACAGATCTTTATGTACACAGAGTTGGTATTAGTGAAATTTTCACATTTAAACAATTATTTTACCAAAATTTGAAGCAGTTAAGAGCTTTCTACGTTCTTCAACTTTGGCTACTCATATTTTAAATTACAAATTGTATCGGAAAATTTAGACCACTTGTTATATTATGTACGAAAAATATTGTAATACGCCCCTTAACGGAGTTGTCTAGTCTCGGCACGTGCAGTCCATTACATTTACCTAATCCATTTAGGTCCGGTTGTAAAATATTTAAAGCGTGTAGTTGTAAGTACACTATATCTATGGCCGTTCTATACTTCAACATTAATGTTCCGCATTAAAAAAAGTTGGTACAAATTATTTAATGTGTTTTTAACATTAATTCTTCTCAACGTAAACAACTCAATTTTTTACTAATAGATACAAAATATATGGGTATAGTTTACCTTCAATAATAAATTTATACCAAACTTGCATTTTGTCAATATCATTACCATTATACCAACAACGACTATTCCAAAAAGCATTAACGTATTTTCTACAGCCATATATGTCTGCACTTGAATTGGTCGCTTTTTGTCATGTTCATAAAAGTAACGTTGGGAACGCATTATTACAGAACGATCAGCACCAAGGAAGGGTGTTGTCCACTTTCCAGTAACATCGCTTTTATATGGAAACTTCCTAAAAGGTTCAATTAAAATGATTACAATATAAGTTTGATAAAAATTGGTCACATTCTTGCAAAAATTAATAATTAAAATGACTGAAAAATTCAATGTAACATGTGGTTTATTAAAGTTACAATTAATCAATAAATAGACATCAAAATACTTACAAAATGTAATTAAATCGTATGGTTTTATTGTATAAACAATTCGTTATTATAATATTATTATCAGAAGTAAATAATATTTTTTGCATTGACGAATAATCCTTTAGGAGGTTTGGTGTTACTCGTCAAACTAAAATATTTTATATAAAGGATTAAAATACAAAAGATATTTGCTGCATAATCAATTATATCTTCACTAAATTTTGAAAGTTTTGGTAAATTTACTTTGAATATATTACATGCATTTTTTGACCCAAAAATTAAATTAGAAATTATATCAACAAAACATGAGACAAGCAAACAAAAACGGAAGTTAGAAATTAGGAATCTAATATCAAACCTTCAAATCCGTGTATTGAAGTGATTAAAAACAATGACTCATTATTTTCATCAAAATAAAAATAACTCACTTAATTTCCAATTTGGGTTTGAAAGCTGGTAGCCTTTCTGGAAAAAGTTTGGATCGTAATGGTTTTAATTCTGCTTGTTGAGCTAAACCATATACGGCAGATTCCCAAGTGCCATAATGTATAGACGGCCCTGGCCTCTCGTAATCCTCATCGCTTGCCTGTAGATACGTTTCAACAGAATTCAAAGTGCCTAAATTGATCAAAGTTATTTTAACTACCAAGTTTTCAATTTAAGTTTGTACCTTTAAAATTATTTTCCAGAAAGACTAAACCAAGATCTGCAGGAATGCTGTCAAATCCGCAGGCACTAATCACATAAACTCCCTTTTCTTGTGCCTTTTTATGATATTCTAACTGCATCTGTTCCATATAATTGGGTTCCCCACTAACATCGACATGATGTGTACCCGTTTCTATGCAAGCTTTTACAACTTCTTCTCCGTAAAATCGATATGGTCCACAACAATTGATGATAATTTTAGCACGCCTACTCATCTTTTGTAAAGATTCATCATCATCAATATCTGCGATTATAATTGGAATGCAAGTCATGTCATTTCCTACAATCAAATAATTTATAACCTGAAAACAATTTGCTGAATCTAATTATTATTACCGGTTGCTTTTTGTAAGTCTTTTAAAAGATTTTTCAATTTTTCTTCCGATCTGCCGGCTACACCCCATGTCAACAACCTTCCTTCCGTCTTGCACAATTTGTTGACTAACGGCACAGTGTATTTTCCTGTAAAACCAGACGCCCCAAAAACTACAATATCTAAACGTTCGGTCATTTTGGTTCACTAAAATTGAAAACAAAATTCAACTTGTTATCACAGGTAAAACACGCAATTCATTGCATACAACGCTTGCGTGGTTCACCTTATTTGAACCGTTAGTTCTAGAGAGATGGAAAAAAGTGTTAATTGGGATTTGTGGGTTGCGAAAGTTCGTTCAAATTAGTTTTGTCTTTGTTTAATTCAAGTTGTTCAAGAACAGAAACGCAGACATCAATTATTAATTCATTTTTATGGCATAAAAATGAGGTTAAGTATGGCCAAAATGTTGATACTGTATTTTGCAAGATTTTATCCACACCTTGGTCACGCCAGACATGAGTGTAAATTAGTAACAGGTGGTTACAAAGTCCTGTTACACGCATCTTGAAAATTTCGAAAATAATATATTACGCACGCAAGTAAATTGTTTAAGCACTTTTTTCTTCTTTTTTTTTCTTTTCTGGAAATACTGTCCTACTTGCCGTTTGTACGACCTAAATTATCAGAAAAAATTTAAAATAAAATAAATTTTTTATAAATTACGGGATTAAAAGTAGCTATAGTCCGTTTTGAAACAGAAAGAGTGTTAGAAGGTTGTGAAATTATCTTTTTTTTAGTTTATGTTGTTTATGTTGGTAGTAGTGCACTGATATTGGCATTTTACATCTGACAGTTTAAGGTTATGTTGGTAATATCACTTAAAAATTAGAAAATGTGGTTGAAACGCTTCTGCGAAAGGAAGTAATATGACCATTTCGAAAGAAACTTTCGTTGGGGAAAGCCAACGCCATCTTTATTTACAAGCCGTGAAGCCATGCTTGGCAACACCGCATTAATGCACAGAAGTAGGCCGGGTATCATTGCACGTCGGTTGCAATCGAAACTTATTAAAAAATAACTAACATGAAATGATCCATACTACATCAGTATTCTGATAGTATTAAGAAATAAAACAAAAGTTAGTAAGGGCAGGAAATTTTATTTTGTGGTATTTATTAAACATTAAATAACATTATTTACAAATAACATATTTTTAACGTTTATTCTTCTCTTTTGTTAGCGTAGCTAATTTCCTTTTTTTCTCTAAATTTTTAGTGCCATTTGTTTCTTTTGAATATTTTGTGTAGTTATTCAACAGGATATTTGCAAAAACAGAATACAATGTTTTAAACAATCTAGAAACATCGTTGCCACACAGACAATGTAATTCAAATTGTTGAAAAAAGTTATTGGAATTTAAGCTTAACTGTGTCAGTTGAATTAAAATACCTTTTGATTGCAAAAGATTGCAAAAATTTTGTTTCCCACACGCTATTAGCTACAATATATTCTAACAAAGCATACATATGAGAGAAAACACACTTAACATGGTAACATGGTACACTTAAGCCACCTCGCTGTAAAAAGTCAAAATATTCGTTGCAAACATTACTACCGCGTCCTTCCTCAAATAAAAAAACACAGGCAGTACATTCCAGTTTTTTGCAAACAGATCGTGCTCCATAGCCACAAACATATATGCAGCTTGATTCCTCGATTTCACATAATTCAAGATAATTTGAAGTCATAATGGGGCGAAATTGATCAATGTCAACATTATATAAATTTGATTCAGTACTTTCATTAGCAAAGTTGCTAAAGCATGCTTCTTTTTTATTGATCATTTTCAAAATATGTCTTATTCGTAATTTGTTTTCTGATTCAATTACTTGCCTAACTGATACATTATAGTTTGATCCAGATAGTCGTCTGTACATTCCAAACCTTTTCTCTAACTTGTCTGTTTGAAATTTCCCCAAGAGTACATACGAAACATTAAATTTTGTTAAAGCATCGTTAGCAATTTTACATAACACTTGAGATGCTCTTCTTATTGCTTCAAATGTGTCGGAGCTTAAGCCAGCTTTGTCCTTGAAAGACTGCCATGCTTCTATCCAAGACAAAAAACGTTTCAAAAACAATAACTTTTCATCCTCAATACTACAAACTGGTCCTGCCCATTCATTTCTTTTTATTTTTCCTACGATAGGGTTTTTAGAATTTACAATATCCCACCAGATGCGGAAAATTTGTAAAAAATTTGCAGTATCTGTACATTTTTCTTCCGTTTGTAAAAGCAGCAATAGTTGACATGAAAAACATTATCCACTAACAAAACGTTTTGTCTCTCTAAATTTGAGGGATACAAAGTTTTATAACTCAACTTATATGCTTTTTTAATTAACTTATTTTGCTCGTCCTTGAAAAATAGTCGCAAATGTTCGAAACATGCATACCGTTTTATTGTATAATTTTCAAAATCAGGATATATTAAAGTGTGAAAAGTATCTTTTTTGTTCAACCAGTTATTCGTAACATTTTTAAAAATGTGAACAGTGTCATACGATAGGTAAGTATTAATATCAGGGAAGCATGGATTTGGCATAGATTCGTTTGAAGAAATTAAAGTGAACATATTCTGATTTATTCTATTGTTATCAGTTAGTATCGCAACTATAGGAAAACCACATTTTTGAACAAATTCAATTACCTCATTAACGAGTATCTTTAACTGATCTCCTGTTGTGTTATTCACAGGAACTAGTCGAATAACTTCACTAAAATTACCAAAAGCAGAAGAGATCATAAAAGTTTGAATAGTTTTTGCCAGATCCTTAGCATTATTTTCTGAACTGCCAACAATTCCATTGGCTTTAAAATCTAACTTAGATTTCACATAAATTTCATCAATTTGTAATATTGTATATTTTTCTCGAACAGTCAAGTTTTTGGAAATTTGTTTCAAATAGTGACTTGTATTTGAAAGATTTTTGTCTGGTTTTACATTAAATCTAGAAGATATTTGTTGTAAATATCGTTTACTAGGCAGCAGCAAATGATCTTGTAAGAGCATGTAACAAGACGATGAATATGAATATGCCATAAATGCAAACAAAATAGTTGCTGGGGAATATTTTCGTCTTTTTAACAATATCATGTTTAACTGATCAATTAAAAGTTCCAATTGTTTTTTATGTTGATAGTCTTCCATTTCTTCAGCTTTTTCGTTACACGTAACTAAATTTTCATACGACTTTTGCAAGAAAAATTCAAAAGATCGAGTCCTTAAATTGTGTTGACTTACGTTGGCATACCTAACTAATATATTTTCAAGTTGCGACCATCGAGATAATTTTAAATCACAAGGGAGAATCCAGTTCAAATCGTGAGCAGAAATTTCTTCTTTTCCAATAAAGAGTTTTAATGTTAAATCACTTTTCACAAGAACACTACATAAAATTTCGGTGGCACTTAACTCAGTTTCACTTTCAGAAGAACTATTAGAACACTCAATATTTAATAAATACAGCCAAACACCAAAGTTGCTCTTAATTTTAAAGTTCCACTTTGTTTCACTGTTTATACCATTTAGTTTTGTTTGAAAAGTGTCAAGAAAATTTGTAAAGTCATTTATAATATCAGATTTTACAAATTCTTCAATTTTTCCAGCTTCTTTTGATTGCAACGCTTTCCTTCTTACTTCAGGGTCTTTTCGTCTAACTACTGTTGAAGTTGAAGACAGATAAACTGGAAGATTTTGAAAAATTGTGGGTACAGCGTCTTCCTTTAATTTTGGGTGTGCTAATAGCAACGTAGTAACAGTTGACCCGTTTTTGTATATCTGATCTAATATAACATCATTTTCGTTAAAATGTTTTATACAAACAGATGAATACTTCGTAGGCTGCCAATTTTTCCTCGGGATAGCTCGAAGCCATTTCTTTTTCGTTTCTTCATCTTTTGGAAATGAAAACGTAGTAACTGCAGCTTGCCCCTTTACGGATACACTTTCGTAATTCGATTTGCAGCTTGGGACACAACATTTTCTAGTCATCTAAAAAGTTTTCATGTGAAAAGCATGAACCAAAGGTTAAATGTACTTACTTTCTATATTGTCGAATATCAAATTATTAAGTTAAATATTCTGATAAATACACACAGGTTTGGAAATACCACAACTATCTAACGTTAACTGCACTTTATAACAATATCAACAACAACTCAATGATGCAATGCTGAACTGAAGAACGCAAAATGTCCGCCTAGCAACACTGCTGCCAAATTTCTTAGTTCACGGCTTGTAAAATAAAGATGGCGTTGGGAAAGCTTTATCTTTAATTTTAAATTAAGTGGTTCTGTCAAAATTGTATAGGCCATATTATTAACCACTCATTACTGCCAACATAAATTAAACAAAACAATAATTTTGTTGCCTTCTAACGCTCCTCCTGGTTTAAAAATAGACTACGGCAACTTCAAATTTTGTTTTATTGAAGTAATTTATTAATTAATTATTTGTAATAATTTGTATTTAATTATTTGAAACTATCAACTATGTACAGGTGTCCCATCACTTGTGGCCACCCCAAAAGTTGAAAGTTATTTATTTGAAATTTGGCGCACGGATGACTCTGGTATAAGGCTAGAAATTTCCAATTAATTGCCGACGTTAGTTTTCGAGATAAAAATAAAAACTGATTTTGTATTACCCAATTTCGTCAAATTTCGCTTTCAAGTTATGAAAAAAATTCCAAATTAGCCTCGCACCTTGAATTGGCGTGACTTTTACGTAATACCACTTACTAGTTATTTACTTTGGTGATCAAAATTTATGAATTCAATATTTTGGGCAGCAAAACTAGCTATATAAATCATTGTTGGTGTTATAGGTTTCTATAAGATGTGTAGAATATTGACTTAAATTATAAATTTTCTTCTTGCAGAATATTTTATTATTTGTTGTTAGTTAGTTTGCAAAACTTGAGGCAAAAAGCTTAGCAGGTAATTATATTGTCCTGGTTTTTTAATTTGAGAAGAAGATTCAAACATATCGCGCCAAAAAGCAGATCTATGATTGGCTGGCAGCAAACTGCAGCTGGCTGGCAGCCAATTATAATTATAAATCTACTTCTTGGCGCGATCCGTTTGAATCTTCTCAAATTAAAAAATATGGCATAGGCATATAACGTCCAACTTTTATATTCAGGGTAGTATCGAAGCCACTAATCGCCGATCGTGTTATTATATAAATTGCACACAGCGAGTGAACGTGAAACATTGTTTTAATTATGACTGCGCTATTTGAGTATAGTTCCATTTCTGAAAATGTCGATCGGAGTGAAATTACGGTAAGTGTTTTCAAAACCTTTGATGGGATTCTCCTATTTTTATTACATATTTTGTATTCAAAATGCAGGACATGTTACCACATTGGAAAACAATGATATTAGAAGCTCTTTATATTGATCAAGAGACTTTTCCAAAATTGCAATTAAAATTTTTAATTGAAGCAAACAATATCGAGACTGTTCAAAAATGGATCAGTGAGTTAGAAGATTGCGCAAAAACAAAATATTCCATTCGCAGTACAGAAAAAAGTAATGGCAGATATGTTGAATTTAAGCAGAGACTGGTATGTCATCATTGTACGGGGCATACAAATGTATACGATTCAACAAAACATAGTCGGCAAAATACCAAAAATACAAACTGCCCTTCGAAGTTGACAATAACATTGCATGCAGTCAAAGAGCGATATCGTGGTAAGGACATTCAAAAACATGAGTTTTTGAAGATGATGCCGTGCGAAGTACTATATGTAGTGTCACATAATCATACAATTGGTACCGCTGATTCTCTCCGATTCAGAAAAGTTTCAGATGAGGTAAAACTTCAGCTAATAGAACTTTACCACAACGGCCATTCTCCAGGAACAGCTTTAGAGTCAATCAAACTTGATATTCAGTTGAATAACGACAATTACGAAATACTTTTGGCTGATAGAAAATTTTGTCCAACTTATTACGATTGTTACACTTTATACATCAAAGAGTTTAAGAAAGTGTACAGGTCGCCGCCATTCGATAAAAGCAGGCAAGACTACTTGTTGCAGAAAATTGAATCTTTTAATGCAGAAATGAAAGATAGCAATAGTGCAAGAATGATCAATCAGGGAACTTCTTACGCAATATGGTATAGTATATTTGGAATATCTGTAGAGTAATAAAAATTCTCACAAATGAGCAGACATCAAATGTTCACAGTTACTAGGGTTTTAGACAATAAATTCTCCACTAACAATCGCCAATACCCCCCGTTGAGGAAGGACTCATAGGCGTACGCTTGGGGTTTCTATATTTTTGTTGCAATATAATTTTGAAATAATCAAACGTTTATAACTTAGTACCACGCAACTAATTGCACTAGAAAAAATACAGTTACACCGAAATCACTCAGTCTTCTTTATAAATCTAAACATAAATCTAAAACGCCACTGACAATTGGTATTAAACAGATTATCTTTTAAAATATTGCTCTACGTCCCAACGAAACAGACTATAGTTGTAAAATTTTATTAAGAATTTTCTATTGACCATTAATGTTATTTCAGTATATGCCCACCATTATTTAAAAGAGTCCACCAAAACATTAAAGAATCCTCCGAACTTGTCTTTATGGATTCTATTGGAACTGTTGACCGTGATGGAAGCAGACTTTTTATTTTATTAACGCACAGTGAATGCGGAAGATTGCCTCTTGGAATATTAATCACATCGTCAGACGACACTGCAATCTTAAGTAAAGGGTTGGAACTGCTCAAGGAAATGATAGGAAGCGATTTGTTTTATGGGAATAGTGACGGACCTGTTGCTTTCATTACTGATGATTCATCATCAGAACAATTGGCATTAAATCTGGTATGGCCGATATCAAAACACTTTTTATGTATTTTCCACGTTTTACAATCCGTTTGGAGATGGATAATTCGTGGAAAAAATAATATTCCCAAAGAAAAGCAGATAGAGTTTTTTAACGACTTTAAAAATATCATGTATTCAAACACAATAGAGGAATGCGAAAGTAATTATGCAATTGCCGTTTCAAATGCCGATGCTAATTATTTAGAATATTTAAACGAATATTGGAAAAAAAGGGAACTTTGGGCTAAACCTTTCAGAAACGTTTTGCTGTTGAGAGGCAATCACAACAATAATTATTCAGAGTTGAGAGTTATAAAAGGGAAAATATTGGAGAGAGTAAAAGCTTTTAATGTTGTTCAAATGGTAGATTTCTTCTTCACGAAATTTATTAAATATTATGAAAGAAGACTGTTAGATGCGGCGCACAACCGCAATTGCCAAATTTTGAAAGAAAACATTCCAGTTCCACCACCAGGTATTTTGGAAAAGATTCTTTTGAATGGCAATATGGCTCTGGTTCCCAGTGAAAGAAATGAAAATTTAAATTATACAGTGAATATGGAAATTAATTTTTGTGGATGTTTTCGAGGTACCACTGGCAGTTACTGCAAACATTTCTATTGGGCTAGTATTATTTCTCCCCCACGAAAAATTGAAACAACTATAGACAATTTACAATTAAGACCAATTTACTATAAAATTGCCACTGGCGAAAATTCTCAAGGTGATTGGCTTAAGCCTTTCAGTAAACAAATTGATTCAACAAATTCAGAAATGCCTGTAAGTAATGAAAACGAAAATTTTACTGAAAATTGTCGCGATATACAAAACTTACCTGATATGAGAATAGAAAACTCCGAAAATGATATTGATGTCTATTTTGGGGCAATTGAAAAACTTCAAAATTATTTTAAGGAATTTTTAATGAAATCGCCCAGTGAAGTCGGTCCAAGCATTTTAAGATTGTGTGAAACTGTGGAAAAAATTAAAACTCCATCCACTTTTGCTTCTTACAATTTTTCTTATGGAAGAGGTGAGATTGTAAATAATAAAAATTTTGTTTTAATTTAATTGTGAATTTTCATTTAATGCAAGTACCTATTTTATTTCAGGTTCTGATAGAGTTAACCGAAACGAACACAATTTCGTTCAATCAACTGCATTGAGCAGAAGGAAAACGCAGGTTTCAGGCAAAAAAGCACATGTTGGCGGTCGCTTCAGAAAACTTGTTTCTGTTTCTGGAAACAGCATAAAACGAAAACGAAATGTAGGGGACACGATTTAAAAAAAGTTACATTATCATTTAAAAAATAATAGTATTATTTATGTTGCTTATGTTATTTGCGTTAATATTAAAATTAAATAAATTTTCATGATTTTGATAATTTATTTCGCTTTGTTTCACAAAAAAATCTCAAACATGATCCAAAATTATCTAGCAATTTTATTTAGTGCGACGTGATCGATCAAAACGAACCTGGGAAAGTGGAGTTGCATAAGTTATGCACAGAAATCTAGCTGATAGTGACCGGCAAGACAGAAATATGTGAAGATTAGGATACAGAAGACGCAATGATGTAAAAAAACCCGTAGATATAGATAATATATATAAATATATATACATGCACAGAGTGTTCACGAAAAAACGTATCAACTCCCAGCACTTTTATTTGGAGTCTGATTGTAACAAACGATACGATAAAAGTAGATCGTAGATAAAACGTCGTATTTGTATCGCACATGGCTTTTATGAACTCGGTTGTTTCCAAAATATTCGTCTTCGACTCGCATTTGCAAACTTTACACTATGTGCTTGTTAAATAATATACTATTATTTTTATTAATCCAAAAACCGCACAAAAAAACAACTTTTAATTAACAATATTTTGTAGGTATAATAATAAAACCTCACATCTACATAGCACAAATTACCGCTTTCTCGTCTTTCGATATTATGCTTTCTGCACATCTACTTTAGATGTTTCAAACGTTACACCATTAGCATGCAGCTGTTGAATTAATGCTGTTTTCGCGAAAGCAGCCGCCGGGGAATAAACTCCGCCGCTAAAAAACATAAGTATAAGTATTTTGAATTAAAAGTTATCAGCAAACAAACTTGTCAGGCAATTTATCGCTTTCTGTAAGAACGGTAATGGCACATAATGTCAATGCGATACAAGTAATACCATAACCGTTCGACCCGTACACCTTGGTTGTTATAGTCTTATTTATAGGTTTCTGACATTCATTGTCGACTTCTGCAACTGTGTCTGCTGCCCATCCTTCGCCGTAAAAGGTATAACAACATTTTGTGGCTCTTTGCGCTTCTTCTGAAGGTCCTTCATGCGAAATTACATTCGCAGTAAATAATCTGGGATACTGAAAACGAAAGAACAAGTCGTTGATTTTTTAAATTGTTAATTACCACGCCATTAATTCTCACAAATGTCACACAATGTGTGTTGTAGAAAACTCTGCAAACACCTTCGTAACTAGGTTTTCAAAGAACATCGTGTGGCATTTAAAGTACCTACTACTGTACCTATACCTGCAAATCTTTGTGTCGAGTTTCTTTTTGATAAACAACTGTTACAAAGTTAATTTTTTGTTTGAGTCAACAAAAAGTATATTTAATGTTTATCTTCAACATTTCAAATATTTTGGTTAATTGGATCAAAGTATTCAAGTTTCAATGTGTTCTAATTATTTAATTGAAACCTTATTTTTATTTTATTCACTGTACTACCAAAACGACACATTTTTTGACAACCCCTTTCAGTTTGGCGCACCACTCGTGGGACATCTTGTATAAATTAAAAAAATAGCTATGATTTTACCTGCAACAATAATTTTCTTCCACAACCAAATTGCATCAAGATAATAAATACGAGTCCGAAGATAGCCCCCATAATCATCGTCAATACGTTATTGATACAAAAATATGTGCGCAATTGAAGGGGTCGTTTTTTGTCAGTTTCATAAAAGTAACTTTGGGATCGCATCATAACTGAATGATCAGGATTGAATGATCCTGGAAATGGCACTGTTGCTTTTCCAGTAAAATTACTTTTATGTAGGAACGCCCTAGAAAAGTGAAAACTAATTATCACAAAATCATAAACTGTAAAAGATAAATTATAACGTTATGAAAAGTTAATTAAATGAATGAAATGGCGGCTGGGTGATCCTACGGTTGTTACCTTAAAAAATATTACTGCTGTTAAGGAAATATTGAAGAGAACAGTAAACATAATTATTGTAATTTTACAGATACACTGAGAGAAATGGATAATTGAAATTAATATTTATTTATATATTTATGAACATAAATATATTTTAGATAAATATAATTACTGCAACCTTTAACATTTCAAATTGCTGTCCATATATGAAATATAATTATATAGGGTTTTCCAATAAGAGGTGTTATTTTGAATAGCCCGTTATTTCGGTAGATGTCACTTTTGAAGCTGTAATTTTTTGACATTTGACAAGTAGAAACTACGCCATTAATAAAAATGGAACGATACACGCTTCAACAACGCATTGAAATTATTAAAATTCACTATAAAAATGGTGAAAATTTGGCAGAGACGGTTCGTAAAACTCGAACATTTTTGGGTCGTCGTGAAGCACCTTTTTATAGTGAATTTTAATAATTTCAATGCGTTGTTGAAGCGTGTATCGTTCCATTTTTATTAATGGCGTAGTTTCTACTTGTCAAATGTCAAAAAATTACAGCTCCAAAAGTGACATCTACCGAAATAACGGACTATTCAAAATAACACCTCTTATTGGAAAACCCTATATTAAGTTCAATTATCCATTTCTCTCAGTGCAGGTACCTTTTTCTTAGTTTAGGCTTCACAGATGGAAGTGGTGGCAGAAGCTTAGCCCGAATTGGGACCAATTCCTTGGCATGTCCTAAAAAATGTATTATAGATTCCCAAGTACCAAAATGAGCAACAGGTCGTTCATATTCCACTTCTGTGTACACTTCTACAGAATTAACAATTCCTATAAAAAAAAACAACAAAGGTGCTCATCGTAATTACAGTAATACAAAATTTGATAAGAAAGTATTCGTTCCATTATTATTAAATTGTGTGAGCAAGTGAAAGGTGAAAGGAAATTAAGGGTACAGGGAAAGAAGGAGGTATGTCCATATTTCTAAATTGTCCAGAAGAGCGCTTTTAGCCCTCAAAGTTTCTATGCTTGCTGTCTAATGTAAATATCAAAACTAACTATATCTCCTGACTAACTGCTTTTTTAAATTTAAACTTGGGACATGGGATAGTACTCAATGTTTGCTACAAAATAGTATAGTTATCGGGAATGGACATACCTCCTTCTTGCCCTGTACCTTTCAAATTTAAATAACTTAATTAGTAATACAGTCACACACCTCCGAACTGACTGAGTAAAAATACAATGCCAAGATCTTCTTTCCATATATTGCGGTTCAATGCTTAAATCCACATGATGCGTGCCAGTTTTCATGCAAGCTTTGATAACGGCTTCGCCATAAAATCGGTACGGTCCGACGCAATTTATTATGAGTTTAGCACGTTCAGTCATTGCTTCCAAAGAATTTTTATCATTCACATCAGCAATTATGATTGGAATGCAACTCATATCGTTACTTGCAATATAAAGAAAAAGTATAATTTTCCCAAACCAGTTTACATTATTACCGGTTTTCTGTTGATAATCGCTTAGAACAGCTTTTAACTTTTCTTTGTTTCTTCCAGCTACACCCCATGTTAATAATCTCCCTTCGATTTTGCACAACCGATTAACTTCTGGAATCGTGTATTTTCCACTAAATCCAGTCGCTCCGAAAATAATGAAATCTAAACGTCCCTTCATAATACCTGTTCGTAACTGACGAGAAAGGAGGCTCTCAAGTCGATACGTATACGTTTTTTTAAATTATTTTTTATGTAGTACCACGCATAACTTACGTCTCAGAACAGTGGCGGCTCGTGGTACAATAAAACAGGTGTTCTGCAATTTGCATCTCATATAATTTTATTTAAACTTACCTATTTTTTGTAGATCAGATCGATCCTGCGGTCTTTCTTAGTGGTAAATTTATCAATGACCTTTTCATTAAAATTTTAAATTTCGGACATACATTTCTTTTCAATAGAAAGCATGGACAAGGCTGTTAAACGATCTTCGGACATTGTATTCCGAAGAAAAGTCTTAATCCGCTTTAAAGTTGAAAAACATAGAGGTTGTAACAATAATTTCTAATAACTTTTTTGTTTCTTTTAGTGTTTTTCTAAAATTATTTTGAATGATGAATTTCAAAATTATAGACAGCTCTGTTCTCAGTCAAAACCGCACGTAACATAACGTCCGAAATCTGGGACAGAACTGCGTGAAATGCAGCACATAAACAGCATTAAACTAGCGAAAGAGTTTGGGTATGTGCAGGACGCGAGGGGAATAGTGGAGGTGTCTCAAGCAGTACTGTGCACTGCCTCGAATGGCCCGGTATAAAAACAATGGTCCGCTCCGCTGAAACCACGACAAAACTTAACTGGTTTGTTCTTAGAACAGAGAGTGGGAGGAAGGAGCATTATGCAAGGTTGCAGTGGAACGGGATGGTTGATGCAAATGGCGGATCCTTGTCAGTGGCGTACCGAATAGGATTTCCATCGCATATTTTACGCCTGCAAGGAAAACTTTTTTCGTCGTCATTCATTCAAAACCGTAGCACGTTAATGCAAAAAAAATAACAGTGACGGCAAAAAATTTTGCTCATGGATGTAAATACAAAAATGCGAATACATGGTTTGAAACTGTAAAGTCAACAAGGACAAAATTAATAGTCTCATAGAAAAACAAATGCTGTTACAAAGCTTATAGTCCATTTTCAATTTATTGAAAAAAACAGTTTTAAACAAATGTAAATTAATTGGAATATAAAAACCAAACTTGCCATCGGTCGCCAAAGCTGGTCTAATAAATATCAGGTGTAGTTTATTCGATATTTAAACTATACATTTAAATTATGTTGAGTAATGTAATTGATATGCAAATCAATCAGTAGCTCAATTTAAAACAAACATAAAGAATTGCGTAATTACATGAATATCAATATTTATTGCATTTATAAGGATAAGGTTAGTAATTTAAAAAGTAGCCTTTAGAATGCATATAACTTTGACATTATGATCTCAAACCTAAATATCAAGGCATTCATATAAGTAACATCCCACAATGAAAGTTCTTCATGACCTAATATAAAGAGTTCCAGTATTAATTTTACATGCAAAATTTATTCTTTATCTTCCAACTTTATTTTAAGAAATACTAAACTGTCCTCGTATAATGGATGCTTAAAAGAACTATAAAACAAAGCTGGAGACCTTAACTTCGTCTAGTTTTATGACCGTTAATTAATAGTAAAAATAAAAATACTCTATTGTTAACAAAGGTTGTGTTACAGGCAACAGCAAGATGCACAGAATGTGCAATAAGCTTATGTAAACTATGTGCAGAGGATCATCAGTAGTTATATCCCGAGTGCATGCCAAATACGCGAATATTTTTACGAGTGCACGGAGTGCACGAGTAAAAATGTTCAAGGATGGCATGCAGGAGGGATATATTAGGGACTATTTCCCGAAGAAAATTTCACGCAATCTTGATAGTAAGAATTTCCCGATAAAAATAATAAAAAACTAGAAATAATTACTTTTGGATAAATTACGATAAAAAAATCGAGATTGTAAAAGTACCGTAACTATCACATCTCAAATGTAAAGAAAAAAATTGAAAAGACGGGCTAATGTCAATAGTGGAAACATTTTCATCTTAAAAATGTGTTCTGTTCGTTTTGGTCAATCAAGCTCGAGCGACATAGATGAAGAAATTGGCACATTAAGACTGCTCGGCACCTCGAGACTAAATTCAGTGGTTTTGTACGTTGTCCGTACAGTCGCATTTTCAAATCTGAAAAGAAGGTCGCTATCTTATACGACGAGTACACGCTAGCCAGACGACTTCCACTTAATTACAGTTTGATATTATGTCAATTAAGCTTGTTATTAATTAAAATGTCCAAATTCACCTAGTCTTACAACTTCCTGTACGGCTCCAATTTTCAACATTTTGCTTTAAAATTGTAATGGTCTTGTAGCTTACTCATTTACCGGCGGCCCTCACTATATCGTTTTTCTTCATATACTACCGTTTTTTAATTATTTCAATGTTTGTAAATTCATGTAAAAAAAATTGCCGAGAAATGGTCAAGAAAAAAATCGCCTGAAGTCATCCGTCAGTTTGATTTATTGGGGGCACTCAAGATACTAATGTCTTGTGGTCTAGTCGGATCCAGCAAGAGAATTCTAATTTTGGTATATGAAACATTGAATGGTAACGCTGCACATTTTGGGTCTATTTTAACTACCTGTTTCCGACCTTCTTTTATATGTAAAAGAAATATCTTGGCGAAGAATGAAAGTTTATTTTAAACGTCAATATTCTCACTTTTTTTAACAGTGAACGTCTTAAATTCGGATAAAATTGTAGGTAACGACATCCAAATAAGCGATTCGCGCAAATAAGTCGCTTTGCAATTTTGTTGACTTATGTTCTTTTTGATGTTTTGATGTTTTAAATATCATTACAACTCACAGTCGCAGTCATTTGCGATTTAAGCTGGTTAGATATAAAGCAATAAGGGTTATTGCAAGATTTTAAAACACAAATATGCATACATAAGACTTTATTTCAATAATTTTTCACTTCCCTTCACACTTCTTTCCAGGCTTAGGACTGGCACAATAATTATATGTAATCGACACATCAACCAACTTTGTTAGTTACGATAGAAAAATATTGCTGCGTGTTTAAAAATGGGTATCTACATACCATGTTTTACATACCTATCAATTCTGTAACGTACTACTAAAAATAATTATCACTGCCATACTGCAATTGATTTTTCATATTTGCAACATCTGCACTATTATCTATATTTATTATTACCTCAGAGTATACTAAAATCATGATGCCGGATAAATAGATAAAAATGCAGATATTTGAAAATACGAAAAACCCGTTATTCACGTAATAAATTAATACTATGTAATACCTATTATATTAATTGTAAAATTGTATGCATCATAAATTATATTACTTTAGTTCAACTAAAATATTGTTCACAGAAGTGTGCATACTGTATCTAGATAAATACAACAGTAGCCACAAGAATTACTTACTTAGATTATATTACTTAAAATTATCATTTTTGACACGGTTTATAAAGGTTTCAAACTTGAATTGATGGGTTAAAACATTGCGATGTTTAATCTAAAAATACAATTAATAATTTTAAAATTTAAATTGAATTAAGGTGAACTACTTACAATTAATAACAAACACATGTTTAAATAATAAATAACCATTTACTATATGTACCCATAGACAGCCAATAAGCGGATTTATAAGTTGATGCGATTTAAATTCTAAAAAGAGGAAATATAAGTTTATACAAAATGATTACGTTAGGGTTGCAACAAGTCCTTGACAAGAATGTTTCGAATTTGTTGGTTTCTCGCAATTCGTGAATCAACTATTTCCGGTAATAGCGCATTTGTAAAAAAAATTTGTAAATTATTAATCATTTTTGTTTTCCAAAAATTGTCGTTGCGTTTTATTATTTGACAAGCTATATCTTTTTTTGTAAAAATTACGAAGTAGCAGATGTCTCTATTGGTAACGTGCAATTGTCCTTGTACTTGGTACATATAGTTGTGATTATCCTTCAAACTAATCGTACCGTCATCGTGCAAAGTACACGATGTAATTAATTTTCTCTCGATAGCTTCTTTTACGGTATAATCCCTTGCGGAGTAAGGACATTTCACTTCAATAGTGGCACTATCTCCTATAACGCCATCAGGAGAGGCTGCTAGAAATTTTTTTTCATTGTCTATAAATAAACCGCATTTTTCGACTTTCAAGCCATATTGCTTTTCAAATGCCAATATTGCCCATTTTTCATTTTCAATACCGTATTGCATAGATGATGATTTTCCCCCTACCTAAAAATTGCAGTACAGCAGTGATTTTACGGTATTACCTGTGTTGGTATTGGCCCTCAACTTACAAATTTTTCCAAAATTACTTCCCGTTAATCTGGTTCGTCTGTGCATGTGCCACATCGGATCTGAACTTTGATTCCTTGTATTTTTTTCAATTTCAATCGGATCAATTTTAGATAAAGTTTGAAGAAACTCGTTTTTTTTAATTTCATATTCATCCGGTCTCATATCCGGAATATCGTCTTCACTAAAACCGTAATCAGCATCTTTGCTATGATATTTTCTTTTTTTTTATTAGGAACACTCTTTTTCTTTTTCTTATCGAATTTGGTGCAGTATGCGTTCGTAAATGTACCTACCCTACCTTCATTTATTTTGTTAATAAGAATTTTAATATATGCTGGCCCATTATTATAGGCCATTACTGCCGCGTTACATCGTCCTTCATACGACCCTTTTAAACAAAAATTTATCCTTTTCCCCCCCACTAATTTGTTGACCAGACTGTTATAATTTTCCGCGGCATTAGTGTCGACATCTATTAATAAACTAGAAGCTAAACCGGCAACCCTATTTAAACTTTTCGCGAAATTTAAATATAACGAGCTATTTAAAAATTGATTATATGCTATTGCTGATGAACTTTCCTCACTACGTTTATTACAAAAATAATCGCAACAATTAGAATGATCGCCAAAAATATGGTTAGGCCAACGCCATCTTTATTTTACAAGCCGTGAACTAAGAAATTTGGCAGCAGTGTTGCTAGGCGGACATTTTGCGTTCTTCAGTTCAGTATTGCATCATTGAGTTGTTGTTGATATTGTTATAAAGTGCAGTTAACGTTAGATAGTTGTGGTATTTCCAAACCTGTGTGTATTTATCAGAATATTTAACTCAATAATTTGATATTCGACAATATAGAAAGTAAGTACATTTAACCTTTGGTTCATGCTTTTCACATGAAAACTTTTTAGATGACTAGAAAATGTTGTGTCCCAAGCTGCAAATCGAATTACGAAAGTGTATCCGTAAAGGGGCAAGCTGCAGTTACTACGTTTTCATTTCCAAAAGATGAAGAAACGAAAAAGAAATGGCTTCGAGCTATCCCGAGGAAAAATTGGCGGCCTACGAAGTATTCATCTGTTTGTATAAAACATTTTAACGAAAATGATGTTATATTAGATCAGATATACAAAAACGGTCAACTGTTACTACGTTGCTATTAGCACACCCAAAATTAAAGGAAGACGCTGTACCCACAATTTTTCAAAATCTTCCAGTTTATCTGTCTTCAACTTCAACAGTAGTTAGACGAAAGGACCCTGAAGTAAGAAGGAAAGCGTTGCAATCAAAAGAAGCTGGAAAAATTGAAGAATTTGTAAAATCTGATATTATAAATGACTTTACAAATTTTCTTGACACTTTTCAAACAAAACTAAATGGTATAAACAGTGAAACAAAGTGGAACTTTAAAATTAAGAGCAACTTTGGTGTTTGGCTGTATTTATTAAATATTGAGTGTTCTAATAGTTCTTCTGAAAGTGAAACTGAGTTAAGTGCCGCCGAAATTTTATGTAGTGTTCTTGTGAAAAGTGATTTAACATTAAAACTCTTTATTGGAAAAGAAGAAATTTCTGCTCACGATTTGAACTGGATTCTCCCTTGTGATTTAAAATTATCTCGATGGTCGCAACTTGAAAATATATTAGTTAGGTATGCCAACGTAAGTCAACACAATTTAAGGACTTGATCTTTTGAATTTTTCTTGCAAAAGTCGTATGAAAATTTAGTTATGTGTAACGAAAAAGCTGAAGAAATGGAAGACTATCAACATAAAAAACAATTGGAACTTTTAATTGATCAGTTAAACATGATATTGTTAAAAAGATGAAAATATTCCCCAGCAACTATTTTGTTTGCATTTATGGCTTATTCATATTCATCGTCTTGTTACATGCTCTTACAAGATCATTTGCTGCTGCCTAGTAAACGATATTTACAACAAATATCTTCTAGATTTAATGTAAAACCAGACAAAAATCTTTCAAATACCAAGTCACTATTTGAAACAAATTTCCAAAAACTTGACTGTTCGAGAAAAATATACAATATTACAAATTGATGAAATTTATGTGAAATCTAAGTTAGATTTTAAAGCCAATGGAATTGTTGGCAGTTCAGAAAATAATGCTAAGGATCTGGCAAAAACTATTGAAACTTTTATGATCTCTTCTGCTTTTGGTAATTTTAGTGAAGTTATTCGACTAGTTCCTGTGAATAACACAACAGGAGATCAGTTAAAGATACTCGTTAATGAGGTAATTGAATTTGTTCAAAAATGTGGTTTTCCTATAGTTGCGATACTAACTGATAACAATAGAATAAATCAGAATATGTTCACTTTAATTTCTTCAAACGAATCTATGCCAAATCCATGCTTCCCTGATATTAATACTTACCTATCGTATGACACTGTTCACATTTTTAAAAATGTTAGGAATAACTGGTTGAACAAAAAAGATACTTTTCACACTTTAATATATCCTGATTTTGAAAATTATACAATAAAACGGTATGCATGTTTCGAACATTTGCGACTATTTTTCAAGGACGAGCAAAATAAGTTAATTAAAAAAGCATATAAGTTGAGTTATAAAACTTTGTATCCCTCGAATTTAGAGAGACAAAACGTTTTGTTAGTGGATAATGTTTTTCATATGTCAACTATTGCTGCTTTACAAACGGAAGAAAAATGTACAGATACTGCAAATTTTTTACAAATTTTTCGCATCTGGTGGGATATTGTAAATTCTAAAAACCCTATCGTAGGAAAAATAAAAAGAAATGAATGGGCAGGACCAGTTTGTAGTATTGAGGATGAAAAGTTATTGTTTTTGAAACGTTTTTTGTCTTGGATAGAAGCATGGCAGTCTTTCAAGGACAAAGCTGGCTTAAGCTCCGACACATTTGAAGCAATAAGAAGAGCATCTCAAGTGTTATGTAAAATTGCTAACGATGCTGTAACAAAATTTAATGTTTCATATGTACTCTTGGGGAAATTTCAAACAGACAAGTTAGAGAAAAGGTTTGGAATGTACAGACGACTATCTGGATCAAACTATAATGTATCAGTTAGGCAAGTAATTGAATCAGAAAACAAATTACGAATAAGACATATTTTGAAAATGATCAATAAAAAAGAAGCATGCTTTAGCAACTTTGCTAATGAAAGTACTGAATCAAATTTATATAATGTTGACATTGATCAATTTCGCCCCATTATAACTTTAAATTATCTTGAATTATGTGAAATCGAGGAATCAAGCTGCATATATGTTTGTGGCTATGGAGCACGATCTGTTTGCAAAAAACTGGAATGTACTGTCTGTGTTTTTTTATTTGAGGAAGGACGCGGCAGTAATGTTTGCAACGAATATTTTGACTTTTTACAGCGAGGTGGCTTAAGTGTACCAAGTTACCATGTTAAGTGTGTTTTCTTTCATATGTATGCTTTGTTAGAATATATTGTAGCTAATAGCGTGTGGGAAACAAAATTTTTGCAATCTTCCTGTCAAAAAGGCATTTTAATTCAACTGACACAGTTAAGCTTAAATTCCAATAACTTTTTTTAACAATTTGAATTACATTGTCTGTGTGGCAACGATGTTTCTAGATTGTTTAAAACATTGTATTCTGTTTTTGCAAATATTCTGTTGAATAACTACACAAAATATTCAAAAGAAACAAATGGCACTAAAAATTTAGAGAAAAAAAGGAAATTAGCTACGCTAACAAAAGAGAAGAATAAACGTTAAAAATATGTTATTTGTAAATAATGTCATTTAATGTTTAATAAATACCACAAAATAAAATTTCCTGCCCTTACTAACTTTTGTTTTATTTCTTAATACTATCAGAATAATGATGTAGTATGGATCATTTCATGTTAGTTATTTTTTAATAAGTTTCGATTGCAACCGACGTGCAATGATACCCGGCCTACTTCTGTGCATTAATGCGGTGTTGCCAAGCATGGCTTCACGGCTTGTAAATAAAGATGGCGTTGGTTAGGCCCGTTTAAAATATCCCGTTTCAAATTATTTATTTTTAATTGCAAGGTAGAGTTTTCTTGTTTACGATATTTTACAGCGCTAACCACTGCTGTCCGAAATTTCAAAATATTTGCTCTCAAAAATGAACGCAATTCTATATTACCCCCACTAAATTTTGACAATTCCCTGAGTTTCGTGCAATAATTACGTAATATATGATTTCTACATTCAATTTTTTGAATAAAAAAATTTATTCCGTATGGGTTCGCCTCTAATATTTTTTTATAAACGCTACTGTCACCGTCTCCTATAATTTTATTATATTTTAAATTATGCATTTGCATTGATTGTTGAAAACCTTCCAAAATTATACTGGCTTCCATTGAAGTTGAAGTCCCATTCCAGTTTTTAAAACACTGGTGTTGCACTTTGATGTCTTGATTTTGATTTTTAATGCATAATCTGCAATATTTATTTTTTACACCGATATAAAGAACTTTTTTAGTTCGTGCTCCAATAATGCAGCCTACTCCCGATAAAGCGTTATAATTAGTTTTGTACGAGCGACGGGCCCAAGCCCCATCTACGATTACAGTAATTACTGGGGTACCATCTAGGATATCACCAGCTTCTAAAGCAAGCCGGTACTCCTCTTTTCCCGCTGTAATCATATCATCTAGAGCCAAGTCCTTTATATAACCGAATACAATATATTCATATTTTTGAAAAGTTTTTTCCGAAATTTGAGGTATATCTATAGTTGCGCAAAATTCTGACAGTTGTGTGTAACCTGTTCCTATGGCAATTGTACCGCTTATTACAGCTTTATTTATTTCCGCTGTATTTTCATCTGTTGAAAACGACCCTACCAATCCGCACATTTCACATTTATATTTAAACACACTATAAAAGCCAAACCTTTGCTCCCCTACAATATTAATATCGTAAAAACTACAGCTGAAACCGTCGTGTTTGATAGCTTTGAGAGAATTAAAAAGATATTTAACATTTACAATACGACGCCCACATAATTCGAACATTTGCCTATCAGTACAGTGAATATTATCGTTATTATCATTATTACCCGATTCAACATGTAATTGTTTCTTTTGTTGTGATCGCTTTCCTAAATTTTTTTTGCTTTTCCGTTTCGCAGAACATCGTAATTTTGTAACACGGGCCATTATTTTTACGTAATATTAATGCATACAAATAAAATACTACTTATATAATTATGTAACTTACAATTTAAATATTCTTAATATTTAAGTACAAACACCAATCACTATAAAACTCTACAAATATAAATATGGATAATTTAGTAATATACAAATGTTTTAAAACAGTTTTGAGAAATAAACAGTTTTATGACAATTTAGGATATTTTCTCGCAACGACAAGCGAATTGAGAATGATGGATTTTTGTATAGATAGTTTGGTGCACATCTGGAAACCACACTGGCGGGAAACTTGTTGCCGTTAGTGAATAAAAAAATATCCTGTACCGTTAGTCAATTACTATTTCATGTACGTACAGTGAATGGAAGTGAAAAATTGTTTGTTATTAGTTTGTATCAATTAAACGATATAGGATGCACATTCGAAAATTGACGGGAAATATAAATAATATTTTTCAAGTAACAAAAACTCGTTACGATGTTAAAGACGAACTTTTCCTAAGATACCTGGCGTTTGCAAAGAATAAAGGAGCGACCCAAACACGTGTCGGGCGTTGTAAATATCTGGAAATGGTGAGATATAAGTCGTTTCAAGAGAGTGATCTATAGCTACTTGACGGCGCTCTATTGTTGCAATTATTTATGACCAAGGTGGTACCCTTGGTTGCCTATCATTTAGTTGAAGAACGATCTCGTAAAATTGTAGTATTGCAGTAAACAAGTTTCTCTGCCGAGAGCCGTTAATACCTGCAAATACAATAAAGGCGAATGTTGTTAAAATGTCCAAAAATATTCACTCTAAGCACATGTGCAAATACCCGGGTATTTTCATGGTGCATCGAATACTTGGTGATATTCCTACGTTGCTAGGTGATTTCTGTAAAATGCGTTAATTTGATTGGTTGAAATTTTCTGAGGGAAATAGTCATTTTTAATTTATTGAAAAAACAGGTTTTTCAATGATAATAATACTAATACTACTAATAAGTCGTAAGAAATAAATACATCCAAGGAACTACTCGATTCAGTTTCAGAATACATATTGTACTTTTAACAAAAATTGAAAATTACTACTGCGGGACTGCTCTAACACACAAGTGAAATTTTTGCATAATATTCCTTTTGAATTTAAGCTCCTCATTTATTGGCCCTTAAAAAGTACAATTTTATTAGAAAAAGTTCTAATGCTTTCTTGGTACGACAAGTTTCGACATAAGAAATGTATCCGAGTCTCTATATAACAAAAACAGATACTCTTAACTAATAGAAATCTATGATTGAGTAAATCATAAGTCTCACAATTTACATCTAAAAACACTTTTAAAGTATCAACTTTATTATTAAAAGTTCGCAAAAAAACCTTTTGTTTAGAAATTCTGTTTGAACTTATTTGCTCCTGTTTGAAATTTTTTTCTATTTCTAAACACAATAAGATAACACTTTCACTAGGATAACTTAATCCTCCCCTTGTTTTTTTGTGTTTAATGAGTTCAAAAAATCCTCCTCATTCCCAAATAAATGTTGCACACAATTTTCGCATTTTGTTTTACTACCCAACTTAAATGCCACAAAACCTGCTATGTATTTTACTATTTCTGTGGCATATAATGACAAAGAATTATATTCCAGTGCATAGGCATGATCATTTAAAAAATTTAGGAAAACTTGCTCATCTTCAGCGACATAGTCTCTGTGTGGTACACTCTCATTTATAATATCCTCTGGTCTTTTAGAATGTGCAACAACGTTCAAAATTTTAATGTCCTCTAAAGGCACACAATTTCCCGCTCCACCTTCCCGTACTTCCGCATGTATTAATATTTTTTTATATGCAGCGGTAAATTGTCTGCAGGTTGGATTATTGTTGTACCCACCATGTGATCTTATTGTACTGAAAAAAAGCTCAAGATGATCTTGGCATAATTTATACATTGTAAGAAAGATCAAATTTGATCTATTTAATATATGATCCTCGTACAAATTTATTACGTTTTTTAACCCAACCAAAAAACCAACAAAACCTGCTCTTCTATTTGAATGGATCACAAGTGTTCCATCAACAAATTTTAACTTTAGAATATAATTATGAAAACTATCAAAAAATATTGTAATATTGCCAATATTGCTAGAACAAACTGCCTGTTTGTAACCAGTTTCTGACAATTTTCTGGAATTCAAAATATCAAACGCATCGTTAATTTTTACAATAAAGTTAGCAGTTACTCCACAGTTTTTAAATTGATCAAGTTTTAACTCATCTCGGCAATATAATAGAGCATCAGCGACAGATTTGCTTAGAAGCTGTGTGGCCAATTTGACCTTCATTTTTTGTTTAAAAAAACAAATATGCCTTTTGCGCAATTTATTGCTGAGATGGAGTCCTTCTTGTTCTTGAAGATGGTTTAAAGCTTCAACATAAGAAAAGTCTATCAATTCTCCGTTTGAATCAATAAACTTCTTTTTTTCAGCAAAACAACTGCGTATACATTTTATCATACGTGCTGAATCAGGGTGTGCAAAATATTTAACATTATTTACAGTAAAAAAAGTCTTTAAATTACTGAAGTCACATCCTAAAGTGTTACACATACTAAAATTGGTCGGGCATCCATCAAATGTAACAGAGAGCACGATAATATCTAATTGTTGCAGTAACGTCAGGCACTGTTTGGTTAAAGCAGCATTTTGTTCACTGTTAACACCGGCAACAAAAAAATAACCCAGCACACAAGCATAAACACTAATGCTTCTTTGGCCATTTGGGAACCGTCGCCAAAGTCCGCACCACCCCCAAAATTCACATAGCCATGATACTTAGGGGAGACCGGGGCTAGTTGTCACAGGGGCAAGTTGTCACAGTCGCCATAACAGCCAAGATAAACACTTTGACTGTGCGTCGGGCCAGTCTAGATAACCATTATAGGTATCTTAATTACCCTACAAAGTTTGACTATGGTCATTTAGATAGCGCCTAAATTATTCTTGATTTTGTGTTTGACAGAAGTGTAAGTAAATTTTATCGCTGTCTTTTAGAGTCGTCTGGACCGTAGAAACGTGATTCAAAGTAAGTATCAATTTTATTTTATGAAAGCCTCATCTTTTAGCTACAAATTAATATAAAAATTATAATGTGAGTTTGTAAGGTTAAAATAAATAATTTGGTTTTCATCTCAAAAGTTGGCTTGGGGCTAGTTGTCACACTGTTTTTGGGGCAAGTTGCCACAATGGCAACTTGCCCCGGTGTGTAATAAACAATATCAAAGATATTTCTGTACCATTTCAGATGGTTAAAACGTACAAAAGAAAAACAAATCGGTCTACTCCACCTACGGATATTTTAATCAGGGCTGCACGAGAAGTTAGGATCAGAAATCCGCCTCTTTCATTTGTTTGTGTCAGTTTATTTGTTTTGTTTAGTTTTTAATACATTTCTGTTTCCATAATTGAATAGAATATAAATTATACTCACTACCATTTTTTTTTTGGCCTGTGAGAACTTACCCCATATATTGTAACAACATGCCCCGCCTCGGGGCATGTTGTCACACTTTACATGCAGACAGAAAATATTTTGTTGCGCATACGTCACTACCCACGTAACACATGTACATCCAATGGACGTACATTGGACGTACACAAACGGATCACTGTACGTCCAATGGATGTACATTTTGAGACTAAATTGGACATACATCTGGACGTCAGTTTGTGGACGTTTTTGGGACTACATTTGGGATCTTTTCGAACGTTCAATGTACACTGTATGGCAATAGTATCGAGACATCTCATTGCTAGACTAGTTTAACGTCCGAAACTAAGCATGTCCTTCTCTAACTTTATGTGCATCGTTACGTTTCAGTTCCACTCATTCATAGCGTTGGTTGGCGAAAAATTCCTGTAGACCGGCCGAGGCATCCCATTACATTTTACCTTGAAACGAATTTTTCGAACTAAATTTTCAAGCTTCTGTGGTTCATTGACAGAGAAATGCACTTTATAATGCAATAA
The DNA here is from genome assembly GCA_949768715.1 of Dascillus cervinus. Classification (NCBI taxonomy): domain Eukaryota; kingdom Metazoa; phylum Arthropoda; class Insecta; order Coleoptera; family Dascillidae; genus Dascillus; species Dascillus cervinus. Next base: position 12,742,038 of record OX458319.1, on the reverse strand, counting down.
ATTAAGTAGTCTTATGGATTAAACAATTTATTATTTATTCAACATAACAAAAATGAAAATACATAAGTTTATGTGTAGTAGATAATTCTATAAAATTAACATTAAAAATATATTGAAAACAAAAGGAATTACTATATACTATAAAATATCAATTAAAATTAAAAACTAATCAAAAATTTACAAAATTACTGCAAAATTAAAATTACTAGTGTATGAGAAGAAACGAATTGGGAATAAAACAACAGAATATTTTGATTTGGTGACGGATACTTTAACGATTATTTCAATTTATGTTTAGGTAAATGACCGGCATTCCTTAAACATTTACAGGTATAGTATTATTGTGTTGTAAATGCTTTACCTTGAAACGAAAATTTAGAACGAAATTTGAAAGTTTCGGTGGTTCATTGACAGAGAAATGCACTTTATAATGCAATAAATTAAGTAGTCTTATAGATTAAACAATATACTATTTATTCAACATAACAAAAATGAAAATACATAAGTTTATGTGTAGTAGATAATTCTATAAAATTAACATTAAAAATATATCGAAAACAAAAGGAATTACTTTTACTATAAAATATCAATTAAAATTAAAAACTAATCAAAAATTAAAAAAATTAATACAAAATTAAAATTAGTAGTGTGTGGGAAATCCTCCAAAGTCGATTACTTCTTGCAAGCGATTGTTCATTGACCGAACTAATCGTTCGCAATTAGGTTGACCACGAAATCTTTCCCACACACGAAGACAGTGGGTCAGGAGGGTCGCTCTAGTCCGGATATTGTTGAGACCATCAACGTCATTCCATTCCTTCACCATACTAGCCCACAAGTTTTCAATCGGATTCAAATCAGGTGATTTGGAGGGTCAAGGAATTACTTCGAACTCCGGATGCCCTTCAAACCACCTTTGAACCACTCCAGCTTTGTGCACCGCGCTATTATCGTGAATAAATGGAATGCGTGGAAGTTCCCCTTCTGGATCGGCGTAAAGTCTGCGCACACTTGGTAACATAACGTCTTCCAAAATGTGCACATACTCTAGACCGGTCATTCGCGTTGTGGTTTCAACTAATTCACCCGGACCCGCTGCGGACATCCACCCTCATACCCCCATTGTTATACGCCCACTATGGCGAATGAATGCTACATTTTGTGGAGCGTATCGAGTATTGTTCATCCGCCATAGTGGTTTGATGCTGTTACTGTATGATTTAAATACGTTTTCGTCAGTAAAAATAGCATTTGTCCAATCCCTATCTAATTGATTGTGAGCAAATGCTATTCATTGTTGACGATGAGCAGCAGTCAAATCAATTTTTTTCGCAGGTTTTCTATTACGAAAGCCGTTATCAATTAAACGGCGCCGTATTGTGTATTTACTGCAATCTAAATTTAGCAATTCCCTACGAGCCGCCAAACTACCGAAGGGTTGCTCGGTAGCATTGGCCACCAACAACTGCTCTTGGTCAATTGTGAGTGATTTTGGCCTGCCACTTTTTGATCTCGTTTTCAACGAATCTTCATCTTTTCACCTCTTCACCCATGCGTACACTCTAGATCTCTAAAACAATTGATAAAATTGACCTAATTACAAAGTTGAAGCAATTTCGATTGTTCCATTAAAATTGTTTGTATACAGGTATACAGTTAATTTACGATAATCAAACAAACTATCAATATCAATGATATTTTTCTTATTACATTCAGTATTGAAACTGGACAAAAGTTTTTTTTTTTAAAGAGCTTTAATTTTAACAATATTGTATTATTAAAAAAAGAATACATTCGGAAAGATGGAAAAAATTTAATCACACTCACCGATAAATTGACTTGATCTATAATTTCATTTATTGGAACACCCTGTTCAAACAAAGTAATCACTTTTGCTCTTAATTCGATGGATGAATACATTTCGCAAACAGTTCTTCAGTCAACAACGTGTTTGAACTAACTATTTTCTTCTAGAAATTGGTTTAAAAGTAAAGCATTTACAACACAATAATACTATACCTGTAAATGCTTAAGGAATGCCGGTCATTTACCTAAACATAAATTGAAATAATCGTTAAAGTATCCGTCACCAAATCAAAATATTCTGTTGTTTTATTCCCAATTCGTTTCTTCTCATACACTAGTAATTTTAATTTTGCAGTAATTTTGTAAATTTTTCATTAGTTTTTAATTTTAATTGATATTTTATAGTATAAGTAATTCCTTTTGTTTTCGATATATTTTTAATATTAATTTTATAGAATTATCTACTACACATAAACTTATGTATTTTCATTTTTGTTATGTTGAATAAATAATATATTGTTTAATCCATAAGACTACTTAATTTATTGCATTATAAAGTGCATTTCTCTGTCAATGAACCACAGAAACTTTAAAATTTAGTTCTAAAAATTCGTTTCAAGGTAAAATGTAATGGGATGCTTCGGCCGGTCTACAGGAATTTTTCGCCAACCAACGCTATGAATGAGTGGAACTGAAACGTAACGATGCACATAAAGTTAGAGAAGGACACGCTTAGTTTCGGACGTTAAACTAGTCTAGCAATGAGATGTCTCGATACTATTGACATACAGTGTACGTCCATATCGTGCCGGTTCGTGGACGTCCATCGACAAACGCTTATTGGACGTCTTTGGGATTGTAAACGGATTCGTTTTGGACGTTCACTGGACGTCTTATGTATGTCCATTTTGATTCAAATTATGGACATTAATGGACGTACTTATAAACGTTGTGGGATTAAAAAATAAATAAATAAAAAATGGAAAAAGCATATATTCAAAAATAAATAAGCTTAAAAAAATTCTAAATTCAAAAATTGTTACAATAACGATCTTTAACAAATAGAACTAACCATTAACAAATTAAATAACATGAAACTTAGTCTTCAAAAATACGCATAAATAAATATGTAAATTTAAAAATAATTTGCAGTGAACAACTTTACCCATTTAACTTTAACTATTAACCAACTAAATAACTAGAAACTGAACCTTAAAAAATATGCACATTCAAAAAAAATTACCATACAGAATTTAACTAATTATTAACAAATTAAATAACATGAAACTTATTCTTCAAAAATAAGCATAAAGAAATATGTAAATTTAAAAATAACTTGCAGTGAACACCTTTACCTATTTAACTTTAACTATTAACAAACTACATAACTAGAAACTTAACCTTCAAAAATATGCACATTCAAAAATAATTACCATACAGAATTTAACTAATTATTAATAAATTAAATAACATGAAACTTATTCTTCAAAAATAAGCATAAAGAAATATGTAAATTTAAAAATAATTTGCAGTGAACAACTTTACCTATTTAACTTTAACTATTAACAAACTAAATAACTAGAAAACTTAGCCTTCAAAAATATGCACATTCAAAAATAATTACCATACAGAATTTAACTAATTATTAACAAATTAAATAACATGAAACTTATTCTTCAAAAATAAGCATAAAGAAATATGTAAATTTAAAAATAACTTGCAGTGAACACCTTTACCTATTTAACTTTAACTATTAACAAACTACATAACTAGAAACTTAACCTTCAAAAATATGCACATTCAAAAATAATTACCATACAGAATTTAACTAATTATTAATAAATTAAATAACATGAAACTTATTCTTCAAAAATAAGCATAAAGAAATATGTAAATTTAAAAATAATTTGCAGTGAACAACTTTACCTATTTAACTTTAACTATTAACAAACTACATAACTAGAAACTTAACCTTGAAAAATATGCACATTCAAAAATAATTACCATACAGAATTTAACTAATTATTAATAAATTAAATAACATGAAACTTATTCTTCAAAAATAAGCATAAAGAAATATGTAAATTTAAAAATAATTTGCAGTGAACAACTTTACCTATTTAACTTTAACTATTAACAAACTAAATAACTAGAAAACTTAGCCTTCAAAAATATGCACATTCAAAAATAATTACCATACAGAATTTAACTAATTATTAACAAATTAAATAACATGAAACTTATTCTTCAAAAATAAGCATAAAGAAATATGTAAATTTAAAAATAACTTGCAGTGAACACCTTTACCTATTTAACTTTAACTATTAACAAACTACATAACTAGAAACTTAACCTTCAAAAATATGCACATTCAAAAATAATTACCATACAGAATTTAACTAATTATTAATAAATTAAATAACATGAAACTTATTCTTCAAAAATAAGCATAAAGAAATATGTAAATTTAAAAATAATTTGCAGTGAACAACTTTACCTATTTAACTTTAACTATTAACAAACTAAATAACTAGAAAACTTAGCCTTTAAAAATATGCACATTCAAAAATAATTACCATACAGAATTTAACTAATTATTAACAAATTAAATAACATGAAACTTATTCTTCAAAAATAAGCATAAAGAAATATGTAAATTTAAAAATAACTTGCAGTGAACACCTTTACCTATTTAACTTTAACTATTAACAAACTACATAACTAGAAACTTAACCTTCAAAAATATGCACATTCAAAAATAATTACCATACAGAATTTAACTAATTATTAATAAATTAAATAACATGAAACTTATTCTTCAAAAATAAGCATAAAGAAATATGTAAATTTAAAAATAATTTGCAGTGAACAACTTTACCTATTTAACTTTAACTATTAACAAACTAAATAACTAGAAAACTTAGCCTTCAAAAATATGCACATTCAAAAATAATTACCATACAGAATTTAACTAATTATTAACAAATTAAATAACATGAAACTTATTCTTCAAAAATAAGCATAAAGAAATATGTAAATTTAAAAATAATTTGCAGTGAACAACTTTACCTATTTAACTTTAACTATTAACAAACTAAATAACTAGAAAACTTAGCCTTCAAAAATATGCACATTCAAAAATAATTACCATACAGAATTTAACTAATTATTAATAAATTAAATAACATGAAACTTATTCTTCAAAAATAAGCATAAAGAAATATGTAAATTTAAAAATAATTTGCAGTGAACAACTTTACCTATTTAACTTTAACTATAAACAAACTAAATAACTAGAAACTGAACCTTAAAAAATATGCACATTCAAAAATAATTACCATACAGAATTTAACTAATTATTAACAAATTAAACAACTAGAAACTTTGAAAAAAGTCATTTCAAAACAACACCGGTTCTTCACCACAATTTTTCTATTGCAGTTTTAATGCCCCTTTCGGAGGAACTAAATTTACACTATCTGAAAAAAAAAAAATTAGACACCCCTTTCTTAAAATCATTTAAACTTACCAATATAATCAAAGCCGCAATTATAAAATCCACTTTTTCTCTCAGATCTTGGATAATTCAAATTGCACAATACAAATTCAAGTAGGTATTATCAAACGGATTTGGGATTTGTTTCCTAAATTTATAATAAATTATTTCTGCCAATCGGTGCAGAGTAAGTTGCTTAAAACGTAAAAATATTTAAAAAAAACTTAAATTCATTGTAATTTTTACTTACGGCAGTCTCCAAAAACTATTCAAACTACACTGATGAAATAACTGTACAGACACCAAATGCATCGAACAAAAGATTAAGGGTAGGTAAATAAGTTACTTCAAACAAGGTTCTTTGACTCGACAGCCGTTAGAAATTCCGACCCACACAATAACATTTCAAGGTTACGGCATATTCACGAAAAGTAACCACCACCTTTCCAGAGTTTTTAAGTTTAAATATCTTGTAATCTTTTTTAATAAACTTAATAAGTCGTTAAACAAATCTTGTAATCTATTAATACAATTACCGTTGAATGGGGTTAAATTAATCACTGTGGATTTTAAATTTTCTACAGCGTTTTACTTTACATACAAAGTTTATTAACGTGATAATTAGTTGTAAATATGTATCACTTAATGATTTGTAGTAAAAAAAATTTGATTATTCGTTTCTAAATTAAATTATACTTAAAATAAACAACTTCATACTTAAAATGGGGTCAATTTGATTAGTGACGGAATCAAACAACTTTTTGATTATTAAACACAATAGAGGCATATTTTATCAAAACTTCATTTACAGGTAACTGAAACTAAACAATTGTTAAACAAAATTTGTATTCAAAGTGGTATCTCGCATTTTACATACGAATTGCAAAAAATCGTTCAATAGTTTAATTAATAATTCACTAGAAACTCCTTATCTCCTTATCAGAATATCAAAACAACGTATTCTTCATAAAGTCAAAATCATAAAGTAATAAAGCAGTGAGTTTAATAATGCTTTTAGTTAAAGTTTCAAATTTTTTTTCAAATTCGTTTACGGACCGATCGAATTAAGTACATGAATGTACGTACAATGAACGTCCATACTGATCCGTTTATGTACTGTCCGTTTATGTCCATAAATGTACGTACAATGGACATCCATGTTGATCCGTTGATGGACGTCCAGGTTAAGTCCATAAATGTACATCCAGTGGACGTCCCATTTATATCCATTGCTGTAATGTACATTTATGGATGAGCTTGGACGTCCATTGGACGTCCATTATAGATCCGCTTGTGGATCGTCCATAAATGGATAAGAAATGGACCACCATGTACGCCCATTGGACGTCCTGTGTTACTTGGGTAGATATAACAAATTCAACTGTTCATAATCTAAATCACGACACATGTAAGTATATATCTAAAAAAAAGATATCCCAAAATGTCAAAGTTAAACGAGAAAAAAAAGCAAACGTAAATTTTGTGACAACTAGCTCCGGTCTCCCCTAATTCCATCATATTCCACATGCTGACGAATTGCTACTTCATCAAAAACTAATGAACAAATTAGTTGCTTATCAGAATGCCGAACTTTAATTTTTAGAAAATCAAAAGATTCAGTAGTAAAACCAGGTTGAGCGTTAATAGAAGAGTACCATTTGCATAAAGTTTTAGGATGAGGCAAGCAATTTTAAAATTTTTGTCTCACATATGTATACGCTTTAGATGAAAAAAAATGTAGAGTTATTGCAAAAGCTCTAACAGACTTCTCATATTTCTTATTCACAGAGACATTTGTCGTCTTTTTGAAAAGACGTGTTATAAACTCCTTATTTTCACCAAAAGTATCAACGAGGAGATTCTCATGTTTAGACAACATCAAATTCTTTTACCTAAGTTCTGTTGTCATCATCCTGAGACTAACTATTTTTTGTTTTTGACGCCAAGCACGTTTTTGTAATTTCTTTATTTGGCCGCTCTTTAATTTGTTCAGTGCTTCCAAGTTAGAATTTTTTTTCTTCATAAATTTTTTGCGAGGGCTCTCAATTGTGGAGAATCCTGATGTAGATGCAACAACTGTTGGCTCCTCTTGTACTTTCTGCTTAGATTTGCTAATTACTTCAGTAAAATATCGCACCTACAATAACAACATAAATTAATAAACTGTAATATTATAATTAATAAACTAACATATTTCAATCTTTCAACAACAATAGTTGGTATAGCACTCAATTGCAATCGAACCTTCAGATTTGAGGACCGATCCAATGATTCTGGACTGAAATGCTGTGAACACAGGACACTGTTTTTCGTTGGTTTCCAATCCTCTTTGGTAATAATTTTCAACCAAGCGTTTAATTTTCTCTCGTCTTGGGGAAAACTGAAAATTTTATTTTTTTATTATAGGCCAAATTAAGTTAAAACTAGTTTATTTTCACTCATAAAACAAAACAAAAAACAATATTAAAACTTTGTAATTTTGTTCAAGAATTACCCACGCACGCCAATGAACCGGCTTGTCAATGTCAACATAAACTCAAAATAATATTTTTGTCTGAATTTTAACCTAATTGAATTTTAAATAAAATAATAAACATTTACCGATGAAACGTGATCCCTCGAGAAGTAGTCTTGGGTGTTTCGGTGCAGCCACACGCAGCACAACTCACCATGTTACACAAATGTTTTAGTTCTAAGTTTCTTTCAACTATCAACTATTAACTATCACTAAAGTCTTAAAAACTATATATACACTATACTCTACTCGATCCACCACAAAAATTACAAAATAAAATCTTTAAAACACAAAAAAACACTCAAAAACCACTTGGCATAGAAACCATAACAAACGTTGAGTCATACGTGGTTGATGCAAATGGCCGACTTTGTTCCCCACCTGCCGTCCATAATCGGTAGCAAATGCTCCTTCCTCCCACTCTCTGTTCTAAGGGTTTGTTGGAATGTTGGATCCTCGATTGCATGGAGTTACGAGATGCTGCGAGTTGTTGCGATTAAAAAAATAAAATTATGTGACGAAATTCAATTTTTTCAGTTAAACGTTTTTAGGCCAAGCAACAGAGCAAAATAAATGTCATAGTTTGCCATAAATACTACCCGGAAACCGACTGTGCAATTACATAAAGGACAGTTAGTAGATGAATTCTGCATAATTTCCCACTCGAGGACCATAATTTTTTTTTAGTTCTTTGCTTGTAAAATGGAAACTAGTGAAGCAATCTTAATGTTGTCAATAGACGAATTGTAGAGAATTAAATTACGAAGAGAATGAAAGGTCGAATGTCCCGATTGAATAATTAGAACCGGAGAAAACCCGGAAAACCTGGAAATTTAAGTGTTTTCTTAAAAAATTCACAATTTCCACATTTTTTAATTTTAAATGCTGAAACTTTGCACACAGATAGCTATTTATATGTATTTTATGTGTGCAAAACCCCTATAATTTGTGAAGTAAAATCATAATGTGCGAAAAGAATTCGTTAAATTTAACAATTTTATTTACTTGGTAAAGAAGTTTTGTTATTAACAAAATTAGTTTCCTAATTTTCAATTAATAAGTAGGCATGAAAATGTAAATTTTTATAAAGAATACTTTACGGGTCCAAAAATCTTATTATAAAAACGAATTTAATTGAAACTTTCGCTCACACTTTGGTATTACAGGCTTTCAACTGTCACAATAGGTATATAAAGAATCTACATACACACTATGGCGTGTTTAAAAGTGTTTTAGCGGCAAAGAACAGCCACCCTGAAGATCTACTTTTAAATTTTAAATTATCTGAAATAACATTTTACCAAATAAAATATAAAAAATATAAAATAAAATAATACTCCTAACATATTATGCGATGTGGTTACCAATCTTTGCAGAGAATATTTCGAATGACTTTATTTTTTTAAATTCTTGAATCGACTGTTTCCGGAAGTAATGCATTCATATAAAATTTTTCTAAACTACCGATCATGCTGTTTTTCCAAAAATCATCATCCCTTTTTATTATTTTGCATGCTATATTTTTTGATGTATAAATAACAAAATAACATATATCTCTATTAGTGACATGTAATTGACCCTGAATTTGGAACATGTAATTATGCTTGATTTCTATAATTGCATTATTTCCGATAAGCCCATCGGGAGATGCCGCTAAAAATTTCTTTTTGTTATCAATAAATAAACCGCAATTTTCTACTATCAGATCGTATTTTTGCTCAAATGCAGCAATTCCTCATTTTTCATTTTCAATACCGTGTTTTAAAGCCTTTGACGATTTTCCACCTATTTGAAGTTAGAATATATTCAAAAATTATTTACCTTTTCCTTTGTTATACTCATGGTCATTTTAGAAAACATTTTAAAAAAAATTTTAAAAAACACATTTAACACAAACGTATGTTTAGTCACACACAAGTATTAAAACATTTTAATTTTAGAGATTTTAGACACCAATAACTGTTCATATTTAGTTGATGTTTCGCTTTCGCACTCTCAATAAAATCTCTGATCTTATTTTCCTCGTTCTGGCCTTTATATGTTGATCTGGAAAACCGTTAAGAATGCTTATTTTTGAAAGTTTTTTAAAAGCTTTTTTTAGCTTCCAATCAGTTTGAACAACACGTCACCTGCTGCGTGCGCTTGTTCATTTGAAATTTCCGGTCTACTTTTGTAAGAATAAATATACATGTTTTCAGTAACATTTAGCCTATTTCCTTTGCATACCACTTCTTCAATTTTCATTGTGTTACTAATGGGTCCACTTCGATGTTCAGTCTCTACTAGATGCTTCGTGTATAGTGATATTGTGTTTCTTAGATTCACGTGTTCTTTATACCTCGTATAGAAACTTCTTCCAGTTTGCCCTACGTAAATTTTATCGCATGAACCACATTTTAGCGAATATACCCCGTTTAGCTTATATACATCCTTCTTTTCTATATTGGTTTTAATCAATTTTCCTAAATTATTATTTGTTATATAAGCTACGTTAATATCTAGATCTTTAAAAATTTTACCTATTTTATATGCCTCTTTTCCTATATAGTCCAATGTTACCCATTACCCGTTATCGAAAGAAAACTTTGCTAAAGAATTGAATACGATTAAACAAATTGCAATAAATAACGGTTATAAATGTAAGTATAAATAAATAAACTTACTTTTTATTGTTCCTTTGATTTACCACAAAAATTTTTAGTAGACTTAATTTAACGTAAATTTTTTAAGTTACATCATATATTTTAAAATACACTTTAAAAAGTATTTTGTCACATATACATTAAAATAGAAATTTAAAACACACTTTAAAACCTTTACAAGTTTGTCATACATCTTTTACACATAACTAAACACATCGATAATTAAAACTGTTTTTTACTATTTAACAGTTTTCGCTTATTCGCATCTTCAGTAATCATCGACTGACTGTTCTATTTAGACTGTTGTTTCACTTTTTCACTTTTTCCCTCCCCATTTCGACCCATTTGTACGTTTTTGTTATGTTATCTTTATTTTAATTTTATTTTTTCGCCGTTATTTATACTTTAATTCTGTTTATCATTTTTAGTAATATGTCATCTTTAATGCTTAGTTGTTCATTTATAAGTTGCACGTTATTTTCATTCCTGTAAATATGTAAATTTTCTGCAATATTCATCCTAAAATTATTTAGATCAGCGGTTTAAAAAATAAAAATCGCCTTGATGATTGCCAACCTTCGGATTGGAGATGGCACCTAAAGAAGAAGATAATATTAATCATTTTGTATTGAAAGAATATAAGGAAATTCTACGAGGACTAACTTGTACGGAACTTCCCCAGCAAACCCCACAAACCTCGGGGTGAACAATAGAAAATGAAAATAGTTTAAATAGTGTCTTTGCAAAACCTGAAGGCAAATTAAAAAGGAAGCGCCCAATTTCTTGTTCACTGTATAATGCTTGCAAAGGAGTTTCGGTTACGCCCTCTGCCGTTTTGCGGCGTCGTGCGTAACTTTTTTGACTCGTGCGTAATATGCTTCTTACCTCTCGCCAAAAGTGCTCATGCAAATGGAATAAACTGTTTCTATTGGAATTGTGTCTCCCAAAAGTTGTTTAAATGATGTAGACGTTAGAAAATAGCCAAATTCAGTACAAATTTGATATAACCATGAAACACCGTAAAGTGGAGCATCAGTTATCGGCGGTATTTTTAAACATGTACTATTCCTAATTTTTAATTCTTCGCGAGACAATGCAGCAATTTTTTCTAGAGCTGAACCCTTGAGATTCAGTAAACTGATACACCTTTCTATTATTCCTTTTCGACCGTCGCCTTGCACGTTCGGCATTATATGAAAACCTAAAACGCCAAAGAACATTGCCAAATGCGGTTGTTTTGGATTTATTTTGGTGCAACTTCTACAACATTTATAAAGAAAATTAATTACTTAAAGAGTCCTGAAACGTAATCAATACCCTCAGAAGTATTTAAGTGCTTAACAATCATTTCGAAACCTTGGTGGAATGTCATCAGACACTCGGAAGAAACCAAACCAATTTGTTCATTGACCACTTACAAATATTCTTGAAGAAGGACATATCATTTAATATAGTAATCTGTGCTAATTCTTACCTGGCATTCCAAGTTTTGGTTCCAGTACTGGACTAGAAGCATACACCGCATCTATTAAATGTGGAAATTTTAGTTTAGCCCACAATGTTAACGAAGCCGGGTAAGAGCAACCAAAAAGAATAACTTTACTGTTTTTTAACCCTGCAGTGGGCGCACCAATTTGAGTTACAAGTTAGGGCGCGCCGCGGTACTGAGTACCGCACTTAGAATAGTAGTGATTTCTACACATAAAACCCATTTTAAGTTAAAAAATGTATAGTGCAGTTAAAAAAATATTATTTTTTATTGCAGTTAGTTTTACAAGAAAATGCAAAAACAAAAAATTAATTAAAAAATGTAATATCATATTACTATTCTACCATATTTTCATGTTCCTCTCCATTACTGCAAGGGTTGCAGACAACAATCACGGTCTTCTGAGAATGGTTCTTGCATATAAATTGATTACATTGGCTGCAACGCACTGTTGTCGTATTATTTTTGTGTTTTCCACAAGAGAAGCATGGACCTCTACGGTTTGTTGCCGCAGGCGCCTGTTGTGGATTCTGATTGTCACTATACCTTCTTAAAAATAGATCAATGTCTTTTGGCAATGTTTTGATGAGACTTCTATTTTTTAGATGACCTGCAAGTAGTTGTTGTGATAGGTTACTCAAGAACATCCTTCGTTCGTAATTTTGTGGAAGAATGATGTTTTTATTTGCAATAAAAATGACATGTGAATTTACTTCAGCGATATTCAAATGACGTGTAAATAAAGACATTGGCCATCTCCTCGTGTTTCTGGCAGTAGAATAAAGAGCGCATTTTTGATCCACAGTATCTACTCCCCCTTTGAAACTATTCTGCCCTCCTAAGAAAGACCCCCGTATCTACAGAAATTTTTTTTTTTTTTAATTTTAGTACTTATCGATTCTGCTCGATTTATATGACATATTTACTTAATAAAAAGACCGTAAATGCAATGCTTTCTTGCATTTACAGTCTTTTTATTAAGTAAATATGTCATATAAATCGAGCAGAATCGAATAAGTACTAAAATTTCAATGTTTTTTTTTTTTGTAGATACGGGGGTTTTTCTTAGGAGGGCAGTATTGTAGTCCAATATAACGGCAGGTTTTCCAGTCGAAGCGTCTATCTCAGCGTTTTCATGCAGGGTGGATAGTAGTAGCACAACCTTATTTTTTTTGCCACATACGATATAAGCGAAAAATCATATTGAAACCCAAACATTGTTGATCCAACACAGCGGTTTTTTACTGTTAAAAATTCAGGAGGAATTTCAGTTTTATTTTTTTTCAACGTACCAGTGGTAGTAATACCCTTATCCAGTAGATATTGCGCTAAAGGAATGCTTGTGTAGTAGTTATCGGTGGTTAAGTGGCGATTTGTTTTCGTTATAGGGTCAACTAAACGTTTAACAATATCTTCTGGTTTATTACTAACGTAATATGGGCCTGGGAGCTGTTTTCCGCAGTAAATTTCAAAGTTAAACGTGTAGAATGTTCTACTGTCACAAAGAGCATATAGTTTTAATCCATACTTTGCTGGTTTTGCTGGCATATATTGGATAAATCCACATCGTCCACGAAACGGATGCAGCATTTTATCGATTGTTACAAATTCTGACAAGCTATAGTTTTTTTTGCAGTTGGCAACAAAATCAGTATGAAAAGTACGAAAAGCGGCCAATTTATCTGTTGTTTGCCTCAAAGATCTGGTTGAAATATCATCAAACCTCAAGGATCTAAATAGAACCCTGAATCGTTTGTAGCTAAACGTTGATCTACAAATCATCATTCCTGTACCATCAGCTTTCCAAAACTCAGTTATATTCGCCCTGTTGCCTTTTTTTATGGCCAGTAAGTAAAGGATTCCAATTAACGCCATTATTTCAGTTCTACACGTTTCTTGGCAGTCTCGTTCTCTAGAATATTTCACTGTTGACCTTTTATTTTGAATGTACTTATTAGTACACTGAACTATCTCGTCAATCATGTCTAGCGTAATAAATTGTAGAAAAGCATCTAACTCTGTTTCAGTGTTTCGACATACCCTAGTAGGTCCTGGTAAAATTTTTATTATATTTTTTGATTTTACTTTCGTCCCACAACCAACCAAATCAGTTGGAGTGGTTTTCCAAATAGTCTCCTTATTTTTGCAGATAAGAAAGCCAAAACTGTCTTTTACTTGTGGATCAACTGAGATATCCTCGGTTTCATCGCCAGACTGTTCTGAGTCACTGTTGGCCAAATCTTCTGTAATTTCTTCACCCTCCCCTTCACTTTCATCAGAAAAATCCATAGCATCTTCATCTCTCACGCTGTCATATTCCATCAAAATCTCTTCTGAACTAAGAAAAAATACGTAAAATGTTGTAAAGAAAAAAAAAATTGAATTGTTTGACACCAGATTATAATAAAAGAGTATTGATTACAAAGCAAATCTAATTAATTGAATAAAATTTAAGCATGATAATATAAATGTTTATAAAAAATATGAATTGAGAAAAAATTAAATCAACTTACAATTTATTCATTTTCGGTGGGTAGTTGTTACTGGCTTACTTGGAACTTCTTGCCAAACAACAACTGCTCTTGGGAGCTCCTAGGGTTTTTATATGGGACCATATTTGGCAATACGCGTGATTAGTATGTTTATAGCAATTAGCACGAATTCGCACTATAAGTAGCCCAACAGAGGGACAAGACGGTGCCCCATTTTGCAATATACGCACTTTATGTTATTTCCACATGTTATAAACAATTCGAAATTTTGCCATGTTTATCTATATTGGCAAAATCCATTTTTAATCTAATACCATCAATCATTGTACAATCATACAATTTTTGGCCACGTGTTATAAACAATTCGAAATTTAGAGTAATTATCACGTACTTTTGCCATGTTTATCTATATTGGCAAAATCCATTTTTAATCTAATACCATTAATCATTGTACAATCATACAATTTTCTTGAAATTGCAAACTGTATTACTTCAAATCCGCATAAAAAGAGACCAGAGTGTAATTTCATAACTATTTTATTTTGGAGTTTTATTTACATATTAGGACGCGCAGCGGTACTCAATACCGCAATCTGGGATCCCTTCAGGGAATGACCGATTGCTACTAACATATGAATTCAATAAAAAAAAAGAGTGTAGTGGATTTTAGTGGGATAGGTCAAAGACACATACACGAGCCAACATTTGTGTATGACTAGAGCCACGTGTATGACAAACAAAAAACTCAATTTGCGGTACTGAGTACCGCTACGCGCCCACTGCAGGGTTAAAGTAATAATAGTAGAATGTATGTAATTAATAAAATATGCCAAATCTTCTAAGGCTTGATCGATTGAAAAGTATTGAAGGTTTGTTGTATTAAGGTTGCCTGAAAAGTAAGTTCATATTTAGAAAGTGAATTTTTTATCTTTGTAATAAGTACTTATCGGGAATGCTCTTGCCATAAAATCTATGTTCTGTAAGAAACGCGTATGCATTGTGTTTGAGAGATAGATCGAACATTGGGCCTTGGAAAAAAGTAATATTAACTGCTTCTTCTGCATCACTCTCTCCTCCTACAAATATGGATATGGGACCTCCTGGTTTGTAAAACTGACCATTGCTGAAATATCTCTGGAATATTTAATTAATATTTGTAAAGTAAAAAAATAGATTACGAAGAACAGGATGTTTCCAACCTGTTTTGCCAAACTCTAAAATATTATTATTTAGTTTACAAATTCCCTGTATATTTTAAGAAACTATTATTGAAACAAATATAAGACACGATGTTTTATTTTTAAATAAGTGTAACGATAAAATTAAATACCATTTTCCATTTTCTGATGTCAATAGTGTTGAAATGATCCAATTTCTGATTGATCCAATGTTCGGTTGGTTGAAGAACTTCCGGGTCAGGTTTTAAATCTTTATTGGAAAAAGTTTTATATCCTGTATAAAAACACTAAAATATGAAATCAAACTGTAATGTTGGTGGTATTAATTAAGTTAAGATTTACTGTAATTTCCTGAAGAGTCGACAGAGTAAAAATTGCGTAAACGCAATGCCACTGCATGTTGAAGTAAAGTTGACAAAGTATTTTCAAAATGTGCAAATTCTTTAAAAATCGTTATTATATAAACTTGAAAAATCATATAATATTTAATGGCAAATTTTATGTAGGTTATTTAACATATCTTTAAAGTATTAAAAAAGTAAACTTTCGTAACTCTTTACAGTGTGTCTCACGTTAGTGTTTTTTTATTATCGATTTAAACATTTTTTCACTAAATTATACTTTTGAGGTAAAATGCCAGTCTACTACGATTTAAAATACATAGCAAAATTGAACAACTCGTATTAGGAATATTTTTATCAAAAAATCTTATTAATAAAAGTTGTTTTGAATCGTTCAAATAAGTTAAATCCAAATTTTCATTACATTCAAAAAATGTTGAAAATCTTTATAAAAAAAGGAGGAGAGAAAGCCACAAATCGTTTAACCCCAAGTTTGTGTAAATCGGGTTAACGTAAGTCGGGGTATCACTATACATTATTTTTTTATTATGCATTGTGTCACTACAACATTATCTAATCAAAGTGCAAAGATAATTTTTTTTGTAGAAGTAAATAAAATAATATTTAATAGCTAAATCGTTACATACAAAGAAAGTGCCTCGATTCTTTTTGTAATGAAAGTGCTAAAAACATTTTCCTCGTACGTACTAACGCATGCACATTAAAAAATGTTTTTCTTGAAAAAAGTATTTAAATTTGAATTGCTGTACCTATATTAGGAATCAAACCAAGTAATTTATAGCTTGATTCTACCTTAAAACTTTACTTTTATCCCTGATAAGCAATAGTACATTACATTAGGTGCATTGCAAAATGCATATCGTAAAAGCATATGTAATTAGGTGCTTTACAACACGAGTTTTTCTACGATTGTCTGTTGTTAACAAATGCTAACAGAATTATTTTGTGTATTTTGTAGTACATGACAGACTTCTAGTTTGGTTTATTGTCTTTTCCACGAGTTGTTCCTTCTATCATTCAATTTAATGCCGAGGATTATTCGCTCTCGAGCTCTCTATTCGTTTTTGGAATAAATTAAGAAATTATGTCATGTCTCGGCACCATACGTTAGGACAGGCAAGGCACATTTATTATACAGCTTACTTTTTAAGTTTTTAGATCGTTCTACTCTAAATATGGAGCTGCGCTTCCCAAAAGTAACCCAGGGTAAGCTTATTATTCGTCTGACATGTCCATCTTTTCTGTCCCATGTATATGTGCACTCTTTTACTGTCTCTAAGTGGTGGTTGTTCAATTATATATTTCTGGGAGTGTTGGTGTTGAACATTATTTTTATTTTCTTCATAAACATCTCCATTGCTACTAGTTTTTCCTAATGATCTTGCCTTGCAGATTTTCTTTACTTGCCTTTCTTCTCTCATTATTACCAAATGTTCATACCAGTTCAATTTTCTATTTGCCAGCACCTCTTAAATCAATTTTACTGCGAGTCTTGTGAATACCAATACGATATAAATGGTAAACTTACATTTTTTCTTTTTCCCTTATATCCATAATTTTTCAAAATTAAATTATACACTTTGTATTATAAAGTATGTCACAATTGAAAAAATACATATTATTAAAAAAAGTTTAAAAAACATTTTAAAAAGCTATAGTCAGTTCAGCGAATGATTGGACTGAAACTTTAAGTTATGTGCAGAGTTCAGCATTCATAATAACAAAATGTGTCGCGCGTGTCATGGTCAAGCAACGCATGCATCCGGAGCGCCGTCTTACGTCACGTGTCAAAATGTGCTTAGCTGGACATTAGAAATACTATAAATGTTACAAAAATTGCTTTAGTCTTCACTCAACTCTTTACGTAGTCTTTACTCAGCTCTTTACGTAGTCGTCATTCAGTTTTTAATAGTCTATAATTTGCCTTTATTTTGTAATCAACAAATACATAAAGTTTTTAAAAAATAACTCTCCGGGTTTTTGAAACTTAATTTTTATTACTCATTTTCAGTTTCTTTGTGTACGTCTTCAGCAATCACCGCATACTACTACTAATTTTACGTCGAAGATTTAAAAAACTTTTATGGAATTCGTTTTGTTTTTGCCTTTAAGTTAGTATATCAACTTAAAAATTGCATCATTATTTGTGCTCATTTAATATTTTTTCATCCCTTTTGTTTTTATATATACATAGTGTTTCAGCGAAATTCATCTTTGACCCTTTTTGTATTATTCTCTCAATTTTCAGATTACTTTAGAACGATTTATTAAATGACAAGGATATAAATCATTATCGATGGGAATAGTTGCGACATTTTTTTATCTAATCTTGATAATTAAAGTAATTTGCATTTTTATAAAATCCGTTAAGACCTCAACCGACTACCTATTTTCACACCTATTCTCTCTATTATTTTTATTACTTAATTAGTGTCTATTTTTAATTAACCTTTTCTCTTAAAATTGTTTATTAAGTTATATTAAACGACGTGGTGGTATTTATTATTTTTGCTAAACAATTTTTATGGAAGTTTTAAAACGTACAATTTATCACGTTATCCTTTTTTGTATTATATCGAATTTTTACCGAATGAATAAGAGATCCATTTTGATGCTTCCCGTAAAAACATGTAATAAAGGGTGGGCGTGCATATGAAATTAACTAATTCAGGCGCCTCACATTTTCTTTTTAATACAAACATTTCTGGGAAACGGTCACATGGCAGCACAAGAGAGGGGCCATCTACTACATACACCGCATAAAAAACACATGCGTCAGTACAACGTTAATGAAGGGGTTGGGAATTTAAATGTAAACATGAACCAGCCTTCTCTCATTTCACCCAATTAGTGCGCACTTTCATCCCTCGCGCATACTTATCAATTACAAAAGATATATACTTTATCTGACGCTAGTTTAATTGGCGATACAGACATTTGACGAATTAGTTTTGAACCGGCTCCCAACCGAGATCAATCATTTGCGCGCTCCGGCGAACGAGACGAAAATTTGGAATTTATCACGTGCGCACAAAAAACAATTCATTTCGTAATCTTGATTAACTAACAGTGGATTTCCATTCAGAGATAACTTTAATGGTTTGTACGGTTTGGGCCAGGTGTAATAAAATACGTGCGTTAATCAAATCGAGTTGTGTTTCACTTAATGATGGATCCAGTGTTAACGTTAAATTGTACGCTGCACCACACGCTATGGGCCTTTAAATAATAGAAACAATGAAACACAAACTTAACAGCCTCGAATTTTGCACCGCAGGTGCCATGAGAAAGCTGCTGGCGTCTTTGTGGATAATCTCTTTGATGGTCTCTGTGCAGGTCGGTATTTGTTTTTCAAATAAACATTTAAAAACTTTTAATTAACGTGAAGGCAAACAAATCGTGGAAACACAGCATATGATCAAAAACTTTCAAAATTTAAATTTATTTATGGTGGCAGTAATGAGTGTAGGTGTTTGAAAGTGTCATCACCTATAATATTTTGAGAGATTAAACTTAATTTTTATAGGATGATTCGTACTAAACACAAAGTTGGTCTTGAAGAAAAAATGCTAAGTTGAGAATAATTTAGGTATTTAAACCGTCAAATGGAGAATGCCGATAGTACTTTTATTACCAATATAAATGAAAATAACAAAGTCAAAATAAGTTTTCACCCCACGTCGTGCCCAGGCTGCATGGCAAGAATCACAGCGTTCGGTGCCTTGTTTGCGAATAGATTAGCAAAATTTAATAAATTGTAGCTGCAACAGATTCGCTTGTTTTCGATACAACTAATACCGAAAAATTTATTTCGGCTGAAATGAATTTTATCTCTGCTTGCATTGTTCCCCAAAAAGTTGTATTAAATCGTGTCACGTTCTCCCGTTAATTAATTTGTTGGAGAACGTATTCCGAGACCTCTTAAAGGGCCGCGATAAAAGCTATTTGTTTTCAAAAATTCTTGCAGAGATAAGTGCGATAAAAAATATTAATCAGATTGAATATACGTTCCGCTATTTATCTAGTTGCAAACTCACAGGACGATTACTTTATCTGGATTTCGTCAAGACAAGACAAATAATCGCAATTTTTCGGTGATTGGCGTGAAGTTAAATATTTTTCCCTCCGATCAAAGGACCAAAACTTCCAAGTCATATTTTCTCGCACTAATAAATTAATGAGTGGGTTGTTTAATCGATCAATTAAATGTGGTGAAAACAAGTCAAACAATTCCAATCCCGGTTGAGAGTTACCGACCGAGCAGACTACTTGGGAGGTCAAAAATATGGAAATAATCAGGTCGCATCGTTAAGATTTTTAGGTGCGATAAATAAAATTGTGCAAATATTTACCTGAAAAGCGAGCAGAGTGAAGCCAGAGGCGGCAAGTGCTCTTATCTGTTATCCTCCTAAAAATCAAGTGCAACTATTAAAAACGTGCAGGTTGGGCTGTGTGCTTGAAATACAGCGTGGTTACCTTAAAAAAATTGGCAATAAGGATTCTCACGCTCAAAACGTTTGCAAAAAGTAAAATTTCCGGATACACCGACATTAGCCTGCTAACAAAAATAAACTAGTCGCATTTAGGCAGTTCCGCAAATATGTTACAAATGTGTTCGTTATAGCAGCTATTGTCATACTCTGAGATTAAATTTAGCCAAATAAGAAATGATATTAAATGTATGGAGTATTCCCGTCGACCTGGGATGAACATTTAATATAATAAAAATGCTATCATTGAATTTTTTTTGCCTTAATGTGCACTAAAATAGTAAAAAGGTATTATTGATTAAACATGCATACAAAAATAGCTATTTTCGTCTTACAGAATACTGAGTTCATTATGCCATCATTATTATTGCATTTTTTCGTTAGCAATAAAATCATTTGTGAAAAAAGATTTTTGTAGTATGCACATACTAATAAAACATTCTGTTTTACTGCTGAAACTTATTTGTTTAACATTTAATAAAGCACAACACAAATACAAAAATAAAGTTAACTACAAAAAACACAATTATTATTATGAACCATTTACAATAGTCAAATATTTAATAATAAAATTAATTTATTTTGAAAATTTAATAAGATTAAAAGAATGTACAGAAGTTAGGCAAATGTCAGGACATATAATTACGAAGATGCATAGAAATTCTTTTGTCCACTTTATTTGTTTTCTTTACTAGCGAATAGCCACTCTTAAGTTTTATTTGTCTATGATTGAATGTATGTAGGATGTGTCTGCCCACCCAGACGATAAATGTTGAAAAAATAAGCTACCGCAATGAGATGTAATACAGACTTACAAGCGAAATCCTGATTTCAGTTTGTTAAATGAATAAAATCTGGCTAAAAATGACAAGAACGGAAATTATGTAACTAAACTGCTGGTCAATTAAAATTTGATTTAAATTGAATCTCCTTAGCATAAACAAATTATTTAGCTTTTTTATTAGTATTGATTACATAAATATTAGAGAGTAGTTCTAGGTCGAACTGGTAATATACCATCTTAAAATGAAGTATTGTAACATAATGATATTACGAACTCTTCAGGGAAACCCTTATGTACCTGTAATATTGAGACAACTCTCTAATGGAATGTTTATTCTGACCAATGAAAAGTTAAATTGTGCTTCGTATTAATTATAAAGTAATTATGTATTCAACAAGTATGTCAATAATTACTTACTTATTAATAACTGAGAATACATATTTGTCATTTGGATTAGTATAAAAATGACGAGACTCTTAGTTACGGAATATGTTATTGGAATATGTTAAGCAGATATAAAAATCTATTGAATGTTTAGTTTTATATAATTGTTTTACATAAATTTAAACGCTTAAAAAATTACAAGAGAAATATTTTAGTTACCTCAGTGTAACGTAAACAATATCAATCGACCTAATAAATTTTATAATAGTTGTATAAATTTATAATGTATTCATAATTTATTAGGGATTTATTTTCATTTTTTCCTTTCTTTTCGCATTATTGAGTTGTTACTCTCCACTTTTCTATACGATTTCCATCAGTTTATCATTAGATTCATTGATTCTTGAGTAAAAGTTAGCTGACAATTACTGATGATTTAAAAATCGTTAACTACATTTTATAAGTGAAAAATTTTGATCACATTAGCGATTAACAAGGTTCTCCAAACCGTGAGGTTAAATGCAAGAAATATTTATGCAACAAGAATTTGAAATAATATACAATTATGGGAGTGATATAATAAACGGGGGTTTTAAATAAAACTCTTTTTACAAATCTACGTCATTGTCGTAATGAAACCTATAAGTGCTGTGCTAACGCAAATGCATACATCACTTTGAAACCGTCACCACTAAAAAATTAAATAATTTTAACCACGCACAAGATTATGTATTAATAAAGTACGCAAGAAAACTGCCTCATGCAAAATAATATAGCATCGATAGTAATTTTCCAAGTTGGATAGTTTCCTATTGTTGTGTAACTGACAATTAAAACAAACACATTGAGCTTAATTCGATTTAAAGTCGAACTAATCCTTTTAAGTAGCTCATATCAAATTAAAATTGTTGCTGACGAGAGAACAGATATCTACAGACATTCGTCGATAATAGTAAAAGCACGCAATATATTTGGTAAGTTTATTGCAGCAGGAAATGATCGACAGGAAGTGGACAAATTCTATCAGGAAGAACCAAAATTATCGCTACAAGCCGAAGATTATTAACTGTTATTTTAACGATCCATTTATTTTATTGACGAATATCTATTTGGGGGAAATTTTTTTAAATCTTTCACGAGTGATAAAAATAGTCGAACCTGTATAATAATTTATACACATCACGTTTAAATAAAATATTTTTAAGTAAAGTAAGATAAATGGAGATAACGTAGAACGTATTTACAATTTTTTGTCAGATTTCAGCAAGAGAAGTAATTTTTAAATTAATCTTGCAAATAGATTCTAAAAATAAGACTGCATGCACAATTTTCGAATTTCTTATTAAAAATATTTTAACGGTTAATAAATATTTACCAATTTGATTCTGAAATGATATTGAGGAACTGGCAAACAATAAAAAAATTCCTCATGTAAATATGATCACTGCCTTAAATTGATTCGATGTCATAATCAAATTTAATAGCTGGCTAATAATTACAACCGACAACCAAATTATTAGTGATATGTATATGTGTCCCAGAACTCGCGCCCCAGAGAAAACAGGCAAATGCCGACGACAATTACGATTCTAAAAATGTAAACGAAAAACAATTAATGGCTTGCATAAGAGAGTTGTGAGACATCTAAGTTCCACCAATTCCAGAAAGGGAACTCTGAGGTGTTAATGTGAATAAAATCGGTTGCTAAGGTTATAAATTGGCACAATTAAATAATGTCAGAATGACATGTCCGCTAAAGTGTCAACATCAACATGTTAGGTTAAGGCAGATGTCATTCAAGATGTCACACTCGCCATCATCCTAATCAAGCTTTAGTTTGTTAAATAAAACAACAAATGGCGGTTCTGAAAAGAACCTTTATTATAACGCGTGAACTTATGTTAAAAAACAGGAGAAATGGTATAACATAATAATAACAACAGAAACAACATAGCTAAGAGGAATCACTAAACGAAAAAAATACAATCAAAGCAAATGCTCAAAGTGGCCCCCATTCATTTGCAAGCATAACCGTGCAAGTCGTTAATACGGAAAACAAGTGGAATGTCTTCAAGCAAATTTGGAAGTTCTTTGCCCAAAAAATTTGCATAAATGGCTCCCGTTAACCGTGCAGGAAATTCAAAAGGTCCTACCTAAAGAGGGAAGTTCGATGACATGTAAACTAATTTCTATTGCAGACATACCACACGATTCCCTAATAGACCAGCCCACAAATTTATGGAAAATCTTTCTTGAAATGCTCTTGGAAATAGAGCATGTGGATTTTCTTCTGCCCAGATGTGTCAATTATGCGCATTGAAGCATCCTTGTCTCCCGAAAGTTGATTCATCAGAAAACAAAATCCGAGAAACAAAATTTGGGGTGTTTTCTTCTAGATTTAAAAGCCATGTACAGAATTCCCGTCTGGCAAGGTAATCTTGTGGCTGCAAATGTTGCACACGCGTATAATGATACGGATGTTGTCTTTCAGTCTTCATAATTCGATGTACAGAAGTTTTCAAAATATTCAATTCATGTGCAACTTCTCTAATGCTTTCGGTACCTTCTTCAAAAGCATCTAAAATAGCCTCTTCGTTTTCAACAGTGCGTACAGTCCTGGAAGCCCCACCATTTTCCTTCCTATTCGGTAAAATGTGGCCTGTCTCGATGGTTCGTACGATAGCACTGAGAATCACTTTGTGATTGGGATGATTGCTGTTAGGAAAGCGTTGGGCATAAATCCTTGCCGCTTCTCTAGCATTTAGTCCACATTCTCCGTAAATTAACAACATTACAACATAATCCGCGGCAGAATACATAATTGAATGAATTCGAACGAAATCTTGAAGTTTTTCAAAAGTTTCATAGCCGACCAGTTTATTGAAAACGTAATAAAACCAATAACCTAGCAACAATGTTGGGAACCTACACCTGGATGGCTTACAACGCTCTGATTTGTCGACTAAAAATGTTCTTATTTTGAATACCGTTCAAGCTACAAATTTTTTTCTTTGGGATTTTTTATTTGTATTTTCATGAGGATTTCTCCTTTTTTCTCTGGGGCGCGAGTTCTGGGACAGCCTGTATAATATACAACAGATAATATAAGTAAGTACAGTAGAACTCATTTATGGATATTTGGGGGACTATTGAATGTTATATTTCCTCAAACCATAATGCGACCACCTTCAAATGGTGCAAAATACCGCTCTCCAATTTTTTTTCGGACTAAAACTCTCGAATCAGAACGATGTAAAGGAAATTGCGATTCATTTCTGAAAAGAAATCTGCTCCATTTACCGAGTTTCCAGCTTATCGGCTTCTAGCTACCCTGCGCTGCATTTTAAAGGCACAATGAAGTTAAAAAATACCATTTTTGAAAATCATCGCTATAAGTGAAATTGAAATGTTTAGAATACTACTCTATAAATAATGTTTCCTTAACGAATTGAATATCGGAGTTTTCGCTGCGTTTAGTTATCCGCTGACGTCACAAGTGACACAAGTCGCCTGGTCGTTCATATGCTGAACCATGGAATCTTAGTTGTTGCACCGTTTGCGCCTCTATTTCTACAGCGATAAATAGTTTTTTGAAGTTACGAAAAATGAACAACACTTTTATTATATACCATATGTTTATTTTGCTAGCGAATGTAAATTCTTTAATTAAAAAAAGAACGTTTTGACATGATGCGTTTTGCAAAGAGCTCGTAAATATTTTGTGACAAGTTTTAATTTTGTAATCTTTTCCTGTTGAAATTAATTGTATAGTAAAATCGTTTGAAATAACGGTACAGAAACCGACTTTTCGCTATGCAGCGCAGAGCAGCCGTGTCAGGAGTGACGTCACGGGGTAATTCAATTATGGGTTTTGAGCCGTTTATTTCCAACAGATTTTCGAGAAATGTGCAATAATATACATAACTTAAGATTCTGCATTTATTAAGGCAAAAAATAAAAAAGGCATTTTAACTTCACTGTGCCTTTAAGCACTGTATGTCCACCCCGCGCAGGTTTAACCGAAATTTATAAAACATTAAGATTAGTAATCCGACATTTCCGTCTCTATCTAAATGCTGTTATCATACAAAGGAATATCACTACTTATATGCATGTATCAAAGTACTTTATAAAACAACTGAGGATTTTGCTATCTTATAAATAAAATTTTCCTTGTTTACATGTTTTCTCAAAATTGTCAAATTAGTTTTTATTTTAATAAAGATTACATACATTATGACGAAATAGTGTGCTTATAAAACATGCTTAGGGATCTGATATTTCGGTTGTAATGATTAAGGCTAGGGATAGACAAACGACCGAGGCGCACAGCTTATCTAGCTTAGAAAGATACAATGGGCAGTGTTCATAAGCATCTTCTGACTAGTTACTAGGGGAGTGTGAGCTCAATCCCAACCGACATAGTTAAGACTAATCATTTTTATTATAAGGTTTGTTATTTACATGAAGGATGCAATAAATTTGATGGGTCCAGTTAACGTAAATAAATAGTAGTTTTAATTGTTTGTTATTTAATTAAAAAAGGTTCATGTCACAAAGCATAAAAAATAGTGATAACACCAATCAATTAATTCAATAATAATTTGTTAATCAGTAACTCACTGTTTCGCTACAATAATTTAGGACTGAAATATTTAGAGATTGATAACTGAAAGCTGTTTATTAATTTTTTGTTTTGCCAATGTATAGGTACTACTTTGGATTATAATTAAGATAATAATAACGTAGGTATTTAAAATACCCACAACTTCTATAAGTCGGATGTAAATTTACATCTTACCCATTAATTCAATATTATTGATTGTAAAAACTCACAATGTGTAATATTTATGTAAGGTTTCCTGTTCTCATAGTGCTGTGATTTTATAAAGAAAATAACATTATTTCTGATGTATTGACGTTATCACATCGATTGAGAATTTTTCAATCTTGTAAACCACCAACGCAACATTTTCCCATTAGTTTCCATCTTCATTGCAAACAAGTACTTTTTTCCTTTTGACCTTGTAAGAAAACAGACTTTAAGTAAATAAAATGATTGACACAATATGCGAAGTACTATTTGTCCACTAAGGTAAACTTAAAAAACACTTTTGTTGTAAGGTATTCCTGGAATTACAGTTTGTATACACAATAGAGTTAATTAATTTTTAGTTTGTATAAGTACGTCAGTGTTCATACAACTTAGGTAAATTGAAAAATTTAATATCCACGGTTTTTCATTCATTATCTTGTTATTCTATTCACATTGATCAATAATATCTTTGACGTACTTATGTCAAATTTATTTTTTTATTAAAAAATAATACCTAATTAATATTTTTTTAACACATAGGTGAGTTATTGATATTCTAACAAGTAGGTAAACAGAAATTTATTACTTTCATTTTTAATGCAACAACAATGTGATGAAATTTCATATCGTAATTAAAGCCGTTGCAGTGATCCCATATGATAAAAAGTAGCTTGTTACCTGTGTTTTTAATCTTTATATTTAAAGGGACGTGTTGTTAACTCTTCTAAGATTCTAAATAAATTAATAGTTGCATTCTACTTGTACTGTTTTAATTAATCCCTTCTTGTTATCATACATATCGGAGATTTCTTTTGCTTATTTATTTATGTCCTACATAATGATAATTATCTATTTGTAAATTTTATGCTGTTTTTATAACACAAATCGCCTCGTCTTGCCATGTATCTGGGTTTATTTATTATTTCTTCCACTGATGTTCTTTATTCACAGAAAATTTATATTTATTATTGATTTTCGGATATACCGTTTCATCTCCATCTGTTCCCAACTGACATTTTGTGTGACTTTAATCTGATGTTATGTTTTCAATAACACAACATTGTTTTTCAATAAATATTTTAATGTCAAATCTGTATCACAACAAACATTCGCTTGTCGCAAGCTTTTAAAATTTTCAGATTGGCACGCTGTGATCATGACCCACATCTCAAACAGCTTTAGTGTTTCATTAACAAAATATCCTGCTTGAAAATAGGCGATAATCCATTAAAGCAATAGTCAGAGATAAGAAAAGTAGGCCTTCAATCTAATACCAGAATCTTTTTCGTAAAACGTTTTAAATGAATGAGGCAGCATGCTATTTCAGGGAAAAATCTTCTACGATACAACAAACAGCAAATATTCATCACAAAAAAAAACAATTTATTACGACGATACATACATGAAAGGTACGGTCAAGTTGCACAACATTGTCACATTTAAAAGCTTTTAATAAAAAATAATTTAAAAACTATTCATCTAAGGCTAAAATCCAATTATAATTTTTGAACTGCGTTTTAATGTACAATCTCGTGCTGTAAATATCATGAGCCAATTACAATTCATCCTGTATAATCGATAATTAAAATTATAGGTGTAAATAAATCAAATATTCGGTGCAGTTATTGCCATTTCAAAACTGACATGTTCAATATCAGCAATGGTAATTATTTGTGCTCGAACGTTTTATTAATAAAAATGTATCAACAAACGAGCGTGCGAGCTAACGCCATCAGAAGATAACAAAAATATTCATTTATTTATGGCTAATATTTTAATTTATTTAGAAAGATTTATCGGTCATTATCACCGACATTTTTGGAACAAATGTAATAAACCAAAATGTAATTATTAACAGATGCATTTTTTTTAAACATCAATCCCGGATTTTAAGTTCCGCTTCTCATGAATGAATTTTCATTGTTATTGTCTGGAGTTATACAACTTTCAACATTGCCGTCAGATGAAAAAAACTTTCTTGTCAATTTATAAACCAGACTACATACGAATATCGTTACATAATTGCTATCTACATTGGATTCCCCCGGGATTAATTTAATCTCCGAACGAAACGCGTATGTTACTGTTTATTTGGATAAATTAATTGCATCTATAATAAAACTGCGTGAAAATGATAACCGAATTTAATCAATTCGAAAAACAAACAGAGAAAGAATTTTTCCAGAAATGCACTTGGCTCCCGTTCGCATAAAAAAGTGTCTATAAATAGCCTTAATCAAACAATTCCTATAATTTTCGGATAATTTATGTGCACATGTTGCGCGTTAGAAACTTCCTGAATTCCGCGAATTATTTCATGAATGGGACCAAGCTATTATAAGCCAGAGATAAATGCAGGTGTAATAACACGTAAAGGGCCTGTTTCCGGTGAATTTTACAACTTAAAATTTTATCAATGAAACCTGATAGATTGTATTGATTACAGACTGGAAGTTTTTCTGAAGGGACAAAAACTGAAGATTTGATGAGCGATGGTAAAGATGGTAAATAATTTCAGTTTAAATGTATAAACAAATACTGATTGATTTTCGTTTAGATTACAATTCGACATTATCACAGGAAGAATACATCCACGAAGATCTCGGTAAGTGGTTCAAATCAATTTTTTGCGTCAATCGTCTCAGTTGCATTGTTCCAGGTTTTGATCACAATGACGCTCGTTTACCGATAGCAGCTCAGGTACAAAATCTACAGGTGGAAGCCGTTTATAATATCGAATATCACCTAATACAATTAAATATCACTTGGCGACGACCATCAGGTAAATACATAATTCCTTGATAAGATAATAAAATAAATTTCCAAATTTCCTGCAGGACCAAATCAACCTGTTTCGTATGACATCCAAGTATTGCCAAATTCTTCTAATTGTGTACATCATAATCACTTTGACACCTACGATGAAGATAAAGTAAGTTTGAGATTGTTGATGAACAATTATAAATCGTTTTTTTTTAGGATCTCACTAACATTCTGGTACCTACTGGTGAACAAACAAATTTTGAAATCAAATTGGGTTGCTCGTATCGTGTTAAAGTCACAGGACAACATCACGATGGCAAAAATATTCCAGAAGTAATTTACAATGTTCCAGGTAACAAAATTTGTGAACATAACCATTATTTCATCAATTTGCGCAAGCTCAGCGTGAATTTGGTGATGGAAACTCCGCTCCCCACTGCAGTCTAAACGAGAACAATTTTAATATACAACGTTGTTCAAACCTTTCAAAATTTAGAAATAAAAAGAGATGGAGGAGGCTACAATGTGAAATAAAGAATACAAAATAGTTAGAATTACTTCAGCATATTCAATTTTTTTATGTTAACGGTTTTATCGATTATGAACAAATATATTTTTCTCAATTTCAGATTGTGTCGGACCGAAATGTTCTTGTGCCAGCTTTAGTCCAAATCCTACGGAACTGGAAGTAACTCCGATTTATCCAACGTTTCTCAATATCAGTTGGTTGTTGGGAGAATCGAACAAACGTGCCAACAATATTACTAAAATTATAATAAGGTAAATTCTTGAACGAACAAAAGGGCACATGCCAATCATTGTTCTTTGTAGATACCGCTTGCATCAAAAAAAGCCAAGACCCTTTATACCAAACATTTTCGACGACTTATACATAGCGAACAATACTTTATCAAAAAGTCACGGTTCAATTATATACGATTTCAACGGAACTTTGAAAACCGAAGAACTTTATGATTTGAGTGTATTTTTTTATAACAACTACACGTGCTATAGGAAAATTGACAAGGAATTTACCAGTACGTAACTTTAAGTTAGTTACTGTAATAATTATGTGCATTTTATTTCCAGTTCGCGATATGGAGTGGATAAAACGAACGGGAATTAAACAAGAGAATTTTTTACTGCACATCTTCCTTCCAGTTTCAACGATTTCCATCGTTATGCTACTTTTGCTTTACTACTACAGACGCAATTTGACTTTCATTAAAAATATTCTGTTTTCGTTATCAGCAAGAGCAAGATCTGAACGGCGAGACCGTTGCTACACCATCGTAAAACAAGAAGCGATAAGCAGCATTTACGTCGAGCAAGAAATCGCTGATGGAATGATGGACCATTATGAATTCCCGAGAGCGCGAATAAAACGGCATCAAGAAATTGGAAGCGGCGCATTCGGTCAAGTGTATTTAGCTACCGCGACCAATATAAATGGAAAACCTGGAAATACAATGATCGCTCTGAAAGCTCTCAGAGGTAAGTTATAAATAATCGCAAAACCGAGACTAGTAATAAAATAATTGGGAATTTTAGAAGGGGCTCCTTGTGAAGAAATTGACGACTTCAAGGCGGAAATTGAAATGTTGAAGAAAGTAGGAAATCATCCTAACGTAGTGTGGATGTTGGGCTGTTGCACGTTAAGTGAACCATATCTTATGCTGATGGAATATGTTCCTTGCGGCGACTTGAAAAACTATTTACTAGGATTAAGGGAGGAATGGAAATATAAAAAAATTAACCCTGTCTCTCCCACTCGTACACAGTAAGTTTTTACAGCAACATTGAAGTTTTATTAAAAACATAAATTTTTGTTGTAATTAGAAAAATTAGTTAACGTTCATTTCACTTTTGATTGTAATAATTTTGTTGTTGATAACATTAAAGAATATGTTCTCAAACTGTTGTAAATTATCTACCTTGTTGTAGATTGAGATCTTATACTTACAATATAATTAAATTTATTTGCAGTACTTCAGATGGATCATACATTATTCCAGACAGTCCGATTTCCTTAGTCGTTTCGATTCCCGAAAGTAAGTTGTCTACATTTTCTGCGACATGTCTGAACACATTTATTTGCAGCCGAATATACGATGCTTGGCAGCGAGGGTATTCACACTCCGACGACTCCCACGAAAAATTTCAATAGAATGTTGGAAAAGGCTTTAGATCACACGGAACTGCAAAACTTTGCATTGCAAATTGCTTATGGAATGAGGCATCTCGAGAAAATTGGAATCACTCACCGCGATTTGGCCGCTCGCAACATATTGATCAGCGAAAATAAAACGTTAAAAATTTCCGATTTTGGCCTCTCAAGATCTGGTCCGTACATAATAAATAATAAGTCGAAAAAATTACCGTTGAGATGGATGGCTTTAGAATCCATCCAAGAACACTTTTACGATAATAAAAGTGATGTCTGGTCTTATGCTGTGGTGTTGTGGGAAATAGGAACTTTAGGTATGTAAATTGGAAATGTATAAAAAACAGAAATATTTACAATATTCAAATTACAGGCGCCTTTCCGTATGATCACATTCCAGATACGATCCTAATATATTTCTTAAAGAAAGGTGAACGTTTGCAACGTCCAGAAATTTGTACAGATGAACTGTATGCACTGATGTTAAGGTGCTGGTCTCGGGATCCAAGGCTGCGACCTTCCTTTTACGAATTAGTTGAACTCTTAGATGTTAAGAAAAAACGTATTTATGTAGATTTTAGTCAGTTAAATCCTTCGTATATATTTCCCCCTACAGAAGAAGACGAACCAAACAATGACTGTGTTGCTGTGAATGTGGCTTGAACTTATCGTTAATATTTAAATCGCCCGAAGACTGATATAGATAGGAATAGTAATGAAATCATCTAATGTGATTTTGTTCAAATTTTTTAATAAAAAAATGTAAATATTATGAAATATAAATAGATCGTCACTAATCCAACTCCTCGGGGCTTTTAGTCACAACAAAGCAATTTCATTGCAAATTTCTTTAGTTAGTTGAATTCATATTTTCAGAAACAATTAATAAACTTTGCATTTTTAAAGTATAAAGTGGAAGAACTACAGGAAAAAATATACCTACTGATAACGAGTATATGGGAAGAAAAAAATATCTGTAGTAGTACCACAGAATACTAATAAATACAGACAAAGAGATTAAAATGAGAGAGAGGTGGAAGTGACCTACTGCATTAAACGACCAATCGTATGCATGCGTAAAAAACGCATGTTTTTGTGCATCACTCATCGGCATTAGAGAGAAAAAATGACGTTTTATTAGGTTAGTACAGGAAGACAATATTTGTCTGTAAATGTGAACCGCCCCGATTAATGTTGCGAGCACGCGCGTTGCAGTTGGTCTATTAACGCTGTCTCTTTTTCTTTATTATGTACCCACAGTTCCATCTCTTACCTGCACTACTGACTTAAATATCCGAGGTCACCGGCTTAAAATGTGAAACATCAAAGGTTCCGAACGGAGTGCTGCTGTGCTAGTACTCAGAATTAAACATCCTTTCGAAATATGCAAAAAAAGATAGGGCATTTCATTTAAGAAAATATTATTTTTGTGAATATCTCAAACAGTAAACGTTTAATTGTTCTTTTGCTTTCATTATATTAATCAGTAGAAGAAACACCAATTCCTTGCTAATTAACCGAGTTTGTAGCTTCAATAATAACAAAGTTACCAATGGTGAAAACTTAATATAACACAACCTGAATTTATCATACATTATATTTAATTCCACCATTAATGATTTTTAACAATTTATTGCAATTCATTCAATCCATTTCGAAATGATATCTTTCATGTGACCTTTTATTGTTTTTAATTCCTCTGTTACGTCTTCATCGTCAACAGACAAATCAGCGCAATGATGCATATCTGACAACAAATTTAAGAAACAGGAAATGAATTCTTAAGTAATTGTTTTACTTTCAACGAAAAATACTGGTGCCGAATCAGAGACATTTTTCATGGGCACATTAAAATGCCAAGGATCAACTCCACCATTATAAATAACAACATTTTCCAACTTTACATTTAAACTGCCAAATGTTCGTTTTGTATGTGCCAGTCCCTTATTTATAACATCAGGTGTAAAACTAAAAAAAACTGTATCAATATAAATCCAATATTTTAATCAATTGCAACACCTTGAACTGAAGGTATTATAGCATGAGGTATAAAATACATCTAATGGAATTTCATTTCCTAAAATTTGTCCTTCTGGGGTGGTTGTTTCATAGAGACCTAATTCAGTACACAATTGATATAACCAAGAATTACGAAAAATTGGTTGCGTAATTGGAACGTTTAAGCAATTTCCTTCTAACTTTTTAGCAGCAATTGCCGCAATGAAGATCCATTTTGTTGCATTAATTGATCGCACACTTCTACTATATCTTTACGACCTTTATTTTGAACATTTGGCATCAGTAAATACCAGAATGACAAAAAAAAATATCCAACATACGGCTGTAGAGGATTTATTTTAGTGCATGTACTTAAATAAGAAAAGGGTTTATTAAAGAAATCATCTGACATACATACTGGAGAAGTGATTACTTTAAAACTTTCGATACAAAATCGATACCGGATGTTGAATTTAAATGTTCTCTTATTTTGGTAAAACCGTCGTAATAAATTTGAAAACATTTATGTGAAACTAAATTAATCTGGTGTTCAAGCACTTCATAATATTCTGAAAAAAATAATTTGAAATACCTAATGTTGCAATATTTAGTATTGTTCTAACTAGGGATTCCTATTACTACTGGGAAAACCGGACTGGAAGCATAAACTGCGTCAATCAAATGCGGAAATTTAACTCTGGCATATGACGCTAACATTGCTGAATAGGAACCACCAAATAGAACAACTTTACTGTTTTTTAATTCAGCGGTGGTTGACTTAACGTGGTCAATAAAATAAGCGAGGTCCTCCAAAGCTTGATCTACTGATAAATATTTAAACAATTGTATGCTTGAATTTCTAAAATGACAGAATTATATTTGCAAATTAACTAAAATCAAATTTACTCGTTTGGAAAACTTTTATTTTTCTTAGCAAGATCAAACATTTGACCACTTTCGAAAATATTTTCGAAATCTTCATCGATATTCCATTCTCCGCCTACAAAAATGAATATAGGTCCGCCAATCTTGTAAAGTTCATTTTTCGATCGATATCTCTACAAAATTCATAATTTGCTAATGTAATAATAAATAGGTGAAAATGAACCATTTTCCACATTCTACTGTCAATAGGATCGAAATGATTTAATTTTTGATCAATCCAGCGATCATTCGTTTTGTTAACTTTCGACTTGGAATTTTTAAGAATTCGGTTGAACATGTTGTGGGAAGACTAAATAAAATTTATCAATTTATCATTAAATTATGAAGCACTGCTTTACACATATTTCTTGGATAGTTAGTAGAACTGAAATAACCAACACAAGGTGGAACTGCATTTTCGCACAAACTGTTTTGGTGGCCTTTAAAATTTTTATTTTATACTCGTAATTTTAAATCCCAATAGACAAATATAATAAAAGCAACAAATGACTGAAACATGAAAAAGCAATAATTTAAGCGTGATGCTGCCGTTATTTAATTATTACATTGATAAGCAACAATAAATGTTTTACTGCATGATCGTGCATTGTAAAATGTGTTTTGTTCTATCGTGTCCTTGAAACATGCTGTTTCTTACTTTTTGCACAACTTGAAATTTCCTGTTTTTCTCACTCGCCCGGAATTTTGAAAACGGTTTAGACAAAAATATTTTTAACTTATTGTTAGAATTAGGTCCTATTGTTCAAATCTTTGATTACAGAAGCGCATTACCTAGATTCCTGAAAACGTCGTAGTTATTCAGGCGTTAGATATTCGAAGAACTAGTTAAGCAGGCATCGGAGAAAAGCTGCAACTAGACGATGGAACCAATCAACAAATCGTGCAGAGCCCTGATCAACCCTAACCATCTGTAAAATTGGGATTTATTTCATTTTTCGAATCTGAATATTTCCCGCCTTCCAAATTCTGTCGTATTTAAGTAATGCGCATGTCTTTTTATGGCGAACTGTATGTCTAGATGGTTAACTTTATATTGTGACTATTTGTATGTTTAGTGGATGCTGTGTCTTGCAACGTCTATAGTATATGAGCAAGTAAAGAAGGTTTTTATCCATGAAAATGAAGTTTGCTGCACGAACCGATGGCGAGTGCATGTAATCATTTGAGTGGATAAAAACCTTTACTTGCG
The DNA here is from genome assembly GCA_949768715.1 of Dascillus cervinus. Lineage (NCBI taxonomy): Eukaryota > Metazoa > Arthropoda > Insecta > Coleoptera > Dascillidae > Dascillus > Dascillus cervinus. The sequence continues at coordinate 12,706,525 of OX458319.1, read as the reverse complement.
AGTATAATACAATACTTTATCTACGATCATCCATACAAAATAATAAAAGAAATTCTTAGTTCAATATTTTGAACAGCACATTTCATTTTCTTCTTCCAACATTTTAAATTTTTCGGTCACGAAAAACTGCTTCACAAATCACGAATTTCACTATTAATATACTGTGGTACGTTTTGCTGTCAAATACTTTAGTTTTGTTTGGTTATGTTGTTGCAATTAATGCACACTGTTACCAACGTGACAATGTTGTAAAATAAAAATCTCAATATTTTTAATTTTCATTGGTCGAAATCTCGATGGATAAAAGTTCTGTCAATTTTACCCATGGCTGGGAACCAATAAGAAGCTCTCTTTAATTTATCCATGGATAAAATGATAATTTAGAGTAGAGATTTCACATCAATAATGTTTATATTATATAATGATCGTAGATAAAATAATTTTCACAAAAATTTATACAAGCCCAGATACTAATGTAGTTTATAAAAATTGAATCGTATCTATTAAGCTTTAAATTTGATCGAAGATCTTATTAAGTGGAGTAATTTAAATATTTATGTACCTAAATGAAGAACTTGAAAAATAAATTAATGTTCTCAAACCTGAACAATTAAACAATGTCTAAAGATTGCCAGAAAAAATCAAATTAAAGTTTCATAAAGTAATGGTTGTACCAGAACTTTTAGACTAGACTTTTAGAACTAGACTTTCACCAAAATAGAAAGATTACATGTTGTTAGATTACAGAAGAAAGAAAGTGATATGACCAGAATTAGATATAGTATACATTCAAACTGCCTCAGCCCTCCATATAGTGAACACTTTCCGGTTCCATAAGTGCTCATTATGGAGATCCCAATGTAGTAGGAACAATGGAAACAAGCAAAAATAATTAGATAGAACAAAACAGGATGGAAGCTACAGGGGAAACAAGAGCGGGATAAGTAAGGTAACACTAGTAGTATAGCTATGACAGTTCGGGGCCACTTTGATATCAAATTGATATCAGTTTAATCGATCAGTGATTCATGTGTGTAATTAAGTTAATGAGGTGATTAGCCTAATGAGTAAGTAGCTTAATGAGTAATTAATGACTTCTATGACGTCACCAGGTATGAGTCATTAATGACCTTTGGGTTTAAAGGTCACTGGACGCATTCTTATATGATGACGTCACCATGTAATTAGCTTAATAGGTTTTTAATGACCTTTAAGTTTCAAGGTCAACAGGTGCATTCTTATGTGATGACATCACCATGTACTTAGCTTAATGGGTTTTTAATGACCTTCAAAGTCAACAGGTTCATATTTCATGATGACGTCACCATGTAATTAGCCCAAGACCACTGGGTGCATTCTTACGAGAGTTTGGCGAATGCTGGTGAAAATCTGAGATGTAGGTTGCGGTAACTGACAGATAACTGATAAACAACTATGTGCGATCCAACGCTAGGTTAGCAGCTCATACCTCATGTCGGATATCTAATTATCTAATTATCTAACATCTAACATCTAATTATCTGATATCTGATATCTAACATCTAATTATCTGATATCTAACATCTGATTATCTGATATCTAACATCTGATTATCTGATATCTAACATCTGATTATCTGATATCTAACATTGATATGATTAATAATATACTTGAGTTAAAAGTTTGGAAATTTGTTAAACCCGACAATAAATTCAAAGGAAATTCCAGGAATGTGATTAGAAATGTGACTGTTAACCTCATTAGAAAGTTTTCTTGTTCTAATGAGTAACTAATTGATAAGAACTCTTAGGAATATTCGCAGTAACCATTCTAGTGCTATATCAAAATAATTGCGAGCGATAGTTATCACAATAACATACAAAAAAAAACTAATTGTAAAATATGCTCGTTAAACACATTAACTAGAAATCAAAAAACATTTATTGAAATAACTCAAATAATATCTATTACAAAAAGTATACCAATCTTAATTATTGAATATAAATACATTCTTTTAAATGCTTTTTAATACATTTTAAGATGTTCCATTTTCTCTAATGCGTATGCATAAATATTTAGCAGACTCATTTTAGCGATGTCGCAGAACTTTCTTTTTTTAAATAAAATTAGTTCGTACGCATTAGAGAAAAAGTGATTATCTTAAAATGTATGAAAAAAGGTATTTAACACAGTTTTCATTTCACCTCCACAGATATGATACCAAAGTGGAAAGATTTTACAATAACTATAAATAATAATTATGTGCGCTAATAGGGAATCTGCAAATTTTCTACTCATAAGGAATATGCGCAGTAACCGTTCAAGTGCTATATCAAAATAATTGTGAACGATAGTTATCACAATAACTCAAAAAACTAATTGCAAAATATGCTCGTTAACTCAACATCAAAAACATTTATTGAAATAACTCAAACACTATCTATTACAAAAAAGTATACCAATCTTACTTATTGAAATATAAATACATTCTTTTAAATGCTTTTTAATACATTTTAAGATATTCCATTTTTATTTATTTATTTATTTATTTTTAAAATTTTTTTTTTTAAATCTAATGCGTAAAGATGACTCATTGGAAAGTAGTCTGAAACACAACCATATAAAAGGCGACGGTAACAGAAACCACTTAGTTGACATTTTGATTTCGTTGTGAGTAGTGTTTATTACATCGTTACAAAATGTCTGCTATTGAACACAGTGTTCGATTAGTGAAAATTTTACAAGAGGCCCTTGCCTTTCTTCGTCATGACGATGCAGCACGTATACAGCATTTCATCACTGCATCAAAAAATCATCTTCGTGCTTTAAAAGCATTGATGCGTTCTACTGATACGACTGTGGCGCAAAAACAAAGTGTTGTGTCAGTGTGTGGACAAATTCGGGGTGCAATTGTTAAATTGCAAAATCTACATCATCAAGGTGCCGCTATAGGTCAACGTAAGGAAAAGCGCAGCGATGGGGTAAGGTGGCAAGATATTGAGACGGCCTTCGCAAGTCGTATTCGAACCGGGGCCATCATAAATTTAAAACATATTGATATTCAAGCATTCATGGCAGATGCCGAGATGCTAACTAAAATTCGAGTTCGAAATGCGGCGAAGAAGGAGGATAATATAAAGGTTGCTACGGGTTTTTCCCGACCGCGTAGTAATAATTGCTCGGCTAAGCTCAAGTCGGTGAGGGAGTGAATTGAGAACAATTAGCCTTCGAGGTTACCTGGGAAGCGTTCTCTCGCTGTGCTCCGGAAGTTGTTAGGGCGCCACTGCTTTTGTGTGGTCGAAATTCCACGAGAGAAAGTAAAGCAGAACTTTCTCTCTCGACGATACAGGTTACAATAAAGATGTTAAAGGAGATAACAAGTATATTGACTAGATCAATTTATGTAATAACCGTGAGGTTATTATTTACCACACAATGGTAATGCAACGAAAATTACTATTTACATAAATCGGAAATATCACAAAAGGGTACCCATTCGGCTGATGGCCAATAAATTGCATAACAGGAAATGCATAACAGGAAATCAGAAGCAAGTAACTTAACTAGAGCGATTATGCGTCCACGCAGGTCCACGCGTAGACGGATGATCTTCGATTATTACGGGCTGGAAAAGTCATCCGGGTGGATCTTCTTAACGCCGATGTTCCAGCGGGCCGGTGGTTAATCACGGCACGATATTTTTATAGCATCCCAGTATTTACACTGGGTAATGGGAATAACTCACTTCCCTTAATAAATTAAATTAGCACCCAATCACTTAGACCAACGTTCAGGTTCTGTCTTTTGTTTGCGATTTCTGCGCACTTTTCCCCGGTCACATCAGATTACAAATTCTGCTTCGCCGAGAGAGAGGGAGTTTTGGACTGTGTCTAAATTGTCTTCGTGCGGCACATCGCGTGCAAGCATGCAGATCAAAATCGCGATGCCGTAAGTGTAAAGCGTCCCACCATACGCTGCTTCATTTTGAGAAGTCAAGTCCTGTCGCAGAACTAGATGCCAAAACTGACGTGGCCCCCCTAACGGTAATGACTAGCTGTACAACAAAAACCGGGGTTTTGTTAGCCACTGCATTGTTGCGTATTTTAGACGCCCGCGGCAATTATCAAACAGTTCGTGCCATTCTGGACAACGCCAGTCAAGGCAGTTTCGTTACGCTAGCTTGTCTTCGACGATTGGGCCTTCGTTACCAAGCGCATCGTTTAGACGTTACCGGAATCGGATCCACAAAAACACAGACCTCTGGCGGTGTTCTAAATTGTGATATCGTGCCCGTGCACGCAACCACGCCGGCTTGCAACGTGTCTTTACACGCATTACCAAAAATTGCGGACAATATGCCCAGTCATGCTGTAGATGCCACCCAATGGGTTCACTTATCAAATTTGTCGCTTGCGGATCCACATTTTGACCTCTACGCTCAGCTATTACTGCCAGGAATTGTTCATGGGACATCCGTAAGAGAGCCCTCGGCCATTAACACTATTTATGGTTGGGTCGTCTGCGGTCCAAGCGGTACTGCGTCGACAGCTACTACAAACACTTTTTTACTACGGTAATTAAACCGTCGCTAGTGTCGACGTTGCAAAAATTCTGGGAGATTGAAGAGCCTCCAACCAAACAGCATACGTCTCCAGACGATGCCCAATGCGAAAGGCTCTATATTGATACGGTCCAGCGTGACGATACCGGTCGGTACACCGTTTCGTTACCTTTCGCAGTAGATCGTCCCACTTTAGGTAATTCGCGACCCGCAGCTATACGACGGTTCCTCTCGTTGGAGCGCCGGTTAGCTAAACAGTCAGAGCTTAAACAGCAATACGCTGCCTTCATGCAGGACTATCTAGATTGTAAGCATATGGAACCGGTTCCAAACGCTACGAGTACCACGAACACCTCTTATATTCCACACCATTGTGTACTCAAACCAGAAAGTACAACCACTAAACTTCGCGTCGTTTTTGATGCCTCAGCGCAATCGAACGGCCCGCGCTAAACGATCTGCTGCTACCGGGTCCAAAGCTGCAACGCGATATTGTTGCGATATTGTTGAACTTTCGGCTCCATGCGATTGCTTTCGTTGCGGACATAAAACAAATGTTTAGGCAAATCTGGGTTTCGCCTGCTGATCGCGATTATCAGCGTATCTTATGGCGATTCTCCGAAGATCAACCTATCACCGAATATCGCCTCAATACGGTCAGTTTCGGTGTTACATCATCGCCGTATCTCGCTATTCGTACTCTTCAGCAATTGGCGATTGACGAGAAGCACTATCCTGACGCATCAGCTGTTTTAGAGACCGATTCGTACGTAGATGATATTGTCACCGGCGAGGACACGTTGGAGGCCGCGCTTGCACTCAAACAGCAACTAAGTGACTTATAAGGAAAAGGTGGGTTCAAGCTTAGGAAATGGCTGAGCAACGACACCGACTTCTTGGCTAGCATCCCGGATGATTGCAGACAAGGTCCGGTTACTTTCGATGAGGATTGTTCGTATAAAATTCTCGGGTTGCATTGGCTGACTAGCGCGGACGCATTTTCATATAATATTGCAGCAACCAATGCCCATTGCACAAAACGCGCGATTCTGTCCGACATCGCTCGCATCTTCGACCCATTGGGATTCCTATCCCCATTGACGCTCTTTGCAAAACAACTAATCCAAACTTTGTGGACGTTGGGCGTAGACTGGGACGATATCACTCCACCGAATGTCGTTGGTCGATGGACTGAATGCAAATCTCAACTACCTGATCTCGCGAAAATCCAAATCAACCGACACATCGCGTTGACCGCGGCGCATCGCTGTGAATTGCACGGTTTCGCGGACGCGTCAGAAGTAGGGTTTGCAGCGGTAATTTACATTCGGACCGAGTCACTTGATGGTCCTTGTACGGTACAAATCATTATAGCTAAATCCAAGGTATCGCCTCTAAAGCGCGTTTCTATCCCTCGACTCGAACTGTGTGCAGCGGTACTGCTCGCAAATTTAATTGCCACAGTTAAATCAACTCTTCATTCAAAAGTGAGGTTCGATCGTACGTATGCATGGACGGATTCTAAAGTAGCGCTCGCGGGGATAAAATCGTCACCGCACCGATGGAAAACGTTCATAGCCAACCGCGTTAGCTCGATTCAGGACCAGGTGCCTCCGGAGTGCTGGTATCACGTCCGCTCCGGGGACAATCCGGCGGACTGCGCGAGTCGAGGCGTTTTACCCTTTGAGCTTCTTAACCATTCGTTATGGTGGTCGGGTCCCGCCTGGTTGCGATCACCACCCAGCGAATGGCCCACACAAAACACTTCGAGCACGTTAGAACCCTCTACAGCAGTGGAGGAAGAGCAAAGATTGACGTTATTAGCCGCTATTGCGCCAGCCAATAATATTCTAGCATTGTTAGAGCGTTATTCGTCGCTAGCAAAAATAAAACGGATTATTGCGTACTGTTGCCTGTTTGCCAACAACTGCCGAATACAACAGCGCACGAACTCCAAATTATCGGAGCTAGACTTGCATCGCGCCCTCATGTATCTAGTAAAGCTTGTGCAGGAAGTCCATTTCGAGGAGGACCTCCACAAACTACGGGACAAACAGCCTCCTTCAAAACAACTTCGAAAACTTAGCGCCTTTCTGGACGACCACGGCGTCCTCAGGGTGGGCGGACGCCTAGCTCAATCCAATTTGTCATTTGAGAGCAAGCATCCAGCCTTATTACCAAGTCATCATCGACTTACCTAACTCATCATTGAGGAGGTCCATCGCGAAGCATTGCACCCTGGGTGTCAAACTCTTTTGTATCTGCTCCTTCAGAGATTCTGGATATTGTCTCCGAGGCGAGCAATACGTCGTTGCTTATCAAGATGCTGCCAATGTTTTCGCACCAACCCCACGCCCTTACAACCTCCAATGGGGGATCTGCCAAGTAGTCGCGTCGGTCAGCTGAAACCGTTTCAATGCGTAGGAGTAGACTACGGCGGGCCATACTTAGTCACCCTTGGTCGGCATCGAGGTGCCAAATCGTTTAATGCATACATTTGCCTATTCGTGTGTTTTGCAACCAAAGCAGTTCACATTGAACTAGCCTCGGACCTAACCTCGGAAGCGTTTCTCGAGGCCCTTCGTCGTTTCATCGCGCGTCGCGGTCGTTGTAGCCAAATCTATAGCGGTTGCGGCACTAATTTTGTAGGAGCCAACAAGGAATTGTTGGCTATGACTGAACTCGCCGCAGAGACAGAGCGAATTGAGTGGCGATTTAATCCCCCTTCCGCGCCTCACTTCGGAGGTCTGTGGGAGGCCGGAATTAAATCTGTCAAAACTCATTTGAGGCGAATCATCGGAGAACAGTTGCTCACGTACGAGGAATTGTACACGGTTCTTGTGCAGGTTGAAGCTGTGCTCAACTCGCGACCGTTGTGCAGCATCAGCTCAGATGCAAATGACATGACGGCCCTCACTCCGGGTCACTTCCTTACTTTAGAACCGCTGACATCGGCACCTGACCCGGACCTCAGCCACCTCCAACAAGGGCGGCTGAACCGTTGGCAACTGGTACAAAGAATGAACCAAGACTTTTGGAAACGTTGGCATTCTGAGTATCTACACACGTTATCTCAACGTGGAAAGTGGTTACAAACGTCAATGCCCGTCGCTCTTGGCACCCTTGTGTTAATCAAGGAGGACTCTAGCCCTCCATTGCGTTGGAAACTGGGCCGCATCACGGCCCTACATTCCGGCAAAGACGACGTCTGCCGCGTAGCGACGTTGCGAACGACCACCGATACGATGCTGCGACCGCTGGTTAAACTGTGTCCGCTACCGGCGCAGTGAATTTTCGTAATTTTTTTTTCGTTTCTTCTCGTTTAGTTTTTATTTCTTCTTATTTAGACTTAATTTAATAATTTTTAGCTGCGTCAGCTAAGTATCCATAGTTAATAAAATATTTGTTTTCGCATATTTTGGTGGGCGGAATGTTCAGTACAGACCTTCGGCTGCCGTCAAACACTTCTTTGTACATTACCGACAACCGACTCCTATTTAGTTCCTTCCGACCCCCCAAACCCCTCTCTTCGAAAAATAGACACATCATCTCGAAACTTCGACGTGAACACAAGTGAAGTGAAAATAAGTGAATTTAATTGTGACTACCCGTAAGTACCTTTATTCCCTTTCTCAAACACACTTTAACCATTTTATGTTTTCGGTAAATCATTTTATGTAGAATGTCTGCTTGTTCACTCATCGCACTCCAAAGCGATACTGCAGACCACTATTGATACACCGCTTTATAATATTAAATTATGAAACTCAGGATGCCAACTTAACCAATAGTACTCCGACTCAAAAAATTAGAATCTGACTCAGACAAATCTTATTGTGACTTAGAAAATTAGTTTATGTCTCAGAAAAAGCTTATTCTGACTTAGAAAAAGCTTATTCTGAGCCAGAAAAAGCTTTTTCTGACTCAAAAAATTAGATTCTGACTCAGACATATCTTATTGTGACGCAGAATAAGCTTATTCTGAGTTAGAAAAAGCTTATTCTGAGTCAGAAAAAGCTTATTCTGAGTCAGAATAAGCTTTTTCTGACTCACAAAATTAGATTCTGACTCAGACAAATCTTATTGCGACTCAGAGAATGTTCATTCTGACTCAGAAAATTAGTTTATATCTCAGAAAAAGCATATTCTAACTCAGGGAATTAGATTCGGGTTCAGAAAAAATCATATTCTAATTCTGAGAATGTTTATTTTAACTCAAAAAATAGTTTATGTCTCAGAAAAATCACATTCTGACTCAGAAAATTAAATTCTACTTCAGTGAAATCATATTCCTATTTGAATTTATTATTTATATGTATTGTGCGGTACAATTAAATGTTTAATACAATCCAATGAATTATTATTTCAAGTATATGTACAGTTTGAATGGTTAGGAGTTAGCTATCAGAGGTCAGCTATCTTAAAAAGCATTTAAAAGAATGTATTTATATTCAATAAGTAAGATTGATATACTTTTTGTAATAGATATTATTTGAGTAATTTCAATAAATGTTTTTTGATTTCTAGTTAATGTGTTTAACGAGCATATTTTGCAACTAGTTTTTTTTTGTATGTTATTGTGATAACTATCGCTCGCAATTATTTTGATACGGCACTAGAATGGTTACTGCGAATATTCCTAAGAGTTATTATCAATTAGTTACTCATTAGAACAAGAAAACTTTCTAATGAGGTTAACAGTCACATTTCTAATCACATTCCTGGAATTTCCTTTGAATTGGTATAAAATTTTAAAATTTATTGTCGGGTTTAACAACTTTCCAAACTTTTAACTCAAGTATATTATTAATCATACCAATGTTAGATATCAGATAATCAGATGTTAAATATCAGTAATCAGATGTTAGGTATCAGATAATTAGATGTTAGATACAGATAATTAGATGTTAGATATCAGATAATTAGATGTTAGATAGCAGATAATTAGATGTTAGATAGCAGATAATTAGATAATTAGATATCCGACATGAGGTATGAGCTGCTAACCTAGCGTTGAATCGCGCATAGTTGTTTATTAGCTCTATCAGTTACCGCAACCTCCATCTCAGATTTTCACCAGCATCCACCAAACTCTCGTAAGAATGCACCCAGTGGCTTTGGGCTAATTATATGGTGACGTCATCGTGCATGAATCACCCTGTTAACTTTGAAGGTCATTAAAAACCCATTAAGCTAAGTACATGGTGACGTCATCACATAAGAATGTACCCAGTGGCCTTGGGCTAATTACATGGTGACGTCATCATGCAAGAATGGACTTGTTAACCTTGAAGGTCATTAAAAACCCATTAAGCTAATTACATGGTGATGTCATCACGTAAGAATGCGCCCAGTAGCCTGGAGCTAATTACATGATGACGTCATCATGCAAGAATGAATCTGTTAACCTTGAAGGTCATTAAAAACCCATTAAGCTAATTACATGGTGACGTCATCACATAAGAATACGTCCAGTGACCTTGAAATGACTCATTAAACTAATTGTCTGATGACGTCATGTGACCTTTAAACCTAAAGGTTAATGACTCATACCTGGTGATGTTATAGGGGTCATTAATTAGTCATTAAGCTAATTACTCATTAGGTTAATGACCTCATTAACCTAATTACACACATGAATCACTGATCGATTAAACTGATATCAATTTGATATCAAAGTGGCGTAGAACCCGTATAGCTATACTACTTACATCCGCTCAGTTCACCCCCGCAAGGCGCCAGGTTATGATGGCATAACGAATTGAGCCCTCAAACACCTTCCGAGAAAAGCAATAACTTTTCTACTCGCTATCACAAACGTAATGCTACGACTGCGTCATTTCCCCGCCCGGTGGTAACTCGCAGAAGTAGTAGCGATCCACAAACCCGGCTAGGATCCGAAATTCCCTCAGAATTATCGGCCAATCAGCCTCCTTTCGACTTTCGCCAAAGCAGCAGAGGCCTGCATGCACACAAGAATCAAGGAAGCTCTGGAGGAACTCAACATAATTCCTCCGGAGCAGCTTGGATTCCACGACAAACACTCTGCTCCCGATCAGGTTCTCAGGATCGTCGAGTACATCACTCAAGGATTTAGTAACAACCAGTACACGGGTGCTATTTTTCTTGATGTCGCAAAAGCGTTCGACAAGGTCTGGCACGACGGACTCGTTCACAAATTAATAAGTTTCAATTTCCCATTACCACTCGTGCGTCTCATCCGCTCCTATCTTTCAGGGCGAGAATTCAGAGTCAAAGTTGACGGCTATGGCTGATATACCGATTCCGATTCCGCATGAAGCTATTTTAGCGCAATACGCTGACGACACCGCTTTTCTTTCTCGCGGCTCCGAACCAGAAATTGTCACATGTCGCCTTCAGCGCGTGGCTGACAACCTGAATGGTACTCGACATGGCGTATTGCGTTAAACCCCGCGAAAACTCAAGCTGTCCTCTTCACTAAGAGGCGGCAAGGCCCGTCAGGCAACGTCATCTTATTTCAACAACCAATAAACTGGCACGCCTCCGCGAAGTATCTGGGTGTCATCCTTGACAATAGACCCTCGTGGAGGCCCCACGTAAACCACGTCCGACAAAAAGCCTACGCGCGTATAGCTCAACTTTTCCCTCTGTTCGGTCGTAACAGTGTGTTGTCCATTGACAACAAACTGTTGCTATACAAAACGATTATCCGCCCTACTCTCACATACGCGATTCCTGTCTGGGGATACGCGCCGCGTTCTTACATGGCGTCGGTTTACGCCGTCCAAAACAAAGCCCTTCGTTTGGTTGCGAGCGCACCCTGGTTCGTTCGTAACACAACCATCCTCCGCGACCTAAAAATCGAATCTCTTTGCGAACACACCGTCTCCCTCGCCGAAAAATTCTTCCAGCGAGCCACTGTCCACCCGAATCCCTTGATTCGGGCGTCAGTGGACTACGAGCCAAATCCACGCGATCGCGCTCGCCGTCTAAGGTCCATCCTCCAATAATTACTGTCCCCGCGGCTCTCTCTATCCGTTATTTACGCTCTAAATTAAATATTCTTTCAGTCAAAAGTAAAGGGTAATTACTACTCAACACTTTCTGTTCCAGTCCAAACAACATCCGGGCTAGAGACGATTTTTTAGTCAGCGAATCTGACTCTACCTGTTCGGTGGACCGACAGGTGCTTTGTTTAAAGTTTTTTACGTCTCCCGAATAAATTAAAAAAATAAAAAAATAAAAAAATACTCACACAAATCATAATAAAAATGTCACAAACCGTGCAGGCGCCGGATTCGAATTGCGAATTCGGGTAATTTTTGTCGCCAATTTTCAACTATTGGTTCCAACGAATAGCAAACAGGAAACAATGCTTTTAAATAAAGTCAATTAATGTCCCTCTTCTTAAATTATTTAAATAACAGATGGAATAAAGAAGTGCCTTAATTTTGGTTTCAAACTTGACTGATAGCTGTTTGGTCGCTTTTTCTGTTTTAACTCGGGCGAAGGAATTTATTTTTGTGGTGAATCTAGTCTGATAACACTCGCTTACGGGCGTTGGCTGTTCAATTTCGAATGAGAATTCTTAATGTGATTAATTTATAATCTAATTAAGTGAAATGAGTAATTGGGACCGAATTAAACTGGAAGTTGAGGAATTCATCATCAAAGATGAGCCTGTTGATACGGTGGACGAATTGGAGGAAGAAGAAAGTCATGAAACTGGCGAAGAAGATGAAACAACTAATATTAACTCTGATTCTCATTGTTTTGATGAAAGTCAGGTAATTATTATTTATAGTCTTGGTTTAAAATTATTTTGTTGCAAATTAATTGGTTCAATGGCTTTGTTGCTATTAAATAGTTTATTTTAATTTACATTTCAAGGTAAAGGAAGTAGAAGTTGAGATTGTTGATACAGCCAACATAAAAACTGAAGAAGTTGATGAAAGTGAACAACAGGAATTTCAAGCAGAGTGCAGTTCTTCTTTCGGGGGGAAAATCGACCAGCAGTTCAAAGACGAGGACAGCAGTAGCTTACAGGAACAGGGAAGTGGAATTGAATTTCAATGTAAAATACCAAAAAACAAACTTTCAAACGACACATTAATTCAGTTCAAGAAGGGAAGACAGCATTCAAGTGCACAGTATGTGGAAGAGGTTTTGTGAGGAAGGATAACCTGACGCAACACATGAAAACTCATCGAGGAGAAAAATTACTCAAGTGTCCAGAATGCGAAAGATATTTTTTGTGGAAAAATAATCTCAAACAACACATGTTAATTCATGAACAAAAAAAAAAGAATTCAAGTGCGCAGAATGTGGAAAAAAGTTTTTGCTGAAGGGGACACTTAAAAGGCACATCTGAACGTCCACAAAAGCAAGAAATCATAAACGTGGAGAATGGACCCTTGACTATTTGAAAAGTTTGAAATAAAATATTTTTAAAGTGTTGGTGTTGCACCATTTGATGTAACTGTGTGTTTGTTAATATTACGATATGCCAATTTTGGTGGTCTTACTTATTTTTATTTAACCTTTGCTCCTGTATTAATTCACATTTTAATTTTTTTGGCTTTCATTTGACCAATTTTTTAAGTTATTATTGCCATGAATTGAGGGTCTTCTATATTCAATAATATTGAAACTGTCACGAAATCAATTTTTAGTGCAATTTTCTTCAATTTTGATTTATCTTTCAAAAACAATTTCGCATAATTTTGTTATTTGGAATACTGTTACCTACAAAATTATAAAAATTATAAAAGTTGGCTAAAAGAATTCGGGTCATTTTTATAGCCAATTTTCAACTTTTGGTTCCAACAAATTGCAAACACGAAACAACGCTAGATGGGTACTCTAAATAAAGCCAATTAATGTTCCTCTTCTTAAATTATTTAAATAATAGATGCAATAAAGTAGTGCCTTAATTTTTTTTCTAAATTTGGCTGATAGCTGTTGGATCGCTTTTGCTGTTTTAATCCTGAAGAAGGAATTTATTTTTGTGGTGAATCGAGTCTGATAATACTCGCGTTTGGGCGTTGGTTGTTCAATTTCGAAGCAAAATTCTTCAATTACTTTTAAATTCTGATCAATTTATAATTTAATTAAGTGAAATGACTAATTGGGACCGAATTAAACTGGAAGTTGAGGAAATCATCATCAAAGATGAGCCTGTTGATACGGTGGACGAATTGGAGGAAGAAGAAAGTCATGAAACAGGTGAAGACGATGAAGTAACTAATATTAACACCGATTCGCATTGTTTTTGAAGGAATATGGGTTTAAAATTAAATTAAAAACTCAGATTCAGAAAACCAATTGCTTTATTAAAAAGTTAATTCGAACGACAATCACTTCCAAAGGTTAACAGTGGAATGAATAACAGTCATATGTGTTTAAAAATCTTAATGATATTTATGGTCTGGGAACCGCCCCGACCAGACGTATGTAATATGATATCTAGCTTAAGGGTTGCTATTAACATAAGCGTTAAAAATTATAAACAGAGATCCTTTGATTACAAATGTGAGATTTTATTTTTGTCGAATTTCCATAGTTTTGACGAAAGTCAGGTAATTATTTATAGTGTTGGTTTAAAATTAATTAGTTACAAATTAATTGGTTCAATGACTTTGTTGTTATTAGAAGTTGAAATTCTTGATACAACCAACATCAAAACTGAAAGTGAACAACAGGAATTTCAAGCAGCATGCAGTTCTTCTTACGGACGGGAAATTGATCAGCAGCCCAAAGCCGAGGACAGCAGTAGCTTACAGCCAGAGGGAAGTGGAACTCAATTTCAATGTAAACAATGTCTGAAAGTCTTTGCTAGGAAAAAGTATCTCAAACAACATATTAAATTTGTTCACGAAGGGAAGAAAAAATTCAAGTGCACAAAATGTGCAAAAGAGTTTCCGTATATGTCGCATTTCAAACAACACATTTTAAGTCATGGGGGGGAGAAAGCATTCAAGTGCGCAGTATGTGGACAAGAGTTTCTGTGGTTGTCGAGTTTTAAACGACACATGGTAACTCACGGAAAGAGAAAAAATTCAAATACCCAAATGTACAAAATATTTTTTGAGGAAAGACAGTCTCAAAGAACACATGGAAATTCATAGTGGAAATAAACCCTTCAAGTGCACAGACCGTGAAAAATATTTTTAGAGGGAAAGTGATCGCAAAATACACATGTCAACTCATAAATGGGAGAAATCATTCAAATGCAGAAAATGTGCAAAACAGTTTCCGTTTATGTCGTGTCTCAAACTTCACATGTTAAGTCATGGAGCGGAGAAACCATTCAAGTGCGCAGAATGTGGAAAAGATTTTTCGTTGAAGGCAAATCTCAAGAGACACTTGGCGATCCATAACAGCAAGAAATCATAAACATGGAGAATGATAAGCTTTTGGAAAGACTAATTTTTAAAAAGTGCAGTTTTCATACCTAACACGCATTCAAGATTAACCTAAGCAAAATTATCGATAACATGGAATGCACTCGTTGTATTACTAATGATAATTAGTTGTAAACATGTATCACTTAATGATTTGTAGTAAAAAAAATTTGATTGTTCGTTTCTGAATTAAATTATACTTAAAATAATTAGTGATCAACTTCATACTTAAAATGGGGTCAATTTGATTAGTGACGGAATCAAACAACTTTTTGATTATTAAACACAATAGAGGCAAATTTTATCAAAACTTTATTTACAGGTAACTGAAACTAAACAATTGTTAAGCAAAATTTGAAATAATTAGCAGTTATAAATTTGTATTCAAAGTTGTATCTCGAATTTTATATACGAATTGCTAAAAAATCGTTCAATAGTTTAATTAATAATTCATTAGAAACTCCTTATCTCGTAGATCTAATCAGGATATCAAAACAACGTATTCTTCATAAACTCAAAGTCATAAAGTCATAAAGTAGTGAGTTTAATAATGCTTTTAGTTAAAGTTTTAAATTTTTGGATACATGTCGATTCGTTTACGGACCGATCGAATGAAGTACACGAATGTACGTCCAATGGACGTCCATACTGATCCGTTTATGTACTGTCCGTTTATGTCCATGAATGTACGTCCAATGGACATCCATGTTGATAGGTTGATGGACGTCCAGATTAAGTCCATAAATGTACATCTAGTGGACGTCCCATTTATATCCATTGCTGTAATGTACATTTATGGATGAGTTTGGACGTCCATTGGACGTCCATTATAGATCCGCTTGTGGATCGTCCATAAATGGATAAGAAAAGGACCAGCATGTACGTCCATTGGACGTGCTGTGTTACTTGGGTTGCTCCTTAATTAATTCACATTTTAATTTTTTTGATCAATTTTCAATTTATTATTTCCATGAATTGAGGACGTTGTATGTTCCATAATATTCAAACTGTGACGAAATCAATTTTTAGTGCGATTTTCTTTCATTGTGATTTGTATTTCAAACGCGATATAAACTACAATAAACAACAATTTCACAAAATTTTGTTATTTAGAATAAAGTTACCTACAAAATTATAAATATTAATGAAGTTACATGAATGAAAGCTGGCTTAAATGGAAATTCGGGTAATTTTTGTCGCCAATTTTCAACTGTTCGTTCTAACGAATAGCAACCCGGAAACAATATATTTAAATAAAGTCAATTAATGTTCCTCTTCTTACATATTATTTAAATAACAGATGGAATAAAGAAGTGTCTTAATTTTGGTTCCAAACTTGACTGATAGCTGTTGGGTCGCTTTTTCTATTTTAACTCGGGCGAAGGATTTTATTTTTGTGGTGAATCGAGTCCATTGATAATATTCGATTATGGGCGTTGGCCGTTCAATTTCGAATGAAAATTCTTTAATTAATTAAAATTGTGATCAATTTATAATCTAATTAAGTGAAATGAGTAATTGGGACCGAATTAAACTGGAAGTTGAGGAATTCATCATCAAAGATAAGCCTGTTAATACGGTGAACGAATTTAAGGAAGAAGAAAGTTATGAAACTGGTGAAGTAGATGAAATTACTAATATTAACCCCGATTCTCATTGTTTTAACGAAAGTCAGGTAATTTATTTATAGTGTTGGTTTAAAATAATGTAATTACAAATTAATTGGCAAAATGGCGTTGTTGCGACTAAGTAGTTTATTTTCATTTACTTTTTAAGATGGAGGGATTAAAAGTTGAGATTCTTGATACAACCAACATCCAAACTGAAGAAGTTGATGAAAGTGAACGACAGGAATTTCAAGCAGCGTGCAGTTCTTCTTATAGACAGGAAATTGACCAGCAGCCCAAAGACAAGGACAGCAGTAGCTTGCAGGAACAGGGAAGTGGGACCCAATTTCAATGTAAACAATGTATGAAAGTCTTTTCCAAGGAAACATATCTCAAAAAACATATTAAATTAGTTCACGAAGGGAAGAAACAATTCAAGTGCACAGTATGTGGAAGAGGTTTTGTGAGGAAGTGTGATCTGAAACATCAATGAATACTCATGAAGCAAATAAACCATTTAATTGCACAGGATGTGGAAAAGAGTTTGCGCGGTAGTCGACTTTAAAACAACACTTATTAAGTCATGGAGGGAAGAAAGCATACAAGTGCACAAAATGTGGAAAAGAGTTCTTATTGAAGGGGGACCTTAAAAGACACATGGTAATTCGTGGAGGAAAAAAAATTCAAATGCCCAAAATGTACAAAATATTTTTCGCGGAAGGACCATCTCAAACATCACATGAAGATTCATGGAGGAAATAAACCATTCAAGTGCGCAGAATGTGGAAAATATTTTTCGACAAAGAGTAATCTCAAAATACAGATGTCAACTCATAAACGGGAGAAACCATTCAAATGCACAAAATGTGCAAAAAATTTCCGTTTATGTTGTGTCTCAAACTTCACATGTTAAATCATGGAGGGGAGAAAGCATTCAAGTGCGCAGAATGTGGAAAAGGTTTTTCGTTGAAGGGAAATCTGAAGAAACACATGTAACGTTAATTTCCTACCGTAAAGATTGTATCATCAGAAGTTTAGGGAATTGGTAATTGGCGGTTTAATTCAAATACATTACGTTTGGGAGTTCCATCTGTGGAGATCGGGAAGTAGTAAAGGGGTCATAAGATGGCCGCACCGGAATCGAATTCAGTCGTGTCTGGTAGCTTGAGGAAGGCGGTTGTGGGAATACTTAGAAATTATAAGGGAGACCTCCTGGTTGAGTGATTCGTGTGGAATCTCGGGGTCCTCCTTTCGACAGTTTGTCGGATTTGGTCTACAAGTATCCGTTTGTGCGGTTTCCAGGAAAGGAAAACACTCGACTTGTTGTCGGTTTAAAAAAAGACACAACTGATCTACCCTCATCTTCTTAAGCCGTTGGTCATCAGAAGGTAATTAGGCTGTTTATCGATTCCGTGTGTATCGCAGAGGCGATACGGATGGATATTTTTACCCGGAAAAATCCGTGTTCCTTTTTTTATGTGGAATGTCAAAATTCATGACCACATGTTTGCTATACTTCTGTTTAATATTTCATTTCTCTTGTAGGTTTGTTGTTCTTATTTGTTACTTGCTACCTATCTGCTTGCTTGTTGTTTGGTTGCTTGCTCGTTGGCATAGACTGCGTGGGCGTGCATAAGCTCGCATCGGCTCGCGTTGCAGTCCACTTATCTGCATCGCGAACCCAGCCTTTTCCAACCGTTGGACTGGCCGATCGGCTAACTGTTCGAGCTCCAATGGTCGTAGGGTGAATTCAGGGTGTGACACACATGATGATCCATAACAGCCAGAAATCATAAATATGGACAATGAACAGCTTTTGGAAAGACTAATTTTTAAAAAGTTTGAAATGATTTTAAAATGTTGGTGTTGTACCCTTTAATCTAACTGTGTGTTTGTTAATATTGGTGGTATTATTTATTTGTATTTAACCTTTGCTCCTTTATTAATTCACATTTTAATTTTTTTGACCAATTGTTCAATTTATTATTTCCATGAATTGAGGATGTTGTCCCAAATAACACAGGACGTCCAATGGACGAACATGCTGGTCCATTTCTTATCCAATGGACGTCCAAGCTCATCCATAAATGTACATTACAGCAATGGATATAAATGGGACGTCCACTGGATGTACATTTATGGACTTAATCTGGACGTCCATCATGGATGTCCATTGGATGTACATTCATGGACATAAACGAACAGTACATAAACGGATCATCAGTATGGACGTCCATTGGACGTACATTCATGTACTTAATTCGATCGGTCCGTTGAGTTTATGAAGAATACGTTGTTTTGATATCCTGATTAGATCTACGAGATAAGGAGTTTCTAATGAATTATTAATTAAACTTTTGAACGATTTTTAAGCAAGTTGTATGTAAAATGCGAAATACAACTTTGAATACAAATTTATAAATACAATACCGTAGAATGGGGCGAAAGTGATTTCTGGGAATTAAATTGATAACTAAGTCAATTGCAAACTTTTTTTAATTTAGTGCTTATCCTACCGCCCTTGCATTTACCACTTCGAATTTACAGATAAATTTGGTTAATTGTAATTATAATTCAGTTTAATTCTGCTTTTTAGTAGTCCATTCAATTTATACACAAAAAAAGGCCAACCTTGCAGAAGGTCGGTGTACAAATTGATTGGGCTCCTACAAAAGTATTTTAACTTTTGTATAAACACACCATCTGGACACTTACTTTTGTGAATACATATCCCGTAACGAATTTGGAATGTCGGCTGAAGCAAAGAATTACCGCCTTTGCAGTACAGGTCAATATGCTGGACATTTGGTTTTAACGCAACTTAATTGTTCGGTCCAACTGACGCCGATTTCGTCACAATACCGAGATATTTTTTTTCAAAGACATCTGGTTTTACTTAACTTTGGGTGAAGCGCATCGAACTTGTTTTATTTTCACTTCTAATACAACAGTTATATTAGAAGTGAAAATAAAACAGGTTCGATGCGCTTTACCCAAAGTTAACAGTTCGTTGCAATTTGACGTTATCATTAACCAATTTTTCATGTGAATTGTTGTTTTGTTTGTTACAAATGTGTGTAGTTGAATTTCATTGCAATAGTTGCAACGGGTTAATTTTCGTTGCGACTCGTCCGTGAAACCCTTCAACGAATCGAAGTAAGTAAAAATGACAATGTATTTAAGTTATTTTTTTACTATTTTCTTAATTGCTTTAGGTAACTCACTTTACTGATTAGGATAGTTTATTATGAATTTACAAAACAAATCCCAAGTCCGCTTTATAATACTTGATAATAATGTACCTAAACCGAGAGAATAAGTGTAATTGAAGCGTTTTTTACAAAAACAACCATAGTCCTAATTTTTTTTTGTGATATTACTTATGAATATCGAGTGGGCAATGGCTGTTTTTGCAGAACAAGCAAATATTTACTTAACTATAACGTTGGACTATGTATCTTCTTGCAGAAACCGATTACACCATTCGATTGGGCGTCCAAGAAACTCTGTAAATCAACACTAACCGCGAAATTCGCATTTTTGGACTATGGTCGTTTTTGTAAGAAGCGCCTCAATTGCATCTGATTATATTGGTAAGTTAAAATGATTTTAAAGAAGTTGTGTAATATTTTCTTTTTTTAGAAAGTGTCAAGTTAAGTAAATTTATTCGAAAATGGTGGATAAGGACCGGTGTTGCTTTGAAATGATTTTTTTTTCAATGTTTCTAGTTGTTTAATTAGTTAATAATTAATTAAATTCTGTATGGTAATTATTTTTGAATATTCATATTTTTAAGGTTAAGTTTCTAGTTATTTAGTTAATAGTTAAAGTTAAATAGGTAAAGTTGTTCACTGCAAATTATTTTTGAATTTACAAAATTCTTTGTACGTATTTTTAAAAAATAAGTTTCATGTTATTTAATGTGTTAATGGTTAGTTTTAATTGTTAAAGTTCGTTATTGTAACAATTTTTGAATTTACAAATTTTTTTGTACGTATTTAAAAAAAATAAGTTTCATGTTATTTAATGTGTTAATGGTTAGTTTTAATTGTTAAAGTTCCTTATTGTAACAATTTTTGAATTTATAAATTTTTTTAAGGTTATTTATTTTCGAATATATGCTTTTTTCCATTTTTTATTTATTTCTTTTTTAATCCCACAACGTTTATAAGTACGTCCATTAATGTCCATAATTTGAGTCAAAATTGACATACATAAGACGTCCAGTGAACGTCCAAAACGAATCCGTTTACAATCCCAAAGACGTCCAATAAACGTTTGTCGATGGACGTCCAGGAACCGGCACGATATGGACGTACATTGAACGTTCGAAAAGATCCCAAATGTAGTCCCAAAAACGTCCACAAACTGACGCCCAGATGTGTGTCCAATTTAGTCTCAAATTGGACGTACATTGGACGTACAGTGATCCGTTTGTGTACATCCAATGTACGTCCATTGGATGTACATGTGTTACGTGGGGTTCCATAATATTGAAACTGTGACAAAATCAATTTTTAGTGCGAAGTTGGTGTTGTACCCTTTGATGTAACTGTGTGTTAATTAATAATTAACTTAGTAATTGTCCACACATGAGATAATTTTTATGTGTTTGTTATTAATGAGTTGTGACAATTTCAGTGGTTTTATTAATTTCTATTTTACCTTTGCTGTTTTAAAAATTTGCAATTTGATTTTTTTGGTTTGCATTTGAGGTATTTCACTTCCAGAAGCAAACAGTAACTCGCAAGTGTTCAATAAGGCATTAATTATAACGGTTTAAGTATGTTCTGTAATCTTGAACGGACCAAATCAATTCTTGATGTATTTTGTTGTTTTCCTTTGCAAGAGGTACAATACCCAAGTCCTGTCAATTGCATTCAACAACACACATCTCTTTTGAATTATTGAATTTCTTTCACTGCTATCAACGATATCGAAGGCAAGACAGTTGCTAGTTTGGTCTTGCTGTCAAATTCCGGATAAAGAAAATTATTTGTTTGTTGACATTCTTAAAAATAGTAATCTCCAGTGATTCGCTTGTTGTAACTCACACGTTACTTGTTCACAGTTTTCAATAACTAATTGCTGTTCTATTAACCCAAGTGATTCCTACTTTCTTGGTGAGTTTTTAATTAATTCCTCAAATTCAATTATTCATTGATGTAATTTTAGCATAAACAAATATTGCTTATATTAAAAAAAAAAAGAAAGGAAGAATTAAGGTGGATCGAAATTAAACTAGAACCAGAGGAGCTGATCATCAAAGATGAACCTGATGATACGGTGGAGGAATTGATGACGCAAGAAAGTCATGAATCTGTCGAAGAAGATGAAACAATTAATGTTAGCTCCGAATCTTATTGTGTCGCCGAAAGTCATGTAAACTATTAACTTAAAATTAATTGGTTTAATGGTTTTGCAGTTACCAAATAGATTATTTTAATTTACAGATCAAGATGGAGATTTTGGAAGATGCCATTACCGATACAATCAAGATCAAAACTGAAGGAGTTGATGAAAGTGAACGACAGGAATTTCAAGCAGCGTGCAGTTCTTCTTACGGACCGGAAATTGACCAGCAGCCGAAAGCCGAGGACAGCAGTAGCTTACAGCCACAGGAAAGTGGAACTCAATTTGAATGTAAACAATGTATGAAAGTCTTTGCCAAGAAACGATATCTCAAAGAACATATTAAGTCAGTTCACGAGGGGAAGAAACAATTCAAATGTACAAAATGTGCAAAAGAATTTCCGTTTATGTCGCAACTCGAACGACACCTGTTAAGTCATGGAGAGGAGAAAGCATTCAAGTGCACAGTATGTGGAAAAGGGTTTGTGCGGTTATCGAATTTTAAACAACACATGGAAATTCACGGAAAGAGAAAACAATTCAAATGCCCAAAATGTACAAAATATTTTTCGAGGAAAGACAGTGTCAAACTACACATGAAAACTCATTGTGCAAATAATCCCTTCAAGTGCACAGAATGTGGAAAATATTTTTCGACAAGTGATCGCAAAATACACATGTCAACTCATAAAGGGGAGAAAGCATTCAAATGCACAAAATGTCCAAAAGAATTTCCGTTTATGTTGCATCTCAAACGACACATGTTTAGTCATGGAGGGGAGAAAGCATTCAAATGTACAAAATGTGCAAAAGAATTTCCGTTTATGTCGCTTCTCAAACGACACATGTTTAGTCATGGAGGGGAGAAAGCATTCAAATGTACAAAATGTGCAAAAGAATTTCCGTTTATGTCGCATCTCAAACGACACATGTTTAGTCATGGAGGGGAGAAAGCATTCAAATGTACAAAATGTGCAAAAGAGTTTCCGTTTATGTCGTGTCTCAAACGACACATGTTTATTCATGGAGGGGAGAAAGAATTCAAATGTACAAAATGTGCAAAAGAATTTCCGTTCATGTCGTATCTCAAGCGACACATGTTTAGTCATGGAGGGGAGAAAGCATTCAAATGTACAAAATGTGCAAAAGAATTCCGGTTAATGTCGCATCTCAAACGACACATGTTTAATCATGGAGGGGAGAAAGCATTCAAATGTACAAAATGTGCAAAAGAGTTTGCGTTTATATCGTCTCTCAAACGACACATGTTTAGTCATGGAGGGGAGAAAGCATTCAAATGTACAAAATGTGCAAAAGAGTTTCCGTTTATGTCGTATCTCAAACGACACATGTTTAGTCATGGAGGGGAGAAAGCATTCAAATGTACAAAATGTGCAAAAGAATTTCCGTTTATGTCGCTTCTCAAACGACACATGTTTAGTCATGGAGGGGAGAAAGCATTCAAATGTACAAAATGTGCAAAAGAATTTCCGTTTATGTCGCATCTCAAACGACACATGTTTAGTCATGGAGGGGAGAAAGCATTCAAATGTACAAAATGTGCAAAAGAGTTTCCGTTTATGTCGTGTCTCAAACGACACATGTTTATTCATGGAGGGGAGAAAGAATTCAAATGTACAAAATGTGCAAAAGAATTTCCGTTCATGTCGTATCTCAAGCGACACATGTTTAGTCATGGAGGGGAGAAAGCATTCAAATGTACAAAATGTGCAAAAGAGTTTGCGTTTATATCGTCTCTCAAACGACACATGTTTAGTCATGGAGGGGAGAAAGCATTCAAATGTACAAAATGTGCAAAAGAGTTTCCGTTTATGTCGTATCTCAAACGACACATGTTTAGTCATGGAGGGGAGAAAGCATTCAAATGTATAAAATGTGCAAAAGAGTTTCCGTTTATGACGTGTCTCAAACGACACATGTTTAGTCATGGAGGGGAGAAAGCATTCAAATGTACAAAATGTGCAAAAGAGTTTCCGTTTATGTCGTATCTCAAACTTCACATGTTAAATCATGGAGGGGAGTAAGCATTGAAATGTACAAAATGTGCAAAAGAATTTTCGTTTATGTCGCTTCTCAAACGACACATGTTTAGTCATGGAGGGGAGAAAGCATTCAAGTGCGCAGAATGTGGAAAAGGTTTTTCGTTGAAGGGAAGTTTCAAGAGACACATGACGATCCATAACAGCAAGATATCATAAACATCGACAATGAAAAGCTTTTGGAAAGACTAATTTTTAAAAAGTTTGAAATGATTTTAAAATGTTGGTGTTGTACCTATTGATGTTACTGTGTGCTTGTTAATATTGGTGGTATTATTTATTTTTATTTGACCTTTGCTCCTTTATTAATTCACATTTTAATTTTTTTGACCAATTGTTCAATTTATTATTTTCATAAATTGAGGATGTATATTCCATAATATAAGTTCTGTTCGATCTCTCGAAGCGAGCAGACGTTTTTCTGTGCGCTTTGAATTTTCATTTAGTTTTATCAGTCCCTTTTGGGGCCATTTATGAGTGTACAGTGTCCGACAAGGAATTAAGGTCAGAATATCTATTGTCCTCTTAAATTCGCTCCATTAAAATTTAACGGTTCACTGCTTTCGCCGAGATTTCTCTCGGCAATAAAGCATGGACGAAATGCCGTTGCGCCAAAACCCGCGATTCCAAGCCTTCGTGGCTAAAGGCATTCCCTCGGACCTCCTTTTCGGGATCATCGAGTTCGTAAAGGATGAGCTCATGCGATCCCTCGTCTCGGTCCAACGCGTAACCATGAACCCCACGCCATCCAAAGGACCCCGAACGCGCTCCTCGTCGGTAGGCAAATTCCCGAGGGCCCGGACGGAATTTGCCACCCCTCGTGCTCCGACGAAAACCTCTACCGCGTCTTCCACTAACACAGCCTTCTCGTGCGCGAACGCGAGTAACACGTGCTCTGCCATGGAATTTCCGCCATCTGATCCAAACTTGCCGACCAACGAACCGCGCCCAACATCCACCGTGGCGCCACCTGTTGTGGAACAGGCAACAACCGAAACAGACGGTACCTTTAATGTAGTCTCGCGCAAAACCAAAAACAAACGCGCGCGCACCCACGCCCATCTCTCAGATTCCGAACCCGAAAATGAAAATAGAGCCGAAACAATTTCGGAGCCCCCTTGTGACGAGGAAATGGAGATCCTCGACGGCGACACGGACTCTCCACGCGCGCGGATCCCCCCGAATTACTATCGGGGTAATGAAAACTGGAGAATTGTCTCCCGAGCGATAACCGACAAGAAGTGAGAATTCACCCGGCGACGTCAACCGACTGCCGTGGAGTCGTCACCCTCTTTGAAGAGAAACAGTGGCAGTTCCACACATACGAGCTTCAGGAGGACAAACTCTTGAAGGTCGTCCTTCGCGGCGTTTGTACCAGCATTCCGGAGGCCGACGTCGGTGCCGCCCTCGAGGAGCTCCACTTTCACCCGGTTACGGTCCATAGACTCTCCAAACGTGTAGACAAAAACATCCCCATGCCACTTGTTATGGTCACGCTCGCTCGCTCGGAGAGTAAAATCTTCGAACTCACGCGACTTTTCAACCTTTCTATTAAGGTTGAAAAGAAAAACAACTCCCCACTTCCGACACAGTGTCACCGCTGCCAAAAACACGGCCACGGCCAAAAGTGTTGTCGTGCAGCGGCAAGGTGTGTCAGATACGGGGGAAATCAGATAACCGCCACTTGCCCTAAACCAAAAGAATCCCCCGCTAAATGCGCAAACAGTAGCGGGCGGCACCCTGCAAATTATCGCGCATGTCCATCGGCTCCCAAAATTCGCGCTCCTCAGACGCAAGAGACACCTCCCCCCTCCCCACCGCAATACCCCGACATGCCCCTCAGGCTATTCCTTGGCCGGCTCATCCGACAACCCAACCCGCACGGAAAGTTACTCCCACCCTGACGTACGCCGGAGCCACATCCTAAAAAACAACCGAAAGTCTCAACCCTAGCGGCATCATCGCGATTTTAACGATGCTAAATAAAATTCCCCGAGAACAACTTCAAGTCACTCTCAACATTCTGTCCCAGACCCTCGCGGTCCCCATCGAAGTGTCCAACTCCCCTCATTAATGGCTCCGCGAAAACAAAACCTTGAATCGTTACAAATCGCCCTCTGGAACGCGAACGGCCTACGACACCGGAGAGACGAACTCGAGGAGTTCGCTGTCAGACTCCAGATTGATGTTATTGTAGTGTGCGAGACTCGCCTTGCGCGCGGTATCAACGTCAACATTAGAAACTTCACCCTTCACCGAAACGATCGCGAAGGTCGTGCGGGCGGCGGAACTGCGATTTACGTCAGGTCAAATATTGACCATCAATCTGACCAAACGCCCGACCTCGTTTCCATAGAGACCACCTGCGTAGTGGTAAACACTGCTGCCGCCGCGCCGGCCCAATCCGAATCGCCGCGGTCTACAAACCCCCAGACAAAAGGCTCGAAGTGCCTGATCTTGACGCTTTATTCGACACCGTTTATCCGGTTATAGTCGCGGGAGATTTGAACGCAAAACACACCGCATGGAAGTCCCGCCAAAGCAACCCGAATGGTAACATTCTTTTTGCATACCAAAACCGGCGCAATGACATTATAATTGACGGCCCCGCGGGTCCAACACACTATTCAACATACGATCTCTCTGACGTGCTCGATATCGCGATTTTTAAAGATATTCCGATTAACTGGGAAATTTTCAGCTTACCGGAACTAAGCTCCGACCACCATCCCGTAATTTTGCTGCTCGGGCAGCAAACCGAAGATCGAGACGCGATAGAAAAACAAATTATTTCTTGGCCCCGTTTCACAAATCATCTTATACAGTCTCTCGGCCCCGTCCCACGTATTAACACAACACTTGCGATTGAAAACTCCGTCCAGCACCTCGAGACGAAAATTAAAGCCTCCCTACAAGCTGAGACACACACACGGCACGCAATAATTGAACACACCGCGATCCCGACACATATTCTAAATTTAATCAGAGAGAAGAATCGAGCGCGGCGCACCGCTCATCTCACTCTATACCCCCCTGATAAAGCGCGCGCAAATCACCTCGCAGAAGAAGTCAAAAATGCGTTTCGAACTTTTTGAAACGAAGGTTGGAGCGCTCGAGTCGCGTCTCTGGAAACCGCGGATCGCTCACTCTGGCGCATGATAATTTCTTTTATCTAATGTATCGGTTTAGTTTGATTCTAGAGGTTCGAATGAATGCCATTGCGTGTTTAACTCAAAATCTTATTTTTTTGGACAAAACACGTTTTGAATATTTGCTCCTCATAGCCTGTCTTGAAATGTATATGAAATTCAACATCTGTTCCGAGTTCTGAACAGAATTTTCTAGAATAAGTAATACAATTTTATGACGTTCGACAATACAACCTTTCTTCAGACAGGTTATTTGGTCTAACATTTTAACTACAGTCAGCTGCATTCCATTATCTGTTTGTTCGCATATCTAACAAATTGACAAAAAATACAGTAACCGCAAAATTATTAAAATAACGCGTACATTTCAAAATAAAGATTCTGATTATGGTGATGTGGAGATAGATAATATTCCAGATGGGATGCGGTCAATTCGTCCCCGGCGATTCGTACCCGGCGATTCGTCCCCCGCGATTCGTCCCCAGGCAATTCGTACCCCGGATAATTCGTCCCCGGAGAATTTGTCCCCAGCAAGCTGTATTTTTAAGAATGTATTCGCAACTATTTAACAAGCATTACGATTTCTTGTATTGAAAACCTTTACAAATGTGCACCTTGTAAAAAAATATATATAAGTGTAAATAATCGCACATGTGTAAGTAAATAGTACAATTATGATGCTAGTGATAAAATGCACATATATTGATGCACGGGAACCATCGCATGTTACTATATGCATATTATTTCGAGTTAACCCGTTATTTTTCATTTTTTGACTGACTGATTCTGAGTGGAGTAAAAATAATGTAAATAATAATGTTTACAATCTCAATGTAATCAAATTTGTTACATATATGTTTTTGCATATTTTTGATAATATTCATTAATGATGTTTATATCTATTTTTCCATCGTTGTAAAGAGTTCAACGAATATACGTATCTACAATGTATGTACTATTACCAGACGAAAATAACACTCACTCAATATTACCAGATGGTAATATAATCGCAATGGTTCACGAAATATTGGCAAAATGAAGTGAAAATTGCTTTTGCCTTTTCGCGAATGTCAGACTTGTTTATTATCGTCGTCTTGACCCCCGTATCCCAATCTCACGGCCACGCGTGACTGGCGTCTTTTAATCCGTTGGTAACATTCGCCCCCCTTTTCGAGACGGCGGTCGCGGTGCGGGTCGTGAAACAGCCTCTCAACGAATGCCCCGGGGTGGTTGGAGCCTCTGAGGTGCAGGGCGGATCCGTTTGATGTTGTGACGGACGTGGTGTCCCCCGACGTCCACCATGTATATGGTGTCGGTAATCTTTTCAGCGATCTCGTAGGGGCCCAGCCAGGTTGGACCAAAGCGCTGCCGGCCTGGTGGTTTCCTGGTGAGGACGAGGTCGCCTATGTTATACGGCCTGGCTCGGGGTTGCTCGGGATGCCGACGGTCCAAGTATGCCCGTTGGTTGTCTCGAGCCTCCTGGCGGATGTCCTCTAGCTCTGGGGTGGGCGGACGTTCAACATCCGAATCCCAGGCACCTGGCAGACGGGGGTTGTACCCCAACAGCGCTTGTCCAGGAGTTTTCCCCGTGGCGGCGTTGCGTCGCCTCCTCAAGCCGTACAACACCGGAGGAAGATGAAGGTCCCAGGTGGTAGGACGGCGGTTAGCCATGCGTACCCGTAGACCCTTCTTTACGTCCTGGTTCCTTCTCTCCGTTGGATTTGCTTGGGGGTGGTAGATCGCAGTAGCAAAGTGGTCCGCCTGCCACGACTGACAGCATTTTTCCCAGTACCGGGAAGTGAACTGAGAACCGTTGTCAGTGATGATGGTGCGTGGAAACCCAAATCGACCAAAGACTTCCTTCTCGAGGAAGTCGCAGACAGTTTTAGACGTGGCTTTAGCCAGTGGGAATGCCTCGACCCAACGAGTGAAAAGGTCCGTCACGACGAAAATGTAGCGATGTCCTCGTGGTGTGTTGAGGTACGGACCCATTAGATCACAGGCGACGGTCTCCCAAGGGTTGCGGGGTTGTCGTGGCGTCTGCGGTGCTCGCTCTCGAGTTGGTTTCCGCTTATACTGCGCGCAAAGCAAACATGTTCCCACATACTCACGCACGTAACTTGTTATCTCGGGCCAGTGGAACGTCTCCTGGATTGATCGTTCAGTTTCCTCGGCTCCGGGATGTCCCGCTAGGATTGAGTCGTGGTGATATTGAGTAATATCCTCCCGCAAGGATTGTGGTACGCACAGCAGAAGACCATGGGGTTGGATGCGATATAGGAGGTCCTCCTGGACCTGGTATGTCGTGTTGAACGTTCGATCTCCCGGTTGTTGCGGACCGTCCCTCTGGACGCGATGCCATCTCTCCACGAGACGGCGGCAACTGGGATCGTTGCGCTGAGCGACTCGGACTTCCTCCTGAAGAGTGGTAAACGCGATGGCGTTTAGGACTTCGGGATTTTGATCCGAGGGTTCGTACGGCATTGGTGGAACGAGCTGTTCTTCGTCTTGAGCACCGACGTTGCCGTGTTGCGGTTGCGGATCTCGGGATAAGATGTCGGCCAGCTGGTTGTCTTTCCCTGGCGTGTGGACGATGGTGAAGGCGAATGGCTGGAGCAGAAGCGACCAACGCGTGAGTTTTGCGTTGTCTCGAGCTTTTGCTAGCCATATTAGTGCCCTATTGTCTGTTACCAAGGTGAAGTGACGATCCTCCAAGTACGGCCGGTATCTCTTCACGGCCCACACGATGGCCAGGCACTCCTGCTCATTGATGTGGTAGCGTCGTTCAGTTTCGCTGAAGCGGGCACTTCCGTAGGAGATGATGTGCTTTTGACCCTCTGGTCCCAATTGATATAGCACGGCAGCCATGCCGACGCCGCTAGCATCGGTTTGCAGGACGTACTCCCTGCTCGAGTCGGGACGAGCTAAACGGAGTGGAGCTGCTACGGCAGCTTTCACGGCAACAAAAGCGTCTTCTTCAGCAGGTCCCCATCTCCATTTTCGCTTGGCAGATAGCAGGTCCGTGAGCGGAGCAGCCATCTCTGCGAAGTTGGCCACGTAGTCGCGAAGCCATCCGCAGATGCCAAGGAACTGCATGAGGTCCTTCCTGGAAGCAGGTGGGCGTGCTTTGGCTACTTGGTCAAGGTGGTAGGGTTGCGGTTCGTTCCCAGAGTCACTGATGATGTGCCCGAGATAGTCAATCCTGTTGGTTCCTAGATGGCACTTTTTCGGCGCGCATCGAAGTCCATGGATGCCGAGTCTCTCGAAGACCAGCCCGAGGTGTTGGAGGTGTTCCTCGTAGTTGGCCGAGTAGATGACGATATCATCGAGGTATACCATCACGAACTTCTGTAGGTACCCCGCCAAGACTTCCTGCGACATAAAACGCTGGAACGTGGTTGGCGCGTTTTTCAGTCCGAATGGCATCACCCGGAACTGGTATTTGGAACCCTGCGGGGTTGCGAAGGCGGTGAGGTGGCGACATCGAGGTGCGACCGGAATCTGCCAATACCCGCTCTTGAGATCTAGAACGCTAAAAACTTTAGCTGGTCCTAAATCTCGGAGCGTCTCCTGGATGATGGGAAGCGGTGCAGCTTCGTTAACGGTGACGGCGTTCAATCGGCGGTAGTCCACGCAGAAACGGGGCGTTCCGTCCTTCTTCCCGATCAAGACGACTGGAGCGCAGTACGCTGAAGTAGATGGCTCGATTACTCCATTTGCCAGCATCTCCTGGACCTGGTCGAGAATGATCTGCTTCTTTGCGTCACTGTAACGGTAAGGGGCCTGGTGCACGGGTTTTTCGTCTATGAGCGAAATTACATGTTCCGCCGAACGCGTCACTTTTATAGCGGCACTGTCCGCGAACACGCGTGCATGCACTTCAAGAGTGTTTTGTAATGCGTCCTTGAGCGCTGGGGGAAAATCGTTCGATATACTCACTAGGGGTATTGCGTCTTTTCGCACAGGGGTCGCGGTTTGGAAAAAACACGTTTGTCTCTGTTCCGTCCCGAAATGAACACAACCACGGACCACGTCGATGACGGCGTCGCGGTTTTTAAGCCAGGAGTGGCCGAAGATGATGTCTTCCGTGAGATCTTCCACGACATGGAAGATGTCTGCCATGGTGGTGCTGCCTAGTTCGTAAACGAGACGTATTGTTCCCACGGGCTTGGTGGTGAACGTGGAGACGCCCACGGTGAGTGGTGAGCGTGCTCCAGGATCTCTCCCAACGAGGAACGGGAAAAGACCGTCACGTACAAAGTTGGCGGATGCTCCTGTGTCGACCAAGGCGCCGTATGAGTTATTTCCCACTTGGAGTAGGACGCGGGGAAGTCCTTGTTGGCCAAACAGGGCGTTGATGGTCACCGCTTGTGGCCTTATTGCGGCGTCTCGCGGCGGGACGTCGTGGCACGCTCGTTTCCCGAAGCGGTGGTGGGACGGTTTTCACATTCTCTGTGAAGGTGGTTCCCTCCACAATGTCTGCACGGCGCCATGGTTTGGCGTGTAGGAGCAGCTGGAACGGTCTCGGGGCGGGGTTGTCCTTGCCAGCCCTCGTAACGGCTGGCGATGGCCAGGAGCTCTTCAAAGCTCTCCGGGACTCTGAACACCAGGACCTTCTGGAAGTCCCTCACAAGCTGCTGCGAGAGAAGGCTTACCAAAGTCTCGTCCGTCAGTTTCAGGCCCAGTCGGTCATGGTATCGATGCTTCCTCCTGAGGAAGGTTTCCATGGACTCCGTGGAGAGCTGCCTTTCCCCGTAAAAACGGCCCGCGAGTTTAGCGTCCGCGACCTTCGAACAGTACTGCTGCTGGAACATCCTCCGGAAGTCCTCGAAGGAGTAGCCCATCAGCACGTTCGTTTCGCACCACTTCTTTGCGTCCGCTTGGAGCTGCTCGGCCGCGATCTCCCCTTGGTCAGCAGGATCCACTTGACATATAAGAAAGTAGCGCTCCAGACGTTGTAGGAATACGTGCGGATCTTCTTCCGCACGTCCCGCAAACTTTGGAAGCCGTGGAGCGACCGGGTGGAACACCGGCGTTGCCACGGGCACCGCAGGTAGTGGTAGAGGATTTAACCATGGCGGAATTGGAGGTGATGGCCTCGGAGTAGACGTCGTTCCCACGGACTTCTCTAATTCCTCCATCTGGGCACGGAGGTTTCGGATGGTTTTCTCCTGCTGCTGTATCAGCTGTTGTTGATCTGGGCGCCACTGGGAGGTTTGGACCTCTCCCAGCAGGTCTTCCTGGATTGTAGAGGGGTGCCCTGTGATGAAGTCGTCCATCGGGTGCGCCCTCGTATTGCGCCTAGGAGTCGTCATGTTGTAGGGGTGGGTCTCGTGAATTTTTTCAAAAAAAACTAGCCCCACGCTTGGGCGCCAAATATTACCAGACGAAAATAACACTCACTCAATATTACCAGATGGTAATATAATCGCAATGGTTCACGAAATATTGGCAAAATGAAGTGAAAATTGCTTTTGCCTTTTCGCGAATGTCAGACTTGTTTATTATCGTCGTCTTGACCCCCGTATCCCAATCTCACGGCCACGCGTGACTGGCGTCTTTTAATCCGTTGGTAACAGTACATACAAGTTAAATTAAATGGAAATTTCAACCTCACGCGGTATTTTGAAAGTATTTTGAAAATAAACTTGTTATACATCATTTTAAGCAGAATTAAAAGCTGTCAGAAATAAAACGTTTTTTTTTTTTTTAGTTTAAAAAGTTTTAACAACGCAAGTGAAGTTATTGCTTCAAGTAACAAGTGACTTGTAATATTTAATACCAACCTACATTATTTTACGAAAACAGTTCATTGCTATAAGTATTATGTCCGATCAAATAATGCAACCGCTTGAAAATTACGGCATATTTATTCTTTAATTTGTACAAATTAATTTTTGGTAACAATAAAAAATTTAAAGAAATAAAAATAAAATACAAATTAATTTTAGGTAACAATAAGAAATTTTAAAAAAATAAAACAAATACAAATTAATTTTAGGTAACAATAAAAAATTTAAATAAATAAAACTAAAATACAAATTAATTTTTGGTAACAATAAAAAAAAAATACAAATACAAATTAATTTTAGGTAACAATAAAAAATTTAAATAAATAAAACTAAAATACAAATTAATTTTTGGTAACAATAAAAAAAAAAAAGAAATACAAATTAATTTTAGGTACCTAACAATAAAAAATTTTAAAAAATAAAACTAAAATTCAAAATTATATGAAATACCACGCAGGTAATCTAATAATTGCCTATTCTGATAGTCTTCAACAATTAATTTTATTCTTCTCCCAACATCGACGTATTTTTTATTTTTGCGGTGTTCCTCCTTTACCACAAAATTTGCAAGAATTAAATTTTCCAGATGTATGTAAAACCATCTCAATTAACGGGGATGAAGTGCAGGCAATAAAGTGAAGGCAATAAAGAACTTGTGCAATTACTACTAAACAAACAGGCAAATATTGATTTCAAAAATAGAAAAGGTAAAATTCCACTGGACATCGCTAAACAACTTAATATATCTATTGGAGAAGAGATTGTTGATATTTTGGAAGAAAATCAGCAACAACCTCAACAAAAAAGACGTAAATTGAATGAACCAGGTGTAACTACACCACCTGATGAAATTAGTCAATCAAAAGAAACCGATCAATGTCATTCTAAATTATCATGCGGCTTACATGGCAATATCTATCAATTGAAGTTATTAATGCTATTTTTCAAGCGAGGAGTAGACGCAGAGTATTCTTTTCGTTTAGCTACAGAGTGGGATGCAGCTGAAAAGTTCGATGACTTAGTTTTCCAATTCACCGACAGTAACAATAAAGAGGTATATCGTTTCTTGCAAGCTAAGCATAAGCAGGATGCATTTAAAAAAAATTCTGAAAGTGATTTACTTTCAGAAAAAAATGAAGACTTCAGTCTACAAAAATACTTTATTTCGTATAGAAAAATCAAACAAAAACCAAAATTCAACAAGTACGAATTACAAGACTTTGTTATTTGTACAAATATTGGCTTAGATGATGATTTGCAAAATAGTTTTGAAAGCATGGAAGGTGAAGATTCTAGATATGAAGGTACCAACTAAGCGTTTAAAATTCAAAATTGATTTTCCTATAAAAAGAACATTAACTTCTATATTCCAAAAGACTTCAGACTTGAAAAAGTTAACAAGAATGTTAGCTGATCACGTTTCTATTGGTAAGGATTTAATGGATAAGTATTTCAACAAATACCATGTAGCATTAGCAAGAAAAGTAATTAATATTAACACTAAAAAATTCAAAAGTGATTTTATAAGTGACAGCCCTACATTATCCGAAGAAGTAAAAAAATTTCGAGAAGCCTTGTTAGACGAATTAAAACTGAATAAAGTTCAAACCAAGGAGTTTCAAACCAAGGAGTTTCTAGCCAAGGAACTTAAAATATCTAATGATAAGTTTGGAAACGTGGTAGAAGTACAAACAAATCCTTCAATTAAAGAATTAACTCAGTTTGTCAAACAGATTGTTGCATTATTTCCTGGAAAAATTACAAAAGAAACTATTATTATTCCCTCAAATGAGGATATTTCTGAATTAGTTGGACATGTATTTGTAGAAACAGAAAACGAAACAATAAAATTTAGATGCGGGTTTATAAAAAGCGAAGTTTTACCTGGAAATCTGAACGATTTTAGAGAAGCATTGAAAACGGAGCTGTCCGCTACAAAACCAGAAATACAATTTATTCAGCTTGATCAGCTCAAATTTAACTATGCTACTCACATCTGCACAGAAGAAGATTATGAAAAGCGTATGAATAATGAAGACCCTTACGTTTTACCAAATGATGACGAAGAGATGATAAGTAAAGAAATGGACGAATTTCTAGAAAAACTAGTATGAGCAGTGAATCAGCCTAATGAATTTGAATTAGGCAAGATCATTAAAGCTGAGATGGGTGATGGTATTAATTTATTTGATGGTAAATTCGCAGCAAGTAACTTTCAAGAATAGATGTTAGATTGGCTGAAAGCAAAGCAAGAATGCTTTCTTATTCATATTGATGGTAAAAATTTTTTTGAAGAAGCGAAGCAAAAAATTTCTAAGTTGGTAGTGATTGGTCCTACTGAAGACTACCACACGAAGGTTGCAGCTATTGGAATTCTCTATAGTGAAGATCTAACATAATTACGGACCTTTTTAAATTTAAATGATAAACAAATTTTTAATTTAATTATCTCAGACATTATTAGTCCAAGCAATATGTCGCCAAAAGGGGGGTTACCCTGCAAAAGGTCGGTCAGGTTTGGTTTTTTGATATGTTTTATCATAAATGCCCCTAATGTTAATGTCCAGTTTTTGACCTCGTGACCTTTCCGGAAGGTGTTGAAAATGGGGTTTGAACTTAAGAAAAACACGTTTTTGAGTACGCTGGACAAACCGCTATTTGAAAAAAAATTTTTTTTTGATTCATTTAAATACCTGACGATATGGGCATTCAGAATCGAACCGAGACCGCTACTCTAGGACTAATAGTTTATGAGCTACGATTTTTTGAAGTTCACCACTTTGATTGCTTAAACCGAAAATTAACTGTTTTGCTGTTATCTCACGTCTCGTGCGCTCCTGTCTGATTTATTGGTTACATTGAAACAAATAATATGGCACTGTAATGGGCATTAAAGGCTCTTTACTATGGTTTTTTGTTTGATCCAATTGGATGAAAATTGACCACATGGCGAGCAATCAAACTTGGAAAATTATTGAAAAAACTCCCTATTTTTAGTACGGTTTCAGTGTGCTCTCAAACCTGCCTATTATAACCAATCTCAAGAATTTTGCATTCCATGAATACGTGACAGCTTATGGGGCACAGAAGTGCAAAAATTATTTTTTTTACTACTGACACCCTTCGACCAGTGCAGCTTTATTCCAAACGGGGCGTAAACTCAAAAATAACGAAAACGTTAAAATTCTCCTAAATTCCTGAAAGTTGGCACGTGCAATCACGTTTATCTACGCATCATGCCTTTAATTTGGCGAATTGCTGCTATGAGACTCTGCTTCTGTCCGATGGGTCCTTGGTTGTTGCGTCGCAGTTTATTTAACGCGCGCAAATGTTTTGAACCTACACGCATAAAATAATTGATGTTGGCAGCATCACCGAGGGTGATTGTGTCTGCGGCTTCCTGGAGCAGTTTGATCAAAGTTTTCGTTGATTCCATGAGAAATCTATGCATACACACACGCACGAATGAAAATAACAATATGTAGAAAACAATTTAGTTTCTTACCTTGAAAAATCAGACGCGTTGAAAAAAAATTATGAAACGCTGACCGACAAGCGAACTGTATGAAGAGTGGATGATAAATGACTGGTACAAGGGATTCCGCCTCTTTATTAGCAGGCGGGCTAACGAGTCTGAACACGCAGTTGATTCAATCGGGTTGTGTCGGAATCATTCGGTTAAGCCGAATGAGTCTGATCTTGCTATGGTTACCGACCAATCACACCAGTCGAACAAGTTCAGACTTGTTGTGAGATGTGGCAGATTTTTACTAATTTGAATCAGCAAATGAGGCGTTGAAATGAAAACCGTGTTCAATGCTTTTTCATGCATTTTAAATATGCAATTTTAGTTCAATAATTTTGTAATCAGTAAGTTAGATTGGTATGGGTTTAAGCGAGTTTAACCTCAATTGGCATACATTAATCTTCATGTTAACAAATTGTTTCCTAAACAATTTCCTGTATTTTGTATAGATGCTATTCCGAAGCCTTTAAAGGATTAATATGCCGCTATGGCACTCACACATCATTTGGTCGAACACATAAGTAACGGTTCTTTGCGGGTAAATTCCTGTATTCCGTGTGGATGCTGAATTTTTAAGTAGAGACCAGCAGTGGATATTTAACGCACCATTCGGTTAACGCGAATATGATTTTCAAATGTGTCGGCTCTTAAATTTTAATGAAATTTGTGAGGCGGTTTTTACCGCGTGATATGTATGCTTCGATGCAAAAGTTTAACCGGGGCGGCATGCCAAATAACCGACTCTGTGGGCTGGGATGGTGTGCAGGTACTTAGTTCGGGCCGGTCAAACTCGCGCGACAGCTTGCATTTCAGTAAGTTATAATTGCGGACCTAAGAATTGCTACAATAGAGAGAGAGATGCCTAGAAACACATGTGTGGGTAAGAAAGAAGACTAGATAGCAAGTGACAGATCAATTCTGGTAATAAATTCTGTGAACTGGGAGTAATTTTATGTTTTCGCCGGTTTAAACGCGTCAACAGGTTTCAACTTGCAAAATTTGGTTAAACATGTTAAAATTTGGGGTTTCACCAGTAACTTATGTTTAATTATCCAATTATGTCGATGTCAGATATCCCACATTCCGACATCAGATGACAGATATCCCACAATCCTAGGTTAAATCAGATCAATTAGCTTCAATCAATAAACCGCATGAAATTCCGTGTAAATTCCAAGAAAATACGGGATTAGCGGTAATTATAATCAATCGCGCGAAATTCCGAGAATCCGCGGAAAATTCCGAGAATCAGCGATCGGGGTAAAGCGCCCGCGATTTAGGCAACCCATGCTACATGAGCCACCCGAATTTTACCCATGTTAAATCCCTATCTCAAGTGGCCCCAAACCGCCACAGGTTAACTATTTATGACAAATATTACTTCCAAAAGAACGTAAAAAATGCCACGACACCTTTCACGGGAACAAACAAGTAGAGCCGTTGCAGAATTAGAAGAGAACTGGTCGTTAGCTGCTGTAGCTGCAGATTCAAATGGAAGCAAAAGTTGCATTTTTCAATTGAAAAAACATTGGCACGAAAATAGACTGCAACGACCAGTTAGGATAGGAATTGGAAGAATATCTGAACCATATGAAGATGAAGATTTGATAAATTTTATCACACAGCATTCATTTTCGACAGCAGTAAAAGCTCGTGAGGAAACTCTTTTTCCGGGTTCCGTTAGAACGCCAAGGCGTCGAATTAAACAGAACGGTTTAAAGAATTACGCAGCTGTGAAGAAGCCATTTTTGACTGATGCAAACAGAGCAAATCGACTACAATTTGCTAATCAGTTTTTAAATGCCGATAAAGAATTTTGAAGTTCTGTAGGTTTTCAGATAAAAAATGTTTCCAATCTTGTAATAATGGAAAATTACGCGTTTATAAACCAAGAAATTATAGATTACATAAAAATTACACACATGCGACAACAAATTCTGGTCGATTTTCGTTTAATTTTTGGAGATGGACAAGTGTTCATGGCCCTGGAATATGCTGGAAAATAGATGGATTGGGGATCGCTATACAGAAATATTGGAAAATGTTATGTTACCATCCTTGAGAACCACCTTTCCCAACAATTTCGTTTTCCAACAGGCAAGAAAAATAATTTGATAAAAAAGGAAACATTTCCAAATATTTTATTTACTTATTTTCGAAGTTATTGTTGAATGAATTCTAATATGTGACACTGTTGGATTCCGTAAAAAATCTCCTTCAGAATAAAAATAGAAAAAATAAAATTAATTATCATCTGACCTTGAATTTGACCTTGAAAAAATTAAATTATGGTGCACATGTAGTGTTCATAAATCGATTTATACCAAGTCTTGTTTAATTTAAATCGAACCATAATTAACGGAGATACGGCTTGCGGAATTTTTTAGGACACACCCTGTATAACAACAATTGCATTAGCTACAAAACAAGATATTCATTGATATTCAATTACTTTAGCACTTTAGTTATTCAAACTACCATCAACTCTGATTACATTTGAACTTGGTCCCTTAAGATAATGAATGCAGCTGATTACAATTAAACGCAAATTGTAATTACTGAAAAATAGTTCTGATAAATTTAAAGAATAAATTTGAACAAATCGCAATTAAAATATTTTTTTCAGTATCAAGTTTCAAGCCTAAAGTTTCCTAAAACAGGCAACACATTAAACACTTTGGCAGAAAAATTTAAAAATTTGAGATTCAAATGCGAGGGTTGCTTTAAATAAATCCATATTTTATTTGTTAGCACGGCCTTTTTACAACAGTTCATAAATATTACAATGTTGAAGAGTGGAAACGATTTGCCAGCGAAAACCCCGACTGCATTCCGAACGTGGCTGCGAGTGCCGGAATGGCGCAAATTGATTTCGACTGGCTCTCGGAGATCCTACTAGCCGTCCCTGCATTAAACTTCATCTGCCTCGACGTGGCGAACGGATATTCGCAACATTTCGTCGATTTCGTGCGAAAAGTGCGAGCAGCGTTTCCGACACACACAATTATAGTAAGTTGAAACCGAACGAAGAGATTTTGTTAAATTTTGATCAAAGCAGGAAATGTGGTCACCGGAGAAATGGTCGAGAAACTGATTCTGTCAGGGGCGGACATAATCAAAGTTAGAATCGGGCCTGGCTCTGTTTGCATAACCCGCATGAAAACTGGGGTGGGTTATCCCCAACTATCGGCTGTGATTGAATGCGCTGATGCCGCTCACGGTTTGCAAGGTCACATCATATCCGTAAGTGACCATCAAATTATTTTTCTACTTTGGTATCATAAGTGAGTCTTGGTGAAACTAAAAGTAGTGCCACAAAAAAACTTTTTGTGAAATTGTTTTTGGGGATTTGTTTGATAATTATTACGTTGGTATTGCTGTAATAGCACGCTGGCCGGCGTCCGGCATCTCTACCGAGTTCCTGTCAAGGTCAAACCAAGTGTACAACTTAATTCTTCCATATGACTATTTCACAAAAATATGAAACTCGAGATTTTAAATTGAAATTTTAGTTGACATATGACACATGACAAATACCAACACAACCAGATCCTAAAAATCCCTAAAATATTTAGAAAGCAGGATTTTCAAATTTTCATGAAACTAAGAGCACCAAAGTAGAAAAAATAGTATATTTCCCTCGTTTTAT
This sequence comes from Dascillus cervinus, assembly GCA_949768715.1. NCBI lineage: Eukaryota > Metazoa > Arthropoda > Insecta > Coleoptera > Dascillidae > Dascillus > Dascillus cervinus. The sequence goes on along the minus strand of OX458319.1, from coordinate 12,666,465 downwards.
AAGACATATTGTCGTACTTGTATAATAACATACTATTTGAATTTGACTAAGTAATCTTTAGGATGGTGGATGCACTTGTGCAGGCGATGTGGCCAAAGCTTTTGGGGCAGGCGCCGACTTTGTGATGGCCGGTGGAATGTTTGCGGGCCATGATCAATGCGATGGGGAGCTTATAGAAAGAGATGGCAAAGAGTTTAAACTCTTTTACGGAATGTCTGCTAGCATGCTGGTAAGTCTTCACTTGAAATTAATTGAAAAGGATTGATTGTTTGTTGTAGGTGGTGTGGCTGAATATAGGTCGTCAGAAGGGAAGACTGTTGAAGTGGCTTACAAAGGTGACGTGGAGGCTACAGTATTAGATGTTCTGGGCGGATTGAGGAGTGCCTGCACTTATACAGGGGCAGCAAAGTTGAAGGAACTTCCACGACGTGCCACATTTATACGGTGTACTCAACAACTTAATCAAATTTATAGTTAAAAATTTGAAGACGTGGTATCTAGTAATCAAATACCGGCCAACAGTTTTTGCTTCCGTTTTAAACCAGGATATTCTCACAAGCTCAAAATAATTGCACAGTTTTAAGAATTTTTTTTAATTATTGCAGGATTGTAGTGTGGTGTTATACGGGTATTGTTAGCAATTGTTAAATAAAATTGCTTTAATGTAAATTGTTTTAATATCCCAATTACATTGTTTTGGTTTTTGGTTGTTTGGTCAAAAACGGTACTAAAATAATTTATTATTATTATTGTGAAAGAATAGTATTTACATTTTCATATTGTCCTTTTTTGTGGAATCAAATTATTTATTAATTTGTAAATATTTTAGAAACTAGATGGCTTTAAAAATACACTTCAGCAGGCTAGTTTTTCAAGTTCACTGTCCACAATTAACGCACCTTTGACAGTTTACCAAATTAAACTATTCTTATTCAATAATAAAGTTAATATTTTACGGTGCAGAAGTTTAGTCCTGTCTTATGGGTTTTATTTCAATCCGGCTGTGATATGTACCCTACGAACATGGCCGCTGTGATCTTATAAATGTCAAAGGTACCGACATTTAATTGACATTCTGATTGTTTTCTCTTCTGCGGTTTTATGCAACACTTTTAACTAAAAACAGCGGTTTATTTAAAGTTGATTTATTTATACTTTTCTACTTGCACCGATATTATATAGTTAAAAACACTATACCGTGACTTGGGGATACTTTGAATCATGGGGATACTTTAAAAATCGCTACTACTAAAGCCGTTTATGTGACCTGCAATTTATAATTGGGAAAATGGTTGCATGATGATTGCACGGAATTAGTGCTATGCTTGCAGAAACTAACTACATGTGTTCCTGCCGTAAATATTAATTTTCTGTTTTATCTATTTTTCACGTGTTTCTGTTGGCTGCAAAACTTCACATCCACAACAGTAAGTGTGTTTAATCATATCGTAGGTACTACCCAATCGTGTTAGACATCTATTTGAGAGTCGAATTAAATAAAAACCGTGGTAATTGTCAGTTAGCTTTTTTGCTGACAGTCGTTTTCGTTCCATGGGGTTACTTTGATCAGCCTCTGGGGTAACATTGATTGCTTGATCACTGTTGGCACTTTGATTAAATTGTTTTGCATCTTTATGCAAAAGGTAGAAACTAATTTGTTTTCTCTCAGAAAAATGCCCCGTAAACACAAACGTCTACTTGGATCTCGAACATATCGTGATTACACAGACGACACTTTGGAAAAAGCATTGCACAATGTGGTTGAAGGGACATTAACCATTCGGCAGGCATCAAAGGAATTTATAATTCCGTTTGGATCATTGTACAATAACAACAACAACAAAAGGCGCCCAACTGCGCATATAATCCACAGATCAGCGTCAAATTGAACGCAATATTACAGAAATAAAATATTAATTACAGTTACTATAGCAAAAATATTTTAAAATTAAAGAAAAACTGTTGAAAACAATAGGGGCAGAATTGTCTAGGACGAGGACGCATTAGGGAATCAGTAAAGTGCAGGAAAGGTAACAGCACCATGGCGCCAAAGCATATAGGGAAGGCACAGGAGCAGGTGGCAAGTGGGTCATTCTATTGCCACCGTAAAAGGATCTCAAAAAAAGCGCAGATTCTAGAGGCGGGCCAGACAATATTGTACAATAAGTATAAAGGAAATCATGGCGATTCACCAGGTCGTCCCACAGTTCTCACTCATGAAGAGGAGGCAGCCATCCTTGACCGAGCAGCGAAATGTGCTGATTGGGGATTTCCTCTTTCACTTCTGGACTTAAGAATGATGGGTAAATATTATTTAGATAGAAGAGGAAGGAATGTGACTACTTTTAAAAATAATATACCCGGAATTGATTGGGTATACAGTCCTATTGAGAGGCACAAAGATTGCTATGGACAACGAGTAGCCACCAACATAAAAAGGGCTAGAGCATCAGTGTCAAGAGAAACTCTAGGAGAATTTTACGATAATTTGGAAAATACAATACAGGGTTTGCCAAGTTCGAATATATTTAACTATGATGAGACAAATTGCTCCGATGATCCAGGAAAGAAGCGTGGCTTTTACAGACGAGGCGTTAAATATCCTGAAAAGGTTATGAACCACTCAAAAAGTTCCACGACTATTATGATTTCTAGCTCAGCTGATGGCACATTACTCCCACCCTATGTGATTTACAAGAGTGTCCACCTCTATGACTCGTGGAAAGAAAATGGTCCACAAGGACTTCCATGTTGTGATAAGCCATGCTGCAGTAACGGAACAAGATACAATCGTATAGTAAATGGGTGGATGGATGCTGTTACTTTTCGAGATTGGTTTATCACATTATTTTTACCACATGCCAAACGTTTAGAGGGTAGGATTTATTTAAAGAACAATAAATGGTAAATGGAAAACGAAAATAAAAATGGTAAATGAAAAATGGAAATAGTAAATGGAAAATGGTAAATGGGTATGAAAAATGGATATGGAAAATGGAAATGAAGAATTGAAAATGGAAAACGAAATTGGAAAAAGGAAATAGCAAATGGAAAGGATAAATGGACATCGAAAACGGAAATGGAAAATGAAAATTTTCAATTTTCCATTTTTAATTTTTCGTTTCAATTTTCCGTATCCATTTACCATTTCCACTTTCCATTTTACATTTTCCATTCTCCGTTTCCATTTTCCATATCCATTTTCTATATCCATTTTCCATACCCATTTTCCATTTCCATTTACCGTTTTCCATTTCCATGTTTCATTTTCAATTTTCCATTTTTTATTTACTATTTTCATTTTACATTTACCATTTTCACTTTCGTTTTCCATTTACCATTTATTATCCTTTAAATAAATCGTCTTACTGTTGTAATGGTTGACCATTACAATTCGTGTGAGAACGTTTAGTTGCAAGACATTGACAGAGTGACAAAATTTATTTTAAAATTGAACATAGAGATATTTTACATTGTATGTTCAATTTTAAAATAAAAACACGGTATATAGTTACTTTGGAAAATAAATTCATCTTCGTTTAGCAAAAAGTCGAAAGGGTCTAGATGAACACCTACACCTACAAAAATATAGCATTTTTCTTTGATCAAAGATACCCCACTTCACAAATCTTCTTATAAAACATGTAAGAAAAATCGCAATTTTTTTTTTTAATTTTCTTCGTCTATTCAATGGTGTCACTTTCGTATGCCGTTAAAAAAACACGAGTGATCAAAGTATCCCCAAAGTCGGTATATTTTTGATCAGCAGGTTTTTATTTTTTTCTCCGAAAGTTTTGAATTTTTTGTTTCCATATTTTCGAAATTGGTAGTCGAATACAAACCAATATTCCAGTTTTTTTAAATTTATTTTTAACTATAAACAAAAAAAAGTTATCGTACTTTGAAATAAACAATTGATCAAAGTATCCCCTTTTTACGGTACACATACCAGGGAGATTTCTTTTAAAGTATACATACGTGACTTTTAAAGTACCTAACTTTATGTGCTAGTCCTGTATGCATTTTCATAAAAAAAATGCGTTAACGAATTGTTTTAGTCAGAAACGTATGAAAACATGAATAAAACGGATGGAAAATTTGTTGAAAAACAAACTTTGCAATGAGCTTTAATTTAAAATGCATTGGTTCATTTTTTAGAAAAGTACAAGGGAAAGTAAACAAAAAGAAACATTTTTTTCTTAGTTTTGCACCACTTTTGCATAATAAAATAAAAATATGGTTAAAATAATTCTGACTTGAATTTTGCAATATCGGCTATGCAGACTTATAAGAAATCTCCTGGTAATGTAAATCAATATTCTTAAATTATTGCAATAAAATAATATAGATATAACAACATTACATGTAATATAATTATACACCGTGATTCATGTAACTTTCCGAGCCATATGCCCAACGCACGCAACCCAATATTCAAAAATCACAATATGCTATGATACAAAAAACATATATTTAAGTCTTGTATGTTTGGAAACCCCTGGCAGAAATAAATGTCAAACTGACAAGTTAAATTTCAAAATGTACTCAAACGATGAACTAATGGATATGATCACAATCTATCTACTGCGAGTGTCACAAAAATGTAGTTGTTGCAACCAGATTATTATAAAAGGAAATAAATTTCACCCCTACCGTGTGACCTTAGTGCAAGAATTAGAGGAAATTTACTATACAAAACGTATTAATTTTTGGTAAGTGGTAGAAAACCAGGAGGATTTTTTAAGGTTGGTGATGTTCAGTGATGAGGCAAAATTTTCAAATAATGGAGCAGTTAACCACCCCAACCGCCATTATTATGCCTTGGAAATCCCAGAATGGATGCGATAAAGCTATATTCAGAACGTCCTTTTAATCAATGTGTAGTGCGGCATAACAGACGATTATATTATTGCTCCCTGTCTTTTTGAAAATAATTTGGCCGGTGATATTTACTTAAATTTCATGCAAAACATTTTACCGACACTTTTGGAAGATGTGCCCTTAACAATTCGTTGGATTATATCTTCAATTAGTTTCATAATTTTTATAAAAAATTTTCATTAATTTTTTAATTTGAATATATTTTGCAAATTTAACTTGTCAGTTTGACAGTTATTTCTGTCAGTTTTCAATGATATGAAATTTAAATATATATTATTTGTATCTAGCATGTTGTGATTTTTGAACATTGGATTACGTGCATTGGGCGTATGCCTCGGAAAGTTACATGAATCACGGTGTATAATAAAAGTTCTTTAGAACAATTCGTGATGGACAAAACATTCAACAAGACAGTTCACCTCTTTCTTTTTTGGTTTATTTTTTGCTGCTTTTATGACTAGTGCTTGGTAAATATTATTCAGCAACTACTTGATTTATCGGACGATTTTCTTGTTAGAATATCTATAATTTTCTCATAAATCTGTGGATTTTCCTTAAGTCGTTCTTCAGCTAGTTGTAGAGGAGTTCTTTGACTACCATCTTGAATACTAGGATCTGCTCCGATGTCTAACAGCAATTTTACAATATCTAAGTGACCTTCTCCAGCAGCTAAGTGTAGAGCAGTTCTTTTAGCATAATTTTGAATATTAGGATTTGCATCGTTGTCTAACAGCAATTCTGTAATATCTAAGTGGCCTTTTTGAGCTGCTAAGTATAGAGGAGTTCTTTCAAAACCATCTTGAATATTAGGATTTGCACCGTTGTCTAACAGCAATTCTGTAATATTTAAGTGGCCTTCTTGAGCAGCTAAGTGTAGAGGAGTTCTTTGACTACCATCTTGAATATTAGGATCTGCTCTGTTGTCTAACAGCAATTCTGTAATATCTAAGCGGCTTTCTTGAGCAGCTAAGTGTAGAGGAGTTCTTTGACTACCATCTTGAATATTAGGATCTGCTCTGTTGTCTAACAGCAATTCTATAATATCTAAGCGGCCTTCTTGAGCAGCTAAGTGTAGAGTAAGAACCATCTTGAATAGTAGAATCTGCTGCGTTGTATGACATTGGCTCTGGAAAAAGTCCAGGTCAGAAACACAACAAAATTTAAAAAAAACCACTCACATTTCCTCGGTTAACAGAGCCGTAATTCCTACCTCTAAGGTGTACTGCTTTCGCTAGATTATACTAGACCTGCAGCAAAATGTTGATAGTATTGATTTAAAAATTGATCAAAATAAAATAATGTGGCAGTTATCGTATTTATACAAGGGACTACGTAATTTGCTGACCAGAAAAGAAAAGATGCTACCGGAGCAAATAAAAAAGATAAATTATTGAAATTATGTATAAGAAAGTATTATGCTAATATCTCTTTGCTACCACCGAAAACAACCCCACATTCCTAAAGTTAAGGGTAGTTCTCTCCAGTAAATTTAGAAGAAAATGGTGCTACCGCTGAAACAAATTAAGTTTAACTCTTCAAATCTAGTGTCCTAGGTCAATGCTTCATTTGCCACTTGCTACCATTAAAATTTAATTTTAAACCCTCATTTTAAGGGTTGTTCTCTCTTGTAAATTTTGATTATAAATGTGCTGCCGGAGAAATTACTTTGGTTTAATACTTCAAATTGGGTGTATGAGATTAATACATTATAAGGTAACTGGTAGCACTGAAAATCGCTATTCAACCCTCTTTATAAGGGTTGTTTTCTTTTTTTTGAAAGTTAAAATGTGCTATCAATCTTCAAATTGCTGGCTAACATAAATATATTGCAGCTGCGTCATACATTCTATATATTTTGAATAAACAATAATCGGTTATAATACTGCAGCTGCGATATACCATAAATTCAAAATTTTTCAAACAAGCAATTAGTTAGTAATAACATTACGGTCAAAGACGTTTATAGTGTGACTTATTAGTGGGATTTAAAAATTTTGCAACACTGAAATGGTAAGTACATTGTTGCAAGCCCTATACCTAAGTTAAAATATCAAGTTACATACCCAAGTGTTCGATTTTCTGAACCGTAGCAAATCGCAGACCGGAGCAATAAATTAACGCCTTAGACGGAAAACTTAAAAGTCACCCCAAAAAAATAAAAGACAGTGACAGTCGCACAAGTGCTTTCGTTAGAATCAGTCAAATAAAACAAGTTTCAAGAACCAGAAAATCGCGGTTGTTGCAACCCCAAAATCGTTCTATTTTAAACATTACAAATTTTTCTTCATTCATATCACAAATCTTTGTAATCTAGGTTAAGTTAGTGTTAATTAGTTAATAAAGTACTATTGAGTTACGAGTATTCTCTTATCAAAAATACGCTCTGGTTGCAGCGGCGGAGGTTTCCAACAACATATTTTCTGTGAAAGTTCATCGTAATCCTAATAGTTGAAGAGCCCGTGACCGCCAGATTTACGTCATAATAAAGGGTTTTCCAATAAGAGGTGTTATTTTGAATAGCCCGTTATTTCGGTAGATCTAACTTTTGGAGCTGTAATTTTTTGACATTTGACAAGTAGAAACTACGCCATTAATAAAAATGGAACGATACACGCTTCAACAACGCATTGAAATTATTAAAATTCACTATAAAAATGGTGAAAATTTGGCAGAGACGGTTCGTAAAACTCGAACATTTTTGGGTCGTCGTGAAGCACCTTGTCGGACCGCAATACAGAAATTGGTGGAAAAATTCGAGCTGTTGGGACAAGTTAGTGATGTGAAGAATAAAACCCGTGCACGTCGCTCAAGAACAGCCGAGAATATTGCTGCTGTAGCCGAAAGTGTTGAAGAAAACCCAGGTTTGTCCATTCCTCGTCGTTCTTTGGAATTAGACATTCCAAAAACGTCATTACACCGTATTTTGCATAAAGATTTGGGTCTTAAGGCTTATAAAGTTCAGTTAACACAAGAACTCAAGCCGGCCGATCATCAACAACGTCGTATCTTTGCCGATTGGGTCCTTGAAATGCATGAAAATGATCCGGAATTCCATCGAAAAATCATCTTGAGTGATGAGGCCCATTTCCACCTGGATGGCTTCGTCAACAAGCAAAATCGGCCGGCTAACTTGTCCCAACAGCTCGAATTTTTCCACCAATTTCTGTATTGCGGTCCGACAAGGTGCTTCACGACGACCCAAAAATGTTCGAGTTTTACGAACCGTCTCTGCCAAATTTTCACCATTTTTATAGTGAATTTTAATAATTTCAATGCGTTGTTGAAGCGTGTATCGTTCCATTTTTATTAATGGCGTAGTTTCTACTTGTCAAATGTCAAAAAATTACAGCTCCAAAAGTTACATCTACCGAAATAACGGGCTATTCAAAATAACACCTCTTATTGGAAAACACTTTATAAGGGCCGAAAATTTTTCTACGTAAGTACCCTACAATGAGTAAAAACGGTCGGCTGTTATAAACTTTCAGTCGCGGTGGCTTTTATAAATAACAGGTAAAATTGTGCATAAAATTGGTGCACAATAACGTCGTAGTATAAAACGTTATTTTTTGATATGTTCAACGGGGTACTATTAAAAATCACATCATCCATTGCCAGACACTTTGTATGGGGGAACCCGCCACCAGACACTTGTAAAGTTTAATAAATTATAATTGAACATACTAGGCCAAGCAAAAGAGCAAAAAAACTATCATAATTTGACATAAATCTTACCTGGAAACTGACTGTGCGATTATATCAAAGACAGTTAGTAGATGAATTGTGCATAATTTTCGACTCGAGAATCATAATTTTTAACTTTTTACAGTCAATTCACAAGAAAAAATAGCGTTTTCTTTAGTTTTTTGCTTGTAAAATGGAAACTAATGAAGTAATCTTAATCATGTCAATGGACGAATTGTAGAGAATTAAATTACGAAGAGAATGAGATGTCAAATGACCCCATCGGATAATTACAACCGGAGGAAAACCAGAAAACCCGGAAAATTCAGCGCTTTCTTACAAAATTCACAACTCCTCCATGTTTTAATTTTAAGTACTGAAACTTTGCACAAAGGTAGCTATTTATATGTACTTTACGTGTGCAACACCCTGACTCTGTCGGACTAACAGCTCTTGCACAATGACCATTTCAATTTTTAGTTGCGATATTTTCGTGGAGGATTGATGCTTCTCTAGTTTTCTGATTTAAAATTTAAAGATAGAATTGGAAACTAAACGGGCGCAGCAACAAAACGTCTATTTTCGTTTCTCCATAAAATGCAGCGAAACGGTCGTTAATATGGATAAAATCGGCCGACCGGGCGAAAGTGGTCGAGTAGTGGGCGGAGACCAGCCGCTGAGGGGAAGCGCAGGTTGCGCGAGTTATATCACCGGAACTAATGACTAAGCATTAGATTACCTAGAATTAAGATTAGAATTATAAATAGAAATACTGCATAACAATAGGTGACTTAGAGTCGACGATAGCTGAATAAGCAACGAATAATGTTACTTAAGACGCTGCATTTAGAATTGTAAACAAGTCTAGCATAAACCTTTATTGTATTCACTTATGTTTTAAATCTAAATAAAAATTATTTTTTAAATCAATCTAAAACTTGAAAGTTTAAGTGGCGCAGTCGGTAGGATATTCAAAGATATCAATAATCGATAATCTTGAGTATCAACTATTTATTGAAAAACGGACTAACGTTCAAAGAACTAAAAAAAGTGAAACAAACAGTGAAGTGAACCGAACGGATCATCAGCAAATCTATTTTGGATAATGCAGACGATACTGTAAGTCACTCATTGAAATTCCATCACACCTATGCTAGCTTCCTCAATTTCGCCTAATTCTTTAACGGAAAGTAGCGCAAAAATCGAGTTAGAATTAAGCAAAGCTCTAGAAGCATTAGATTTAAGAAAAGAGCCAAAAGATTTAATTTCAAATACGAATTCATTAATAATGGCAAAACCCGTTTTTGATATTAGGGGCCGTGTACAAATTACGTAAGGGCATTTACTCCAATATTTAACCCTCCCGTACCCCCATGTAAGAGACCGTAAGTTTTGCAGAACCCCTACCCCCCTGTCTTACGTAAGATTTTACAAATTCAAGAGGGGGTAACAGCTTGTTTATGAAAAATATTTGGTTGTTCTCATACAGTTATTTGCGGCTATTTATTAACTATCCAATTAGGTAATAATTATTCATTCAAATGATGATTTAATAAAAAAAACAATTCTATAATAATATAATTTAATATTTTTATTATTTCTCATCTATGGAAAAAGGGTTAATTAACCATTCAACAAAAGAGCTTATTACTGGTATGCTGCGTTCATCAGATACAGTGTCACTCAGGCAGTCACCAGATTCTGTTTCAATATCGAGATGTTCTGATTCAATCCATTCCCAATCATTTTCTTCTCCTTTTCCATCATGCAGAATGCACAGTTTTTCGGATCCTCGAGTTTTGAGGATCGACTTCGATTTAATTTTTCTATTTTCTCTTGCTTTTTTAACTAAATGCCCTAGTAATTTCATGTGTGAAATCGCTCCTTTTTTCGAAGCGAAATACAATCCACACGTTTTACAGGCACGGTTACTTAATTGCTCGCGAACTGTAGGGCAGTAATAATCATAGGGCATCTCAGAAAATGGTTCATGAGAAATTGGCATTCTTATTGACAGTCTCTGGAAAAGTGGAAGAAACTTTGCATTTTCATTTTTTTCATTCCATGTCTGTGGTTTTAATCGACCATTCGTGTAGGTTACGAGACATGGTGCAGGAAAAAAGCCGTTTAGAAGTACTTCCTTTAGGTTGCTTCTTAGTAAACTACAGCAATCGATATTATCGCATTTGACTACGTATAATAAATTGAAAAGTTAATTACAAGTTACAAATTTACGTTTAAAAATATATTCTAGATTACTTTTTAATGATTTCATTCACCAATCGTTTAGCAGTATTTGTGCACACGTGTTTAATTCTGTCCAATCCCAATATTATTATAGTGAGAATAATCTACTTACATTATTCTCACGAGAATATTTTCTAGTATCTTGTTATTGCTACTTAATAACGCATTTTCTAGTTTTGACATCTGTCACCGGTGACTATTAAGAAATAATATTAAAAAGCTGTATTTTTCTATGCTGTATTTTTTAATCAAACATTAAAAAATAATCTTCCGAATACCGCGAATTAATTTGAAAATAATTCTCCAGTTATTTTCTCAAACTTGTTGCCATTTGGGAACAAGTTTTCGAAAATCTGTCGAATTATTTTCAATTTATTCTGACTCTCTTGTGATATTACTTTTGAAAACTTACTTGCAAAAAATACTGAGATTCTCGTACATGAACTGAGTACCAAGCATCGTCAAATTCAAATGCTAGAGATTTATTTGGTTCTTTCGGGCTTATATATTCTGCTGTAACTGGATGATCATCTATAACTAGTTTGCTCCAAATTTCGGCAAGACTTACACCTGCATTTTCAAAATTTTTAATTTCCAAATCATCATCAATTGTTTTTCCTCTCCCATCTAAGTGACTTCCACATGCATCATACTTTAATATTACGCCTGATAATTGACTGCTAAGAGGCGCCATTCTCCGCTCTACTCTATTATACGCACTACGCCCTGGCGCATTTGTAACGATATATATAGCATCTAAATCATACTGTTTAAAATGGTTTATTGCATATGTTATAGTCTTGGTGTAGCTGCAACATTATAAATCATTTTTCGTTATTATACTTTTTCTTTTAATATATTAAAAGATATAATAAATGTTTGTAAATAAAACTCACCGAGGGTTTTCATCTGGACCACCGTCAACGGAAAGTATAAATATAGGCTTCGCAATACCATTTATTTTAACAATATTTTCGAAACTTTCTAGTTCAAAAAGTCTGGTAAAATCGATCGCATGAGTAGCAGCCGTCGACGAAGAATATTTGCCACTTCGGATTGCTATATATGTTGGACCAGAGTATGATACTGCGTCGGGTATTCCTAATCCATTTTCTTTTACGACTATGCCAGCATAAACCGAGGGAATTAGTTTGTGCTTTTCAGCAATTACCCAGTCATGTTCCGGCAATTTTACACGATACTGAAGGTGCATCAAAAGTGGAGACTGCTTTTGGACTGCGGTCATTCCAATTGGAACGCGAGCTTTGTCATCTTGAGAAATGAAGCTAACATTGCTAGGACCCAAAATAGAAGCTAAAGACTCAACATAACGAATGGATGTTGTACAAAACGGACCATCTTTATGCATTTTATGACCATCTGCTTGCGCTCTACACAATTTAACCGGAACTGTCGTAACATGCCGTTGGCCTGACAATGTCACAAATTTTTTTGGCAAAAGACGAAAATAAAGAGCACTTTTAGACAGATTAAATCCTAATTCTACAAGTTTTTTGTGCAGATCGTCAAGTGTCCTGCAGCTTCTGATTTCCTCGGTTCTTCTTCGATCATGAACTGCACTACCAAACATAGCTAATGATGTGATAGTGTTTAACAATTCGGGTTGTTCGATTTCTAGACGAGGCCTTCCAACTGTCGACGTTGAAAAACTATTACTGACAGCACCTTCACTTAATTTATGCTTAAGTTTTTCCCTGTGCTTCTTTTGATGTTCAGCATTTAGTTGTTTGTTTTTCAAATTTTGTTTAGCCTTCATTAGTTCTATTTGTGTTTTCTTTATAGTTTTATTATCAATCTCGTTACTTAAACCAGCATCTCTAGCCAATATTTCAGAATTTAATTTACTCTCTAGAGCTTGAATTTTTTTGGATTGATGATCTTGAGCAGGAGTAGAATATTTCCTTTTCAAAATATTCGATTTTTGACTAAAATCCAACTGACTTGACATCTCACACGTATTTGCATTCGCAGATACTTCTTCAATTGGTTTTTTAGTTTCAATAACTTGACTATCTTGATCAGATTTCGAATGACTAATCCCATAAGTACTGACCGTAACCTATTTAAAGTTAAATAGTAAAAATTATGTTTTTCATATTTAGGTATAAGTACTTATTTTTTGAAATTATTATTTAAGGGGGTATTCTGGCGTAGAAATTTGAAAAAACCAATTTTTTTCTTCTCATATTTTGAAAGCTTAACCTTTCAAGAATATGTCTTTAAAATGATTTGTCAAACTTTTAATTATTTCCGGAGATATAGCTATTTTAGTGACACGACATCCAAACCGGCTGGGCCGGAACGACACTGGGCGTAATTTTACCCGAAACTTTAAACGCGTTTTTCTCGAAACTACTTTTTTCAAAAAGTTTGTCATGATTTCTCAAGTTCTACTTAACCGATTTACTTGTAAGGGGTCATCCATAAATCACGTAACGCCAAATGGGGGCCGGGGGGGTACGTTGGCACGTTACGGCGTGTTACAGAGGGGGGCGTAGGGGTTTAACGTGTTGTTATATAACGATTGATAATTATACCAAAAATCATATTTTGAATTTTTTTATTACGCCAAAGGGGGGTTGTAGAGTCTTCGCGTTACGTAACTTTTAGGGGGGTGGGACTTGCATGGTGTTATGAACTGTTACAGATGGGGGGGAGGGGGTAAAAATTGTTCAAATTCTGCGTTACGTAATTTATGGATGGCCCCTAATTTGGTGTAAGTCTTCTCTATATATGTCTCTATCGTACTAACTATGATTTATAACAAATTAATTCTTTTTACTATTTTTAAAAAATTCAGAAAAGTCAAAAAAACAGTAAAAAAGTTTATTATTTTTTCGGACATCCGCAATTTAGCGAAAAACTTTTTTTTCAGTTTTTTTTAGTTAGTACGATAGCAGCATTTATCTAGATAAATAATCTTTTTTATTTTTTTGTTTCACATAATTTGGAGGGTTGCAATCGTGACAGACTTGGCGCGCCATTTTTTTCCAATTCCCCACTTCAACAGCTTATAACATTTTGAGTTTTCAATTTTTTCACTTTTTTTTATTTTTTATGTATTGTTAAAAGATGAATAAATATCTTGTTAAAAAATAGATAGTAAAAATATTTTTTGTTTTTTATTTATAGCACGCAAAAAACACCTCAAATTCATGCCTCTAGACTAGAATACCCCCTTAAATAAATTATATATATATACAGGTTGTATTATATTAAGTGTTCACCATTGGTAACTTTGTTATTATTGGAGTTGCAAAGTCGGTTAAATTAGCAAAGAATTAGTGTTTTTTCCGCTGATTACCATTATGAAACCAAAAAAACAATCGAACGTCAACTGTTCGAGATATTCACGAAAATAACATTTTTTTAAATGGAATGGCCTATCCTTTTTTGCATATTTTGAAAGAATGTTTAATTTTGAGTGAAAAAGTCTTAATGCACTATTACGATTAAATTAACTACCGAGAAGTTACAAGCAATTGAATTTTTTATTTCAATTAATTACAAAAATCACGTAGGCACTGAAACAATTGAAAATTGTAATTATTAAAACGTCAAAAACAATTGAATGAATGTGTTAGTTAATATTTTCATCAAACATTAACGTGGTATATTCAACATTTATTACTTTTGGTGTGATTTAGTAACAGCTGTGTTCAATTTTGGTTCCCGACATGGAATTTTCACATTTAGAAAAATGTGACATGTTAGAAGCATATCTTATGTGCGGCAAGAACTCGGCGAGAGCTCGAGATTATTACCAGCAGCAGTACCCGCTTCGATTGCAACCAATTCAACAGCATTTTCTGAGACTGTATAGAAAGTTTAGGAGTAACGAAACAGTGTTTCAAAAGGGAAGAGAGAAGAAAAAATTTGTAATTTCTGAAGAAGTCGAAATTAATGTAATTGCGTATTTTGAGGCATATCCTAGAAATTCAATACGAGATATTTCAAGGGAGTTAAATTTAAGTTTGAACATCATTGAAAGGATTTTAAAGAAACATAAGATGGTTCCTTATCATTATCACCCGGTGCAAACGTTACTTCCAGGCGATTTAAATCGAAGATTAACTTTTTGCAACTGGTATTTAAGTTACTGCCAACGACACTTCAATAGCGAGTTTCATTTTCTGTGGACCGATGAATCGAACTTCTCAAATTCTGGAATGTACAACAGAAAAACGAATCATTATTGGGCCCGCGACAATCCATTGCAAGTACACCCTATAAATCCACAAATGCGGTTCAGTCTAAATGTGTGGTGTGGAATTGTAGGTTCAAAAATTATTGGACCATTTTTTTACCGTGGTAATTTGACTGGAGTGAGATACGTAGAATTTATGAACACTGTCCTGCATAACTGTTTGGATGAAATGGATTTAATTTCAAGACAATACATCCATTTCCAACAGGATGGAGCACCGGCCCATAATTATCACGGAACAACCAATTTGTTAAACAGATTATTCATTGATAAATGGATAGGAACTAATGGGCCCGTGCGTTGGCCACCACGTTCGCCAGATTTAACCCCCATGGATTTTTTTTTGTGGGGGTACGTGAAAAATTTAGTTTACAGGGAGAGATATGCAACAGTTAATGAATTGGAGAATAAAATTTTAACAATAATTAATGTATTGGATGGTAGAAAAATTTTGAAAGCAGCGCGGTGTGTCCAAAAAAGAGCCCAAAAATATGTTGAACAAGACGGTGACATTTTCGAACATTTATTATAATGTCTTGGTCATGCAATATGTTTTTCTAAATTTCTATTCTCAGTTAGCCGTGGAAGAAATGTTTCAATAATTACAATTTTCGATTGTTTCAGTGCCTACGTGATTTTTGTAATTAATTGAAATAAAAAATTCAATTGCTTGTAACTTCTCGGTAGTTAATTTAATCGTAATAGTGCATTAAGACTTTTTCACTCAAAATTAAACATTCTTTCAAAATATGCAAAAAAGGATAGGGCATTCCATTTAAAAAAATGTTATTTTCGTGAATATCTCGAACAGTAGACGTTCGATTGTTTTTTTGGTTTCATAATGGTAATCAGCAGAAAAAACACTAATTCTTTGCTAATTTAACCGACTTTGCAACTCCAATAATAACAAAGTTACCAATGGTGAACACTTAATATAATACAACCTGTATATAAGTAACGTGTTTTTCTCGCATCCCCAGAAACAATTTTCTTATGTTGTTATATTCAAAGAAGTTAATTTATTATTTTATTTGACGATTTTACAAAGAATTAATGAACTTACCGTATTGGAGCAAAAAAACCTCATAGCAGTTCCCTTTTGTCGTGACACTCTCGTTTCACATGTTTTTATTTCACCTCAAATATGATTAAAAAAGTCATCAGAAGAGTTAAATTTCTCTTTGGCAGCTTTCCATATAGCATTAACCTTAGTTTGCGCTTCTCCACCTTTTATCTCAGGATAAGCCGTTTTGTATGTATTAAATAATTTTTGGTACAATTCACCCCTATCATCCATCTTGAATATAAATTTAGACGTTCGATTGTGACCACGTATAAAACAATATTCACAGCACTGAAACTTTTTCGACAACTTGCATGACCTGTCTATCTCGCGAAAGTAAACATTGTTGTCTTCTGAGATTTTTGAACAACTTTATTTTGAAAGCTGTTGTTGCATTCTGAGATTTATGAGTGGGTTTGTTTTGGAAAATGAAATTGACTTGTTCAACTCTTCAATAAATCTGTCATAGGCCGGTACCAGAATCCCATTCTTTCGAGAAATGTCACGGTTGTCTTGTAATTGATTTACACATTTCCGGCCGACCGGACCATACATGTAAAAATCAAAGACCCCCCCTTTCTTGATAAGTCGTTTAGAACCTCGAACACAAAATCTTTGTATGTAAAAATGTTGAAAATATCGGAAAAAATCGTCTTACGTAATTGTAGTTTTAATCCCCCCCTACCCCATGTAAGGATTTATCAGGGTTTTCATACACCCCCCCCTTCCGCTCTTACGTAATTTGTACACTATTGGACAAATTAAATGAGACACGGCGTTCGAGCGCTCGCAGGCGGTTTTGCAAGAGTGTTTGGATGGTTGTCTACAAATTTGAAGGCAGTACTCAGTAAAATTGTCAGGGCCCCATCAAAAATAAAAAAATTAAGGAAACAATTCAAACGGTGGGCGCGTTCAGGAAAGTTGACGTATATTGGAGAAAATCGTTCGTCTCCGAAATAAAAGTTTGGAAATTTGTTAAAATGTTTACGGAAACGACTTTATATAATTAGTTCTTATGCATAGTTTATGAATAAAAATGTTTTAAACAAATTTTCATCAACTTTAAAAAATAATTTTTAACTTTCAACTAGAAACATTATATTTATATTCTAAGCATTTTTTTCTAATTCTGTAAAATTTAATGAAAAGATGTGCCTCTGTTTTTATTAGTATAGCAAACACACTGTTTCAAACAGATATCACTGGCGCTAATAATGTTTTCATTTGTTGGGAGAATATTTTGGAACTGGTCCGAATTTGAATACGAAATATGTTGAATTCAAATTTATTAAATTCGAAAATTAATTCACCGTTCAACGAAATTATTTAATTTAATTATTTAATTTAATTTAATTATTTAATTAGTAAAATGCAATTAAAAAGTTCATTGAAATTTAATTGCCACACAAACCTAAATTTTACTTTCCGTGAAAATAAAAATCAAACTTTACAAAATTTTGGGGACAACTCTAAAAATTAACAATTTTGTAAAATCCGGCGCTACAAATAAATAATCAAAATACACGTTATTAATCTGAAAATATTTGACGGCAACATTTGCCAAAAATGAATATCTAAGTACTTGAAAACCAGTTGTTCTGCAGGTAGGGCGCGCGATACACCCTTGGCAGTTACGAGGAAATGGATTTGTGTGACAAATACATAGTACTGACCGGTTGAAAATACTACGTTGAAATGAAAAATTGTCGAGTTTTGAAAAAAATCCAAAAACGGGTTAATTTTTAAATTTAATTTCACATCTTTATTTTGTAGACAATTTCTATGTATGAAGATAAATGAACAACGCAAGATTTCTTACAATTTAGTAACAGGTTTTTTTAGATTTTGCAGAAAAAATTGTAGGTATTGATGACTTTTGAAAACAATTGATGCTTTTAAATTTTAACTGACGTTTTCAAAACTGCAATTAACTAATTTGAATTACAATTGATGATTTTTAAAAAACAATTGTAATTCAGAAAATGTCAATTTTAAATAAATGGAAAATTAGATTCTTGCGGTTTCTTTAGAAAACCGGTATTTGAGGGCGCTTCAATTGTTTGGTTCGTGGAAGTGAAATGTTTCCTTTCAAAGAACGACCAAAATACCATTTGAAAACAATTTGCTGTTTGATTAAAGATGACAAATTACAATTATTAGGTACTTTTAAATTTAATGGCGAGTAAATATTTTAAAAAGAAATTTGTATGATCTGGTTTTATGTAGATACTGATGTTGATTTGGAAGTAATAAGAATTCAAAAAAATAAAGAATTTTCGGATAATTGCATATTGCTGGTACTTTTTAATAAATTATTTATCATAGCCAAATAGATGTGTATGAACTAACTAAGTCGGTTAGCTGCGTTTAGGGTTTTGTTGCTATTTTGGAGAGTTCGCAATTTTATTTATGTTAAACGGTTATAAATTTACTTCAAGACAAAATTTTTTCACATGTTACAAAATGAAAGCCGACCAAAGGTTTTTTAGATTTCGTAAAAAAAATTCTTTCGTTTTGTTTATAAAATTTATTTTTGAACATTTATTTACGTAAAGGTTAACAACAAAGTTTTGAGAAAAATAAATACAAATAAAATTAGATTTTATTAAGATTTTAACATTGTTTTTAAAGTAACTTCTGACTCACTCTAAGGTAAATTAAGATCAAACATTTTTAATTAACAAAAACACAATAAAATGTACTTAATTCTTTTCGTGTAAATACAACTTGAAACAAACGTGATTTTCCTTATGCACGTAAACAATCCGCTATTAAACCAAAAGGGCCCAAAACATACTAGAAAATTGATATTTTTTAAAATATTCTAATTGATACTTGAAACAGAAAACACACTAACCTATACCCGGTTGCATTAACGCCTGTTAAATTTAATTCTATAGATTAAAGCCATGGTAACAATTGTTGGACTTATAGCAACGATTGTTTTTAGCTATTCGTTAAATCTAACTGACGTTGGTGCAACCGGGCACTAAACACTTTCAGAAAACACGTTATCAAACTGCAAATATTTGAGGCCAACATTTGCCAAAAATTAATATCGAGTCCAGAATCCGTTGTTTGCAATTGTATCTTGCAAACGTGTAGGCATGGACCCTACTAAATTTTGACAAATGTTGCGTCCCTGAAAGCGTCCCCATACCCTTTGAGCATGGAGAAATAAGGCATCTGCTGTTCGCACATGATTGCCATCCCCATCGCCATTCCATTCACGAACAACAGCGGCCCACAAATTTTCGATTGGGTTTAGATCGGGTGATTTGGCAGGCCAATCAATTAAATCAATTAATTCTTGGTTGGCAAACCACTCGCGCACCAATCGAGATTTGTGGACCGAGCTGTTATCTTGCACGAATGCAATACGATGAGGTTCTGGATAACGTATTCTCACACTAGGAAGCATTACCTCTTCCAAAATGCGAATATACTGGCCGGCATTCATGCGAGGACCGGTGCGAACAAGTTCGCCAGGTCCCTCAGACGACATCCATCCCCACATGCTCATGGTTATCCGTCCACTATCTCGTGACCTCGCAACATTTGCAGGTTGATAACGTGTTCCTACTGAACGCCAAATAGGTTTGTGTGCCCCCATGTTGGTCTTAAAAACCTTCTCATCAGAGAAAATAACTTCGCTCCAATCTCTGTTAAGATTTTGTTGAGCAAAAGTTAATCTCTGACGAGCATGATCATTTGTAAGATCTACTTTTCTAGCAGGGCGCCGACAATGCAAGCCGCTACGGTTTAAGCAACGAGCAACTGTACGGCTACTGCAATTTAAATTTAGGTCATCTCGGACGCTGCGGGAAGACCCAAACGGCTCTTCCACTTTCATTGCAACTATCTGCCCTTCTTCTGCTGCAGATAATTGTTTCTTGCGCCCGCACCTCCCGAGTCGGCGTACTGTTAACGGCTCCTCTTGATTTTCCGCTTCTATTCTTCTCAGCCATTTATATACCTGGCTTCGCTTTAATAAACATCATTAGGTTTAGTTACATTTTATTTAAATAATCGTCAGTTACGTAATTTAAAATAATATGTCCTTGTGTAGGGACTTAAAATTAAACGCAAATAACGGGATCACTTGAAATACGGGGACGTAAAAACGGGATTCTACTGTAATTCCTAAATGAAAATCAAAGTTAGAAATGCCAATAACATTTTTAAAGCATTAAATAACAAAGTCAAAGAAGCTGGGCCACGCAATTTCGATTCGCTATTAAACGACTTCCCAATAGATAAAATTCAACTTGGTAATTGTCTTGTATACTAAATAACTATTACATTCGTTAGATATCGAGAATTACTAAAAATTTTAAACTTACAGATAAATTCACCTCCAACGCAATTTCATTTACCGGGACATTGCGATTACTTAAAGCAATTAGCTTTCCAAGGGTTTGCTGCGACACATCTTTTTGGGATTTTCCTCTACCCATCTTGTCCAAATAATATTTGAAGACTGGCAATTTAAACATTGCAAAATTCTCAACACCCACCCTTGAAGGGGCCTAATAAAACTACGGTTGTAAAATATTCTCGTCTGGTAATGGAATGATGCAATTTACATTTATTGGGTGGCCTCTTACTACTAGTGCAAGTCCTATTGTCAAACTACCACCTTTTAGCTAAATGGGTATTTGTAAATTGTCGGTTTCGCTGGCTTCAAAGTGAAGTCCCGATCAGTTCATCTTTGGTCGGTTTTTATTTTATAACATGTGAAAAATTGCGATCTCTCCAAAATAGCAACAAAACGCTAAACGCAGCTAACCGACTTAGTTAGTTCATACACATCTATTTGGCTATGATAAATAATTTATTAAAAAGTACCAGCAATATGCAATTATCCGAAAATTCTTTATTTTTTTGAATTCTTATTACTTCCAAATCAACATCAGTATCTACATAAAACCAGATCATACAAATTTCTTTTTAAAATATTTACTCGCCATTAAATTTAAAAGTACCTAATAATTGTAATTTGTCATCTTTAATCAAACAGCAAATTGTTTTCAAATGGTATTTTGGTCGTTCTTTGAAAGGAAACATTTCACTTCCACGAACCAAACAATTGAAGCGCCCTCAAATACCGGTTTTCTAAAGAAACCGCAAGAATCTAATTTTCCATTTATTTAAAATTGACATTTTCTGAATTACAATTGTTTTTTAAAAATCATCAATTGTAATTCAAATTAGTTAATTGCAGTTTTGAAAACGTCAGTTAAAATTTAAAAGCATCAATTGTTTTCAAAAGTCATCAATACCTACAATTTTTTCTGCAAAATCTAAAAAAACCTGTTACTAAATTGTAAGAAATCTTGCGGTGTTCATTTATCTTCATACATAGAAATTGTCTACAAAATAAAGATGTGAAATTAAATTTAAAAATTAACCCGTTTTTGGATTTTTTTCAAAACTCAACAATTTTTCATTTCAACGTAGTATTTTCAACCGGTCAGAACTATGTATTTGTCACACAAATCCATTTCCTCGTAACTGCCAAGGGTGTATCGCCCGCCCTACCTGCAGAACAACCGGTTTTCAAGTAGATATTCATTTTTGACAAATGTTGCCGTCAAATATTTTCAGATTAATAACGTGTATTTTGATTATTTATTTGTAGCGCCGGATTTTACAAAATTGTTAATTTTTAGAGTTGCCCCCAAAATTTTGTAAAGTTTGATTTTTATTTTCACGGAAAGTAAAATTTAGGTTTGTGTGGCAATTAAATTTCAATGAACTTTTTAATTGCATTTTACTAATTAAATAATTAAATTAAATTAAATAATTAAATTAAATAATTTCGTTGAACGGTGAATTAATTTTCGAATTTAATAAATTTGAATTCAACATATTTCGTATTCAAATTCGGACCAGTTCCAAGATATTCTCCCAACAAATGAAAACATTATTAACGCCAGTGATATCTGTTTGAAACAGTGTGTTTGCTATACTAATAAAAACAGAGGCACATCTTTTCATTAAATTTTACAGAATTAGAAAAAAATGCTTAGAATATAAATATAATGTTTCTACTTAAAAGTTAAAAATTATTTTTTAAAGTTGATGAAAATTTATTTAAAAAATTTTTATTCATAAACTATGCATAAGAACTAATTATATAAAGTCGTTTCCGCAAACATTTTAACAAATTTCCAAACTTTTATTTCGGAGACGAACGATTTTCTCCAATATACGTCAACTTTCCTGAACGCGCCCACCGTTTGAATTGTTTCCTTAATTTTTTTATTTTTGATGGGGCCCTGACAATTTTACTGAGTACTGCCTTCAAATTTGTAGACAACCATCCAAACACCCTTGCAAAACCGCCTGCGAGCGCTCGAACGCCGTGTCTCATTTAATTTGTCCAATAGTGTACATGGCCCCTTAGACTTTTACAAGTTGTGCCAGAATTCGACGGCAACCCGTGCCGCCTGTTTAGGTACATTTCAACATCGACAGATTTGTTAAATGATTATTGGGATGCAACTCCGGCGAATGTTGGTTTTGTTCAGAATAAACTAGTGATAAATGGTGTCCTTTCTAAATTAACTGGTGCGGCTGAGGAATTATTTTCTATCAGTGGCAGCACAGATTGGGACTCAATTAAAGATTTACTTATTACCCATTTCGGAGATCAGCGAGACGAAAGTAGTCTATTATCCGATTTAGGATCTTTGAGAGAAAACTTTAATGAATCATCACTCCAATTTTTTAGTAGGATATTATCAACCCTAAATATGTTACACAATCACTTAAATTTGCATGAAAAGGATGAAACGATAAAAAAGAGCAAGAAAACGCTCTACGAAGAACATGCATTGCATACATTATTAGTCGGTTTAAGGGAACCCCAAAGTTCGATGATTAGGGCAATGAAACCGGTCACTCTAAGTCCGATGACACACCGGCGCGGTTTGCGGTTTGCGGTAGCAAGTGACCTTCATGCCGCTTTTCTGAAACACATTGATTCAAATGTGAGGTGTCACATCTGCCGTGATGTAAACAACTACCGCATCTCTGACCGCGTGCTGTCGCGGTCATGCGGCAGGCTGCGAGGAATGTGATGCATTATTTCTTATGGAGCATGACACACTAGCCGCGCGGTAGGCAATAAATTACTGCATTTGTGTACATGTATAACTTTATAAACATAAACTGTTCAAAGATATGATTTCGTAAACATTATCTTGTTCTTTTTTTTGCTTCTAATATACCTACTATTTAATTCATTTCTTATTTTTAATTTAAATGAAACAGAGATGTAAGGGAGATTTCATATACATATTTATAATTATTATATAGATCGTTAATCAAATTTCCAGTTTTGCTGTGATGCACTAAAATATTATTCTTAACAGAATTCGTGTTTAAACTCGAATATTTTTTGGAAGGTTGTGATATTAAATATCAATTAAAGGAATATGGGTTTAAAAATTAATGAATAGCTCAGATTGAAATCCAATTGCTTTATTTAAATGTTAACTTAAATAACATGAAATGGAATAAATCCAGTCATCTGTTTATAAAAATCGCGCTGACCAGACATGTGTAACATAATACCTGGCTAAGGGTTGTTTTTAACGTAAGCGTTAAAAATTATAAACAGATTTCTTTGAGTGTTTACTACAACTTTTCAACGACATCTTCCATTACGAAGGAGAAGAATGAACTTTTACGAACCAAGTCAAACATCAAATAAAAACAACAGACGAAATTCCCGTCTACACAAAATCTTATCGATACCCTTTCGTTCATAAAGAAGAAGTTCACAGACAAATTAATTCCATGTTAGATCAAAACATCATCCGACCCAGTAATTCACCTTGGTCATCCCCTATCTGGATAGTCGAGAAGAAGCCAGATGCAAGCGGAAGATTACCGCAAGGTGAACGAAAAAATAATAGATGATAGGTATCCCATTCCTAACATCACGGACGTTCTGGATAAATTAGGGCGATGCCAATATTTTTCAACATTGGACCTAGCCAGTGGATTTCACCAAATCGAAATGACTCCAGAGGACATCCAAAAAACAACCTTCAATGTCGAAAACGGTCATTATGAATATCTTCGAATGCCGTTTGGTTTGAAGAATGCCCCTGCGACATTCCAGAGAGTCATGGACAACGTTCTTAAAGGACTACAAAATACCATCTGCCTTGTGTATATGGATAATATTATTATATACTCGACATCTCTCCAGGAACACATGGTAAATTTGAAAATGGTTTTCCAAAGACTTCGCGAAACAAATCTAACGATACAACTAGATAAATCGGAGTTTTTGAGGAAAGAAGTAGCTTTCTTAGGACACATCGTAACACCCGATGGAGTAAAGCCTAATCCAGATAAAATCGAAGCGATAATGAAATATCCAATACCAAAAACCACGAAGGAAATCAAAGAATTCCTTGGACTCCTTGGATATTACCGAAGATTCATAAAGGACTTCGCGAAGATCACAAACCCTTTACACTTTGTTTAAAGAAAGGTGCTGAAATTAAACATGACGCTAATTTTGTAAAAACTTTCGAATATTGTAAGACGTTATTGACAAATGACCCCATATTACAATACCCAAATTTCGAAAAACCCTTTAATCTTACAACAGACGCTAGTGTAATATCGCGATCGGAGCTATACTTTCGCAAGGTCCTATCGGAACCGATAAACCCATCGCATACGCGTCCCGAACACTAAATGATTCTGAGAAAAATTATAGTACAACCGAAAAAGAACTTTTGGCAATAGTTTGGGCTACGAAATATTTTCGACCTTATTTATTCGGTAGATCATTTAAAATTTTAACTGACCACAAACCATTGCAGTGGCTCATGTCATTAAAAGAACCAAATTCAAGATTGGTTCGGTGGAGACTAAAATTAGAAGAATTTGATTATCAAGTTCAATACAAAAAAGGCACACAAAATACAAACGCGGACGCCTTGTCACGAATTGAAATTCATGCAAACGAGGCTCAGTCACAACCGAGTACTTCAGAAAACATCCCGATTTTTCAATTCATGCAACAATTTAATGACGATCGCTTTCTTGATTGTGAAACAATCGACGATACAGCGTCGATAGCCAATAACATTCATGAGACCCCAAATTGCGATGAACTCGAAGAACCCAACGGTACAGTTCATACAAGCGCAGAAGATCTAGTACAGGAAATCAATCCCTGTGAATCCCCGATCAATGTATTTCAAAACCAAATTTATGTAATTAAAACTCCCCTACCTAGAAAATCTACTCGTAAATGCATATGGGAAAATAACAAAAAGAATTTATTTTATGTTTACATCGCGAATGATGATTTTTCGCCATTAATTACATTTTTCAAAGAATACGGTCAACCGAAAAGAACGTACGTATTTTATTTCGAAAATGATGACACAGACAAATTGTATCAAAACATTTGTAACCTTGTAAGTCAAACTTTTAAAAATTCAGCTTTTAAATTGAGCAAGTGCAACATCAAACTTGAAAACGTTACAGTAGTTGGTAGACAAAAAGAACTTTTACAATATTCTCACGAAACTAAAACTAACCATCGTGGAATCAAAGAGACGATCGAGCAGATTAGGAGAAAATATTATTGGCCTAATATCGCAAATGACGTTAGACTTTATATAAATAAATGTGATACTTGTCAACGAACTAAGTATGATAGAAATCCCCCTCGAATCGAATACGAAATAACAGCAACACCCAAACGACCTTTTGAAATTTTACATGTAGATGTATTTCAAGCGGATAAACAAAAATTTGTAACCATTTTAGACAAATTTTCCAAATACGGTCAAGCCTTCCCGATAACCACAGCAGATGCAATTTCAATTGTAGAGACATTCATTAAATTTATGTCATTCCAGGGTCTTCCACTACAAATCGTTGCCGATAGTGGTACAGAATTTAAAAATACCACAGTAGGAGATTTTGCCAAACTTCACAAAATAGACCTACATTACACCACTTCGAAAAACTCAAATAGCAATGCCCCAGTGGAACATTTCCATTCGACCATTCTCGAACATCTCAGAGTTCTAAAAGTCGAACATCCATGTACAGACCCCGTAGGGAGGAACTCCTCGTCAGAGATGATGTAATATCAGATTCTGACGAAGATTGAAGGTTAAAGGTTGTGTGATTGAGAGAATGAATGTGTATGAGGTATTTTGAATAATTTTTTCTTTTTTCTTTTTTCGATCTGTTTGAAATTTTTTAGAAACGTCAAAATTTACCAATTGAAGATTTTTGTAATTTTTTGCTCGTGAAGCGTTTATAGTAATTATTAGGAGCAAATAAGTTTCATTTAATTTTCGTAAAGTCGCGAGTGTTACCGATATAATTATCATATAATTATTTCGATCGACAAGCTAGGCGACAAGCATCACTCACCCCGGACAACAGTTGCGTTGGGGATGAGAAATAAAACAAGGTGGAGTCCTGTCACCCTTTTTCCGTAGAAAGGCGGACATTTACTACAATTGTGTTACTAATTGTGTTTAATTAGTATTAATACGTGTTTACGGTATTAATTGGCTCCCGCCAACGTGGGGCTACTTAAGGCATTGAGCCTTATCGAATTGAAGCGAACAACCATATATGAAGAACGAGCTGAGCTAACCATGGACACAAGACTTACCCAGCGCTCCGAACATGGAACCGAAACAGTCCTTCTGGGAGAGGACTGCACGACGCCGATACACTCCCAGTGGCGCCCAAACCAGGAACAGTTTTACAAGGACCTCGTTGAGGTATTAAAAGAAGTAAAGCTTTCATTGGCTACCCAAGCAAGCGCTACACAAGCAGTGGCACTAGCAACGGCTGCATCAACGTCAGTCGAGCCCGCACTACCGCCGAAAGCCATTCCCCGACTGCCAAAATTCGCTGGACAGCCGGAAGATGTCCTGGAACAGTTTCTCGCCCGTTTAGAGGCCAACCTCATTGCTACCGGAACTGACCCAGAAGACTGGGCGGACGTGGCTGTGGAACGGTTGGAAGGGGACGCCAGGAGGTGGTACCAGCGGTATAGTAGGTTGAACCTCGACTACGACCAGCTCAAGAAGGAGCTTGTCAAGAGATTTGGTTTCGAATCAATACGATCAGACCTGTTGGATCGGTTCTTCAACGAGAACCACAACAGCCGATCGGAACCGGCAGAAATCTTCATCCGGCGTAAACTTCAATACCAGGAACGGGTGGGTCTAGTTTTTCCCGAAGCGGTAGTGGTCAAAACATTGTTCAGGCAACTGGAGATCGAAATGCAAGATCACTTAGTAGCCTGCCTCCCGGAAAAGACAGATGACTTCATTGACGCAGTCAATCGTGTCGAGACGCACCTAACGCGTGCAAACTCCCGACGTCCGGGTAAGATCACGACCAGCAACCAGCAACCAAATACTTCTTGGGAAATAGTGCGACAACAACCTCAACGACACCAAGACCAGGGAAACGCTCGCTCCGCGGCAACGACCCGTACGTTACCGCTGACGACACCATACGGGAACCCATAATAAACGCTATGAGCAGCAGGAACAGCTTACCACGACTGAAAGTGTTAATCAACGGAGAGATACATTGGGCCCTCATCGACACCGGCGCTTCAGACAATTTTGTGCGTAGTGACTTGCCGTTCGGTATCGTGGAACAAACAGAGTGCGGTAAGACGCTGTTAGTAGCAATCGAAAGTGTGAAACCGTTAGTATTAGGGACACAACAAGTGCGGTACGATATAGCGGGAGTAGCCTTTCAACATACATTTTTAGTGATTAAGGACCTAAGGGAGGAACTCATTTTCGGGAGGCAGTGGCTCACGGAACAACTCGCGATTATCGACTTGGTGCGGGAGTGTATCCACTTCGGAACAATACAACGCCATACGGAATACTTTCGGAACCCACCCCGCGTGCCAAGGGAAGACGATAATCCTGTCGAGGTGCACAGTGAATTTCCGGCTACGATGAAAGAAGCTGTTGCACAAGTTCTTCAGAATCATCGCAGAGTTTTCACGGATAGTGCTAAAATCCAGACAACACGCTCGGTGGAGCATATCATTACCCTCACAAACAGTTCCCCTATTAACGTCGCCCCCTACCGTTACAGTGACAGGAAGAAACAATTAATCCTCGAACAAGTGCGCGAAATGCTCACTGCTGAGGTAATTGAACCTTCAACGTCCAGTTACTGCTTTCCGGTGGTAATCATTACCAAGAAAGATGGGACTCCACGTTTTTGTGTAGATTACCGGCGATTGAATAACGTGACTGAGAATGAAGCTGCTCCACTGCCGATCATCCAGGAAACCTTGAAGGACCTAGGTCAGGCCCGAATTTTCAGCGTTCTGGACTTGAAGAGTGGATATTGGCAAATTCCCGTCGCCCCACAATGTCGTCCCCTTACAGCTTTCGCCACGCCAGACGGAGGCAAGTATCAATTTCGCGTCATGCCTTTCGGCCTGAAGAACGCGCCGGTTACGTTCCAGCGTTTCATGGCCCAGGAAGTGCTCGCTGGATACTTGCAGAAGTTTGCTATGGTTTATCTGGACGATATCATAATATATTCGAGGGATCACGAAGAACACTTACGGCACCTAGCAATGGTACTGGAGCGCTTAAGCATCCACGGACTACGGTGCGCTCCGAAAAAGTGTCGACTCGGGGCTAACCACATAGAATACTTGGGGCACATGATTCAGTCAGATGGGAACACCCCCAAGACGCAACACCTGGAGCAGGTCCTGAAAGCCGACGTTCCCAAGAATCGCCGTCAGCTCAAGAAGTTCTTGGGCATTTGCGGATGGCTGCGGGAATACGTTCCAAACTTCGCCGAACTAGCGACATCCTTAACAGACTTACTGTCTCCAAAGGTTCCTTGGAAGTGGACTGAGCGACAGCAGGAGTCATTTCGGGTCGTGAAAAATGCGGTTGCAGCTCCTTTACAACTGTCTCGCCCGGATCCAAACCGACCATTCGTTCTACAGACCGACGCCAGCGGATTGGGTATGGCAGCTGTCCTCTACCAACAAGGACCTGATGGACGCCGAGACGTCATTTCGTACTCGAGCGCAAGATTCGACGCCACCCAAAGACGGTACCATATCAACGAGCAAGAGTGTTTGGCCATCGTATGGGCTGTGAAACGATATCGCCCGTATTTGGAGGACCGACACTTCACGCTGGTGACCGACAACAGGGCATTACTGTGGCTGTCAACCACGAAGGATATAAATACAAAACTAACGCGCTGGGCTCTGTTGTTACAACATTTCAGTTATACGATTCAACACTGCCCAGGGAAACTGAATGAACTGGCTGATCTGTTGTCTAGGGATCCACTTACTATTGACTTGGGTGCAATCCACGAAAGTTCGATTCCAATGCACGGTCTGGAAAGCTCCACGGAGGTAGAGCCTTTCCCATTTCCTGATCATGCAACTTCCACGATTTTACCAGTTTCGACGGATATTACGTTGGATGACAATATTCAACTCTGTGCCATAGATTTTCGGACTCTTCAAGAAGAAATACGAGAAGCGCAGCGGACTGATGAAGTCACTCTGCGTAATATTCGAAAGTGGCAGCAAATTCAAGAAGAGGGCCCACGGCTACGCGCAGATAGAAGATTCGCAATAAATCACCTAGTGGAAGGTGATTTGCTATATCGAGTCCAACCACATCATCGCCAGCTAGTAGTACCAATTGAAAAACAATCTCGCGTCCTGTCTATTCATCATGACGCTGTACTAGCTGGACACCCAGGTGCAGAGGAAACAGAGCGTTCCATAAAGGAACAGTTCTACTGGCCCGGGATGGAGAACATGGTGCGAAACTATGTGAAAAGTTGTCTCTTGTGCGCTCAGTACAAGAGGAAGCCAACAAGAGACAAAGCACCGTTACGCCCTCGCCAACCACAGGAGCCATGGGACACTGTTGCCTGCGACCTTATGGGACCGTATCCTATCACATCCCAAGGAAATCGATATATACTGGTCGTGACGGATTTATTTACCCGGTGGGTCGAGGCGTTTCCACTCAACGACGCTACAACCGGTCGAATATGTATGAAATTGGAAACCGAAATATTCGAGCGGTTCGGTTTCCCTCGAAATTTAATCACAGATAACGGCTCGCAATTTAGATCCCGTAAGTGGGAAACACATTGCGGTAAGTGGCAAACAGACCATTGGGCCACTGCAGTTTATCATCCTCGTGCTAATCCGACGGAAAGACGAAATCAAGAGGTCAAAAAGGGGCTGCGCTTACGTATGGCGAACCGCCGCCCGATTTCTTGGGATCTTCAACTTCCCGCCGTATTGTTTGGCATAAGACGACATCAAAATGCAGCCACTGGGAAGACGCCAGGAGAAGCCCTCTTCGGGTACAACCTCAAACAACCGGGAGCCTGGGATAACGCGTCAAATCCACAAAGGCCGGGCATAGAAGAGATTCGCGAGGATGCGCGACGGAACCAACAAAGATACATTCAACAGCGCGAAGTACCTCAGCCACCTGCAGTTAGCTACAACCCAGGAGATCTCGTCTTAGTACGGTACGTTCCCACACGGCGCAATCCAGTGTTCGGACCGAAATGGCAAGGACCATTTCCCATCATAGGCCAGGCAAGCGAATCAATTTACTATATCCAGATTCGTAATCGGATAGTAAAATACCACCTCGACAGGATGCGCCCGGCCCCTACACGACAATAGATATAAGTTATTTGTTATTAGTTAAGTTATTTAGAGTGATGTTTGTCGCCTTTGAGGGGAGGGAAGAATTGTTACCGATATAATTATCATATAATTATTTCGATCGACAAGCTAGGCGACAAGCATCACTCACCCCGGACAACAGTTGCGTTGGGGATGAGAAATAAAACAAGGTGGAGTCCTGTCACCCTTTTTCCGTAGAAAGGCGGACATTTACTACAATTGTGTTACTAATTGTGTTTAATTAGTATTAATACGTGTTTACGGTATTACGAGACGGATTCCATCAGTTTATTTGTAAAGTTACGGCGAAAAATGTAAAAATTTTAGAAACGTCAAAAAATTATTCAATATACTACTTTGATTTTGATAGTAAAAATTCTAAGCCTCCTAGGTTTAAAATTTTTAATTAATTATTTATTTCTTTTAATTATTTTTTGAATCATATTTAACCAATCTTATTGAGTCATTTAGGTTGTAACGAACATCACAATTAAAGATGCAAGTTCATGTGAAGCCTTGACAGCCAGAGGGTCCATTACCAAGGGGAGTCAAGGGATGTCTTCTTCACAATTCAATCTAAGATGATCAAAGAGGGAGAGAGTGATAGAGAGTGTGAATGATAGGTAAAGGAGGAAGAAGATGAAATGAGTAAAAGTGTGTGTGAAAGCAAACTAATAAGAGGCAATTTTTTGATGATAGAGGGAGAGAGTGATAGAGAGAGAATGATAGGTAAAAGGGAAAGAAAACGAAAGGTGAAAAAGTGTGAGTGAAAGCTTACCAAAAGATGTGATCTAATGATAAGATGCAAATGGAACTAAACAGTCACTCATCTCGAAGTAATACTTGACGTAATGTTAATGTGGTTCCCGTGGTGAGGAAGACGTATGGGGGAGGAAGTTAGTAGTCACACAGGTTACCTCCTCTTAACAAAAAAAAAAAAAAAAAAAAAAAAAAAAAAAAACCCGTAAGGTTAATGCCTTATGCAATTTTTGGATACAATCATTCAGTGCACTCTGTGACGAAACAAAGACCAATCGATATTATCAATGGACACTTAAGCACCAAAGATCCTTTTGACATTGATATACACCGCGAACTTTTAAACAAAGTGCAACTTTTGTACGACAATATTCACGAGATTTCAAAATCCCATAAGGAAAAGGTAATCTAGATCAAGACAATGCTAAACGTTATGATCAAGCTATTGATAAATTGGAGAAAGATGAAAGTAAAATAATAAACACAGTAAATCAACAAATATCACTTTCGCATGAAATCTTAAAAGGTAAACAATGAAACATTATCACTAATTATTCATAATCAGGATATAATCAAAGAAACCATTGACGGATTGCAGAACATACGTTTTATTATTTTTCACTTTCAGACACATTTACTCAAATCAAATTTAATTTAGATACTTTACTTTCAATTTTAACAAATTTGGAAAATGCTATACAATTCGCTAAACTAGGAATTTTACACCCCAGTATAGTATCAATAAACGAAATGAAATCAATATTAACATTACTTTTAAAATACCATTCAATAAATCAATTAATTTATTATGATATGAACGACATTCATAAGCAGTATGAGATAATTTCTGTAGAAGCTTATTTTTCTAAAGATAGATTAATTTTTGCACTACACATTCCTCTGGTTCACCCCGAGACCTTTACTCATTACCACCTTTATTCAATTCCTACACGAAATCTAACCACCTTAATTCCGAAAAGTACCTACTTCACAATGAGTGACACATCTTTTCAATATGATGCTGTTCAATGTCGATATTTGAATCCTTTTTACCAGAAAGAAATCACAAGAGGCTATTGCAATCAGGGAAATTATAAACTCTGTCAACAATTTCACAGTGAAGCAAAAGGTATTACAGAAGCTAAATTTCCAAAGCCTCACTTACCTCTGAACAAATTATCATTGATTTTCACAAATAAGGATTTTAATAAGAGAAGAAATTGTCAAGAAGACATCCCTTACACCAAGTATAGCTTGGCCAAAATGTTGGTTCTCCAAGGACATGTCCATCTTGTTAGTGACAATCAAATTTTTATAATTTCATCAGATAGTGGAAAAAAATATATGGTTAAATTATTTCCCGATGAATCTTGTTCATGTAAGGCCAGAAAACACTGCCATCACATAGTGGCCACTCGCTTGTCCATTGATTTGAAAGCCGATATTCAGAAAAATGTAAAACTATCAACTTTAATGAAAAGAAAGCGAGGTTTTCGGTAAGTTTTTTTTCCAATTTAGTCTATTTCGCTCAAACAAGTAAAAGTTAACCGATACTAAATCGATAACCGGGAGTCGCTATCAATCGTTCATTATGACATTCATTTTTAATCTTTTTTCATTCCTTCACTAGTTGTATGACCGCTAGATACGTGCACATTTTCGACACATTTTGGCTACCTATATTATACATTAAGGATATGATAATACTGCTCCACCGTGGTATATACAATTTTTTCTGCTACTAGTAATATTTGAATTTAAAATATTTCTCATTGCAAATTATCAAAAAAAAAATATAATTCTTGCTCCCATGGTATGGTAGTAGTTATTTGCAAATATGTCATTTCTTGACATAATAGTTAAATCTAGTTTTTTGTTCGGCCTTTTGCAATAGGTACATACAATAGGTATTATTCGCACAATCAGTAGATTTGCGAAAATTAAATAATACATATAATAGGAGTATTTCACAATCTTTTAACAAAAACACTACTTTTCAAAATATGGGGTAGATACAAAAGTTTTACAAAATTTTATACAATAAAATACTCTATTTATCTTTTATATTTGTTGCCACAGTTCTGGAAGAAAACGAGTTCCTGGTAAGATTACGATAGTGGAAGCTGCTGAGGATTAAATCGTTAAAAAAACAAGCATTGAAGGTGGAACAACTATTCTATTACCCACACTATCCAAGGAAGGGAACGTTAAAAAGAAATTTGTGGATGTTTTATATGAAAAGGATTTATATCATTCAGAAAGAAAAAGCAATTTGACCGATGACTTTGAAGAATTTTTAGAACCCAACAAAAGAATTTACCACTCAACTACAGTTAAAGTAGATATCAAACAAACTTTTGCTGAAAAGTGTCTACCAGCGACAGCTTCGATAGATCAAGAAAAACGGGATATTAAAAAAAAAGTTGATCTAGATGACGTGGAAGTTATGAATTTCTCAGACGATGACTTCATAGCTAATTTTTGTGACAAGGAATTTTTTGTTTATGGAAGATCTATTTATCCATCGTTTTTAAATTCACTTGTTCCTACTGTAATTTATGAAGACAGAGATCTATATATTTCTGATGCTATTTTAGATTGCTACTTTAGTATCTTATATCATGAAAATAAAATGCATCACCGAGCGGTTAGGGTAATAGTTGTTGATAGCTTTATAATGGCTTCATCTGGTTACGAAGGATTTTTTAGAAATGCATTTATATATTTTTTACAAAATCGTGTACCTGAACAAGATGTCATTATACTACTAATGGTTCGTCATCAACATTGTACTGCATTTGTTATTTTTAGAAAACATAAGATACTAATGTACCTAAATAGTTTAGTTGGATGGTGCATTCCCACTGAACATATCAATTTTATAAAAAATTTGTTTGTATCATATTACAATTAAAAAAACATAGCCTTCAGTTGGGACGATTGGAAACTTTTAATTCCTGAAGACCTACCTAAGCAACAAAATTCAATGGCTTAATATTAACATGAAACCTATGGCACCAAAATTGACTGCATTACCCAAATTGCATAAAATAGATATACCTATCAGACCATTAATAAATTACACTACGGCTCCAGCTTATAAACTGTCAAAAACGATAGCTAATGAGTTAAAAAATGTAATAAATTTAGAATATAAATATACAATTAAGAATAGTTGGGAATTAATAAGTAGACTCAAAAACATTAAATTAAACAACAAATCAAAATTTATATCATTTGATATTAGGGATATGTATACTAATATTCCAATTAAGGAAACATTAAAATATAATAGAAACTAATTTACACAAGAAAAGTTACAAAGAAGATTATATAAAACAATTAATAAATAATATCAAAGTAATACTAGACCAAAATTATTTTCAATTTAGTAATAAATATTACAAACAGACGGATGGTTTAGCTATGGGGTCACCGATATCAGCAACATTATCAGAAATATTTTTGCAAGATTTTGAAATAAATATTATGAAAATGCTTATAGAAAAATTTAAAGTTATAAGTTGGTACAGATATGTGGATGACATATTTGTTATTACGGAAAATAACAATCCAAATGAAATATTACAGTATTTAAATGAATTAAGTGAGAAAATAAAGTTTACAATGGAGTTAGGAGTGAATGATACAATTAACTTTTTAGATTTGAGTATTATAAAAAAAGATAATAGATTAAATTATAATATTTATAGAAAAAGCACACAAACGGACCATATAATCCATAAGGATTCAAACCACCCATACCAACAAAAAATGGCTGCGTTTAGAAATTTAATATACAGATTATATAATATACCTCTTAGTAAAGAGAACTTTGAGAAGGAATTAAGTATAATTAAACAAATAGCAGATAGCAATGGGTATAATTCTAAAATTATTTATAAACTAATAAATAAATTCAAATTTAGTAGAAGTAAATATAAAAGAGAGAGTCAACAAAATAATCAAAGTTTAGTAAATAATAAGGAACATGGAAAAAACTGGGTAAAATTTAATTATTACGGAGTAGAAACGAATAAATTAACTAAAATTTTTAGTAATCAAAATTTAAGAATAGGTTTGAAAACAAATAATGAATTAGAGAAAGTTTTTTATCCTAAAATTGAAATAGATGATAAATACAAATTAAATGGAATTCATTCAATCAAATGCAATACGTGTGACAGGAAATATGTAGGCCAAACGGGTAGAAGTTTTTACACAAGATACAAAGAACATATAAGTAGCAGTAATACCACTTCAAATTATACAAAACATCTAAGAATAGAAAAACACCAATTTGGACCCATAGAAAATACCATGAAGGTAGAGAGGGTGATAAATAAGGGGTATAGAATGAATATTGCTGAAAATATAGAAATATATAAGAATAAAGAGAAAAATAAAAAAATTATAAATGAACAAATATATGTCAATAATGATTGTTTAATAAAAATGATAAATAAAATCAAATGAAGTAAAATAAATATAAAATAAAAAATAAATATTTGTGATATAAGCGTGCGATAAATTTGTGGAAGGAGAAAGGGGAAAAAAGAAGTTTATAGGTGATAAATTAATAGTTATATGTCTACTGATGATGCGGTTAGACCGCGAAAAACTAAGGTTTTGCTTGCATGTGAACAGTTTTTAGACATTTGTTAATTCGACTATAACATATAAAAATGTGTGTAAAAGTAATAAAAATTTTAATATGTAAATTTTAGTATGTAAAATGTGACGTGATTATAATTTGTTATAATTTAAAAAATATATAAAAAGAAAAAGTGTTGTGGGAAAAAAGGAAAATTTATATGGAAAAATTCAATTCAGTAAGTTAACTTTTTGAATTTTTCAAAACTAACAAACAAAAAAACACCCACAAAGGAAGAACATCAATTAATTATTGTATAAATTAAAAGATTTTGCGGAATCCAAGATCGACAACACCAAGATACTATTACCCGTTGTAAGAAATTGCGGTGAAAGCATTATTTCATTTCTTGCAACAATTATCGACAACTTCTGGGACGAAGACACTACAAATGTATGTCGATTAAAGGAAAAATGTATCGACATTGGCGGGAGGATGATATTTTGTCATGCATGTGAACAGTGGTTTCACATTAAGTGCGTCGGTTTAATTGAAACCAAATTACCAAAACAATACTGTTGTTCCTCTTGTTATGAATGAGTCTGGTAAAAAATGCAATATTTATAGAATCTATATTTATTTAATGTTATAAATGTTATGCGTGTTATGCGCAAATTATTCGTATATATATTCGTATGTATATTTTTAAATAATTTTCTATTAAATAGCACTCTGAATAAACTGTTATTGTTGGTTAGTTCGGCTTACAAATTGATTGAAAATTATAAAACCAAATGTGTCTTTTCCTTTCCTTCTTTTCTTACTTTATTCCATCACTCTATTTTTCTCATACTCTTTCCTTGTACTCAAAGGTATCTGTGCTTCTCTCTACCGCAACTTTTAATTTGTCTGCCGTGAATTCTTACCCGACGTTTGTCTATCTAACTCTAACCCTCATATGAAATATTTGTCATGCGCAATTTTAAAAGTTTTATGACAAACATGCGAACCATTTGATATTTCCCTGGTAACTACGATAAACATTTTAAAATGAAAAGTTTTTGAACTTTAGAATCTGCTTTTATAGGCAATAAATGTAATGACTATAAATTAGAAGCTCTAATGGTACAAAAAATGTAATTTTCAGTGGTAGCAGATAGCCGAAGATGTATTATATTCATATACCTAAACGAAACAATTTCTCCGGTAGTACACATTTTAATTAATTTACAAGAGAGAACAACCCTTATAAAGAGGGTCGAGTGGCGGTTTTCAATGATAGCAGTTAGTTTATGATGTATTAATCTCATACACCCAATTTGAAGTATTAAATCAAAGTAATAACTCCGGTAGCACATTTGTAATTCTAATTTACAAGAGAGAACACCCCTTATCAAGAGGGTGGAATGGCAGTTTTCAGTGGTAGCAGTTAGCTTATGATGTATTCAGATCATATACCCAATTTGAAGTATTAAACCAAAGTAATAACTCAGGTAGCATATTTTTAATTAAAATTTACAAGAGAGAACACCTTTACGAAGAGGGTTGAATGGCAGTTTTCAGTGGTAGTAGTTAACTTATGATGTTCTAATCGCATTCACTGGATTTTAAGTATTAAACTGAAGTAATAACTCCGGTAGCACATTTTGAATTAAATTTACAAGAGAGAACACCCCTTATGAAGAGGGTTGAAGGGTGGTTTTCGGTGGTAGCAGTATACCAGAGCTACAATATTCTTGTACACCAAATTTGATGAATTAAACTTTATTGT
Organism: Dascillus cervinus; assembly: GCA_949768715.1. Lineage (NCBI taxonomy): Eukaryota > Metazoa > Arthropoda > Insecta > Coleoptera > Dascillidae > Dascillus > Dascillus cervinus. The sequence continues at coordinate 12,628,498 of OX458319.1, read as the reverse complement.
TTACCTTGGTAGCATTAATTTCATATTGACAGTCTGCAAATTATTTTGCCCCCAGAAATCGCAATTATATTTATGAAGCAGTGGTAAACTGTCTAAAAATCAGCTTTTTTTTTTTTTTTTTTTTAACTTCGGGAGAGAGGAAAATTTTTAAGAAAACGTCTGTCGGCCCAACTTCAACAGACGAGCCAGGTTTTCCACAAGGGGTACAATATGCCAGCCCACCAACGGCCCACTGCCGGCAGCATGTGCTGCCAGCAATGGGATATCAATAAGCTATCAGACCATACCCAGCGGGAACATATTACTGACTAAAAACCCCTCTAGGCTTTGATGTTGTTTTGCCTGGAACAGGAAGCTTGGAATAATATTTATTCTATACTTCTGACGCTGTGGGTGGCTGTTCAAAAGAACGGGAAGTGGACGCACAGAAAGAGCCGCGGGGGCAGGGATTATACGATGATGGACCTCGGACGACGATACCGATCACGCTGATCGGGTACGTAGTCCGCTGACGCCCGAATCAATGGATTCGGGTGGACTGTCGCGCGTTCGAAAAATTTTTCCGCAAGAGAGACGATGTGTTCGCGAAGTGACTGGATATTTAAATCACGGAGGATGTGTGTGTTCCGAACGAACCAGGGTGCGCTCGTAACCAGACGAAGAGCTTTATTTTGTACGGCGTATACCGCCGCCATGTAGGAGGGAGCCGCATATCCCCAGACAGAAATCGCGTATGTGAGAGTGGGTCTTATAATTGTTTTATATAGTAACAGCTTGTTATCAATGGATAACACGCTGTTACGGCCAAATAGGGGAAAAAGTTGAGCTATTCGCCCGTAAGCTTTTTGCCGCACGTGATTTATGTGGGGACGCCACGAGAGTCTGTTATCGAGGATGACACCCAGGTATTTCGCGGAAGGGTGCCACGCAACCGGTTGCTGGAAAAGTGTGACGTTGCCTGACGGGCCTTTTCGCCGCCTTGTGAATAGTACGGCTTGCGTTTTCGCGGGATTTATATCTATACGCCATCTGGAGTACCATTCCTCCAGGCTATCAGCCACGTGCTGAAGGCGCCGTGTGACAATCTCTGGATAGAAAGACCGAGTTAGGAAGGCAGTGTCGTCGGCGTACTGCGCTAAAATGGCTTGGTGAGGCGGAATTGGAATATCCGCCATATAGATGTTAAACAGGGTCGGCCCCAGGATCGATCCCTGAGGGACTCCAGAGGAAACTGGTTTTATGGCGGAAACCGTGCCATCAACCTTGACTCTAAATTCGCGTTCTGTGAGATATGAGCGGATAAGGCGCACAAGGGGTAAAGGAAAGTTGAATTTAATTAATTTGAAAACGAGTCCGTCGTGCCAGACCTTGTCGAACGCTTTCGCGACGTCGAGGAAAACAGCGCCCGTGTACAGGTCGTTGTTGAGTCCTTGCGTAATGTACTCCACGATCCTGAAAACCTGATCGGGAGCAGAGCGTCTGTCGCGGAATCCAAGCTGCTCCGGAGGAATTATGTTGAGTTCCTCCAGAGCTTCTAAAAATCAGCAAATTGTTTAGGCATTCACAAGAATTTCAAAGTGATCATAACTGAAACAAAAAAGTCTTTACAGATTCATAACAGATCGAAAAACACACATTACCATTTTACTATTTACATGGATTTTTTTGGAAAGATGCTGCTTATTTAATTCTTCAAGTGAGGATATAATTTACCTTTTTGGGCGGCCGATTTTAGCTCCAACACTCTTCCTTTCTAATCGAATCTAAAACGGAAAAAGGTCAATTAAAGAAAGTTTGATATCCTTCTAGTAAACACTTACGGTCTTGTTAATTAAAATTACTCTATGCGTAACACAAAAATACGTGAATTACTTAAGTGGTGTGTAGCGTGGTCAAGCCCCGGTATTCTAACCACAAATAACAAATTGCCGCTTCAATACAAATATTTGACAACACCTACATCATTGGACAACACCGACCTTCTAACTATTTAGCCCAGAAGCAAACTTTGCTTATCTTTTACCACAGTTTCCCACCAATAAAAAGCATGCGTACAGCTCTACTACAGCTAAATTTTGAACTAAAATTTAACAGCGGGTTATTTGAAATTAATCTTCTAACTATACAGGTGTCCCAGAACTCGCGCCCCAGAGAAAACAGACAAATGCTGACGACAATTACGATTCTAAAAATGCAAACGAAAAACAATTAATGGCTTGCATAAGAGAGTTGTGAGACATCTAAGATCCACCAATTCCAGAAAGGGAACTCTGTGGTGTTAATTTGAATAAAATCGATTGCTAAGTTTATAAATTGTCATAATTAAATAATGTCAGAATGACATGACCGTTAATGTGTCAACATCAACATGTTAGGTTAAGGCAGATGTCATTGAAGATGTCACACTCGCAATCATCTTAATCAAGTTTTAGTTTGTTAAATAAAACAACAAATGGCGGTTCTGAAAAGAACTTCGTTTATTATAACATAATAATAACAACAGAAACAACATAGCTAAAAGGAATCACGAAACGAAAAATAAATACAATCAGAGCAAGTGCTCAAAGTGGCCCCCATTCATTTGCAAGCATAACCGTGCCCGCCACAACAGACTCCGTTTAGAATTTGTAACCATTTCAGGAGTAATTGTAGCAAAAGCTTCCTGAATGCGACCTCTGAGTTGCTCTTCTGTATCAATACGGCGCCTGTACACAACATTTTTAACGTGGCCCCAAAGAAAGAAATCCAGAGGATTTAAATCGGGGGACCGTGCAGGCCAGTTTTGTGGACCGCCACGACCTATCCATCGATCAGGATACTGTTGATCCAAAATTTCTCTAACTCGTCGACTGAAGTGTGGTGGTGCGCCATCGTGTTGCAACAAGTCGTTAATACGGAAAACAAGTGGAATGTCTTCAAGCAAATTTGGATGTTCTGCGTCCAAAAAATCTGCATAAATGGCTCCCGTTAACCGTGCAGGAAATTCAAAAGGTTCTACCTAAAGAGGAAAGTTCGATGAAATCATTGAAATCATTGAAATCAGTAACTTTCATTTGATGTAATTCGTGTCTTCTACAATGCACCCATTATGCCCATAACTAATGCAACCAGCAATATAAATTAGTACAACTAAGTTATTTATTATTATATGGCTATATAAAGCTTACTTTTGTGGCTAACTATATTTCATCTGGAGCTTCAGAAATAATTTTTTTGGTGTCATTTGATGTACTAAAGATCTTTGACTTTTTCGGCCTGTCGCTTCAGGAATGTTGTCAGTTTTAAATATTTGGCAATATCTATAAAGTAGAACTTTTGAATTTCTTCGCCAAACCGCTCAAATAAGCCATTAAAACGTTCTCAGAAAACGATTTTGCGTTTTGTTCTCCTTTCCATTCCAAAATGAGATTATAAGCGCGTTCATACTTTTTCTAAGACGTTTCCGGTAATAGATTTAATGTTGTTAACTTTGCAACTTCAGTTATGTTTGGAGGTGTTAATTCCAAGTCATTATCACTATCACTTTCCATATTAATTGTAAAATTTTTGAAAATAACTACAAAATTATCTGCAATGTTCAAAAATGTTGACAGAAACAAACTGATGACATTCGATTTTCTAGGCCGCCTTAAAATTTGTGATTAAAAACAGTGAACCGCATACGAAATATTTCACATCGCATTTGTTGTCTAGCAACCTGCCTAGCAACCGAAGCGAAATGAAATTCTGTACAAAATGTAAGTAGTTGTTTATTATTGAGTTTACGCTCGTGAAATAAACATATTTCGATGTTGTCGCGGACAAATACTATTTCCTGATTGGAAAATGCATTCCAAATTTAATGTCAATGTCCCAGTTCGGAAATTTAATAGCAACTAATTTCTAAATTTCAAAAAAAATGTAAACAGTTGGATTTAAAAAATCTATTTAATCATTTTATGGCCCCTTATTTAACCTCGAAACAATAAAAATTTAAATATAAAACAAGAAGAAATAATAAAGCAATTACGCCAAGTTATATTCTTAAATCCTTGATTGTTAACATCTTCAATGCGTTCTTATCCGTTTCGTCCAGCGGATTATTCTCCAGATACAGCCAGTTCAAATTGTGCAAACTATCAAAAATAGTTTTTTTCAACCGTACGATTTTATAATTGTAAAGCCAGACTTGTTCCAACTTAACACAATCCTCAAACAACTTTTCGGGGATGCTTGTGATGTTATTTTCATGCGCATTAAAAGAAGTGAGCTGATTCAACCCCACCAACAAGTCTTCATCAAACACGGAAATTTTATTACTACTCAAATTGATAAACTCCAAACTCTCCAACCCTCTAAATAATTGGGGAGGAAACTTGGTGACGTTGTTTTTGAACAAATAAATATACTTCAATTTCTTCAAACCCGCGAAAACGTTTCCCTCCAAACAAGTAAGATTGTTATGAGACAGGTCCAAATTAATCAGATTGGTGAAGTTGTTGAAAACCCCTTTTTCGAGGAAGGTCAGACCGCTGTTACATAACTCCAAATTGGTGAGTGAAGAGAGGTTGTCGAAGGTGCCAGGTGCCACGTAATTAATCGTTCTGTCTTGTATTCAGAGGGAGGTAGAATTCTCTATTAGTTTCGATTGCACGTCCAATTCATTTAATTTTCTATGAGAATCATCACTCGGGAGAAGGTTTTTTAAAGTTTCTATTTCCCTTTTGTTTGGATCTAATTCAGCAAGTGGTTCGTTTTCTAATTTTTCTCTTCTTAATTCTTCATATTGGGTTTGTGTTTCTGCTATTAGTTTCTGTAAACCGGAATTCTCAGACTGTAGCAGCTTTATGCGTTGTTCGGTTTGCTTGACTTTTTCTTCAAGTTCTGTTTTAGTGTATTTCATCTCATAATTTTCGGCCGTCGCTGATCCAAGCATTTCTTTTAACCGTTGCTCAACTGTTGTGGTTCTTGTCTTTTCAATTTTAATATCGTTTTGTAATTTCTGAATTGCTTCCTCTTTCTCTGTCACCATTTTGTTAAGTTCAGTTTTTGCAGCATCCTTAACCCTTGCCAACTCGTTTTTTAACTTTTGATTTTCAGATTTTAAAGTTTCCGTTTTGTTTTTGTTTGTATCGAATTTAGCGACTGCTTCTTTTAGTAGATTTTTCATTTCATTTTCTTTTTCTCTCTTTTCTTCCAGGTGACTATCAAAATGATTTATCAATCTCTCAAAGGTGGTCATCGATAATTCTTGACTTTGACCTTCGGCCGCATAGAATTGTGCTGAGCTAGCTAGTTTTTGTTGTTTTGTGTTGACGGGATAATTTGTGTCTAATTCTTCAGCTAATTCGATCATTTCATCATTATCCGTTCTTGACGCCATTCTGAAAATTTACTTTTATCAAATCAACATCAACTGTGAACAGGAAAACATTTTAAAAACTAAAATGCAGTTCTTATTTTGATCAGGTTGATTAGATTGGTCATAGTACATTAATTTTATGCCTATTTTCGTCTACAATCAAATTGCATTATTTGGAAAATAATAAAAATTATTAAATTCTAAATTAACTTGATCTGTGAGCATTTATTGCAATTTTTACTTACTTGTTACGTTAAACTGCTTGAAACAAGGTGCGTTTCAGTGAATGATAACATTACAGAAATATGTGATCACTGATAACATTAAAGAATGTGTTGTCAAACTATTGTAAATTATCTACATTGTTGTAGATTGAGATCTTATACTTACAATATAATTAATTTTATTTGCAGTACTTCAAATGGATCTTACATTATTCCAGACACTCCGATTTCCTTAGTCGTTTCGATTTCCGAAAGTAAGGTGTCTACATTTTCTTCGACACGTCTGAACACATTTATTTGCAGCCGAATATACGATGCTTGGCAGCGAAAATATTCACACTCCGGCGACTCCCACGAAAAATTTCAATAGAATGTTAGAAAAAGCTTTAGATCACACGGAACTGCAAAACTTTTCATTACAAATTGCTTATACAGGGAGCGCCAGCCAACTGGAATAAATTCATTATCTCAATTATTGTGCATATTGAGAAAAAATCCCGAAACACGTCATTTTTAGTCTATCACGTCATATCCTGTAAAGTGAAAATTTCATTCCTAACCTCAACCCCCTTCGAGTGACAGTTGCAACCCTCAAAATTTTAAATAGGAAGAGGGGGCTTGTGATACCTCGGTTGAAAGGTCTCTTCATGCTCTATACAAAAATGATATAATTTAAAAATTTATTGCAAAAATGAAGAGTAAAAAAAAATTAATCTGTTGAACGAAATTCGTTATGACGCACTAAAAAAATCAAAAACTAATAGCGTTTGGTTCTTGATACTGAGAAGGCAAGCAAAAGCAATTGAAATGTTCAGAAAGTGACATAAAAACTTATCAACATTTTTCGTTAGTTGATATTGTTAGTTTAGTTTAAAGCGTTGATTGATATATTTTTTATTGTATTAGATTACTAAGAACGAAACGCTATTAATTTTTGATTTTTTAATGTGTTGTAGCGAATTTCGTTAAACAGATTAATTTTTTTTTACTCTTCATTTTTACAATAAATTTTTAAACCATAGCATTTTTTAATAGAGCATGAAGAGACCTTTCAAATGAGGTATCACAAGCCCCCCTTTCCCATTTAAAAATTTGGGGGTTGCAACTGTCACTCGAACGGGGTTGAGGTTAGGGATGAAATTTTCACTTTACAGGATATGATGTGATAGACTAAAAATGACGTGTTTCGGGATTTTTTCTCAATATGCACAATAATCGAAATAATGAATTTATTTCAGTTGGCTGGCGCTCACTGTATAATGAGGCATCTCGAGAAAATTGGAATCACTTACCGCGATTTGGCCGCTCGCAACATATTGATCAGCGAAAATAGAACGTTAAAAATTTCCGACTTTGGCCTCCCAAGATCTGGTCCGTACATAATAAATAATAAGTTGAAAAAATTACCGTTGAGATGGATGGCTTTAGAATCCATCCAAGAACACTTTTACGATAATAAAAGTGATGGTCTTATGCTGTGGTGTTGTGGGAAATCGGAACTTTAGGTATGGAAATTGGAAAAGTATAAAAAACAGAAATATTTACAATATTCAAATTACAGGCGCCTTTCCGTATGATCACATTCCAGATACGATCCTAATATATTTCTTAAAGAAAGGTGAACGTTTGCAACGTCCAGAAATTTGTACAGATGAACTGTATGCACTGATGTTAAGGTGCTGGTCTCGGGATCCAACGCTGCGACCTTCCTTTTACGAATTAGTTGAACTCTTAGATGTTAAGAAAAAACGTATTTATGTAGATTTTAGTCAGTTAAATGCTTCGTATATATTTCCCCCTACAGAAGAAGACGAACAAAACAATGACAGTGTTGCTGTGAAAGTGGCTTGAACTAATCGTTAATATCGTTAATAATCGTTAAAAAAACGAAAATTTGTTGTGATGTAATTAGCGTTATTTAAATATTGTCATTAGATTGAATAAAACTTAAGTTATACCCTCACATGTATTTATTATTATCCTTTAAAGTTTATCGAAATAAAAAACGAGAGAATATTGACGTTTAAAATAAACTTTCATTTTTCGCCAAGATATTTCTTTTCCACATAAAAGGTCGAAAACAGGTAGTTAGAAATACCGAAAATGTGTGCAGCTTTGTCATTGAATGTTTCATATACCAAAATTAGAATTCTCTTGCTGTGTTAAGCCACACCGCATGCCATTAATACTCTGAAGTACGGTTGTAAATTAAACTGACGGATGACTTCAGGCGATCTTTTTCTTGAACATTTCTCGGCACTTTTTTTTACATCAATTTACAAACATTGAAATAATTAAAAAACGGTAGTATATGAAGAAAAACGATATAGTGAGGGCCGCCGATAAATGAGTAAGCTACAAGACCATTACAATTTTAAAGCAAAATGTTGAAAATTGGAGCCGTACAGGAAGTTGTAAGATTAGGTGAATTTGGACATTTTAATTAATAACAAGCTTAATTGACATAATATCAAACTGTAATTAAATGGAAGTCGTCTGGCTAGCGTGTACTCGTCGTATAAGATAGCGACCTTCTTTTCAAATTTGAAAATGCGACTGTACGGACAACGTACAAAACCATTGAATTTAGTCTCGTGGCGCCGAGCCACCTTAAGTAATGCGCATGTCTTTTTATGGCAAACTGTATGTTTACATGGTTAACTTTAATTAATCATTGTAGCCTTATTACGTGTCGGCCCACATTAATTTTCCCATTGTAATGCTTAGATTTTATTGTACTATCTATATATATAATAGCGTAACTTATTAAATCAACGGCTCCGAGGAATTTTAAGTTTCATACATCAAATTGTAGGTCTTGCGACCCTGATCTACGTAGTGAGGTCGGTATTGCCGGAATAAATACTCATTTTCGCTACAGATATTAAAAACTGAAAAAACAGCGTTTCAGGTAAAGTCACACCATCTCACGGACGCAGATTAGCGGGACGCAGCGTGCGGGATACCGTCGGAAAGGGAAAGCCGAGCGCTACATCGTCGCGCGAACAGGTTTCGGTTATACCCCCCCTTCACCCTTAAATAGGGGTTCAAATTTTCGGTACTTTCTTATCGATCAAAATTTCGAAACCAAAACCATATCTTGCAACGAATCGATCCTTTCCGATCTAGAATATCTGCACGAGATCTCTTCGAAATCAACCCCCCCGGGTTGAGTGCCCGCGGGGCGGTTGGCGCGTCGCGGTCGTTACACTTCGAACGGTCGCCGCCTCTTTATTTTTAGATATTTTCGAAAACTTGATAAGAACTTTTTATGAACCGTCACCGCATCTGCGACTTTTCTTAATGAAGTTTTTTAGTCCAATCGATAAATCGTTTTTTCAAATTTTCAAGCGGAGAATTTTGCGCTTTTCATAAATAAATTTGCGAAATCTTTATTAATTACCTGACAGAAAAATTGCAAAGGAATAATCTGTAGTCGCGTACATTTTCGATAACTTTTGTTAAAGGAAGTAGTTTCCAAACATAACGGTGGAGGATCTGCGAATTTTAGAAACAAAAAAATTATCGGTTTCCGTCAAAATCGGCGCCCCCTTCCTAATCTTCGAATAACTTTTCTATTTACGAAATCAGGGAAAATTTTATATTTACCGAATTTGTGCGCCTTTAAATTCTAAACGATTCATGTGAAACGAAAAGTTTCCTACGGCTGAGGGTTTTCGAGTTATGATTTTTCAAAAATGGACGTATTTTTGCAAGAAATTCGAGCAAAGGGGACCCCTTTCAAAAAAAAAGGTCGGCAAAAAAAAATTTAAAAAAAACGAAAAGGACCAGGATCGGCAGCCAGGACGATTACAAACGACTTTCGTTCCGAAAATTACATTCTCAAAAATTTCATTTGCGATTTACGATTTTTTGAAAAATCACTATCAAATCCGATATGGCGAAACATGATCTTAAACTTAAACTTAAAACATAAACTTACAATGGTAATGTTTGTTTATATTTCCGGTTTTATTTACTTTCACTGCGTAGTTCAATAATTTTTAAAGTGAATTCAAATTAAAAAATTCTACGTCCAAAGTTAATCGAAGCTTAAGTCAAGGTAAATTACACATATCTTTCAAATCCGTCTGTCATTTCATTACTGTATATTAGATAAACTCAGAGCATATTACAGAACGAATGTGGCGATTTGACTTTGCATTCACGCAAATGTCACACGAGTCCAGAAAATTATTTATCCAATGTAATTTCTTGGCGAGTTTAGTATTTGTTCTCAAATTGCATAACTAAATTTTAGCAAATTTTACTTCCTGATCGATTTAGCTTATACTGCCGGGGGTCAAAAAAATTGAAGTTTCCTGATCCACAAAGTTACAGTAATTGATACACTACCCACGATTTCAGGCACGTGACGTCACATTTTCATAATGACGTAATGGAATCGATCATATGGTTTTAGTTTAGCTAGGTCATTACCATCTGAAATACAAACATAGTTATTTAATTGATTTTTCACTGGGATTCACTTTGACGATTTTACAGCCAATTATCGATATGTCAAGAGGCCGGCCTTCCCGCCAACGTATCTTAAAGGCACAGTGAAGTTAAAAAATACCATTTTTGAAAATCATCGCTAAAAGTGAAATTGAAATGTTTAGAATACTACTCTATAAATAATATTTCCTTAACGAATTGAATATCGGAGTTTTCGCTGCGTTTAGTTATCCGCTGACGTCACAAGTGACACAAGTCGCCTGGTCGTTCATATGCTGAACCATGGAATCTTAGTTGTTGCACCGTTTGCGCCTCTATTTCTACAGCGATAAATAGTTTTTTGAAGTTACGAAAAATGAACAACACTTTTATTATATACCATATGTTTATTTTGCTAGCGAATGTAAATTCTTTAATTAAAAAAAGAACGTTTTGACGTGATGCGTTTTGCAAAGAGCTCGTAAATATTTTGTGACAAGTTTTAATTTTGTAATCTTTTCCTGTTGAAATTAATTGTATAGTAAAATTGTTTGAAATAACGGTACAGGTCTATAACAAACCGACTTTTCGCTATGCAGCGCAGAGCAGCCGTGTCAGGAGTGACGTCACGGGGTAATTCAATTATGGGTTTTGAGCCGTTTATTTCCAACAGATTTTCGAGAAATATGCAATAATATACATAACTTAAGATTCTGCATTTATTAAGGCAAAAAATAAAAAAGGCATTTTAACTTCACTGTGCCTTTAAGAAATCTCGGCACATCCATTGATGAATGAGCCCGAACCAATGGATGTTGATTTTCCTGAACCGCAAGGTGTTCGCAATACTGGACGGAACAAACCAACAAACCTTAATTTCTGAAATACAGTAGAGCGTCGATTATCCGAACTAATTGGGACCGACTACCGTTCGTATAATCGAAAATTCGGATGACCGAACAGTCATAGTTTATGAGGGAGGGGGAAGCATTAAAACGCTCAAAATGATAGAATATAAACATATATTGAACAACAAATAATATTTCAATCACATTATAATTTATGTACTTTATAAATAAAATTTTTAAATCAATCTTAAAACTTGAAAGTTTAAGTCGCGCAACAATGTAATGGCAAAGTTAACGACGATTCGGATGATTGACGTTCGGATAAATCAAATCGTCATTCGGATGATTGACGTTTCGGATAATTGACGTTCGGATAATCGACGCTCTACTGTACTTATTTTCAACTGAAACTTTCCAGAGTGATTTCCCGATTAATAAAGCATTTTCAACAAGGTTAACATTGAAAATTTCAGATATTTACCGGATATCAATGAAATTTAAAATTGATGATCCTTTTGGAATACATGAGTAACATTTGCAAATCTCGGTTTCTCGGTAAGACACTGAAAAAAGTGTTGAGAAAATTCAATGAGGGCGGTACGCCCGCGGGTTTAGCCTAGTCGATTATAAAGATGAAAGTCGCGGATTCGCACGGGGTCTCAAGTATAGACTACTCCAATAAATTCCGGAATTACAGAATTATAAAATATTATATGAATTAAAAACATTGTTACTTCTAAAACATGACAAGTTAGGTCCGGTCCCGGAAAATTATCAAATTTCGATTAATTTTGGCGTACTTTTTGTTATAAAGTGTTCAATTCTGTTAAACTAGTGTTCGGGTTATGCTATTGACTGGTTCGTTTCGCTTGTTTCACGTTTTTCATGTTTAAATGCATTTTGAAATATTTCTTTGACATTTCGTTAATATCAATTGATTAATTATGCGTCTCAGGTGGGCGGTCAACTTTAACGACGAGCTATAGTCGTAGAGTGTGGCTCTGGAAACTGTCACTGACATTAACATTGACAGGAGAGTATTCTGTTGGAACCAATTTTGAAGAGTAGTTGGACTCAAAAACACAGTCAACCTCCAATGGCGATTCGGAAAGTGAAGAAATTGTACCATCCTCAATTCCATGTATGTACCTGAAGCTTTATGTCACTTTCAAGTATCATCACAAGACATTATTGATTCTGGATCTTCAAATATTAATATTTCAAAAAATCGCAACGAAAATTCTTCTCAGTTTGACAGAAGCTTTGGAAATTCTGCTGATTTCTTTCAAGAATGTCACGTATGTAAGAAAAGTTTTATTTCAAGACGTGGTTTAAATGTTCATCTAGGAAAAAGTCATAAGAATAACATTTATAGTTAGACAACAACTTCCTTTTTGCCATGTACAATTTGCCCAAATTCAAAAACGTTTAAAAATGAGAATGGTCTAAAAATCCACATGTCGAAGTGTCAAAGAAAAGAACATTTCTTCAATTACTGATGAACAGAACCATATCAATAGTTTTCAAGGCAGAATAAGTAATTTGAGATTGCATAACAAGATTCTTAAAAGGATCCCTCGTGGCGCTCGAATTCAAGTTGCTACAAAATTGACATCACTTCATTCTTGTGTTTCTTTAAACACTGTGCATGTTTGGGAAGAACTTTTTTCTAATCATATTTAGGAATTTGCACATTTCTAATACGTTTTCCATTGAGAAAACTGTTCAGTCTTCAACTATTGAACTCTTTCTCCACGGGTACTGACCAATGAAACGACGACAGTTGACTTTTCTCCACAGGTAGTTTTTTTCGTTACCTTGACGATTATACGAAGGTTTGTTATTTTCTCGAAAATTAATTAACTTTGACATCTGTCATCGAATTTGTGTTTGCTCTATCTACAAAGTACCAAGAAATGATGGAACTTGTGGATGACATAGTTATTGATATTACTGACGTAAATAAAATAATGTTGGTCACTATTCCCGTCACAAAAACCAAAATTGCACGATAATTCACCGTAATTGGTAAATTCTATGATGTTCAAAAATATATGAATCTACGGCCGCAATACGTTCCAACCGATAATTTTTTTCTAAACTATCAAAACGGCAAGTGCACTTGTCAAAATATAGGTGTCAACAAGATTTCCAAAATGGGGCGAGATATAGCTAAGTATTTAAAACTTCCGGAAGCTGAAAAGTATACTGGACACAGTTTGCGAAGATCATCAGCTACAATACTAGTAGATGCAGGTGCAGATATAACTGCTTTGAAAAGACACGGAGGGTGGAAGTCCACATCAGTAGCCGAAGGTTATATAAACACTTCCATAAATAACAAGATGGACTCGGCCAACAAAATTATCAACTCAGTCCAAGCTTCCAGCAGCAGCATGCACAATACAACAGAAAACTACATAACCAATAACAGAAACTTAAACATGGATACTCTGGTAGATGTAAAATCGCCTCCATTTACTATCGTTAACTATGGTACGGTTAATGTATACAATGTTAATAATTAAAAGGATATATAAAAAAATAAATTACAATAATTATTACCAGTATTCATTATGAGTTAATTAATTAATATGATTAGAAAAAGTATAGTGTTAAACTCGTGAGAAATGGCCATTCCCACTCGAATGAATTACTCCACTCGCCTTCGGCTCGTGTCGCAAATTTCATCCTCATGGAAATGACCAACTTTCTCACTCATTGAACAATATACTATTTCTATTCTCCTACAGTATTCTTTCAATAACACCAAAGGTGGATGGTAAAGATAAATCTTTAACTGCTAAGGTCAAATACAATCTTCTAAATTATCACTGTCCTGATTTTATTTACAAGTTTTCAAAACCGACTACTTCAAAGACAGTTTATAGACTAGTTAAAAGTAAAATTGGAGATGGAGACATTCGTGGTGCCATTCGTCTTTTGTCTACCTCCGACAGTTATGCAAAAGATAATTCTGCTACTCTTGAACAGCTACGTCTGCTCCTACTATAAACAATGATTTTTTGATTGTGTCTGAAGATCAGGTTCGACATGGAATAATGTCTTTTCCCTCTGGTTCTGCTGGTGGATTAGATGGATTAAGACCCCAACACATTAAAGATCTTATAGGCAAATCTTCGGGTGTTGCAGGACAACATTTATTGTTTGAAATCACTAATCTTTGTAATCTTTTATTTTCTGGTAAAGTTAACTCTGATTTTACAGCTTTTATTTTTGGTGCTTCTTTATGTGGCCTCTCCAAAAAAGATGGGAGTATCGTCCTATTGCAGTTGGTTCTGTTTTTCGTCTCCTTGCTTTCAAACTAGGTTGTTCATTTATTTCAAATGTTTTAGCAACTTATTTCAAATCCAACACTTGGTTTTGGTATAAAAAGTGGTTGTGAAGCAGCTGTACATGCTGTAAGAACATTTATTAACAAAAATGATTCAGCTGAAATTTTACTTAAAGTTGATGTTAAGAATGCTTTCAATTCGATTGATCCCGATGTTTTCCTTACTAGTGTGAAAGACAAAATTCCAGAGCTTTATCCTTATCTTTGGCAATGTTATGCTCTCCCATCTAATCTCTTATATAATGGCAATCTGATACAGTTTTGTGTTGGTGTACAACAAGGTGACCCCCTCGGTCCTGCTGTTTTTAGTCTCACAATCCATCCAGTAATTAAACAATTGTCTTCGAATCTTAATATCTGGTATCTAGATGATGGTACCCTGGGGGGTTCTATAGAAGATGTTTTGCATGATTTTCATACAATTTCGAATGAATTTAATTTCCCTAAATGTGAATTATATTTTTGTCAAGATTTTGATGAAGAGGAAAAATTGAATGTTTTGTCTCCTTTTGGAAAATTAACACCCGGTATTCGTATTCTTACTTCTAATAATCTATTTCTACTTGGTTCAGCTTTAACAGAAGATGCTTTACCAAATATGTTTTCTGAAACCTTGACAAACTTCTCAAAATTATCAGTTAATCTCAACATATTAATCCACATATGACTATCTTTTTATTACGTCATTGTTTTTGGATTCCTAAACTTAATTATTTGTTAAGATGTTGCCCTTTTTGGAAATATAAGGATGTTTGTAAAACTTTTGATGACAACATAAAATCAACATTGGAAAACCTTTTAAATATACAATTCACTAACTCCTCGTGGATACAAGCATCACTCCCTATATCTTTTGGTGGTTTTAGATTTCGTTCCTTAGATTTCAGCATTTCTTGCCTCTATTTATGCTTCTACAGATCTCATTGAATCTATTCTTATCAACAACTTTGAGATTATGTATTTTGCCGAGGCTTTAACTGTCTGGAAATCACGATACCCTTCTGAACCGATACCGGAGAAACCATTTTTACAACGTAGTTGGGATTGGCCTTGCATTAAATCTACATTTAATAATTTACTTTCAAGTTATGACACTCGCCGTAAAGCAGTTTCACTTGCCAGTGCCCAACCAGAATCTGGTGCTTGGTTAAATGCGCTTCCACCTTCTCAATTAGGAACACTTTTAGACAAACAGACCCTTCAAATTGTGACTTCTTTAAGAATTGGACCCAAAATTTGTCAAGTGCACGCTTGTCTTGCGGAGTTGCTGTGGACACTTTAGGACATCATGGGCTTTCTTGTACAAAAATCTCTGGAAGATTCTCCCGTCATAGTAGTATCAACGATATTTTAAAACGTGCCTTCTCGTGTATTTTAGAACCTACCGGCTTGCTACGTGGTGATGGTAAACGTCCTGATGGATTAACTTTAGTACCTTGCAGTAAAGGGAAAAGTTTAGTCTGGGATGTAACTTGCATCATCACTGTTGTTGCTTCTTATCTCCAGTCTTCTTCTCAAATTGCTTGTTCAGCGGCTAATTTGGCACAATCAGTAAAACATAACAAGTACAGACTCATCAAGGATAATTACCTTTTTATTGCTTTCGCTGTTGAAACTTTTGGATCTTGGTCTGATGATGCCAAAAAACTTTTTGTTAAACTACCTCGTTCCATTGTTTCACACCCTGGTGTTCCTCAGGCTGCCACCTATCTTAAACAAAGGATAAGTCTGGCTATACAGCGAGGATATGCTGCTTGTGTTTTAGGTACTGTCCCCAAAATGGCATGCTTAGATGAAATTTTTAATTTATTTTCATTTTTAACATAGTTCTAATACTGTATAACTAATTATTCTACAATAAATATTTTAAATTCAGTACAACTTACCTTGAAAATGGATCCATTATTTTGAAACTTTATGTGGATACAGAGGAGCCTCGAAGGTAAAAGAAAACAACAAAATTTGAAATTACTATTGAGTTACTGTTTACTGCACAAAATATATTCATCGTACATTCTCAATGCTTACAACACTCGATTTACAAATCATGTTGCAGGTAATAAGTCTGAAAATTTTATAACACGGAAAAATGTTTACAGCCGTTTTTTATAGTTGTTATATATTTTTTTCAATCTAAGGGAAAAACTTAACAATGGAAACAGCATGCAAAACAAATAAAAAAAAACGCCTGTGAACACAATTTCCGTCTCTATTTGTTAATAATATTTCGTGGGAGATGCACTGACGACCGATTAATGGCAATACTGTTGAGCTGCCTTGTACGGTCGACAAAAAGAAATTAATTATAATACTGCCACTCAGTATGCTCAGTATAAAATTAACACATAGTATTATCAATTAATAATAATAATAATAGTCACTTTCATATACAATATTAATCGGTAATATATAAAAAAGGTAAAATTAGGAAAATTTGTACATATTGCACTTTTTTCTTTCTTCAATAATTAATTATTTATATTAGAAAAATCTTATCGATTCAATCTTTAATAGGAATGAATTCTTTCATGTTAGCAGATAGCAACAAAGTTTTTCCTATTAATATACATTCTCTCATATATTTACAATAAAAATTAACAAATTTGCCTATTACTCATTGTTTCATCGACACCTGCTAAAATGAAAGATACACGATCAACAAACACAAAAAAAGAATTGGAGGATGCACTTGTATTTTCAACATGATGGTACCTTTGCAGAACGATTTACAAAGTTGTATGTACATAGTCATTCAAAATTAACCAGAGTGTTACATCATAACTTTCACTAGACTTCCTTCTATACAAGCTGAACAAGAGTCAAATTCTAATTACTGATGACCGTTTACGTTTCGCCCTGCACTGCTAAAATAGCAAGAAAACGAACGGTAACAGGTCACACACAACACGGCTTAAGATAATTTCCTTCAAATTACTGCTAGCTAGAACCACACGTTTGCAAACTTTAATACTCAATTACCATTTTTTTTTTGTTACATTATATGGTTGTTACATAATGAATTTCAACATTTAATACAAAATTTGTAATTTTTCGAACGAGATAATGTATACACAAATTACAGTCCTTGTTGGAAAATTTCTTCGTATAACATCCATGCAGTTTAATTAATTGTAACAACTATGAAGCACGAAACATTTAACTACGTGATGGCAGTTTCAAAGTTTTGGCAGTGTCTAGATAACGAGTTTGTGCATGATTGAGTGACAGAGACTGGTAAATGAAATCGTTGAAATAATGCAAGTTGCTTGTACTCATTCTAAATATAACCAGTGGGTCGATTAATCACAGCAGTTGTCTTAATCTCAACTGTGCCAACTCACATTTTGTAGATCAGGATGTCACAAGAGTCACTTATGACCAACGTTAATTGCATAATGCTATTGCATGACAGCAAAAAACAAGGTACATTAATTTAAAATTAAATAACAAAATCATAATTATAAAATTTATTTCATTTAACTACCTATATTTATTAAAACTTCTTTTAAAATATTTCATCAAACTTTTGTCAGTGTTGGGTCATCAAAAATCAACTTTAAGGGGCTCCGGAACGTTGGGCAGCTCCGATAAGGATTAATGTATTACATAAGTACACTTTACTTGAGAACCGTTCAATGGATTTCAACCAGACTTTACATATATTTAATTTTAAGTCTTTTTGAGCTATTGAATAGAGGATACTTAAATTTTTTTATTTTTTATACTCAAAAGTCGTAATGCAAAAAAAAAAAATTACACTATAGAATTTCTTTAAGCAAATTCCAGAAATTATTCAATCCTTCAGATATATAATATGTTTTAAGACACAAAAAAATTCCAAGGCTCCATGTTTATCTGTCTTATAGAAAAATGGACCTACGTGGAAAAAAGTCTACTTTTCAAGAGAACCGAAAACTAGTAAAAAAATTGAGTTTTTTTCAATTTTTTCGCATCCGACCCCCTTAAGAAATGATCGTGAAAAATCTTCGTATAAATATGGTACTAACAACTACTGAAACCAACCAAAATGGTATTTCATGTGCAATCACAGTTCTCAACTCCAAGCAACAAATTTCTGTAATTTCTTCCCTAACTGCCAATTCTAAAATACCTCCCTTTAACTGCCTCGATTATGAATCCTGCATGGATGTCACGTGGGAAATACAGTGAAACGAAGTGATTGATGTACATGAGTAATGAGAGACAGAGCCACCGTTGGCAGTGAGTACTGAAAGGTCGACCCATTGAATTTTTATATATGCATTTGTCTTCCTGAAACTTTGTACCGTTAACAATTTCTTTTGTACCTTGAATTAATCTGAAAATGATCCAGAAATTATACTGTATCTATTTACAAGTATCATCTGCGAATATTTTCTTAGATGCTATGATTAAAATATTGTTCCTCTGAAAAATAGACCGGTCGACCTCCCATTAGTTAAAAATAAAACGTGCTTCCCAGATAAGGCAATACGTGGCGAGCAAATAATTTCCATTTGAAATAAAAAAAATACATCTGTCTCATTTTTTTTATGAAAATATGTTTATCTACAATTGATGGTCATGAAAAATATGCATGTACGAGTGTATGTAATCTAGCAGCAGAAATACTAACACTATACAGTATCAAAATGAGTTTTTTTGTTTAAACTAAGAGCTACACATCAAAAGTATTTTAAACATCAATAGTTCTCAAAGGCAGGATAGTCTGCAGTGCAGTATCATGTAGTTACAGTACGAGACACACGCCCGGCGTATTTATAATGGCATGTATATTACAATAAAATGTCCAGTGAGTCACTTTGAAAGTGTTGTTATAACAATGCCTCACTTTTTGTTAAGGTAAAACGGACGGCTGCTTCTTTGTTTTCGTTTCATCCAATATAACTCCTCCATTTCACATCGCTAGTCTCACCGAATTTTCTCTAATTTTTTTTTGTTTCATTTATAAAATGCTTTTGGAAAGCATCTCAATAATTTAGCTAATTTTTTTTTAAAATGACTAATATTGGCCAAAATTGCACATTTTAATTACATCATTCTAACACTCAAAAACAGCAAGGTTTTCGCATTGTGTAACATGGTTTTGCTATTTATTTTGATATCGTGCTGATTTTCATTTTTCTATTTGCACCTCCCCTCAGTCTAGATGAGCCGTGTCTTTTGAAGGCACCTCTGTTTATATATCAGTTCTGTCCAGTCTTACATCTTAAGTAAGCAAAACGCCAGGTATAATAATATTAATATAAAACAATGCAGTTTTTTACACGCAAATATATATAAAACCTACGTATAGTATGAAGTCGAGCGTTACTTACTACGTAATTATCTAAATAAATCTATACTCAATAATAATAACATATTCTAGATGCCATCTCAACATTCAGTTAGTAAAAAATTTAAATATACAATATTTCACAGCCTACAATTTGGTGGTGGATCTTGCAAAATCTATAACTTCTCCCATCTTTTTCTTCTAAATTCATCACAGTGTTCAAGTACACAAACTTCGTTAATTTGTGCAGTTAATAAAACTACTGCATCATTTCTAAATTAAACGAAAAACAAAACGAGTGTGAGGTGACATTAGAAATATATGTTTATAGAGTTGCAAATCCATCCAACCCACCCGGCATATCCGGTCTGATATCTGACGGTTTGTTTCGTGTTTCACTATGACTTCAAGTCAACATCCCAGATCTCAGCAAGGAATGGCGGTAGTTTCTTATTTTTAAGTTTGAGGGAGAAGCAAATCTCAGAATTCTGATTTCCAAGCGTCCTTAATTCGGTGAGCACAGACAGAAGTTTCGCAAATATCGTACCTGACCTAGGTTTCCTTCTGTTATCAACGTATGCCCTTAATGCTTCCAAATATATTTCCTGAATCTTTTCCACCTTCCAACCCTCTATTAAAGCTGGTCTTTCTGTGGAAAAAAATACCATTACACTGGCCTAACACACAACTGTTTGAACAGTACCTGAGAAAATGACTATGGCTGTAAGTAAGGCATATTCAGCATTGTCGACTTTCATGGCGTACATTACCCTGCAGAAATGCAACAGGTCCTCGACAGTTTCGCCCATTCCTGCAAGGCTGTAGCTATCACGAGAATAAGGCTGATTATTAACAAACAGAATACTATCTGTCTGCACATCATAACGTCTGGCCATCCTGAACATCATAACTTCACTGGAACATGCCTAGTGGGACAATACTCAATCAATCCTGTTAAAATGTGACCATCACGTTACAATACCTTCAAGAGAGCTATTTGATCCTCACGCAGAAGTTTGTCAAAACCTGGTAACCTTTTGGCAAATTCTACTATAAGCTGGACTGTTAATATTGTAATTTCCGTAATATGCCGGAACCGTACATCACACTGGTCTTCACCTTCAAGCGGTTGATTCTACAAAGTCAAAAAACAGAAATAATAAAGGGTTCCACCGGTTTGTGACACTTACGATGATTCGTTTAACATCCTCCTCAGAGGGATGTTCATATTCGCTTTGGAAGTAAACAAGTCGATGTATAAGTTCCTCCTGTTCAGGAGAAATCGGTTTAACACCGTTTATGGGTTTTTCTGGGTCTGACACCTGACCATATAATGAAACAAAAAACTGAATCACAATTTACGATCACTGTAGCTAGTTTTACGTACCTCAGGTTCCACCTTAATCATCTCTGGAGATCCGTTTGTCGTACTATTTGGTTTGTCTTTATCCTTTTGTGCTTTCTTCTCCTTTCTCTTTACGGCACATTGTACTTCTGGGACGACGCATTCGGGCCTCATGCCAACGCTGAGGCACTTTTTTAAACGGCATTCTTGACATTTCCGCCTCATATACATGTCTATTTCACAATTGTTACCATATTTGCATTGGTAAACCGCATTTTTCGTGATACTTCTTCTAAAGAAACCTGAATAGAAAACAATTATTAATGACTGCATTTGCAACCCAGTTAATTTCATTCGCGTGGCTCGAAGTTTTGGCTTAGGCCAGAAATACTTTAGTTGTTTCCGTTCAAATAGTTTACTATTTCTTTAAACTTCATTAACTGCATTCATTTTATTCATATTTTACTTTCACTATCATTTTCAATTCAATTGACAATTTAGTTACACACCGCATGCCATCAATTCTTTCTCTTTACATTTACACAACTCTCAATCTCTTCAATTCATCTTAAAAGATCCTATCGAAAGATACACCGTCATTCATACTTTTCCGCCCACACCAACATGCAACCATTCTTCCTAGTCTCGTTATCAAGCAGTGACAACTCTGACAATCTATTAATTTTGCATTGGTGCAGTGCTATGCTCAACTTTGAACTAATGATTACCTTTGCAGCCCTCACACGTTAAGGCATTGTAATGATAGCCGGACGCCCTGTCACCGCAAACAAGACACAATTCTTCTTGTTGTCGCGGCGTTGGGCCTTTCTTCTTTTTCGCATCGCAGCTGTCGGCGCTGTAACCGTTCAAACTGCTCGGCGGTGATAGATCTTCTCGTCCTGGAAATTAAAAAAAAATCATAAGCTAACATTCGACGGAAAACAAACTAATTTCTTCAAGCGCAAATATAATTGATCAGACACACGTGTCTGTCTCAACAAAAACGTTTATCATTCTCCTGAAAGGTGAATCATGACCCAGTGGACCTTGATCAGGACAATCAACTAAAATATCTACATGATTTGCGATTCCTTTTCATTGTTTTGCTAACATTTTGCGCACAACGAAAGGTCCGCCGGTTATAACGAAGGAGATTTTATTTGTTTCTAAATGGCTAATATTGAGGTGGTCATGCCATAGTTTCTAACTTGTACTATTAACGGATGTGACGTATCCATATATGAGCGAAGGTGGTTGTCGCGCCATTTAAGGAATAGCGCTTCCGGCAAACCGGGCAAGACATACAAGATGGAAAGTTGAAGCAATTAATCGAACGAGAGTCATTAGAAAAAGTTAAGTGAAAATTTTACGTGCAGACCTACATCTCTAAATAATGGGCTCGCTCGAAGCTGCCAAAGAACTGTTTTGCGGAATAATTTTTAAATTACTCAAATGATACGTTTGAAAAGACCACTCGCCTCCAGAAATCGCATCGTGAAGCAAGACCAGATGGTGTATTTATACAATCATTGGAATTATAGTTGTGCAACTCGTTCGATTGAAGTACCATCAGGTAACCAACACGTGGATTTTCAAATAACCTGGTACGTAGTTGTAATCTCGAAGAAGAATCTGAATAATTGTCCTTGAAGCTAGAATTCTATGGAACAGATTATATCTGCATTAGCTACAGATTTCTGACAGGCGGTATTAGCTTATTGCGAAGTAGTCTATCTCGATGGTCTTAATCGCAATTTCAACAATTTTTCAAATATCTGGAAAAAAGAAGGAAAAAACAAAGTGGTCCCATAACGGGCGGGTTCACCTCAACAGTCTAAAAATAGCGTTAGATAATAAGTTTCCTTTTTCTCTCTCGAGTGTTAAGGCGAACGTGGTAAAGAAACATTATTGCAAAAGGCAAAGCTGCTGCTTCCTCCTCGTGATCTCCAAGTCTGTGAGAGCCACATTACGAGTCAAGGTCGCGCACTGCCCCTGGTCACTCTACTACTCGACCAAACAACATCTACCAGCATTGCCCCTCCCACATTCTGGTAAGCAGAAAGGTATCCTGGTGAGGCCAACAACACATTGATCTACATACACACTGCATTACTGCTGATGTCAGTGACGCCTACACGCAGTCAAAGCTGCCAAAAACCCGATCGAAGAAGACAAGTCCTTTATCAACACGAAGAGTGAGTTTCGTGGGAGGGTCGATTATTCAATTCAAAAGTATTTTTTTCGTCTTGGATATTTAACTCGGCAAAGTGATTATTTAAGCAAAAAAAGGTTAACAACCTTGTTACAAAATAATAAAAGTAAATGCGTAACACGTTACGCTAGCAGTTCTCACACAGTGAGAAGAGGACGTAAACTCGTTTTCACGGAGCCTCATCCATACAGAAGTATCGCTCTGGCCGAAATTTTTCTGTAATTTATTAAGAAAATACGCGCATGACTAACGCAAAAAGAAGTTCCTCGACAATAATAACAGCCGGAGAAAAAAACGACGAGAAAAACATCGAAACTTATTACAAAGTAAAATAATGTTTTGTAAAACGCTACGTTTGTCCTTGATTCTAAAAACAAACCCGTGAAGAACAACCGAGAGCACGTTTGACATTGACTTCTAATAAAATATGTTGCAACACACATCTGCGAGAGAGAACACCATAGGCTTCGTAATATCAAACCCACACAGCACAACCGCAACACCACACGCACCGGTAAACGTAAACTACTAAAGACTATAATGTTACCTACAATTCTCGGCGTTATTGCTTAATACCATTTACGTATACACCGAAAAGACTTTTAACTGTCGATGAGGCGAGAAACGATAGCTCGTCTTGCGTAACTCTCTCCTAATAGCTACCGTTCGCATCGGAATGACCACGAGAATAATACAGTACCGCCTCGGTAACCCCAGTCACTGATAATCCGGAGCCCACGATAGTCCATATCGATGATGGACAATTTATAGTAACGTTTGTTCCAACTAACTGCACTGCGC
This sequence comes from Dascillus cervinus, assembly GCA_949768715.1. Classification (NCBI taxonomy): domain Eukaryota; kingdom Metazoa; phylum Arthropoda; class Insecta; order Coleoptera; family Dascillidae; genus Dascillus; species Dascillus cervinus. The sequence continues at coordinate 12,604,660 of OX458319.1, read as the reverse complement.
TTATGTAGCCTTTAGATAAAAATGAAATTCGTTATGTTGTAGAAAAAGTTTGTTAAGTAATTGAAATTCTGACCAGATATGAAGAAAATCTAAATCAATAAATCTCCAAAAAGTGCCTGTTTAATAATGCATGGGAAAAATTAGCATCCAAGACTTTGGAAATTACAAGAACAGAAATGGAGGAAGATTCTGATGCAATTTATGCAGCTGACCGAGAACATTTAATCAGAAACAAAATATTCAATATTCAATATTAGCGTGCTGATGGCTCAATGCAGACTCAAATTTGTTAAATGAAGACAATACCATAAAAAGTGGTACTGACGAAAAATTAGTTACTAACAAAATACATAGTAAATGTATGTCACTCTCAGATATTCTTGTAGTACAGGGTACTCCAACGTTAATGGTCATCCCCAAAAAATCCTCCAATTTTGAATATTACTATCAAAATTTAACTATGTACTAATTTGATGTGAATTTCGTTTTCAGTTTTTATCATCTGGTGTCGCGACGATCATTTATGTCCCATAAATACAATTTAAAAGTAATAATTTAATATTTAAGACCAATTTTCCATTAACGTTGGTAAAGTGGTACCAAACGCTTATAGAATCTGCGCTAGTTTTGTTTGATAGGCACAATCCGTACAAAAATCAGATAAATGTTTTCCTTAAGTTTTCTATTTTCCGGAAGTTGATACTTTCGATTGGTATAGTTTGAAGTAATCCGGATTACCGAGGCAGCACTGTATTAAGAACAGAAAATAATAGGACGAGCGCTTGACCTCGCGATAAATCTTGCCTTAAAAAACGCACGGAAGCAGGACGATTTTTCTCCAATTACAGCATAACAAGTTGAATGTTATCAACTAGTCGATTATAATTAGATTATCGAGACATTGATTTATAGATCTCAGAATCCGATACCCATTAAGGTAACTTTCACGTCACGATATGCAGACATCTCCCCGAGATGTACTGAGTTTATAAATTAATCTCTACGTGTAACCGAGGAGTATACACATCGACTTGAATGAATGATTGATTATCGATAACAACAAACACGCTCCGGAAAATGCAGCCGAGACTGACACGGCGGTGCCTTTCTTTTCAAGTGTTTATTATAATTAGAGTCAATCGACGCGAAGATGGTCCCCTTCGAAATTTGTCTCTTATTAATGAGATGAAATGTGAGGAGCAGGTTGTTATTAATAATATTGTACAAGACGCCATCCTAATGTGTGAATAATGTTGACAAAAGTCGATTTTCTAGTTGTTAAAGTCGATGACTCAGGAAAACTTGGGGCAAAGAACGTCCTTCTGTTGTTCTACGAAATGCAAACAACTTAATTTGAACTACGTTTTTAAATAAATTTGCGACACACACTCGAACTGACTAGTTTCGTTGTCCTCGTCACGCCTCAAACGTTTTTGCTCGCTGACTGAGCGCGTACACATTTCGGCCGATCTTAAATTTAAAGCGCAAATCGTGCAGCGTTCATTTATAAAAAGACGTACTAGAATAAACAAATGGAGAAACAATAAAAAATTTCGAAAAGAGTAGGCAACTCAAAGTCAACAGATTCAGGAGTAGCTCAGCCAAGAGTTTGAACTTTGGTGTTTACATCAAGGCATTCTCTGACATCACCGACACATATTTCAGGTAATATAAAACTGGCTCGGCTAGTTTCGAACGCGAAAACGCAACATTTCATGATTACACTTCGGGGCATTTTACTATTGCAATAGCGCCAGTAAATCGCCACACAAAAAAACGAACTAAACTTCCTGCGATTATACGAAAAAATAAGCGCGATGATGTCATTCACGCGTAAATCTGGTCTATTTTAAAGAGTAATAACGCGTGAAGATTTCCTGAAACAATCGGGTTCGTCGCCTGACGCACTACTGGGATCTCTTCGCGCAGAACGACGTCCTTCAGCGGTTTATCGTGATCTCCGTTGTCGTTGATTTTAACAACTTTTTTAAATCCACATAACTTTGATTTCATCGAGCATCACGTTAGTGTATCTAATGTCCGTGACTTGAGTTGAAAGTCATTAGCCAGATGTCACGATTGCGTCATCAGAGATCTAAACTCTATTGATGAATTTATTCGTGTCTATATTGCACCGTAACTCGCTTTTATTGGATTAACTTTAAGGCCCCCTCGCGAGCCGGTTGTCCCTTGCGAAAGGAAAACCAGTGAAATGCAAAAAAGCGGCCCGTGAAGAAGTACCGAGCGAATGGTTTCAAACAATGGCTAATGTTAAGTTCAGGTTGAAGGCCAGAGACGTAATTAGAAAGAGAGATATTAATCATAGCACAATTCTCTAATGAATACCACGCACCGGAGTCCATGAAACTAGTTATTTAAATATGACCGTGTTACATCATAACTTTAATTAATCCGGTTCTGATTGTTTTCTGGGGAAATCCGACCATCATCGGAGTGTGCTCTTCTTCGGTTTAAAGGGGATGGCGATGCTAACAAGATCGGGAATTAGACAGTCGAGCTTGACTGTGACCATCACGGTCTAAAGAACAATCGTGAGAAGAAAAAAAAATCTGCGGGCATGCATTGCATTTTAATCGTACAGGAACGTACACCGGTCGTTACTAACAATTTAATTAAAAAACTATCCTGCAAAGTTGGAGCGGAGTATCAGTTGCGTCCATACGATCTAAAGTCTGCGGTTCGTGCGGTTAAGGAGTTAAGGCCAAGACTAGCGCACTAGTGGATATCTAGAAAGGATATTGTGTAACGCTGTTAAGACGATTCTCGCAGAGAGAAATGAAGCAATTATTGCACGGTTCTTTGTTGTAAAAATATGGCTAAAATAACAAATAAATTTTGCTGTAGCAATTTAACGCCCTTAGAAGCAATCCAATCAAAGAAATCGGTTTATATGGAATTTAAATCAGGACAGTTTCTATTGAAAAAGACGCACAATTATTATTTTCAAGTGCAGGGTCGATTACATGTGACTGGTAAAGAGTTTTGCTATTTTATTGTATGGATGCCAAAAAGGTTGATATATGAAAAAATTTTGCACAATAATATTTTTTTCAATAAGAAGATGAAAGAAAAATTAAGAACCTTCTATTTTTCCTACTATTTATCAGAAATTTTAAAATTAGAATAAGTACCAATGATGGTTTGTTTTTTTGTGTATTCGTTATTTTTTATGTATATAGTTGCGCAAAAGTAACACAACAATTCGATATATCTGAAACTGTCGAGTTTTTACCAAAATCCAAAAACAAGTTCATTTTTAAGTGTAATTTCACATCTTCCAAAATAATGTCATCTTTTTTTTAAAATAGCAAGTTATATTTTTTTGTCATGACTTTGAGAGGTTTTTTAATTGATAGTATAACAATTTTAACCCGTTACTTGCAATAATTATGCTGACTAAACAATAATTTTCTCCTGAAATTATTCACAACAATATTTTACATATTTAATTATTTATTTTAGCTTTGCTCCCTGCAAGAAAATTTTTAATTATTTCTAATCTTTTGAAGGTAAATAGACAATTTTTAGAAATTAAGAATTGTCAAAACAATTGTTTTTATTTAAATTTCTGATGAAACTTAATATATGTTTCTATTAAATAAATTAATTACTGTATCAACTCTTCGTGTTCATTTATACATATTATTTTAGTTGCCAATCAGTAAAAATAAACCATGAAACTGCAATCTTTGATGGTTTACAGTTGACCACTACAAATGTAGTATCCTTAGAAGCAAAATCAATGTGAGTAACAAATCGGTTACTTATTCAACTTTATGTTGCATAAAAATTACCATACGCCGAGTAAAATATAGACAAATTATAATTAGATGTACTAAATTCGTGGTAACTCGAAAATGTATGAATCGCCTTATTTGTATTATATACACCAAGTATAATAATTACTATAATAAATGACTTTTTGATATTATTTTCTTTACTGGAAGGCCTAATTTCGCGAACATCCCAGGTCTTTTTTATGCGGTGTGTTCTTATGCGATTTCCATTTATTTTTTAATTCGTTGCTTTGGTTTTACGCGGTTTTAGGAAAGTATGGAACCTATCCCTATTTTTACCAATGTCTTTTTTATGCAATTTTTTTTTATTCGGTTTTCTGTGGAACTTATCTACTGCATAAAAAAGACCTGGGTGTAATCGACTATAAAACATAAACAAAAGATAAGTTATGGTTTTCCTCTATCCCACATAATAACACAATTCACACAGCTACCAGGGCCTCCGACGTTTAGAAAAGACTACATTCGGAGGCTCTAGATTTAAATAGGTCAAATCGCTTTAAAGAGGAGAACTTCATTTTAACGACTTTACAATTGCAGGGGTTTCACCGATATTCACCGTTTTTTTTAGGATTTTAGGACAATTTGATCATCTTGGAAAAAAATTTAGATTTTAAGAATTTTTAGGATTTTAGGACAAGTGGGACTCGTCCTGCAATTGAAACGAAAAATGTCGTTACTTTCTAATAGCTAAAACGTCGTCTCGAACTTAATTAAATCGAAGAAAAAATCAATCAGTTCAATTACAGCAATAATTGAAGTCATTCCGCAAGAAAAACCAGAGAAATGTTTACCCCAGAGCACAAAAGGTCCCAATTAAAATCCACGCGCACACAAAAATATCTGGTACATTATAACGACAAATTGACTAAAATTAAGATCTCATTCCGTTCACAGATGGGTGGGCGCGCGTCTTAACGCACGTGGCCCACCCGAGTGTGAAACTGAAAAAGGGGTTCAAATTTGAATCAGAATCAGCGCAACACCTGATCGTTTTGATATAATTGAGTCGGGCAAAAAAATTCGCGGGATCCCTAAAATTTTCGGCCGTGTATATACCTGCGAACGTTTGGCGAGGTGGCAACTGTTGAAAATCGCTGTTTTGAGGGGGTTGTAATGCGACTACCAATTCGTAACGAGCTCGATTACGTTTTAAAGTTCACTGGGCGTTTGCTCAGGCGAGGCGGCATCGAAATAATTAAAAGTGGCCCGTGAAACTTTTCTGTGTGAAAAAATCCAAATTTGAAAAGTCAACACGACTTGTTAGCGTTCATTGCGTGCTGTTACGCACGGGCCTTGAAAAACGCCTACGTACGGAATTGTTCAATTGATAAAATTAAATTACAGCAAGGACCATGCTATTAAACTTCTAAAGGGAAATAATCGAGTCGACGTCACACAAACCGAGGAGTTATTTTTTAATGTTTTACGACGCAACATTTCCCACGCTTCCTTATGCAACTGAGGAGATAACACCCATAGGAGTAACGTCGAAGGCCGCACGTGTCCGTTTTTTCAGAATAATTTTCCTATAATCATACCCGTGACCGCTTGGCAAATTTTTGGGGAATCCGTGCCGTTTCGACATACCTGCAACAAAAGAAACCGACTTAGTTGCGCTTTATTTCGCCGAAACGTGCAATAGACTCTGATTAACACAGAGAGAAAACCTTGAGAGCAATTTGGTCTTACGCAATGCGTATCTGACATAATGGCCCACTTTTACTCGGCGAGGGTCCGAATAAAAGACGTCCCGGTGCAGCGGACAATAAACGCACTGGAGGGGAAAAACGCACTTGAAAACTGCACGCAGTTAAAACAAAAGGGTTAATGGGAATTCGGGGTTTGCTAATAGAGTTGTCGTGCAAAATGCCAACGTTTGCCCTAGTGGAAATGCACCTGCCGTGGTAGAGGTCGCACAATGTCATGGTCAGGGCCAACCAGATCGACATCTGCAATATGCAACTGCACCTCTTATTACACATCTCATAGAATTGCGAATACGAAGAGCGTGCAAACAACATACCTTTTCGGTCCGTCTGGGATCATCAGTTACGCAACTGAGGTAGAGCAAAGAGCGAAACGAGTTGGTTTTGTAATGTAATTTCGAAAATCAGATGAGAAAATATTATTATTGCTCGGCGGTATAGTTTATTTTGAACCCACGCAGAGACTGTTAAGAAATTATTGTTTTATGTAATTTATGTTGGCAACAATGAGTCCTTAATAACACAACCTATATAATTTTGACAGAATCACTTAAATGTTACAGAATATTTAATATTGAAGAAGAAGCTTCCACAGAAGCCTTTCGCGCTACATTTTCTAATCTTGAAGCGATTTCAACTGTCAGATGTAAAATGCCAATATCGGTGCATTACTACCAACATGAACTAGCAAAAACAATCATTATTTCACAACCTTCTAACGCTTTTTCTGGTTTAAAAACGTACTATAGTAAAATTGATATTGCAAAATTTATCTAATTAAGAGCATACTGTGATTCATTAGTAACAGATTCTTTTCAGTAATATTTGATGAACGCCCAACGTCATTTTTTTGTGTTGAAGTCGCTGTGTGTAAAACGACATACTGTGTAATAGCCGCACCCAATTTTTTTGAGAAAAAATTTAACAGTTTTCTTTTAATTGAAAATTTAATAATTATTTAACTTGAAGAAAATATTCATTTACATTCATTTACTAGTAATACAGTAAAACCTCCATTTAAAGGACTCCATTTAAATGTCTGTAAAATGGTTTTTATCAAAGTAAAAGTACATTAAATTATTTCAGCATATTGACACCAGATTTCTCATAAATTTGCACCACTGATAAGTTTGGTTTAAAAATGAAGGTTTTTCGTTCACGACATCCTGTCACAAAAAATTCCTACCCTGCGCCCGCATATTTGGAAAAGAGATATGTATTTAACATTTGTTAAATTTTTTATGAGCAAGTCAATCAATAACAAAAATTTGGTCAGTTAAATCGGAAGTTTGTTAAATGGAGATCCAACTTACTGTCTTAAATATTGAAGTGGAGATTTATGTGTAGTGTTAACATATTAAGGTCCGACCGTGTTTTGAAAATTAAAAATTTACAAAAAAAATCATTCCAGTACACGAGTCAATAACACCATCTCGGGGTAAAATGACACATTGTATCAATAAAAATATGGTATGCCATTTTACACACACATAAATAATAAAATGACACACAACACTGTGGAGAATTCACTTTCATGCTAAAACTGTGAAATTGTTTTTAATTGATAATCCCGTATTTTGAAACAAAGGATTAGCTTGTTTGTTTTACAATTTCAGAAAAGTATGTCATTTTACACACAAGAAACAGTTGGTATACACCTTTTTCGAGTTAATTAAGTGGTTATATAAAAACTGTTTCGATGAGCTTTTTAACAAAACAATAACTTGTCATAGCATCTTTTTATCATCATAAATATTAATTAATTCTTCAAAGATATATTTGATAAAAAAGGAGTCTATTAAGTATAAACTAATAATACCATTTTTATTGTTACAACCCGTTTAGCACACATTTTAATGTTGTATGCACAGAACAACAACTGCAACTGATCTAACATATATTGACACATTAGTTTATAAGAGTTTATTTACATTGAAACTGTGATAAACGGTAACAGTTGTGATTTTAACAAAACAGCTAGAATCAACAAATTGATTTAAATAGAAAAGTTTATATTGTAGCAGCTCACTTGGCAGCTCGCTACGGTAAGACCGCTGTGATCGCGGCTCTTACATCTTTTATCATAACACTTATTAGTTAACATATGAAACGACATCGATTTTTCAACAGTGGATTACCCAGATCTCAACTAAAATAGATTTTGCATTTACCAATTACAGTTTGAGTCAAATAAACGACTAAAAAGACGATTGATGCGCGGTGAAATCCGAGATAAACGTGCACCACATAAAAATTTATTTATTTCTCTTTGAATATTTGATGAGAGATATTTACTTACGATTTCCTAAACCAATAAAGTGATTCGATTTATCAGTCTAGAAATCGACGGGCCAGAGCGGAAGAAAACGATGAATCGGTGCATCGACGCGTGAAAAAATTGGTAAACAGGTCCATTGTGGCGCCGGCAAGGAAACGCAACCAAAGCAGATGCACTACGAATGACCACCTGACGACTTTGAGTTGCATAATCAACCTTGAAAATGCGCAAAAAGGAGAACAAATCATCAGATTTCATTAACACACAACACATGGCAAGCACAGAAAAAAAAATTACACATGCGAACTGAAACAATCACGGAATTAATTTATGGCTTTGCCATTTTATGCAAAACGATTTTTTTCGATCGGCACAAACAACGAGCATGCACTTTTCGACGACCTTCTCGATGCAAGTCGCACCTGTCCGAAAAAAATTTACGGGACAGATGCGAGTAGTCCCACTAACCCTGAGAGCATCAAATTTAAAAAACCCTTTCGACCCGGTTGTCCTTTGCTTTTTCGGACATCTGTCCGAATTAATTTGGGCATGTTAATTAAGTCTAGGAATCGACTGTGAAAAAAAATTCCCGGAAATTTCTACAACCCGGAGAAAAAGTGCCAAACTGCAAAACATTGTATTGTGTCGCGCGTGCGTTTTTCTAATTTAATTAATCAGCTAATTGCGGATCTAGTTTTTAATATGGTGCGTTGAACTTGAGAGTGAATGAAAAGAAAAGTCGCAACGGGTGAAATGTAGGTTGCTTAATCAAATCAGTGATGCAATCGATGGATGCGTGTAAGTAAGTCAACGTGTTGATGAGTGGTCACTGCGGTCGCGTCCCACAAAATCGGCGAAAAAGTATTCTACTCCATCATAATAATAGCCGGTGCACTCTCACTTATACAAAAAAAAACACCCAATCTTCTAAAAAATTCCAAGTGAAGATTTTCCTTCGGGATTTTCTTTGTATGGTATGAGGCGCCGTTTAGGTCTATATTTTTAGCTCACATTTATATAAAATTTGCATTTACATATATTTTTTAACGTGTATATATATACAGTTTTACTTCATAATGATATAAATATGCAACAATTGTGTCTATAAATAAAATTTTTATATCTACATTCAAATTTTCCATATAACTAGGCACTGCCACTGCAAATATATACAGTGAGGACGCGTGGGTTGGAATAAATTCATTTAAAATTCATGGGTTTGGTTTTTGGAAAAACGCTCGGACACGTCGATTTTTGTTTTTACTACTGCATCTTTATTGATATTTATACTTTTACGATCGTCTTTTGTTTTCGCACTATGACGTCATCAATATTTTTTTAAAATTGCACTCTATATTTTTGTTCACGAATTTGGATGCAGCGCATTTTTCTGAGTACAAAAATGTCAAATTCGTATGACCTTGAAGAGGAAAGTTTTTGACATAATCAGTCTTAAAGTTTCAAAAATTTATGATAAAATTGTTAGAGTAGACCACTAATAATATCATCAAGGAAGCGCTGGAAATCGAGCAAAACATTCAATTGTGTGTTTATTTTGTTTTTTTGATTGTTGGCACTTGTCAAGTACAGTTTCAAAGCTTGAAGAATGGCGCGTTTAACTGAGAAACAACGAATAGAAATGTTGATGGTAGGATATGACGATAATACTCGAACACAAGCTGAAGTTTGCGAATTTTTCAATGATAAGTACCCGGAGAAGCCTATTACACAATCAGTAGTTAGTAAGATGGAGAAAAAGTTTAGAGACTTTGGCCACGTAAGAGACAATTACAAAACCAACCATGGTACATTTCAAGAAAGCACACAATTGAATGTATCGCTCGATTTACAAGAAAATCGTCACAAATCAAGTCGACAAGTAGCTGCAGAACAGTCACTAACAATAAGTAAATCTTCTGTTCTAAAATATTTACACAAGAACAAATGGCACCCATACAAAGTACATTTTGTTGAGGAACTTATTGAAGACGATCTCGACGGCAGATTAGAATTTTGCGAAATAATGATGGATAGATGCAATGTCAACCCGGAATTTTTACGTAAGATAGTTTTTTCCGACGAGTCAACATTTTGTTTGAATGGTTCGGTAAACAGGCAAAATTTTCGATATTGGGCACAAGAAAACCCACATTGGAGAATGGAAAGTCATACACAATTCCCTCAGAAAGTAAACGTTTGGGCCGGAATTGTGGGTAACTCAATTGTGGGTCCCTTTTTTATTGAGGGAACACTTAATTCTGAAAAATATTTAGACTTACTACAAAATGACATAATACCTAGTGTAAGTGCACTCTATCTGAATAATGAAAACCCAAATATACCGGCAGATTCAATATGGTTCCAACAGGATGGAGCGCCCTCACACTATTCGAGAACAATACGAGAATACCTTCATAATATTTTCCCAAACAGATGGATCGGAAGGATAGGTTTTATCGAATGGCCAGCTAGGTCTTCAGATTTAACCCCATTAGATTTTTATCTATGGGGTTATCTGAAATCTAAAGTCTACTTCAATAAACCGGAAAAATAAGCACGCAATTGAATGTTTTGCTCGATTTCCAGCGCTTTCTTGATGATATTATTAGTGGTCTACTCTAATGATTTTTTCATAAATTTTTGAAACTTTAGGACTTATTATTTCGAAAACTTTCCTCTTCAAGGTCATACGAATTTGACATTTCTGTACTCAGAAAAATGTGCTGCATCCAAATTCGTGAACAAAAATATGGGGTGCAATTTAAAAAAATTATTGATGACGCCATAGTGCGAAAACAAAAGACGATCGTAAAATTATAAATATCAAAAAAGATGCAGTTTTAAAAACAAAAATCGACGTGTCCGAGCGTTTTTCCAAAAACCAAACCCATGAATTTTAAATGAATTTATTCCAACCCACGCGTCCTCACTGTATATATATATATTTAAGCCACGCCTACAGGGGCTACGAACAATATCAAATAAAAATTCAACAAGTAAGGAATGCATTTTAACACTTTAGGAAATGTATGCTGTATTGTGGGTTACCTGTATTGAAAACTTCGTGAACCTTTATTACGACACCCCGGAATAATTAATTTTTCCATCAGTAATGGCTCGTAGTTACATTTAACTAATAGTTAAAAACAATCGTTGCTATAACTATGACACTTGTTACGATGGAAATAAATTAAGATTAAGATTTAACAATAAACTTATAATAATTATGACCCAATATCTTACAATAACATTCTTGCAAGATACGAACGGCAATAAATTAGCTGATGTGTTGGGATTTTCTACTCTAGCAAGCATAGTATCACCATTAGGTTTTCCATTTGCACCGACAGTTAATTTTCTTTATTATGAACCATTGACGTTTTCAAAGGGAAACACTTGTAATTTGCACATTTATTTATCAATTCACAAGTTACAATGAATTATTTAACTTTAAATGGGTTGGGATCTGGCTCTACTTATTGTCAAAATAAAATTATTCTAATTATTTAAAACGTATTATTTACACTCCCCCCTCTAAAAAGGAACTGAATCTCAACAGTAAGGAAGTAGCATTGTACTTTTTAGTTTTTAAATTATAAAAAGAGGTTATGAGGTATAAATAGTTTACAATTATCAAAATGTGAATACAAAATTATTCCCAAAATTCTTAATTGAAGTGGGTAATTAAGAATACATTACCATTCAATCTCATATTGAAATGTGATTTATTATGTAACTAAAATAACTAAAATTTATTAAGTTTTACTGTTGCAAATTATTATAAGGACACATTCGAAGACAAACTTATTGTCTATTATCGTTCTTCATATTTGGGGGTTTAAAATTAATAGGATCTAAAACTAATTTTCGCGACCTTCGACCTTCAACAATTTCTTTGGCGGACACGATTTTTCAACGGACCATTTTATAGTGCTTTTTATAGCGACACAAAGAAAATCCCGAAGGAAAATCTTCACTTGGAATTTTTGAAGATGAATACTAAAAGGACTGGACTATTTTCCACAATTAGATACGAAACTAAAGTGTAGCCTTGTACATACAGCTAGAGACGGCAACAAGATAATAAATATAAAACCGTCTATGTCCTACTTTAAGAGCACCACGTATTCGTGTCACTTTCCAGTCAAGAGCGAGATTGCACAACGAGAATCGGAATGAAGCACTTTCTCAAAGAAAAGCGAACTGTATGAGGATGCATATGAATCAACCGCAAATTGGCAAATTTCCATTCTTCGAATAATGAATCAAATTCGAACCGATTCGCGCTAATTGGCACACGATGATTTACACAAAATGCGTCTCGTACGTTATTTTTTGTCTTATCTGCGAGAATATATTAACCGGCGAGTAAATATTTACATGTTTTACATAAAAAAATGTTGAGATTAGAACGTATCGATAATGGGTGTTGTTCTTTTAAAAGCCGTGATTAGCCGGTCGTGCGGGAAAAAAATCGGCACAAATTCGCGGAATAAACGGCGGCCGTGTGTGTGTGCAGGACTCGGAATTCGCTACTTGTTGAGCCGGTTTTTGCGAATTAACGACCGTAAAAGGCCAAATTTTACTTTTTGTCCCCAAAGTCTGGTGGAACAAATTTCGGCCGAGCTTTTCGACCGGCGGAAGTTCCGATTATCAAATAACGCCACACTTATCACCCCATCATTACGGAACGATCAGTTTCTTTTATGGTGCAGAACTACGTCGTACTTAACGTTGAACAGTTAGACGGTATCGTATGAATATTAAAGTGTTTACTTGTTTTCCAAGAACAATAGTACGTTTATTTCTGATACTTTGGCGTCTGCACGGGAGAAGTAATAGCCAACTCAAACAGGTTTTGTCTAAGAACAGACTGCGTTACATTTGGTGCAAAAATCGTACCTGACATGGGACTAGACTCCGACTTTATGTGGTTATTTGCGATCACAGTTTGTCCGCCGAAATTAGTCTGCACGACCGTCAGGATGCGAGCATGGTTCTGGGCGTTGAGATCCAAGTCCCAAAATTCCAGATCGACGTCGACGATGTCGTTGGAGGTCAAAGAGTTGGCCGGACTCATCACGAGGCCCGCTGATGAAGACGTCACTTCCGAACTGCTCTCCTCTGGTGTCACTTTAACAGCCTGAAGGCCGGACCATCTGCGCTTCATTGTTTACGTCTGTTTATACATTTAAGCAGATTTGTAAATCACATCGGCGGGTTTCTGGTTGTTAGTAGTGTTGAAATCACAAAAACGGCCGCACTTCACCACGAGCGTTCAGCACTGCACGGCATGACCAGCTATCTTCTTGGAAGCGTTCAAAACTCGAAAATATTTACACGCACGCGAATTAAACTTAATCATCGGGGATGAGAGATTCAAAGTCATTAATTAAAAGGGCGCCACAAAATAATTCAAAGTCCGCCGCGAAGTGTGTAGCACGTGGTGTTATAAAATATGTAAGTAGGCCCAATAATAAATGAAAGTAGCACTCTTTAAGTGAGACGCTTCACTCTCCGTGTCGGCCACTAGCACTAATGTTACTCTTCACTATGGAGGGGTTCGTAATGGTTACGGTGACGACGTCACAACAGGTTGTTACCTTGTCCCCTCTACATTCTTATACCTTTACCTGGCGAACGCTCCACTGTCAGGGACATCTTACGTTCTCCATATAAAATCGATTTAGTGTTAAACTTTACGCTGCTTTTTTCCCAATTCGAGTTACAATAAACGCGCCCCTTCGTTTATAAGGCCTCCACAAGAATCCAGCCGCTTTAATTAAGACGTTTACGCGGAAAAATAAATAATGCGGACCCTCAGCGTTCTCCTCAATCTAATGCGTGTCTTCCTCGATGATAACTTCAAAGTAAAGATGCTTAATAATGAAAATATTATTAGAGCAGGTTGTATTACTTGAAGGTTATCTGCATTTTCTCATGATGAGCAATCGCGTTTTATCTTCAACCACAATTAAATTTGCCATTTCCTTTTCGCTGGTTTGCGTTACATTTGCGATTTACTCCTGCCCGATTTTAATTAATAAATTTATCACGATCGACGAGCGGAAACGGCGAGATACTGGCGTTCACGCCGAAAAAACAAAACGGGAAATCAAAAGCGTATGCAAAATGCATACACATTCACAGTCCCTCTCCGCGCGTTTCCTTTCCTCTTCGATGTGTTATTTTCGTGATACATGACCGTTCATGCAGTTTTATTGCTATTATGTAAATTGTGGCAGTGGGAAAAACATCGGAAAAACAGAGACGTATTTAGCACTTTCACGGACGAATTGCAAATTTTATTCAAACTTCCATACGTATTGTGTCTGCATGAAATAAATAAAACGAGATTATTTTGTTTTCGTTGCAATTTTTTAATAAAATTAAATGCTAATTGAGCAGTGTTTTGATTAAAGCTGATTTGTGAGGTTATCGGAACAAATTCTCTTAAAAAAATATTTCTCATTGCCGAGCTACCAATTACTACATTAAACAGATCTCTAATAAGAATTTGTGTATTTACTTATTTACTATAAAGACAGAATGTACATTTGGCGTAAAAGTACCTGCTCTTTGTTTTTTAAACCGAACGGTGTTTATTTTAAAAGCTATTTGAATTTTCAAAACATAAACTGGAATTAAATTTAAATATCTGGTTATTGCTCGTAAAAAATGTTCCAAAACATAAAATCTGTCTAAATGTAAAATTTAATTAAAACCAAAACGACTTTCACTTTCCTCAAAAGGTAAACTCAGCAACACAATGCTCATTATCATTGAAATTGTCATATCTTTTAAATTAAAACAAACATTTCTGCAATAAAATTTCAATTTTCATCGAAATCGAAGCAGACAGTCGTAAAAAAATTGGCTACTTTTACTAAACATGCGACAAAGTAGGTCAACGAAACCAATGGTTTTAAAAGATTATTAATCACTTCCAAACTTAACTAACAACACTTTTGATTCTCTCCTCGATTTCTTATAAATCATTGAATAGTTTCGTCGATTTCAAACACCATGTATAGGGCTGTTTACGACTGATCACGTGACCACCAATTTCTAGAGGGAACCAATACACATTTTCTTGGAATCTATGTATTGTGCTAATTTAATAGTAACGAGCTACATTCCGAGAACACATGCACAGAAAATCGTTCACACCATAGTAAGTCGGGTAAGACGGTTTGGTCACCTGCAAAGAATGGACCCAGAGTAACAAGGAAATTCTATGCATCGAAACTGATAGGACACAGACCTAGACGAAGGCCAAGAAACAGGTGGATAGAAGAAGTAAATAAGGCAGTCAGGGGCAAGACAATAGACTGGAGGAATTTTAAGTCTTTAGAGAAAACAGCAAATGCTGGAAAAGCCTTTGGAAACAATCTCCCAGAGACGAGGAAGACTAAGACAAGTCCTCGCATAGTCACATCCTAAAAGGTAGAATGAGTAATATTTAACGAATAGAAAATGTAACAAAGATGAATGTTTATTAAGTGTCAAAGACGAGTATTGTAAATATCTGAGTTCATAATAGCCCTTATGTGTAAGTGAAATACAACCTTTTATCCCGGATTGCAGGTCATTTTATTAATTTTATTTATTAAAATGCTCAGAACTTTAAAACGATTGTTAGATAGGCTACTATGACACAAATCAACGTCACATAAAATTGCGGATGTGATTATATGCACTTACAGATGATTTATCCCTAACCTTAGGAAAAAAGGATTTCTTACATAAAGAATATATGTTTGTTAAATTTGGTATTGTTTTCTTTTGGTATTTCAATTTTAGTAAAAGACGTCGGTTATAGCTGTATAAAATAAAATGTATATTTATAAAAACACTTTCCGCTGATGTACTACAGAGGTCCGCCACCACCAAAATTATTCTCAAAAATATTAAATTATTATCTTATAATTTTGATTATTTCTTGGAGTCATGTAAGTACAACCACAAACTGGTGGTGGGGGTTTTAGTTTTTTTTTTAATAATAAACCAGATGTAAACAAGCAAAAAAAGTATAATCTTTTAAAAATCAAAAATCAAATGCGTTTAATTTTATCTTGCAAGTCACAAAAATGTTTGTTCAAATTTTTTAAACGGGTTTTAGTATCAAAAAGATTTACGATTTTAAATAACTTAAAGTGGTAACTTTGCCGCTCAAGTCCAGTGTTTCAGTGACTTTTGTAAAAATGAGATTTCAAAGTATAAATACGCCCCAGGTACTGAACGCGTGCCGCTACTATCTGGTTTTAATATTTTTACATTAATTTTTTTTATATCATATATGTCGCGACGACAGTTGATAAACACTGAAAATACAAGTAACATCAGATGATAGCTTATAGACAAACTTTCATAGTAATAACTTCAAAATTGAGATTTTGGGTGACTGTTGATGTCGGAGGACCCTGTATATGTGGCAAAAGTATTCAGTTATTGAAGAATTTGTCCCTTGCTTTGGGTATTTTTCTACGCTGAAGATAAAAAATGCTTCTGCTGTTGTTCGGTTATACAGGGTGATGTACGGATATGTCTCAATTGGCGATTTTGCTAATAATTTTTGCGATAATTTACTCTTTTCTAATCAAAGTCAACTAATTTAATAAGTCACGTATCAGATTAAGTTTAAAATTATTATAATATTTACTTAACGGTAATATGCTATTATTTTTTTGTGAATGTAGAACGAACACAATAACCAATAATAAGATAATTTGAAACTAAATCTTACACATTTGACTTTAATCAGGATAAAAGTCAAGAATAACTTTGATTAGGAAAAGAAAATTTAATTTAATAAATCTAGAAATACTCATCAGGTGAGATGTTATCCTCCAGACCCTGTATAGAGAACGTTTTTCGAGTAGCACTACTGAGAACACAATATTAAAAAAATAAAATAAAAGTATTTAAAACAAGTTACCACAATTTTTACAATAACACAACACAAAAAGTGAAATGTGTATTGTTGGTTACGCGTGTAACTTGTTTGCTTCATATCGTAAAAAACCCTGTATGTAAAAAGAGAGTTAAATTTTCCGTTGACCCTTTCCGCGGTTCTAGACACGTCTATGTGAGAAAATACTAAAAAACAGTAAAATCGGGATCGTTCTGTTTACGTTTCCGTTTTCAGTAGAGCGTGTCCAAAGTTGAAAAACACTATCTCTTCATTGTAACCTTGTCGCGAGCAATATTCTTCGATTCAGTAGTCGTCAGGGTTTTAGGCGATTTCCGGCATGCTAATTTTATGATCCACAAACGAGCGGTTTCATTATATTTTTATGGCTTGTTGCTTTTTTCCCCCTCCCTTGTCGGCAGGGAACAAAATTTAACCCATTAGAACGATGCATCTGTACACATCAGCTGCACTTCAACTTGAAAGATTCATCTGCATTTTAAAATGCCTAGAAAAATAATCTCGTCCCAGCGGGCGCAGTTGAGAATCTTATTTTGTGCGGATATAAGGGTTGGAATCGAGCGACGAGAGATAAAGAAGTAGGTAAGAAAACTATTGACCTCAAGCCTGCGAAGGGTTGGTTCCAGTTTAGGGGTTGTTACCCTGCACCTGCACTAGGCCAAGGACGACCCAAAAATTCTCATATTACCGACGTTAAAGTAAGCATTCTTCGGGTAAAAATAATAATCGGGGTCATTATTAAAATAAATTAAAATAACGTGACTGAATAACGTAAACAATTCTTTTTCTATGCAAATCGTTGTACTACCGAGTTTGGATAATGCCCGAAAAAATATATTATGCGTTCAAGACCGTAACGATTTCAATGAAGTTATTAACACCCGGAACATGGTCGGCTTTTTTCTAGTCTCGATAGAATTTAAAAGTAGTTTTGATTAAGGCAAGACGGGGCAACCCCGGCCCGCCATGTACAGCTGTCCCGAAAGTGTCACGGTCGATTTGGTGGCGTTCACGGTCGGTCCGGATAAAAAGTGTCAATTAAGGATGTGATCGCGAAAGAATCTTTTTTTACAATTCGTAGTGAAAAAGTAAGATTTAACGTTAACCTTTCGTGAAACAGGTTATTACCGACAAAAAATTTAATCGGTTTTGTGGATGGTGTTAGATTGAAAAATAGTATTTTTGATATATGACCTTTAAAGGTTAATGAATGCTCTACAGACCTTGAAATAAACAATTATTTCCACTTTTTATTCGGGAGTCGAATTAAAAATGCGAATTATTTACAGAACGTTCACACTTTGCTCAGCATTTATAATTAATTTTGCATACGATTTTATTGTTATAAATATCTCTTGACTTTTCTGTAGTTGTACGTGAGCCTACGGGTTCAAGTACAAGATAGACACAAAGCAAACAATTAACATACAGAAATTTAAAAAGTATCAATTAATTCCGACTCACTCGATCCCCGCGAAGAGAAATCAATCGCCGGTGCTCCACCGAAGATTTGTTTGCACAAACTATTATTGGAAACTGCAAAAAAACGACGAGCTGAGGAGTGCAAATTGCGAACGAATTTAGGCCAAGTTGCGCAAACATAGCTAATAAAATATTTGCATACGCTTTCAATAACTGTTTCTTTTTGTCGATATTTTAACATAATTTAACTGTGCAAACGTTATGATTCGTTTTTCATTTTCATCGCGGCTAATCTTTTAGTAAAAATAGTTTCGATTAAGAAATACGTGCGCTCGTGGCTTACACAACATTATTACTAGATGACCGTTTTCTAAATAAAACTGAAATTTCGCAAAAAATGATTTGGTAATTTGACGCCAACCAAAATTCATTTAAATTTTTTATGTTCCTTTATCTAATATAATCAATTTTTTCATGATAGAATTAGCAACAATTTCGTTGTTAATTTCGAAAACGGATGTTAAATACACAAACAAATTGATTTCTTGAAGGTTTTTCGGAGAATTTCTTCAATGAACCTATTTACCTTCTTCCAATAACTAATCAATTTGTTAAATACTGTTTCGCTAAAAATACTTTATATTTCAGACTACAGTTCAACTTGGTTATATTGAATCGGAGGCTTGAATTCATAATAAACTGTCGCTTACTTAAGTACCTCCTTATACTTAAAAAAGTCACACGATGGAACTTCTTGTTTGTTGGAAGAATTCCAGCAAACCCCAGCAAATAACAATCAATGCAGTGGGTTAAAAACGGTTTTTTACCACCAAAAAAAAAAAACTCAATCTTCATCTGGAAAATTGATATCAATATATACAGAGTCGCCCAAAGTTAATGATCACTACCAAAAAAGCTTACATTTTGAAGATACGTATTACCATAAAAATTTGGCTATGTATTCAGTTATTATCTGTTTTCTAAGATATAAAAAACAATAGAAAATACATTACTTATGCACAAACACTCAAATTGAATTATACATACTAAATGAAATTTTAACATACATAATATTTCGTATTAAACGATACAATAAAATGATTATTTACAATAATATTAAATTATTTTGGAACGATTAAACAACTAAAAAACATAATATACTGAACAAGCCAACAAATTCAAAACATCAAACAATTTCTTCATATAATAAAAAATTCTTCATCAATCACTTTAAAATTTCATGTTCAAAAAATAAATGATGAAATTAAAATTTATTTGTTAATAATTAATTCTCATCATATCACTTCATCTGATAAATGTACACTATATACAATAAAACAAAATTTGAAAAAAATAATGAATGAAGAGTAGAGCACAATTTGGTTAAACACAAACAAAGCATCTACCACAAAATTGTTCTTTCCTACAGTCTACCACAGAACACAAAATACGACAATTCAACCAGATTTTTACACAACACAATTCATAACGGGTCATGGGAAATTAAATGCACACATCTTTCGATTTAAATTAAAACCAAATCCTCTTTGTGAAATTTGCAGTGTAAGTGATGACATCCATTATAGGATCAACAATTGTGTTAAATATAATGAACCCCAAAATAAGTTAAACTTTGATAGGGTTGATTATAAATTAATGCATAGCGATAATTTTGAAGCCTTCCAAATCTTTTGTCACGATATTATGAAATAAAATCAAAATTATAATTTATTTTCAAATGTTCTTATAATTATGTTAATTATAGTTTTAAGTTAAATGTTAATTTAAATTAAATTTTAAGTGCATTTAAAAAAAAATTGTTATTTATTAATTAAGTTTATCTTTTTTGTTATATTGTATATTGTTTGTTTTATAGTTTAAAATGATTTAGAATCCTTAATAAGCAATGCATAATAAGGATATAAAGCGTTCAATAAATATATATATTCAGTTTTTCAGTTCAGTTTCAGTTCAGTTCAGTTTTTATCATCTGGCGTCGTGACACTCATGTATGCCATTTTAACGATGGAGGACCCTATATATATATTTTTTTATGTATGAGTTGAATGCATAGAGAAGACCACAATTAATTCCGAAGAGTGTGGAAAATTTTTAGGAACTTGCAGAAAGCTTTACAAAAAAATCGACGATATTAAAATTACAATTATAGAGTTGCAATAAAAAAATTCGTCAGTTTTTTTTGATGAAATTGAAAAACCACTTAAGCGTTAATTTGATTTATTATTAACCTTCAATGTGCGATTAGCATAAAAAGGATGTAATGGGATGTGCTTTGAAGTAGGACTATTTGCAATGTACGACACAAAATTAAATGTGCATTCATAAGTTTTCGTATTTGGTTAAACTAACACTAAACAGGTGTGGTCGCTTAATCATTTGACCCTTTTACTTAGTTACGGTCACTTAATCACTTACGCAATAATACTTGGTTTCATGCATCCTCCTAATATTCAAACAGGTAAAATGTCATATATGTGGTTTGAATAGACTGAAAAGTATCTAGTTAATGGGACTTAATTAGACGTTACAGCTAATATGTCGCAATAAACAAACTGTTAAGTACATACATCATCCCTTAATTGGAACTGGACGTAATTTCAAAATCTCATGTGGACAACAAAATCTAATCTACATATTTTGAACTATACTAGGTGATTTCACATCGAACTTTTAAGCTGAAAGCAAATTCCGTATCGATCACGGCCATACCAAATAAAATTCTTCGAATTATTGCATTGATAGTCTACGTGCAGATATCAAAGCAGGTTTTTTTAAGTTGAAAAACATCAGGACGATAATTTGGTGTTTGGGTGGAGAACCGGCTGAGATGTAATAAAAACTTTTATGGACATAATGTTGCATTTGCAATCGTCCAATATGAAAATGACACAACCACGTACGGCTGTGGTTGATACAGCTGAGAAGAAGGCATTAAAAATTAACCAGACGCACCTTACGCAATAATTTCAACGATTTTTTGTCTTGGTTCCAAGTCAATGAAGCTTTATGCACGATTATAGCGTTCGGTTGTTGTAGATGGCCACTGAAGAGACCCTGAAAAATTGTCTGGTTCATAGAAGTTCAAGCGAAACAACTTCAGTTGAGACCGACAATTTTCTTATAAAATTTTGCTTAAAAAATTTTCAACGTCACAATTTACGATTAAGAAAATGGCTTTTTTCGAATATTTGCCAGAGGGTAACTCAAGATCTCTTGGTACATTACAGCGATAAATTTGTCGGCGATTACTCAAAAGGCCACAACAAAACATCAAAAAATAAACCATGAATACCAGGCAAACGTATTATATATTTTGAAATGCACAAGTAACGTTGATATTTATAAAATTACGACCGTTTGAAAAGCTTGTCAACTCATCGGTCTGCGCGTTTTCCAATAAGACGCACCATTTACAATTGAATTGAAAATGATTTAAAAATTAAATTCGTGGGCGTTCGGTTTCATCCATACAGGAAGGCGTTTTTTGAATTCATCGTCAATTAAAGAAATATTGATTTCATTTGAACGTTAAAATTTAATGAATGCACAAGTAATCGTAAAACAGGCCAATAAAAATTCACATTTTGAAAATGTAATCATAAAATTGGCAATTTCGACGTTGCAACATCGGAAGAACAATAATTAGAAATAAAAAAATATTTGGTTTTGCTGACAATGACATATCTTTTGATCAACTTCATTGCACTCTAAATCTATTAATTCGTCGATTTATTGGAACCATTACTCATAGCTGGTTTTAGATTTAGTTTACAAAAGGTAGATATGCACTGTTTCATTCTGCTGGAGCGTTGATTTTATTAAAGGTCTTGATAAATTAAAAACTTTATTCTATTAATTAACGCAGACTGGCTTCCTGCCTGTAATAATAAAGTGATTATTTTTTTACGTTCACATTGTAGAATTAGACATATTTAAAGCATGGGAAATGCAGAGCTCTGTTGATAGTAGGGGTGCAGCAAGGTCTCTCTAGTGTAACCACTCGAAAGGATTGATCCTACCAAAGATAATCACCTTAGGTGGTCACCACATGTACAAACACAACATGCACTCAACCGACTTATGAAGGAAGGAAACCGCCTTACCAGTTTTAAAACGTTGTAGGTTCAGTGCATGCATAAAACGTTACAGCATACAACATCAAATGTGCAGACTACAACATGCTAGGCGTGTGAAATGTGCAAGTCGGTTGCTAAATTCTACCTACAAATTCTTTTAATCGGCTGTGCATGCATGTCTGCTGAAGCTGCAGTAGGTAATAACTATGCATCAGAAGTATTTCACGAACTAAACGGGATACTAACCAACCCTCATTTAGCCACGACGATCATCGATGCAAATTTTTTATACTCCCAGTGGCCATAATTTAAAATAAAAGAAATTCAGACACATAAATAAGTACAGGTCACAGCTTTTAAAACCATTTCCGAACTTAAAATCTGTTTGAAATAATTTAGATCTAATTGGAGAATTTAATAATATGGAGCAGTGTTTTTATTAGGTGCAAATTTAATTAAAATTTTTATGTTTACAATGTCTGGAACAGATAAATTTATCAAATATGTTTACTGCAAACTGTGTCAAGGAAAAAATAATTTAAACTAAAAATTAAGTCTTATGTTCTTAACAAATGTTTAAAAGAATACTGTTACCTTGG
This sequence comes from Dascillus cervinus, assembly GCA_949768715.1. NCBI lineage: Eukaryota > Metazoa > Arthropoda > Insecta > Coleoptera > Dascillidae > Dascillus > Dascillus cervinus. The sequence continues at coordinate 12,581,805 of OX458319.1, read as the reverse complement.
TTTATCTGTAATGTAGACGTTGAATCGATTTAAAAAATGTTAAACTTGATTTGTTCGTGTAACTGAATTAATTGAGGGATATGACTGGTAACAATCATCATATAGCATGAAAAATAAGGTTACAGGTTATACAGGTTACAGGTTGTACAGGAATTACTTAATGTTTATTATTCAATTTATTTTCAATTTATAGACGAGTGCAAAAAGTTTATGTCATGTCATCCACCATATATCTTCAAGTCACCCTGCGACTTTTGCTTGTAATCAAATTCTACCGTTTGAAAATTAGACATGAAAATCTAGTATTGTGACCAGCGATGACAAGTGAACCCCGCAGATAATACATGTGGGCTTCCTGAAAGATGATAACCTTATATGAGCCTTTCTCTCCTGGCAACCAATATTTTTAAACCCAGTCCGCCACTATCTTTATATCGTACATTCTTCATCATTTTTAAGGAAGTCAGATATTTTTCTTATTACGACATATTTGCACCTTCTTCAACATCTTCAGTGCTTTATTTTCATTTCTAATAACGATTTACATTCTTTTTGCGAAAAAAACTAATTATTTGGAATATTTTTCGTGCACTATTATTGATAGCAACCAAATTTGGTATAAGGCTATCGATTTCCGGTCTTAATTGTTTATTGGCAACACGAAATGTGTCAAAATTTGGGGATATTATTTTTCCAAAAATCAGTTTTTTTCTCTCGGAAACAAACACCAACAGTAAACATTACATATTACATATTTCAACCACATAACTTTCACCTTAGCCTTAGCCTTAGCCTTCTTCGACGTAATTTTGGACATCGGCCTCTTTCATTCCTCGCCTTTTGTCGCGGTTGGACCCTTCCTTTATCCATGCGAATCCTGCTGTTCTCTTCAGATGGTTAAACCACCGCATAAGGGGGCCGTAAACATTATTTTCCAAAATACATACAATTGACCAGGTAAATATTGGCATTACCCGTCAAGGATGTTAAAATGTCTTATAAGATATACGACCTGCATTTGAACATTGATTTTTCTGCAACGGGTCACTGTGCGAACAATAAATTTGTTGAAATATTTGCAATATTTCACAAACAGCTTTATTCGAACGGAATAACTAAAATACTTTACAGTGAAAATTGTCTTGCTTATATACTTTAACAAAGGGTGTCCGAACATCCACGTGTTCCTAGGCAGCAAACTAAGTCATTAATCAATTTGTCTTTTAAATTTAAACAAGCTTTTACAATAAATTGGCGCAATAATTAAAGGGCATTTACTTAAAGTGCTAATGTGAAATAGACTGAATTTTTGACTATACAGCGTGATTAAAAACTTACGATGACGGGCGCGGAAAATTAAACATGTTTTGAGTCTTTCGCAAGCTGTGTTAAATTGCTTATTTCGTTTCCCATTTGATAGGGCAAATCGGACGTGCTAGTTCTAACGATCAAAATGCATCCAATGCTTCGCGTCCACTAATTACATTAAAAACCAAGTCAAAAATCATAATTCGAAGATGATCTCGGATTTAAATTATTTGCAAAGTTTTCATGTTTGACAACGTTGTGCAATTTGAATCTGAGCGGACGCAAGCATTACCTTGATCATATTATATTATTGTAATTCTGCTTATAATGCTATGTTGCAACGTCTTTCAAAATTACGAACAGCAGGGATTCTACATTTTTAACAAATTACTGATTATTTGATTATTTACTTCACTTGTTGAACTACGAGTTATTGATACTATCTAAATGTTTTTCGCAACCAAAGTCAAAACAAATTACAAAATATGACCATTAATAATTCCACGTATACAGGGTGTCGCATCATTTGTGGGCACCCCCAAAACTGAGCTTTAATTGAAAGTTATTTATTTGAAATTTGGTGCACGCATGCCTCTGGTATAAGGCTAGAAATTTCTAGGTAAATTCCACAAAAATTTGTAGTCTTCATTTTTCGAAAATTATACTTCTCTGCTTTTTTACGTCTGGTTATAATAGAATCACTAAATCACGAAATATTTTCCTAGTTTCTTTTATATTTTAACAACCGCTCATTAGCCGACTCAGATCTTCCTCCACATGGTAATTGTTCGAGTTACTTTTGTATAACCTTAGTAATTTGAAAATAAATGCCACATAAGAAGTTACGAGCGAAAAATTTCGACTTTTTCGTTTTAAGAAGATACCGCGAATAATTCTCGTACCACAAGAGTTCGTCGTACGATATGAAAAAGAGAATTCACAAAATAGATTTAATTTTTATCTGAATTTAATTACAGAAAACACTTTGTATGAGAACTGGTTTCTAAATAAAGTGTATTTTCTGAATGATTCCTATTTAAATTGGCCGCAAAAAGTCTCTTGTTACTTTTTCCAAGGTTACCGAATCTCAAGACGGAAGTTATTCAAGCAATTTGCACAATTTAATCTTTAGAAATAATAGCTCAGACTCTGTTGAAGCTGTCTCATTTATACCGCTTCTTTTGTCGGGTTATACAAATATTTTAATTGCGAAATGACAAAAAACGGCCCTCTCGCGCATGTATCGATTATTTTCACCCAACTAACACACAAGAGATAATAATCGCAACAATGACATTAAACTTGCACATTTTACTTTTATTTTCAACCTGCTGAGCCGGTCACGCTCTGGTGGAGCAAGGCGCCGGTAACATGGCGGTCCTACGTCACAATCGACTTGCAATAAAATTTTACCTCTTGACGGGGTACAGTGGTAAAAATGCCCCGTTACAAAGGCCAGGGTGTCGGCGCGGGTCCCGTTATTTTTTTCGAGAGGGACTCGGGGACGGAATTCGCGCGAATTCTTTTACGACCGCAGCTTTAAAATCGGTGTCAATCCGAAATTTAAACGATCGTCGGAGCGGGCTGCACAAAAGAAAAAAGGGAACGCATCACGGATCGCCTTAATAAAGCGTAACGGTAAACAGACGCAGGTAACTTTCTAACTCTGAAAATTTACAACGTTTCTCCCGTTGTAGGGTACGAAAAAAGTGAGGCAACCGTCCCTCGGAGTTTTAAAAGCACGTGCACATCCCCGTTGACCCAGATTCTGCAGCTTTGACCTGCCCTAATATAAATTTACTTATATGACTCCCCCCTGAAAACATGTCCTGCAAATGACCCCATTCTTCACGGTGTACGTTTCGTGGCGACGACATTGGGGTAGGTTTAGTTACACGTCGTGCACACGTTAATTCGGCGGGTGCATTTCATGCGAATTTAACGCAATTGCATGCCGGGGTAATTTTCGGAACTTCCGCATTGCAGCTGCGCGTAAATCTGGGCGAAATTAATCAGAAACCAAATGCATCAAATGGTGGAAATGTTACATAAAAACATTGCAGTTTGAACGTAATGATGGCAAGAGCAAGCAGTGGAGCGTCACTTGACATGGTCACAGAACTGGTTTAGTAAATTAGAACCATCCGCGACCACTTCTACGTTTTACTTACATTCCTCCTGTCCTGCTCTTGTTTCTGCCTTTAAATATCTTTGGAAAGGTGAACGACTGATAGTTTTCGCACTATTTTTCTATTGGAGATCAGTCGAGCAAGCCTTCGTGCGGTGGCGAAACACGGTCGCTCGGATAAAATTCGCAGCAGCAAACTTACAAACAGGAATAGTTACAAAAAGCAAGAGGAAAAAATGTAATAAAAGTATCGCTATTGCAGTTGTCCTTGACTGCAAGTTCTTCAGCGGCGGTACAGTCGCGCACAAGAATATTTCCCAAAAACGGCCAGACCGTGTCTCTCTCGAGAAACGGAATTAATTTTTAACAAGGCAAACGTAAATAAAGTAGCACCTGACTTTCACCTGATGGTAAGATGGATGGTGCTCCCACCATCGACAACATCCTTGCTTTGCTCGAGGAATGTCAATGTCATGAGTAACTGCGGCAACTCTGTATTCAAGAACAATAAGACGACTACAATGCTGGCCGATCGGAGGTACCAAGAAAAAAATTCCATTTTTTCCCGAAGAAAACTAATCGAATTTAACACTCGAACGAATGCAATAAATCGAAGTAATTAAAATGTGAACTGGAAAAAGAAAATCAACTCTTCGTTCAATGAAGTACAATTTACAACTCCATTGATTTTTTTCCGACTCGCTTTCCTTGGCGATTCTTAATTTTCGGCACCTGACAATCGTTAGCAGTCTTTACGATCAGGCAATAAAATTTTTGAAATATCTTTATGGATTTACATAACACCTCCGCTTAACGTTACGGCTATCGATATAATAAAATATTTACGACCTTTCTTACCGTTCCCGAGAAAATAAAACACCCCCTCGGTATGTTCAATGGCGATGCAATTGCGCGCCCACCGAAGTCGCCATCTGTGTTGTAAAGCGCTGAAATTTACGCGTTAGTTCAGCGGATCGTTCAGAGAGGCTCGTTGGCACCGGAGCGGCCCACGCTTGCCCGGAACGCCTGGAAACCGCCGCGATTTCGAATATTCAGCGCTGGAAATCGCCGAAAAGTTTATTAATAAACACGACGCCTTCATTAATTCTCTATTTAAACCGTTCTCGCGCTTCGAAATACTAATTAGACGGGGATTTAATAAGAAATTGTCTTGTTTGCAAACCAAATTTTGCAACGAAAATGTAAAATACATTTTTCTGAAAACAAATTTGCTCATACAGTTTTTAAATTTTTGTTAGTTTCAACTAAAATCTAATTATCTCTTGTTGCAACCATTTTTGAAAATGAATATTTTGAATGGCCCCTTCCGAGCCATATACAGTTAAACTCAGTTATAACGAACAACACGAAGCGTGGTGATATAGATAATTTCATTAAATAAAAGATTATAGACAAAAAATAAATTAAACAGTAATTAGCTATTGAAATAACGCTAATTATTGCAGATTCAAGCTTTTCACATATTCTTCAAGTGTTGCAGCTTAATGTTTCCATGATTTACATGAATCAATATGAGATCACTGAAGATTTGATCTAATGTTGAAAAAATTTCATTACGTGAATTGAAATTTTAAATAAAAAATTGATGTGTTCATGAATTTGTTCCGAAATTATTTTTCTTGATTTTTTTTACTTATTAGTTACTAATTCTTTCCTTAAAAATTGAAAACTTGTTTCTACAGGAAAACAATGTTTTCCATGTTACTATGATTTTATACAGGTGTCCCACCTCTGTCTAAAAATGTGGCGTTTTAGCAAAGAAAAATAAAGTTTACATCATTTATTGTAAACATTTAAAGTAATTGTTCAAACTGTCGTCCATGTTGCTCAATACACAAGTTGATACAGTGATGCATTGACGTACGACGCCAACATGGCTGATTAAATCCAATACACGGCGAACATTTTATTCACGACGCATTTTTGGACAGAGGTTTATTAACCACAATGACTTGTTTTGTTGCCCTATGCAACCCCTCACAGTTTGATGCACCACTCGTGGGCCGACCTGTATATAGACGGGTTAAAATAGACCATGGGATTTCTAATGTCATGTCGTAGATAAGGTTAGATAAGTTACTGATTACTGATTGTAATGCGTCTCAACTGATATTCGCGTCGCGTCGGTTTCAATCAAATCAGGTGCTTTTATCAACTATGTTTGAAGATTTCAGCGCCAAGTATGTTCTGTTTTTTATTTGATCGAACGGTATGTGTGATAGCATACAAAAATATAGTTGTTCCCACGGTGCTTGTTTTAATAAGTGCAATAAATTCTGGTACTTGAGATGTCAGGTCATTTTTGCATAAATTGACTTGATTAGTTTGCTATATCCGGGAAACATCTTCGCTATATCGAAGAAAGTATAACCATGTACGTAGTAACCGAGTTGGAGATTCTCAATAAAATCTGCCTGTTGAAAATGCGTGTGCCCGTTAATTTGTTTGCATATTAAAATAAAGTGAAACAAATAAAATTTTCAAACAATAATAAAACTTGTACAAAAATAATTATTTTCCGTAGTGCACATTTTACAGTAAAAAGCGGATGTGGTCGGTCATCCATTATGATTCCAAGGGTGCACTTGCTACCGAAAGTTTTCACCGTTTACTATTTTAATATCTCAATAACATTGTTATTACACAATTCGCTAATACAGTAATTTTTTTAATTTCACGTCTAGGCACTATGAACCATATTCAGAGTTGTTTCCTAATGTTAAGTGCTTGCTTAAAAAGCAGGTACTTATTTTTAAATGATGCACAATGGCCAGAAACCTAACAAAAGTCTCCTACCTGCTTTTTAAGCAAGCATATGCCTCGATGACTTTTACGTCTGTTTCTATTGAAAAAATAAAAATCACTCGGTACAAAGTACAAATTACATTTTATTCGGTTTATACAAAATTGTTACAATAAAGTTTAGAAAATACCGACCTTTATTATGCTGTTGACCAATTTCAAACATCCAAGTAACCCGTAAGCTGTCTATATTGCAAATACTACAGACTGGAGCTATGAAGTTTCGTGATTTGTTAATTTGCCGCCTCTCATAAATTATTAAATTCTTAATGTTATGAAACGAACTTAAATTGTCAAAATGACGTTTCTTAAGCCTTCTTTCGTGATGTAGAGGAGACGGCAAATTTCATCCACATTCATTTATGTCCATTCTGTAAATGTGAATGACGTTTTGAATTTTTCTTTGTTTTTTACCTGTCGTTCACAAACAAACTTCCTTTTAGTAAAAAGTTTGAACTTTCTTTGCAATATGTACAAGTAAAAATGAGAAGAACCTGAGCCAAGTACTCTTGACGTCGTTTCTGTTACTATCTAAACTTATTATTGTCGAGTCTTTGTTCGGGAAAGATAGACTGGAAGAAGAGCACGTCTGGTTCTTTCGAAACGCGAATTTCAATTATGAAAACTTTCCAGTCTTGATATTATTAAAGTTACATCAAAACCGTCTAATTTCATGACCATTTAACGAGTTAATTTGTCGAAACTCTACAGAAACGTAAGGGTAATTAGTCGAACAAATGCAAATGTGCTAGCAGATAAATGGAAAACTCGAGAAAATTCCATTAAGCCACCTTTTACATAAAATGCATTAAGCGCTACAACGTGTTTCCTCCCTTTTAATTGGCCGGTCGAGGCATCATTTTCCCAGACGTTTTTATTATCTTCCAACTGAATAAAAAACGCGTCGACCGGATATGTGCATCATCCGTTTTAAATGCACGTTCGTTATTTTTTGGGGGAGGAAATCTGTGTCGCTCTTTTTTAATCTTGGGCCTGAAAAAATGAAAGCGGCATCCTCCGATCGTTTATCACCGCACACATGCGGTTTAAGATTTGTGGCCACAGATGCAACGCGCGAAAAAAAAACTGTTTTGCATGTTAGCGTAGGTCGGGTAAAAATCGCGAGAAGCGAGGTCGCGTCAAAAATTGCAGGGACGCCGACCTCGACAGGGCTGAGGGCTGGGCGGAGAATTGAGACGAACTTCACCAACAAATTGGGCGATTACAATAAATGTAAACGGTCTAGCTGCGCAATATTTTTACATGTATTTGTACAGATAGCACGGCGGTTGATAAACTTGCAAGTTCAAGGTTGGACTCGCGATTATGTTTATTTATACACGCCGGGTTTTTGGCACGGACTTGTCTGTTTTATTTATCACCATCAACCTTGAATTTTATTTTAATATCAACCAATGATTGTGTTTACGTTGGCAACTGCTCGCGACCGATCGGACACATCTATTGGCGTCGACTTAATAATATGCACCTGTATACTTGAAACCAGTCACCCTGTCGCATACCGTAACGCCTTGCGTCACCCGGCCAGGAATTCACGCACCCCAGACTTTTACGATCGCTTGTTTGGGTGACCGTTTTACGTTCGGAATGTTCGCAATTAAATTCGGTCATCCAGAGATTTTACTGCAGTCGAATGTGACAAGTTTGCGTCTAATTTAATTTTAAAAACGCTATCACTATCGAGAAATAAAGTTGAAATGCCAGGTAGGGTAGAGACACCACTTTTAGCCGTTTTAAACAAGTCTGTAATTGTAAAAAGTTAACATGACAAAGAGTAACCGTAAACCACATTACTCCATTTATATCTTGATCTGAGTCTATTTTTTAGTTATGATACTACAGTTTTCAAGCTGGCTGTAAGTTTTGGTAATTTAATTACAATGAAATCTCTCGCGACTACCACATCTTTTAGGCGACCACCTCCAAACATGACCAGCTTTTTTAAAAACAACTGCCTAAAGTGACCACCCTCTAACTCGACCGAGACCGTTCCTTTTTGGGTATTTACGAACATTTTTTTTATGGTTTTATGGGGAATGAATTTCTCGGGCCGCAAAAGTTCTAACGGAACTTGACTTTTGTCATAGTACCGCTATTCGGCTGGTCAGGATGAATTCTTTGCGACCGTTGAGGGATGCCGATACCGTTATTTATTCAAATTTGCCTAGGGACGTTTCACTATATTTACAAGTAGCTGAAAGTGGTGTATCTACCCTGCCATAAAATTGACGATTTTTGCAAATCTGCGGACAAATACAAATCGGTCGACTCTTTACTGCCCGTTTTGCATAACATCGGAACCTGTGCAGTAGGTACATTAAAAGGGTGTGCGGATAAACCGTCATTCGGGAATTCGTTGTCGCAATAAAAAAACACGCGTTGAAATGGGCCGTTTTTCTATTCCCATGTGCATTGTCTATTACGGGCGAATATGCAGACGGTGCAATTATTCATGTGCGTTGTACATAAATTTTGCAGTGGATCCAAAATAAAAATCTCACGTTCCGACGATTTTATTCAAATTAATTCGGATGCGTTAGACCAAACAAAGGCCATTGAATTGATTCGACTCAACCGAATTAAATATTTGACGTGGCTTCAACTGCTAATTTATAATACAGGCTGGTTCATTGTATAGCATTTTTAAGATAAAACCTCTTTTCAGTATTCGAAAAATTCTTCAAACCACAAAATTATCGAATTATTTTTTTAAAATTAAGTCACTATGAAAATTGACTTGACATTTAGAATTTAATAATATTCTAATATCGTTTAGTGCATTTATGACAGAAACGTTAAATAAATAAATTTAAAACGGTCTGCAATAAAAACATTTACAAAAGGACTTCTGCCACAAAGTGGGTCTCACCGAAAAGCACCAATATCCAGAAACGTATAGCAGGTATTCTATGGAATTTAAAACCAACAGTACAAATGAGGCTAGTCTGAATGAAACTTGATTAGAATTTGAATGACTAGAAAAATGCTTTTTCGTTAAAATGCTTTACAATGGGCCACGCTGTATAATACCTAATCAAATATTGGTCATGAACTACTATGAAGTACAAATAGCCAAGAAAACTACTGTTTGTTAAAGAAAACTTACTATTCGCAGGAAAGATGGCGCGAGCATTCGCAAACGAAACTTTTAAATTGTACAATTAACAAAATTAGCATTTCTTTGGGAGCTACGAAAAAATAAATGTAATAAAAGTTATAGATTTTCTCATCCCCTAAAATTGTTGTTCAAGTAATTGTTTTCATATGTTAAACCGTTATTAAGTTACAATTTATTTAAGGTTTCGGGGACCCTCAAGAAGTAAAACTTTTTAATAACTGTTGGTCATTAAGAAATTATGTTTTGTAACCTAGTTTTTGATCTATCAAAGTCATTAGTTCAACATTACGTAAAATTTAATTCGGAACTAAGTATCTATTGCGTAAACATCAATTAAGCCTTACGCTACTGAGTTTTTGTCGAGTTAATTATCGAAAAATGTCAAATAAATTATGTTTGTGACATGAGCACGTAATTATTTTCCGTTGTAAGTAAGGCCGCAGTGAATGAATGTATTTTGTATGTTTACCAAAAAATTGAATCGATCCGCCACTTGCCAATTTATGAAAGAAAAATGATAACGTCGCAAACAATTCGTTTTGGCTAAACATAATTGGGCACGAATTACATAAATCTTTTTTTCCCGAATTAAATAAAAACTGCGGTTTGAGAAACAGCGGCTATTAAAGCCGATGCAATTTAATGGTAAAATGCTTCAAGTTTGACAAAAACAGTTTTATGTTCTGTTTTATCTAAAATTGTTGCATTCGAGACGCATAAATGCCCAGAAAAATGTTTACTATGCAATTTATGGTGGTCCATTGTGCAATAGAATTAATTAACTTACAAGGCCCATAACTTGGTTGTAATTTATCGAATTTGCCAAATTTGCAAACATTTATTTAATAACTTGTTAGCGCTGTCGGATTTTGAACATAAATTTATTGAAAACAAGGCAAACTGATGTTCATTGCAATTTTTTCAAAGATTTCAACTGTTACTTTGGAACTTTGGGAATAAGTGTTTAACTGGAACGTTTTCTTATTGTACTAAACACTAGTTTTCTTTACTTTTGGTAAGCCATGGAGGTGAAAACAGTAACTAAATTATAAATATCATTTGCAATATGATTTAGGGTCATTCAGTAATATTATTTCTCCTAATAACCATCTTCTTATCAAATGTGATCAATTCAAACATTTAGGAGTCGTTCGTGGTTTTCAAAACACTAAGGACACGCAGCCAATAAAATATTTGCTATTAAAATATTTTATACTGTTATCAAACAATACCCATGTAATTATTTTCATTTCAGTAATTACCACAATAATTACAGCAATCAACTAAATTGTACGGACTTCGATAACTTTCGGGCTTAATTAAAAGATTATTCAGCCAACATGAAACATAAATTTCAGGGATACTGAGGAAGGTTAGTGGTTCTGGACCGGACGATAAAAAATCTGCTATTTTAAAACACACTTCAAGTACACACATACATTTCGCATGATACATCATTGCTTCACACAACTTGCAAAAAACGAATGTTACATATGACGCTGAACGTGAAACATGTGACAACGAACTGATTAACATGCATGCGTCCATTGGAAGGTTACCAAAAGATGACATAACGACCGACAATCAACCATTCCCATAGAGGAAAATTTCAGCCGCTCCAATTATTTTTCGGTTCTTCATATTTCGAAGAATTCACACCGAGCCTGGTTCAGGTTTTGAAATAATTAGGTGTTGCCTCACGCTGGACATGATTTACAAGTTTTTTTAAATGCAGCTGATCAGCCAAGGATTCAATCTGGAAGTACTTTACTGCCATTGTGCAGGTAATTTTATTACCCTCTTCAATTATCTTTTTAACAGCGTTTTCAAATGTGACATGCATGAAATGATGACCCATTAATTTTTTGTACGCACTTACACCACGTCAAAATAATATTGGCGATAATTTGTACTTAACAACTTTGCTATTTATTAAAAGTAGAATTCAAGCTTTCTCTGCACTAAGCAATGCAGCAACCTTTTTTCAAATTAAAAAAGTCACGATCTAAAATAATTCCATTTCTTTCGTGACAATGAAGTTGGGTAATATTTTTAAGATTTCATCAAATTATTAAATTTCACTTTTATCAACAGGGGAATTTGTTGGTAGTTCATTTTTAAGAAATGATGCAATTTATTGTTTCAATGTCAAATTTAAAAAATCGCATGCTTTAAATGACCTCCAGCGCAGTTAATGTGTTGTAGTTTTTGCAAAAAAACAGTACATTAAACACTTTAACAAATTTCATAAAATCTCTTTAACTTTTTTATAATTTGGTCTTTAAAATTTGCTTCTATTATTATTTTATAAACTATAGCTCAGATTCTCAACAAAGAAGAAATTCATTTTTTGTCTTAAAAACCAGAAAGAACAAACTAAAGTTTCAATAACTGAAGTGTTAGATACAATATTTACAGTAAAAACATTTTTAATTACGCAACACTGTAGAAAATTAATTAGTTCTAAATAACTAAAAAAAAACAAAACGTTATTAACAACGCAAGGCTTAGAACATTGATTCATGGTGTGTAATAGAGGCAGGTTTATATCTGTACTGTAGTGACGTAGCGGCGTGATCTGCACGTGTAACTTGAAACTGGAATTTCTGTTGGTTATAAATTTAGGGCGTTAGTGACATTCAGTAACCTTTTTTTGCGAAAACTCCCGTTTACAGCAAACAAAAACTGCCGGCTGTGTCGTCAGCTGTTTGGAACGTTTCTTTGTATTTTGATTTCTACATTTTCTCCTATCATAAAAATCGGTCTTTTAAAGACTATTAGGTACTTCTACCCTGAATAGGTGTAAATCGAGTTTTTGTCACCAATCGCACAAATAAACACATGAAGAGTGCGTGTGCAGCACGTGAACAGTCGTGAAATAAGATATAGTGTGCTACCGGCACTTTTTCAACCAATTCGTTACGAGCTCTTACCGCGAATTTTAAAATTGGTTTCTCCAGCTAATACAAACGCGATTAGAGGTTTTACATCGAACTCCCTAGAGCTCCTTCGAGTTAACCAAAGTATTACTTGTTAAAATATTTGTAAAAATGTAAATGGACCTTGTAATCAGAACATTCTGTAAACTAAAACTCACAAGTGTTGTTATCGTAAACCAAAACTCACTAGTGTGTAATATTGCCTTAACAACTGTTATGGCGTTTAGCTGTAATGGTTAGATGAAATCATTTTTCATGTTATTTTAGAACATTTTAATATTCTAATAACAATACCTTATTTCTAATAATAAACTATCAAAAATGTTCACTACACCATCCCTTCATTCAAACAATCCAGATTTAAATTTCTAATTTATTTTCGAGCATTGTATAATATAAAATCGGTGCTCATCTAAATCCATCCGGATATCATAGCAAAAACCTTCAAGTTGATTTAAAATTCTTCAAAAGCTCGATATTGAACCTCCCCGTAATTGTAATACTTTCTCATGTTCAAGTACACGAGCAAAAATCGATGCAAAGCAATAAAACTTCGCTTTTAGGAAGACTTTTTTTAAAACCCTTGAGTGAAAAATTTCGTTTGGGCACACCTCCGCGCACAACAAGAAAATAAGTTTGAAAATGAAATAAAAACCCAGCGAGGTCGCTGCATGGTCAACTCGACGTTAATTTGTGACATTTGGGGACGTTTGTAACGAACTATTCCAGGAAATGCTTATAAATATGTTATGAGGATAATGTAACGGTATTGATTATGCAATGAGGGCAACATACGGGTTACTATTCTAAGCAGATGTGCATCGAAGCATTTTCTTCAAAACAAATTACGAAAAATTAACACCGAAAGACTCATTTTTAATGTGATCCTATAAAATAAACATCCGCGCGTGTAAATTTCCGCTCCAAATCGGATGAATCCAAAGAAGCGGTTACATAAAATGCGTGACATTTGGAAATTAATCAAGCCTCTTGGATGGAGCCTTGTGTGGTTGAGTATGCAAAATATCGCCGGTAAACATCTCGGCTGATCGTAAATAAACACGTGGTCGCAATTTTGCATAATGCCGTGATATTCAAGAGAATCGTGGAAAATTCTAAATTCATTCTTTTGAGTTGGAACGTGATTCTGATTAACATATTTTGGTCGCTGTTTGCGTCGAGAGCGAGCATCTGTCCGCAGCATATCTGCTCGTAAAATTATCAAATAAAACTGCACCCTAAATTGAACCTAGTGAGCATAGTAAATTGCATTAGTACGTTACTTTTCCGCATACAAACAACGCAATGAATCATCGCCTGATAGATGAATATGTATTCGCAAAGCATTCTTTGGATGTCATTGATGGAGGTGTAAACAATGTAGCAACGCTACGCATTAAGAACGTTTTCTATTGCATACGCGTGTATTCTCCGGATGTGGCCATTGTTGCATAATAATTTTCAAAAGGCTATTAACATAATCAAAAATTGCGATCTTGCAAAAATATTAGCCCCAATGTTATTGCCAAGGACTCTCCAAGGTTCCCTCCTAAAAGAGCAGCTGCCCATAAAGAGCTATTCCTAATAATACACGAATTTTCTCCTAGGCGGGAAATAAAGATCTGAATTATTATTTCGATCAATTACTACGAATTTAAGACAACACTAATCTTAACTTTTAGTTGGGTGTGTGGGTGATGGTAACTCAGTAAATAGCGCCTCAAAAAGGCAACAAGAGCGCCCAATTAAATTGTTGATAATAATGAAACCGTTTTAAGAAATGAACAAAAATTCCAGGATTAATTTTAAAATATTTTCCAACTTCTAAATGTTTGTGCCACCTCAAATAGTAGGAGTATTCTAGCAAGTAGTTTTTGGCGACAAATTATTTTCCATGGTTTAATCGATGTAAAACCGACTTGCTGGCGGCCAATCATAGATCTACATTTCTGAGCAATATTTTTGAATCATTCCTCTGAATTAAAAAATGAACTGTAGATTTGAAATACACTTTTGTATAATGAACTCCACTCTCTATTTTTTTGGTGAGTTTTATTTTCTTTTGCACGTGCAGCCTTAGCTTTATATAAAGAAATTCGTTGTTGGTGGTTTTTAAAGATGACTGTAATGCTTCTACTTACCACGTATTACGTTTTTATGTAATTAATACCGCATGATAGGTAGGAAATTGTTCACTGTATAATTTCGCTGATCTATTATATACTGGTTGGAGATGTTTCATGTTTATGTAGGCATAATACATCAATTTAAAGCTAATTACAGTAATACGAGCGACCTCATCTCTCAGAACTTGAGATATATATCGAACTAACATTTTTCACAGTATACCTTGACTTTATGACTTTAATGCACCGGACGGTTCAAAATATTTATTTTAAATATGGCTCAAATGAATGCAAAATAATGAAATGTTATTTAAAAAAAAAATGTTTATGAAAGATACGAAAATATCAGTTGTACTAATAATCGAAAATAAAAACGGTTGTTTACACTTTCTGAAATTGCATTTTAATGTTTTTATATTGTAAATATATGAAGACTGGTGTTTGCACATCAGCGAAAACGTATGTTGTAGCTAGTTGATGTTGCCTAGAACTTTATTCAAGAATTTGTAAACAAAAAATTCAAAATTATTAAGTTTTAAATGCGTTAAGGTGGATTTATGGAAACAAATTATTTCTTTCCACATGTAAGTTTCATTCATCAATTCATTTGGATGTCTCTCTGACATTTGGAACTGTAATATAAGCTGTACGCTGTACGTTTCAAAATTTTCCATTTTATATATTTTTGATTGAATGTTATACTATATCGCTACATCACATTAACAAATAAGTTGCGTCAAGTAAGAAAGACATTAAAAAACAATTCTTATCTTGAAGAAGTATAGGGTCCTCCAATGTTAATGGCCACCCTTTAAATTGATCTTAAATATTAAATTTTCCTAAAATATTATTTATTTTATTAAGTAATGTAGGACCAGACACTGGTGGTAGTTTTTTGTGATAAACCAGACGTCATAAAAAAGGGAAAAAGTGTAATTTTGGAAAAATCAAGACTAAACATTTTTTTATCGTTTAATTTCACCTTGTAAGTCATAAAATTGTTTGTTTAAATTTTTCAGATAAATAAAATAAATCACAGTTAATTGTAACCTGATGTTATCACTCAAGTCGGTGTTTCCATTACTTTTTGTAAATTTTGCATTTTAAAGCTTAAATACGTCCCTAATGTTGAACGCTTGCCGTTATTATGTGATATCTCTGGGACATCTTGTTTCTTCAAAAAGCTTTGTAATTTTAAAACACTTGCCTAATTTATTGGTTATAACTTGAAAGTTATAAATAACATTTCTTACTGACAACAGGATTTCTAATCGAAAGAACGACGCATTTCAATAAAAAGCTGATAAGGTTTTGATATTTTTGTACCAAAATAATTATAAATAAAAGATTTATGAAAAGAAAATGATAAAATAATAAAAACATCAGCCCGTAGCTTAAAAATTGACGTTCTTGGGGAGTGGCCATTAACGTTGGAGAACCCTGTACATCTAATTTCAGATTTAGAAGGCTTAAACAAGGGCAGCGCGCTTTGAAAACTAAGAGGTCAAGTTGAATTTGTTTTTAAAATTTGAGAAAGAACAAACTTTAGCATCCTTCGTTGATAAAGCGGTTTATCGTAAATAACCCACACGATCCAAACTAACCCCGTTTGACGGAAGAGCAATTCCACAAAGGATAAATGGGAGCAGCGGATGCAGATATTAACTTTTAAAACCCCGTTAGTACCCTCCGCTTACGATTCCTGTAACCTTGTACCGAAAACTTCCTGCTCGCGCGACCCAATTCCAGACCCAGCACTTCGAATTTCTAATGTTCTTGCACGTCGTTATTTGTACAGGAATATCTTTATGCGCCAGACTACAAAAAAAAACTCATCCGGGTTGAGAAATAAAACGAAAACGTTCAAGAGAGATTAATCTGAAAGCAGTAGTCCAAGGGCAGAGCGAGGAAAATCGGTCTTAATCGATTTACGACGCCGTTTCATAACTTTCTTAATCTGAAAAATATGTAATCGGTGCTAATTTAAACCGAAGAAAATGAATATGTGTTTATATGTAAAGTGCTTTAACGACCGCATTTGTCTGTCAATGTAAAGTATGTCGCCAGAGTTAAATGTGGAGGATTATAAATGAAGGATGCCATTAAAAAAAGATACCTGCAGTTTGCCGAATCTTCGTAATGAACGTAAAAATACCACTAATGAGCGCCGAAAAAAAAGTCCTTGTTTGTCGGGTAAACGCATGTGTTTGGACATGCACGTCCCCGATAGATATAAACACGAGTTAAAAATGAACTGTCAAAGCGAGTAAAAAAAGGAGAACACGGTTTGGCAATTGCAACAAAGTAAGAATGCAAATAGATGTTTTCAAAAATAAAATTCGGTATGGTCATATATATTTTTTTTGGCAGGTCGCGAGATATAGAACCGGTAACATAAAAAAAAAATTAAGACGACGGAAAAAGGCAAGGACGGGTATAACTGTTTACACCTATATTTTATGAGGCGGTTTCGTATGGTGAAACAGTGAGCATTTAACAAAAACAACAAAAGATAAGGTCGGAAAATTTTGAACGCAAACAGTGATAAAATCCGATAATTTCATTTCACCGGCCGAGGGGCGAAAATGTAGTCTCTTTCAATTTCCAACACAATTATTGCCGGCTAGAAATAGAATGTTTGTGTAAAGCGCGCTTTAATAACAAAACCCAGTTATTAGGTTTTGTGTCGCAAACTTAACGTCAAATTTACTCTATTCAAAACGCGCGGATTAAATTTTAATCTTGAGAATAAACTCTCGAGAGACGACCCTGCCTCAGTACAAACATGTGCGACAAAGTATTGTATTATTACGATGTGGGAGCCCGTAGGAGTGTTTCATCTTATCCGCACATAATAAATATAAATAAGGCGATAATTGGTGACGTGGCGGAGAACGAATTAGTGGCTGTAATAAAAAAATGCGGGTACTTTAACCTTTCGAATGCACAGTATTTTTGCGTAATGTGAAATGCACAGTGACCCCAAGAAATAATATGTAAATATCAAGTAAAAATCAATAAATCAAAATCAAACGTACTCACTGTAAATACAAACATATTTAGATGATTTATACCAAAGCATGATCCCTTATTGTAAGTATAACATAATGAAACAAATTCTGAAAATTATAGGATCCTCCGATGAGAATGGTCACCCCAAAAAAGACTTCAATTTTGAAAATTTGGCTATGTATTCAGTTATTAATAAGCTACGATTGATGTTAATTCCGCTTTTAGTTTTTATTACCTGATGTCGCGACGCTCATTTATGTCATCTTTCAAGGATTTTTTGGGCGTTTCTTTCATAAATTTTTATTTTCATAATTTTTTTAACATAAATATTAAAACCTAAGCAGTTCTTTTGTGCAAAATCGCCATTACCATCACCAGTTGTATATGCCTTCATGAAATAATCACAATTTGAAGATAATAATTTAACATTTGAGACCAATGTTGGGTGTGATCATTGACCTTGGAGGACTCTGTATATACATAAATAAAAATCAAGAAAAATACTGTTCTACATAATTAGAATGAATGTACTTAGATTAAGCAAGAGAAAAAATCGATAACATAAAATATAACCCAGTGCACAGTGGAGCCATAGTGACCTTCAGCTGAATTTGATAATAAATATATTTAATACAAATAATAAAATTCGTCTGATGTAACTATTCTAATGACAAATAAGATTAACTAAATTGTTGCAGAAACGCGTGTCGTTGTATAGAAAAGGGTAACCAGATGGACATCAGGCGGTTCGTTTCATAAAAATGGTTTTGGCAAGTTTCAACAGCTTCGGTCCTTTTATTTGACAGAAAATGAAGACGAAGAACGGTGTGAGTTGTGTTCTTTAAACAAAACCTGGCAGTGACAAATACCACGCTCGCTAATAATATAGTGACTGCAACTTACTAAATAACCTCGAAAAAAGTGCAAAACAAACTTCCAGTTTTAGAACCAAACTGGAATTTCTGGATTTCTTGCGGCCATTTGTCATTTTAAAGACATACAAACTGCATACTTATAGCCAAATTAATGATTGGTATCCGCTGACCGATAGTTTCACAAGGATTTAGGAAAATAAATTTTTAATGTTCCCAGGACATTTTAAATCTCTCGCTTTATCTCCAACTGTCTGCAATAACGTATCATAATTAATTGAACTTAATTGCGTGTATTGATTCGCTGTTAACCGATGTTGATAGGTACACCGAGCTTGGAAAAACCAGTACCGAGAGAGAACGTGACCCAACTATTACATGCGTTTCGCAATTTAGTTTTTTAATGTTAAAAGCCAATAAAGAGAGTATCGTTTTACGCGACCCATTACTATTGATGAACAATGAGTCACGCGATAAGATCTCGCTGAATATAAAAACAACTTCTGCAAAACAAGCCGAACCTAGTTAGTCGTGGACTTTTTTAAGCAATTAAACAACTCAAAATGACTTGTAGTTTTTAATAGCAACTAAGAGGAGCTATAATTAAGGTAGTAACAATACCGCGCAGGAAATATCCAATCAACTTCAGAACGAACAAGTTAACTTTGATAAAATGGTCAATAGTCGTGCGGTGCAATTACCGCAAGTGTATCAATTTTTACGGAACTCATAAAATTTCTCTCGGCCCCGTGAGAAAACAGCTTTCTTCTTGTAGGTTCTTTTTAAATAAAATTCAATCTGTGGTTTGAAACAATGAATCTTACCTATTTTTCCGTTCGGACTGTACGGATCGTAGCTGCCACCGGAGGACATCGGTGAGGAATATCCATTACTGATGACGGTGTAAGCGTGCGAGGGTGGTCCAGGTGAGGGCGTAAGAGGAGCACTACCACTAACAGTTCCCGGACTAGGTGAACTTAGCCAATCCTCCGTACGTGGCCTTTTAGTCAAACTGGTTCCGATCGAACTACTCGCCCCGAGAGTGTTAAAAACGGCACTATTGACACTACTGAGTCCGTTGTTATTGGGCAATGTGCTTATTGTAAGTCCATTACTTGAAATCGGTGTAACACCGGCAGTAACAAGGCTCGCAGTCAAACCATTACTAGGCAGTGTGTTGGTGCTTATGTTGCTATTCAGTCCATTGTTCATGGGAAGGCCGTTGCTACTTGTGGCGCAGGGCGAATGGAGCCTCGGCTCAATTTTAACCAGCAACGAATCATCCCTGTATCTAATCTCTTGTTTAATGTCCATCGTATTCATTCTTACTGCTACATGTGGTTGATCAATTTATGTTACCGTCGCGGATCGAGGCGCGGCATGTTATCACAATCTGAAAACACAAAAACAAAACGATCAACTCAATTATTCACACAAAAATTAATTACGTCCAACAGATAAGCACCATTGAATCCGGTAATTAAAACGCAACATGCCGATTTCACAATGGTTCTTAATTTAGATAAAAATTAGGTCAATTGTTTTACCAAAGCTGCCCCAACATGCCAAAGTTATTACAAAGTGATACAGCATGGTTAAGTGTTGTAACGAGACTCCCACACTGTTTACTGTTTTTAATTTTCCTTGTGTTAGCGTAATAAGAATTTATATTGCCTTTTCGTCGCTTTGTCTGCTTCGAAAATAAATATTTGTGGAGAGTGCGCACTTGTAATCGGAAAGTGCAAACGTGCATTCAAGCCGAAATTTTATCTGAAAGACGTCATACGAGCAGAAAGTCTCTACGGAATGTTTTATCTGATACATAAAGCACTTCAAGTCTTGACGTCTAATCAGGTCGAAGCGGATCTACTACTGTTTCAAATGCACCATCAAGTAGTTCCGGTGCTAGAACAGTTAAGAAGCAGAGCTGCTTTGATTGAATGGCACTTGAGGGAGAAGCTCTTGTCTGAGATTGCCGCTGCAACGATCTCGACGGCATTGACGTCAAGGCGTTATTTGAATATTTTTCCGAAAGAACAAAGACTTTCGCGGCAAAGAGATGGATTGTCACCGATAATTTATCCGGCACTTTCAATATTCGGGCGCAATGACAACAAAATACAAAAGGGGAGGGATGTAGGGATTGACAAGAAGGGCGAGTGTGTTGTGTCTGCGGGTATCGATCCCGTCGGAAAGCGAGGGCGGCCAGACTGGTTGGGGTTGTAGGCCCTGGTTTTGTAGAGCTGCACCGGCCGTAATTCGCGGGTTTTATGGAGCTGCGAGGTTATGTAGCGGAGGGGGGTCCTAGAAGTAGGGGCGGCAAAACCAGACACACCAAAAATGGTGGGGAATTAAGCTAGATATACTTTTTATGCGGCGCTGAATTTCACTTTCCCAGTTCCACGACCTTGCCCCTACATAGTCTAGTCATACTCCGGTACTGATTCGAACGCCCTCCCCTATCGGTGAATTTCTACATAGCGATCATTCTACCCCATGAGTTCATCCCCTAGTCTAGACTACCTCCAAACGAAATGAAATTGTTCGTGCCTCGATACTGTCGTCATAATTTTACACCTCATTATTCAAACTGAGAAGTAATCACGGAAAATCGCCATATTTGTCTGGGTACTATCAAAATTGCACCGATTTGCTGTTAATAAACATATCAAGCGTCGTGTGATTACTCAAATCTTTTGAGACCACCACAAGTTTAATTTACAAATTAATTTCTGTTTTCGTCTGAGTCCTGATAAGGATCTTAATTACCAACGCATTAGAATAGCTACAAAACAGTCATTTGCACCGTAATGTGAGCGCAATATGCGTCGAATGCATCTGTTCCAGAAGCTTTATGACGTTCAGAGTAATAGCGCTTAACTTACGCCAACACCGCGATGTGATAGTAAAGTAGTCTGGTTTTACACTTAACCCTTATCAATGTCTGCTGCAGACGTGAAGTTTAATAATGAGCGCTCAAGGCAAAGCGACCTTAAAAGATAAATGCATATCATACAACTTGTTCCACACCGACGCGATTTTCAACATCGACACAAGTCGAGAATTATGTTAATTCGTTCGTCCAAGAACCGAAATGATTAGTTCATCACAACGCCTACGCTTTCAGTTCAAAAGAATTAGCTATCAGTTAAAAAAGTGCTCAACTGCAAAGAAAATTAAATTAAATTTTCATCACTTTACGACTTATGAAGCGCATTATCCCCCGAAAGTCTTTGTCGTCTTCTTCGGCGACATTACCAAACCCCGCCCCATGTTCATCGTGTATTTAGGTCACAGCATTCAGCAGGGTTCAGAGGTCACGGTGGAGCTGATTCAGCTGCATTGGATAGGCACTGGGGGGAAAGACGAACACTAAATGCGAGAGCTCCGGAGTCCGGTCGATAGTGCTCACTGGTGAATGAGGTTACATTTTCGTTTATAGCACACCACTCCGTTTCTCTCTATATGTGCACTTTTACTATCATTAAGGGTTACGACCACAAAGGAAACAATGAATTTGATACCGGCAATTTCTCATGTTATTAAATCGAATGGGTTATTAAAAGAGAAATTGGTTGCCATCTAATAACTTCAGTGTCACAATTTCAAAACTGACAGTCCAACGCTAGAAGTTGTATTGTGACAGATGTTAGATGGATATCTTTAAATATTTCAGATCCTTCACTTAAAGTGACCCTTAGATATTAAACGCGTTTTTAGAAATTATTTTTGTTGTTTTTGTAGAAGATGATTTTGTGCAACTAACTCGGATATCAAATTTTTCGTCTGATAACTTCAGTGTTACAACTTTCAGAACTGACAGTCAAACGCTAAAATTTGTACTGTTAGCAACTTAACTAAATAACTCATACGTTCAGAAACGCGAGCAAAAAAAAATCGTACTTATAAATTTATAAATAATCAAGAAATATCACCGGAAGGAAATATATTTGGCAGGTTTCATCGAAGTGTTATTATGAAAAATACTTCTCGACTGGCATTTTTCAATACCACTCACACAACGCAAAGACAGGAAGGAAACCAAGGGGCGGCGGAATGGCATAAACGAACGGATGGTCGGAAGAGTCGGCGCCGCGGCGGCGCATTGCAATGCAAACATTCAGGTCACAAACTGCACTGAAAGAGTGAGCGCCATCGAAAGCCACGAGAACTAATGTACATAACACCCACGCTGATGTATTTTCCCAGAACGCTAAAACAAGAGGGAACGGAGAAAACAATTTAATCCCCGAGAGCAATAAAAACGGAATTAGCAATCTTCCTTATTTAAATGGCCGCACGCAGGTCTCGGAGACATAATTTAGAAAAAAAATTAAAACCATGGAAATAGGTTGTTACGGTCTTGAGGGATGTGGTAAGATTCCGAGGTCGGAGGACAAGCGCAGTGGGATTAAATCCTCACAAGGATAACCTCCTTGACAAGGACAACGGGAGTCCCGTTTAAATGGGTCACCAGAACGATAGTGTGAAACAGGGAAATCGTACCTGACACAATTATTTACTTTGTTGTAGTCTATTTTTGCTTGTGAACATATCTGTGCGTTGTGATATATCGGGATTCACTGAGGAACTTTCGCGCTTGTGTTCAGCTAGTTGAATAGTTACGATGGCAACCGACGTAATAAACTGGGCTCTGCGACTGGAAAACGCTTTTCATTTCGTTCCGCATGCAAAATAGCACATTTTGCTGGCCCGATCTGTTTACTTTTATGTGAAATAAACAAAACTGTTTGTGACGAATCCGTCGAAAATTTGATAATAAAATCGCCAGAACAGTTTCCAATGATTTTCACTGTGAGGTGTCTGCGTATGCGATGATATTTCTAGATGTAAAGGACAAGTTAGGTGCGGTTCTTTGAAAGTGGGTTACGCGGACTGCTCTAGGCTCGAACTCGAGTTGGTACCAGAAACTCGATAAACCAACTAAGAGCGAGAGTTTGTCTAGAATTACCGGCAAATTTAGTACTTCAATCCTGACAAATGTTGCTCGTTTATATTGCAGCAAAATAAAACTGACGTGACCTCAATTTCCATCTTCGGGACTATGGCTTATTAAACGATAAAAATAAGCTAATTATCATCTTGAATGGTGACCTTAAAGACATCGGCATCATTAATCACGAAAGGCGTATTATTCCTCTCCTATGTGAAAGTAATTAGGGAATGAAATACGAATTTATCTTCAAATTATCAATAATTGGCTTTACTTGTGTAGATTAATTATTTTGCAATTAAAGTCAGCAAATTACTGGAGCAATGCTTTCATTTTTAGCGATGACAAAACAGTAAAGGAACACTCCCCGTAACGATTTGTGTTTGGAAACGGTTTTATAGTTCAGGGTTAGGATAGCTTACAACCAAAATTAAGGATAATGGTTCATGCTTGACTTAATAGACGTCAATTTATACAATTTCGCGTTTTTTCTGAAAAATTTCGCGGCTAGGCTGTAACGGTATTATTTGTGAGTTCCCGACAAATGAATAACGTCATTGCGGAACTGGAAAATGAGTTACAGTAGACTCTCAATTATCCGAAATGATGCCGGGTACACCAATTCCGGATAATCCGGCGAATTGAACATTTATAGTTTTATAATATAACATAATAAACAAACATACGTAATGATTAAATTTTTAATGGAAGATTGTTTCAGTCGAATGAAACGTTTCTGTGATGTGTAGTCTCTCCATCTTCTTATAAACAAGGTTGTTGTTCTACAGAGACTTTTCCAATGTCTGCATTCCGTCGGCATGGGAAATTTCTGCACTTTCACTGTCAATAATGCAGTCTTCTTCATCTTCTCCGTCATATTATGCCACAACCGTAAATTATCTCAGTCAATAAATTCTTTTTACTGACCAGTTTCTGACTATTGCACAAAATTGTCTTATCGACATCTTCACAAATGTGCAAATGCAGAGTACAAACCTAACGAATATATTATCCTGCATCTGTCCTAGGGCAGTTTCCGATCAAAACAATGGTTGTTATCATTTCTAAGAATTATATTTCGGCGTTCCGTCGCAGATAATCGAAACTCTACTGTATTTTCTTTCGGGTAATAAATGTTGCTCTTTGCTGGTCGTCTGACTTAATAAAAGTTTAATGACAACAATTTACATAATAGGACATAAACAAATGATACGAGAAAGGTTCAAAATTGAATTTAGAACCTGAGTAATATTCTAATATGCAAAAAATTCAATGATCTGCGAACGAACTGCGGGCGACATTCATTTATGAAAAATCATGGGATGTTATTACTTTAATTCGAAACGATTACTCTATTTAGATGGACGGTAACAAAACATACATAAAATTGTTGGCACATCTCTTCGGGACAACCATTTATTTAAACTATGCGCAATTAACGCAACTTTGAAACCTTAAATGGGCTATTTTGGAA
The DNA here is from genome assembly GCA_949768715.1 of Dascillus cervinus. Classification (NCBI taxonomy): domain Eukaryota; kingdom Metazoa; phylum Arthropoda; class Insecta; order Coleoptera; family Dascillidae; genus Dascillus; species Dascillus cervinus. The sequence continues at coordinate 12,557,030 of OX458319.1, read as the reverse complement.
CACATATTTACAAGTTTCGCCGCATATCCAATATCACAAAAGAATTTTTTGTAACGTCTGAATTAATTTTTAAAATTTGCAAAATAATGAACGCAGTCGTTTATAAAATTCATTTTGATGTAAATTTCTCGACTATAAATAAAGGGCGAGGGTTTCCTCCATGTTCTCGCTAACTAACGCGAACAGAAAGTTTCGAAACATTTAAAAACGAAGTACAACCGGCATGCAAACTAGAAAACCGATGCAAGATTAATGACATTCATAGCAACCACTTAATTTGCATATAAAGGATAGTTTGAATCGATACAGAACGAATTCAATATCTGTCGATTGTGTTTGAATAAACAATTCAAACTTTAGTTGTTTACTAGTTAGGCAATTGACATTTCGGAGAAAGTTTCTTTCTTTCCTATTCCTGTAACAGGCTGCAATTTTTGTTAGGTTGAAAAGTTTTAACAATGGGCTACCAGTAAACAGTTCCCAGTCGTAAAAATTGTACGATTGTATTGGCGTACAAGTAATGTGATAGTTACAATAACAAAGAAATTAAATTACGGCGACACTGAAAGATATCGGGGATGGCTACGTTTCGTGGGACCACCCATCGGGTTATTAAAACTAAACAACGGGAGGGAACCGCTCGGTGGTACGCATGTTGGTTTGGTATAGATAATTTACATTTAGAATTAGCCTGCTACTGCTGCATTTCCATGTTGAGCACCCACTGGAATATATTTGGTGTGCGTAGGAGGTTCCTGCATATAAATCTCCAATGCGAATTTCCGAATAAAAAAACGAGGGTGAGGCCGGACGAAAATAACTAAATTTATGAATAATCTCATGCAAGAGTCGCTGAAAGAATTTCCAGCGGCGAATCAAATTTACGGTGTAATTTCCAAGCCACCAGCGAGAGCCTGATATCACCACAACTCTGTAATTGACAATGTAACAATGGTATCCTCGTATGCACAAGGTCGTAAAGACCCTGGGAACTTTTCGAACGCATTCAAACCACAACATAATTGTGAATTACAGTAATAAAAATGGGCGATCATTATTGTAACCTTGACAGCGATGATAATTACATCGTTATCGATTATTGTTGCACTGAACAATATAAATATCCCGAAGAAGGTCAAGGAGGATTCCGCGAGAGAAAACAATCTCCCGGTAATCGGAAAAGCGGCCGAGGGTGGCATAATTCGACGACAGTTAAACCGCAAATTTCGCAAGGAGGCAAAGGGAACGCCAAGAATCGGGCGCGATCCCAGACACATTCAACATGACCTACACCAACGCGGTGAGGTCATCCGTCTGTATTTCGCATTTGTGCAGCTTCGAAACAGTGGGTCATTGCAAAACGCTCGAATTACCAAACGGGAGCTGTTACGTCACGTGCGACGTTACAACACACGAATTCCGTGGAATAAAGACGGATACTGTTGCGGTGGTGATTTCGTTACAACACTAAACGGATTACATCAAGCACAGCTAATCTATATTACATCGGACGTTCGTGTATGGTAAACCATTTACGACGAACTCTGCCGCATCGATTTTTACGAGGGGACGGAATCGGATGAGCATTTCCATCTTTCGTGCAGCCTTGGCTCGAATGAATGGCATTTAATTGCACACGTGTCGTTGGAGGAGAGGAAAAAATTCGAAGCGGGCGTGCGGGAGAGAGACGATGTTACGTTAACCTTGCGCTTTATGCATGCACATGTAACGATAATGGTACAGATAGGCCGCATCAATAACATAATTGTCCGGGTGCAGTGGGCTGCAACAGAGGCCAGCACGGCCTTGGACGCGCTTCGGTCAAGTAGCTGACGTCAGCAGCTGCATATGCACCGACGTCCTCTCACAGGATAGTGCACTTTATTGAGGTTAACTAGTCACCCAAACAATTGCACCAGACACTATAATGATTCAATCATGAACGGCGAATTTGTCGCGTTAAAAATTGTGCCGGAGCGGTCTTGTGGTAATCTCCTTCAGCAATACAGTTGAAGCCAGTTTTGATGAACTTTTTAAAGAAAGTACCAGTTTTTTTTATCATCACATATTAATTGCTAGATTTCTGGGTATTTCATAAACAATTATAATACATACAAAAAAGGCTGTGTCAATCTCAATTTTTTGACATTTTAATATTAAAAAAAATAAAAATAAAAAACAATCCAGCATAAATAAGCGTCTCGACGCCAAATGATTAAAATTGAATCCGAATTAGCTTCAGATCGTAGTTCACTACTGACTGAACACAAAGCCAAATTTTCATAAGTAATATCACAAGAGAGTGAGAATAAATTGAAAATAATTCGACAGATTTTCGAAAACTTGTTGCCAGGGAATAGACACGAGAGCCCGTAGGGCTCGAGTGGCTATTCCCAAATGGCAACAAGTTTGAAAAAATAACTGGAGAATTATTTTCTAATTAATTCGCACTCTCGAGTGGTATTCGGAAGATTATTTTTTAACGTTTAAATAAAAAATACAGCATAAAAATACAGTTTAATTCATTATAAACTAAAATCAAAATGGCGACAGATGTCAAAACTAGAAAATGTGCTGTCAAGTTACATATGTAAACAAAATACTAGAAATTATGCTCGCGGGAATTTTCTACAGTAGAAAATTCTCACTATAATAATGTTGTGATTGGACAGAATTAAACACGTGTGCCCAAATACTGCTAAACGATTGGTGAATGAAATCATTAAAAAATAATCATAGTAATAATATCTTCATAATTGTAGCTTTTTTTTGGAGTGACGACTAACGTCTGAGGACTCTGTACTTCTTCGCTTCGATCGCCGCTTTTATAATTTTGATTTAAATACTCAGGTTCTATCATAAGCTTCCTAAGTAAGGTACGCACTTCATTTTCATATATAAATCAATCAAGCAAACTAAAGCACATTATCGAGCACAATAAACTAAATTGGCAGCAGTGCCTCTGAAACAATTATTTTACAGACAGAGCATAGGCAGAAAAATACATATCATCACTGTAGTCTGTTAGAATGCAAGAAAAAACTAAAATTCTACTTTTGAAGAAACTTTTGTTTTCCTTATTGTTTTTTTTTTTTTAGATTGATACGCGTGTACTCTTGGTAGCAATGGTATTAAAAGTAAAACTAGTAATTTGTCTATTGTAGGGAATCATTCAAATATAATGTAAGTAGTGCAAATTATAACCTGCTAGATAACCTTTACCGCATACATGCAGTAATCAATTGGGAATTCAAATTAGTTTTACCGCGTATCGATAATATAGGTAACTCTCGCGTCGTGACGTCATAGTCAAGAAAGAAATTTTTAAAGCCAGTGCACGTCGCCGGACAAAGTGACTTTTTGTAAATATGTGACATTATAAAAATTGGGAAAATTATGGGAAAATTATGTTACAAATTTGTCATCTGCCAAAATTGGATTTGAAAGATTAACAACGGCGCAAACCATCTGAAAAATGGGATCATTTTAGGGGACGATGCAAAACCTTTAAAGCTTCTCGACATAAAACTATTTAATAATAACGTTGCATCAACTCTGTGTAAATAAAATAGTTTTTTTTTTTTACTAGAAGTAGTATTCGTTTCCATTCAATAAACTTATCATCTTCTCGCATTGGGTTTGAAAGGTTTACAAGTGCACATACCATTACAAAAATATCATCTGCAAGGTATTATAGATTGGCTGCCAATATTTTAAACGTTTTTATTCTCTGATTACGGACCCTAGCCGAAGCTACTTGAGCTTCAGCGCGAGAAAAATTTTTAGGTTAGTTTCGGATGTATTCATGGTGAATGTTAACACTGAACTTAAAATCTGGCCTTCAACTTGACATCAAACAAACAAATTACAAATAAGTTCGTTTCTTCTTTAGAATTATCGAGAACTAATCAAATTATTACAAAACTTGAGTAATAACACACGCACGTGACACGACGTGACGTTACGAACAGAAGTTGAATTTATTTACGCTAGAGTCGCAACCTTAGTTTGAATTGTCTATAGCAACAGATTAATCACAACAAATTAGGTGCTTTTACTGACACGTGACGTTATTGTAACCACCAGCTTGTGTACTCTTAAGCGTCGTTACCCTAATTATTTTAAAAACCCGACGGAGTGTGTTTTAATAATTACATTCAGCAATAAACAAGATTTTATCAATACCACTTTGAGTAAAATAAGCAGCTGATTCAATTGGCCAGCGGTCCACATAAGCGGCATCTAGTGTATGAGGTTTATGACGGTCATTATGAAGCGAAAAACAAATTACAAAATGAATTTCATTAATTCCCATGGGGAAAGAAAATACGTCTGTGATTGCAACAACAGAGTTACGTTTTAATGTAATTAACCTGAGAAAATTTGTACCAAACGAATCCTGTTTGCAAAACGTAGCGGTCTCCTCCCTTGAGGGCAAAAAGTCACCGAGTCAGTAAAGTCACATAACGGCCCTTAACTACCGGCGGTAATTGCGATAATTTGCGATTAATAACAACTAATCGATTCTAATTAATCCCGCACGGCGCCACACAAAATGCTTTCAAAGTCGGGAAAAACTGTGCTAAACTACAGTTCGTTATAACTGGACATACGGGGTTTTATATGTACTTTTTGATCTATTTGTAGACTAAATGGCTCCAAAGTAACTTGTCCTTGGTGGTTTTTAACTCTCCATTAAGTCTAATTACTGGTAAAGACTCAGAATGTGTACACAACTGGCTGCACATATGAAACGTCGTCCTGCACGAGGCCAGTTTTTTACTCGAAGCAGACAAAGATTGTGGTGAAAAAAGGGTAGAAAATGTTGGACAATTTAAAAACAACTTACTTGAGAGGCAGTCTTGATGCACGGTCCGTCAAAATTACACGGTACTCTGAAAATAAATAAAAAAGGACCAGTTAATTAAAGAAAGAAAAAACAAACACGACATTGAGACGTGTTGTAGTAAGTACAAAAACTTCCTGATCCGTAAAATTAACAGTGTTATCTAAATTTAATAAACAAAAGTTGTTAATTTGAGTTATGCACGAGTTTATTGCACGAGGGGGCTAGCCGACAGACGACACTGCACATGAACTGCAGCGGCAGTAGCAACAGTATAATGAATACGACCTTGGACGTTTGTCATAACGTGCACTTAGAATAATCAATTTTCCTTTTTTAACTAACATTCCGATTGTAGACAAACGCCGGTTTCTCCAACTTCAAGTGATTAAAGTGTAATTAGGATTTTTTTTTATTTCACATTTCTGAGAGGCACACAAACTTTATTTGTATTGGCACAAAAGAACCTTATTTTAAACGGCTTGTTGGATATTTTTAGTCGGTTTACATTTTTTGTTACGCCTTCTCATATTGTAACAATACAGTGAGTGCCTAAAGTATGGAATATTAGTGAAAAATTTCCATACTGCAATTTTGATAATTGAATGGGCAATAAAAATCAAGAAAAAAAAGGTTACTATTGAACAAAAATGCCGATGACATCGTTAGGCGGCTTCCATAAATTATGTCACAGGTGTTTCGTCAAATTTAAACTCCACCACACCACCCTGTCACAAGGTGTCACACTGTACCAAACGCAACCCTCCCCTACGTGAGTCACGTCACAGAAACAAAGTTATTTTCAATTATAAAGGAAAATACAATTGATGAAAGGTTCGCTACGTCAGTTGACGAATTTATATAGTTTGTAAAATTTGACTTTTTCGAAAATACCCTAAAATACTTCTAACCCCTTGCCATGGACTGTCACAATTCCGCTAAACACCTACCCCGCCAAAACCTGTAACATCATTCATGGACAATGACTTAACCGACAGCAAGTGATGGTTGGGAATTGAATTTTAGTGTGAAAATGTGTATTTTTATAAATCGCCTGCCCGAGGATTTTTTTTTTTGAAAAACAATTGTTCCCATTTTAATGAATTTATTCCCTAATTTAGACGCTCACTGTGTAAGAAAATCTGTTTGCAAAACTTGACTAAGTTTTACTTTAAATTTTTGGCGCAGTAAAATTTTTGTTGAAATTACTTGAAATTTCTTCAAAAGTCAAATCTGAATTATCCCCAATTTCGAAGTTTTTATTTGATTTGCCGCTCTTAAATTTTTAATTGCATTAATCAACCCCACTACTTAAAGATTGCCCTATCAGCTGAATTCTGAATACTTGGAATTTTACCTTTTCACAATCCGACAATTAAGGCAACACTAAAATATTGTATTAAAGACTGAGACACGGCTTGGGACCACTCAGAGTTGGAAATGCAAAAGGTGTTGTTGGACTGAACAAAACAAAAAATGTATGTTGTGTACGTTGAAATTCTTTAAATGCAAATTTTTTAAATTGCTTGTTATAAAAATGGTGAGCCAGAAAACAAGAATAGAAAGTAGCTACCGATTTTGAAATGCAGCCGAACATTTGAAATAAAACAATTCTTCACAAAGAAGATTCAAAAATGTGCAAACAAATAAGGTTTCCAAATAATCCCACACATTTTAAATAAAATACTGAATTACTAGTTACTATTTGCGTTTATTGTTGCCTTCCATATATGTAGTGCAACATGTTTAACAGTGCTACACCAAAAATAGTGGAACTCACAATAAAGAGTTATAACAAGACGTATTTTTCATTGTCGTAACACGACTTTTTCCCTGAGAAACTAGAACGCATAGTCACGTAAACGTTTGTCGTATCTCTCAAAGTGGTATTACTTCATTGGATGCCGGTTGTCGTGCGTGTTTTCAATAGAATATGGCGGAAAAATCTGTACTACACATTATTAGTAGATGTTACATATGACTCTAATACATCATTGAAGCCTCTTTCACTTAACATCCTTAACATTTTCACTTCAATAAATGATTCACATAACACAAGCTGTAACTTGTAAATTAGGTTGTCAACCATCAATTTTAACGTGTATCAATTTGACGTCTTGCTATAACTCTGTTTTGACCTTACACTTTTTTTTTCAATGACGTAGAAAATAAAATATTACGACAATGAAAAATACGTCTTGCTATAACTCTCTAATATCGTTGGAAAGGTAACGAATAGGCGAAATTTCCGGCTCTCAAATATTTTTGTTGTTGCTTCATTACGAGTTTTACTTTTTTTTCTGTATAACATTGTTCCGAAAATTGAAGCGTTGAAAGTTTATATTTAATAAATTTTGCTCAAAAAACTGATAACTATTTATGTTCAGTAAAACATTATCATTGTTTTGTGCAAAAAGTACTATCCAGAAACCATAATATAAAAAAGTTGTTCTACAGTGACAAATGCGTCAACGTATAATAATATCCGTGTCATTGTCGAACATTGCGCTACAAATACTTTAAACACAACAAAACATAAATATCTGAATTTGGAAGGACGGTTTCATTACAAAAAATGTTTGTTTACTTTTAATTACTAAGTTGGTTAAATATTGTTGTTCCCTATTTCCCTATTGTTATTTTGTTATTTAATGTTATTTGATGTGGAACTCATCATTTTCGAAGAAACACAATGTGTGTCAGTAATTGGCATATGTGTTCCACAGTAAAACAAGATCTGAGTCACTTACTCTACAACGTGATATTAAACAGTGGCACAACATCAACGTAATTGAACATGAGTTTACGTAAAATGTATAAATTGACCCTCAAAAATAAAATAGAAGAAAACCGCTCTAATTTCTTTTTGTGGATCGCACGGTATCATTATTTTTGACACAATTTATATCAGTTTAAAAAAAATGTGCGTCAAGGTTGAAGTCTAAAAATAATCTTTAGTTTCATTTTATTTCATTCAAACTGCATTTTTATTTTTATTTTAAGAAACAATAAATAATACAGCGTTAGAAAACACTGAAAATGTTTGTTCCTTGCTTCGAACATTCCAGGTCTCAACAAGCCTTGCTAGTCAACAAGCTTTACTTACAGGTCATTTCAGCCTATTAACGAATCAATTAAACAAATATCGACGTTGAATTAATTATGTACGGATCGACACACCTACACAAATAAACTCGAGATCCCCGTAAAAAGAAATCATTTTCAGCGCGGAATAAAAAGCACACGATTTTAATTAAACATTTTAATTTTAAAAAAAAATTGCTAGCTATTTCTCCAAAAAAGTAAAATTAATTAACGCCGCCCGGCACAGAAAAATACAAATAATTACTCACTTTTTGTGGTTTAATTTGCGAGAAAAAAATCCTAAGTAAATCTCCCATTGAATTCCATCTCCGAGACTAGAGTAAGCGAGGAGAAATAAAATTACCATTTCGAAACGTTTCATGCAGATAACAAAAAACGAAGCGCACCATTATCTTGACGTTTAAACCACAAACATAACGAGACACGCAACAAATTAGAAAAAATAACGCATGCACCAACAGATAAACAACATCAATTGAAACCGTCCGCATAAAAACAGCGAAGAGTGTCGCGTTATAGCACAAAATTCATTCTTCACGTATTACTCACGCGCTCAATGGCGGAGATGCAACTAATCGTACGGCTGCATTCAAAATGATTTTGAATAAGAAGATAGATAGATGCATGTGTGTACCTACATATGGTCTCAAGGACACCGCGCCGAGCCTCCCATTTCCTAGAACCCCTTCTTAATTTTTTTAACTTAAAAGGGTTACTATTTGATGGCACTTAATGACCGCATTATTTTCTATTAACAAGTTACGTCATAACGCCTCGAAAAGGGCCTTAAATTCATACAAACGATAACGCCCACGTGGCCGACTCGGAGATGGGTCTGATGGACCCCTACTTTTCGCAAGCAAATTAAAATTAATTTCAAAAAAATTTGAACGAATCTTTCACGTGAAATTTCTATGAAAGTGCATACATTTATGTATTTATTTGTGGACTTGATCCGTGAGCAAATGTATTTTTGCAGCCAGACTGAAGTAAACACGTCTATGCAGGGCAATGCATCAATCCAAGGTTAAACTAAACAGAGATCAGATATATTTATTTGGTTAGACGCGACGAGTACACTAAATTTCAGGACTATATAATTAGTACCGATCCTTTGTGCGCACTTTACCGGCGCGCGCGCGCAATTTTAAACCCGTTTGGGGATGTTCTCTGAAAAGGTTGGCATCACTCGCGCCAGACTGATTTAGTCGGTACGTCACAAAGAATTTTGACGTTTACTGGAAGTGCGGTTCGCAATGAAAGACAAAAAGCAATTGGGAAGTATCGCCGGAGATCTCGCGAAGAAGCTTGTGAATGCGCTTTTGGTATGTTCCATGATTCGAAGTTATTACTTCATTATTTTATTTCTTTAAATCAGTCACTCGTGCCGCCACTACCCGGCGGAATAAGAGATCCAACGGTACCTTCGAGGCCTATGAAATTTCCTTATACGTATTCGGCGAAAATCGCTCAATTTCCTTATAAATTTTACTATCAGAATAGCCCCGGGTACAGATACTGGGTCTACGCTGTCATTGTGTGCATTCCTGTATTTGTTAAAATCAACAATTTAGGTAGGCGTTACATTTTTATTGCGGACAGCACTCACTCTAATTTCTTCCAGCTAACAGTCCGGCAAATGTGCAGAAATGGGAGGAAATTAGACGGCATGAGGCACTCGAACACGCGGGAGAAGAAGGGTGCGAGTGTGCTTGATACAATTTTTTGTCAATCGTTTTCTTTTTGAAATGTTTTTGGTGAAAATAAACGGCCTCGGAGGTTATTTAGACATTTTTCATTAAAGTAATCGCTTGCGCTGCTAAAGGTCGATTCAAATTAATAATTTACAGTTGGAAAATGTCAGTTTAAAATGTCTCTCGAGTTTCGTTTTCGGAATGCGTCCGAATCTAGAGCTTTTTGCCCATTAAGGTATTACAGATCTTGAGTGCACCTATAAAAATCATACGTGCCTGCATCGAAGGCTAAAATAAAATACACGTCAACAATAGACAAGGAATGCTAACAAAGAGCACATTTGTTAGTAATTCAAGCACATAACGATGTTCTATTTTATAAATCCTATGCAGCTTTCTTCTGTATTCTGCCAGCAAAACGCATAAACGGTATTTATGATTATGTTAAAAGCTGAGCATGGAACAGGCGATTTTACATCTCTTTCAATGTTATTTTAATGATGTAACTGGAACGATTTCTTCTACCATTAGGACCAGGGGTTCCCATAAATATATTCTTTTCAATCGACCACTTAAGTATCTGACTTGTCCATCAATCCCTGCATGGACTTATCGAATTCCATGAACTCTTTTCAAAATGCCATCGACCCCCGCGGATCCTTGTCAACACGGCTGGCTATCCCTGAATTAGGATTATGCAAGTAACTTAAGAATTGGCCAATGAATCATCTTTTGTATTGCATTGAAATAGTTAACTTTTTGTCACAAGTAATTGCCGGACAGCTTCGAACATCAATGCAGCACCGTATTTTAATAGCTCAATTACAGAACGGTCTCCAATCGCTTCATTGATGAAACAATTTTTCTGCCCTGTATGTTTCGTATATCTATCTGTTTGCTTATTTTAAGATGGACTATCACAGTTTCTTCCACTCTACAATTTATTCTATTTCTTTTCTGCCTTTTTAGAAAGTATCTCGTATTCACAAATCTACATAAACAAATTGTGTGCCTGTGTAACTTGAATTGTCTCCATTAGTAGAAATATTTGATATGAATTAAAATTCAAGTGACGACCAACACGACTTGTCTATCTAAACTGCATCTTTGAATTTTTATATAACATTTCCATTGATTATGAATTTTCGGTAAGCACATAGAACAATACAAATGGTTGTCGTTAGCCTTGTCGAATAATATGTGGAAATTGGACAAGGCGACGACAAACCCAAAATGATATGATGTCAGAAAAATTTCGGCAATTTCAGTTTGTCAATAATAAAGTGAATATATTACACGGCATGATAACAATTTTTGCATCTCACATTTCTGTAGCAAAAAAATCTTGTACATTTATTACACATTTGCATGGAGGCAATTGTGCTTTATATTTCGAAAATGCCTGTTGTGTAAGTCTTCAAAAATTTCAGTACATAACCTGCGCATGTTGAAAACTTAACAACCAACTAACTTTGTAAAGTGAATGCGTTCATCTACCTTGTTATCAGAAGCCATAATTAAACAGATCTCAATCAAAGCATGTAGTAAACTTTTAACTTAATTGTATTGGAACCTTGATGAAACAAAACGTAGAGAAGCCTCTTCTCTTCAGGACATAATCTAACCCTTACAGTAAGGTATAATTTATACGATATTTGAACCAAATCATTTTGTTGTTTCCTGCAAATTAAACACAAGAGATACACAAGAGTAGTTTGCAGGAGAAATGAACTGGAAATATGAGCAATTATTGAACGCATACACCACAAAAACCAATAAATGAAGAACTATTTTCTAAACTAGTATTGCAAAAGGGGCAGAAATTGTGACCAAGTTAGATCCAGAAAAATTTGGAATGTTGGAAAAGCACAGATCGTTAGGACTGCACCACGAAGAAGATGATGAAGATGACAAAAGGAATCTATATTTTAACGGACAGCTAAGCATCTCTAAAAGCATACACTTTTTGAAACTAAACCTGCTTAGGAATATAAATAATCCTTGAAGAAACTGAAGAAAGTTAATATACTGACACTCTTGTGGATAACCAGGGCTTAACGGAATAGAAGAAAATCGAGCCAAACAAGACACAAATCGTTTAACAAAAGCCGTAGATGAACCAAAATCCATAGATGAGAAATAAATGCTAGGGCAGCATACTGGAGGTTATCTCTCGGACAAAGAGAAGCAAAAAGCTCATTAGATATTCGCTAAACTTCCTCAACTGACCAGAACGGAATTAAGGCTCATTACCGGCCTCTTCACTAGACAATGACCACTGAGATCTCTTCCTTATTATTTTAAATGACTATTTGTAAAAAAAAGTCTGCGCATATTTGTTAGTATGTAACAATATTTTGTGAGCAAAGAGAACTTGCTTTGAAGTTCATGTGGATAGCCACATTTTTTTTTTTTTTAATTAGACTTCCGATTTTGTCGCTACAGACTTGAATGAAACGAGCCAATAAATGCAGCATTGTAATTTAGCTTACACATTCCTTGGTGTTCATGACTTTTTATGTTGCATTTTTCGCTGAAGCTTAATCAAGCGGTAATTTACGAAAAGTTAATTATGAATTACGTTTTTGTACCACATACTTTTTGTAGTTATTTATAGAAAGGTATAAATTACTGATACTCTGGCGGCTATTTGCCGGCACTCGGTAAAAATATGAAGCTGTTTGCAGTTAAATGCCCACACACACACGAGAGCGAAGGGTTAAAGCAGTGTACCAATACCATAATGCGATATAACAAGATATTTCAAACCGTATTATCATAACGACAGTGGCATTAATTAGGTTGAAGTTCCCTGTCAACTTTAATGTTTTAAATAAATCTTGATACGGACGCCAGTTCCGACATGTTTTACCACCACCATCTAGATGCAGCGCAGACAAGTACGTACTGACGAAATGAGAATTTCACAAGTATTGATTCTCCGGTTTATCAAAATGTAACGTTCAGTGAGAACTAACCGCGTCGCGACTGTATTGGAAAAAAGTTTCTGGTTTCCATTTTCATATTTTCTCCAAAACTGAATTAATTCCACATCAAAAAAAATCGTTCGAAAACGTCCCCTTCGAGATGTTCAAGTTGTTGGGCAAAGTCAAATGCATGCATTCATTCATCAATGCTGTCGTCGCCGCTAAAAAGGTCAGAATCGATGGAGCGTGCCCCATATAAATCGAAATTTTTGAAGACCGCGTAGGTACTTTGTGGCACAATTAAGAAAATATGAGTGGAAGTTCCATCAATAATTTACCATTTTTTCCCAGGATTTTAGGGCAAGTTTTTTAAAAATTAGAACAGTTTGTTTAAAAATTTAGAACATTTTAGGACGTAATCACAATTGTAGGAATTTTTAGGACGAGTGGGACTCGTACAAAAGTTTCTGGTCGAAAATGAGAATGAATCACATAAAAGCGCGCGCGATTCCCATGCCAATCAATTTCTGCGACACTATGCAGCACAATAATAAATTGCATTATATTTCATCAACAGAAACCGCATCTGGCATGCAACTAGGAATATTACAGCGCAGAATTAAAATTCTGCATTACGTTGAGCTGTGGTCGTGTAGTAAATAACGTTACGATGCACGCATATATTGGAATAAATTCGCATTCCTAGAGCGGATTAAATTTTTAAGCATCGTCCTCGAATTAATCTTATCCACGTGACCTTTTATTAAATCGAGGAATAATTTATTTCAAACAAAAATCTTCGCGCTATCCATTGTTTACGATGGTAAAGTCTTGACAGGATATAAATGCTTCTGCTTGCGAAATCTGCATATCTGCATCGGACTGCACCCTAATGATTATTTATGTTTGTTCACATGTCGCGGTTTCTTTTTTTTTTCTGGCTCGACGAAACGTAAAAAAATTCAAAACATATCAGTCACATTTACGAATAATAATTAACTGGACGGAACAGAACGTGGGTGGGTACCATTTCCGAAAAGCAACGAAATCATCAATTGATTATTACAAAATCCTACCTGGCACGATTGTAAAATCGACACGAAATTTATAAATGCGTGGACGGGCAAAGGAGACGATGTGTACATCGAGTGTTTGATCATATTTATGGAGCGGAAGTTGAGTTTATTTATTTGTTTTATGCATCGACGCAGTTCCCATGCATACGTACTGCAGTGTTGTGTAAATCAATCCCCGGCGTTTAAATCTAACAACTAAATGCATTCAATTTATTTGTACAAATCGATTCCGACAAGAATCACTTATTTCCCAGCGAAAACATTCTTGCATCTCCGGTGATATCCGAGCGAAAAATAACAACGAATTGTAACACCGAAACTTCATTGTTGCGAATATCAAACTAAAAATACAGCAAGGCGATTCTGAAAATGAGAAAAGTTGCATTGGTCGTTTTGAAAAACCAGGTTGCAGTGTGTTGGATGTATTTTGCAAACGAAACGTGAAACAACTGGAAAGCTTGAACTTGTGCCATGAAAACGAAACAATAAAGAAAAAATGCGCGCCCGGAAAATTTCGATTACCAATAAATTTCTCGATAACTGTTCAAAAATATTTTCCTTTTTGCTGTTTGTTATTTTCCTACTATTTGGTTTCCATTGAATTATACCTTCCAGCAATTCTTACATAGCTCAAGCTATACATGTCATCTTCTCAAAATTGAAGTTCTTGCAATTACTAATTTTATTGTAATTTTGTAAATTTCTATTTCCGCATTCATATGGAGTTGCTCAACTTACAATAATAACTAGGAATACTCCAAACATTATTAGATATTCGGTTAAATTCAACACTACAGGCGAAACTTAGCAATTCACGTATTTAGAAATTCACACGAAAATAACGTATGATCGAAAAGTTATATCCTCAAACCTGTCAAAAAGTCTCTAAATTTATTTTTTTTAAATTTATGTTGGCAGTGATGGATGAGTAGCAATGTAACCTGACAAAATGAGAATATTTAACACTAAACACATTGAAAGTTACTTTAGATTAATTTAGTGCTAGATTTACGAATTTTATGGTGGCATTACTACAATATGGTAAACTGCCACCTTCACTGAATCTCGAATGGAGATGACAACCCGACTTACTTGAACAACTGTCGTCATGGAGCCACAGGGTGACAGGAAATAATAAAGAAAGAGTTCTGTCAGCTTTTTATAAAAAGCTGACGGTTTTTTCGCAGTGTGTCCTTTCGCGCGTTAATCGTTCCAGCAAAAAGTGTAACAACTGTCACATGTAATATGCCGATGTCACTTTTATTGCCAACATAAATTTAAAAAATATATATTTCATCACTTTCCAGACTTTTGGAGGATATAATTTTTTGATCGCACGGTAGTTTTAGAAACAACATAAAAAATTGATATAATGTTAATAAAAGCAGTGTTAAACCGTCAATTTTGAAACTAAAAAAAAAAAAACTTCAGGTTTATCAGTGAAAGAAAACACTGAAAGGATTAAAACAAATTAATTTTTGTACCTCCTGAACTCTTTTTAACATTTTTCCCCCCCAAGTTCTTTTTTAAATGCACACATGGGGCTGCAATTAATGTCGAACTCTGAATTAGAAGAAACACGACCACATTAGTCGAGTTAAAAATAAGGGTGAGTCTTATAGTCTACATCTAGGCGAGGCGAGTAATTTAAACGAGAACCTCAGAAAATGAATTTTCCTTTCGGATGATAAACTTTACTTTTTAAGGTTCTGGTCTTGCTTATGAAAGCAATGTTTTGGTATTGCTACCATGAACCGATAGTTTTAAAAATTAGAAAAGAAATTAAAAAATCCCATTAGCAACCCATTGTTTTTTACTCCTACAGTTGTAACATTCTGAAAGTCTATTAGTGCTACTTGTTTTACATTTGTTTTGATATAAAAATTTAATTTAAAAAGGTTATTGATTACTCATGAATTTATGCAGCTATTCACGTTTAATTTTAATCATGACCACTCTATCTAACCCACCGGGTAAAGCGCACCACTTGTATGTGGTCTTATTCTTAATTTACATATTTATTTCAACAAAAAGTTATCCCAACAATTATGAAACTTAATTGGTTTACGTGAGGGTTTATTATTAGCGGTGTCCACAATATTTTACGCCTTTAAAGAATGCAGCCGTTGTAAGCGCTTTAGTCACTGTTTACAGACAATTAAGTAACTCTCTTAATCTGAAGGAATTAAATTAAAAATACTAGAAAATGCAACAAATTGATAAATTACCAGTGTTTTTGGTCATTTTTGATAGTGAAATATGGAGATAGTTTTATACTAATGATTTAAAATGCAAATAATTCGGAAATGTAAAAAATTGCGTATATACCGAGACTAAAACATCATTCAATCCTTCCGAAGATTTTTATTTCCCTCGCTCAAAAAATAAATTCACCATTAGCGATTAAATTATGTAACTCAGTCCAATTTTTTTCAATTCATTTACCATTCTTTTCCTTATATGTAAATCACTGTATTAAATTAGGCCAAAACAGAAGAAAACAATTATTCTAAAATGTATGTGTACTAAGTACATCCCACTATCTATTTGTTATAGATAGAAAAGTAAAAAATTTGGGATTGAAAATATTTTTTTTTGTGACAAACTACAAGTTAACCATAAACATTGTTGTTTGTGATTTCGGGTACCAATGGAGGGCATCACTTTGACAGATAGATGTCAGTTGGTTAAATAATAATATTGGGATATTTATAGGCACCCTGTATCAACTGCGACAATGCAAAGCATATCTATGTATAAGCGAACAAAAAATAAAAATACAACAAACTAACTTGGTGACTAAAATACCAAAGAATATTCCCCCATTTCTCGATTTAACTAGGAAATAATTTACCCCTGGTTTATTCATCTGCAACGACACTGAAACTTCTGAAAACTAATCCAAGCGATGAATGTTTGGAACTATTAGCGATATTAACGAGGGCAAGTAAACGAGTAGAACAATGTAGAACCTGTTCGAGGAACGTCATCGCAAATTAAAAAGAAAACCTGACGTGTGGACCACTCAAGAATTGATAGCAATTTAGTCCATACGGGCTAATTAATAGGAGCAGATGGTCGCAAGTAAAAGGGGTGGATTTAATAGGCCACAATTAAAAATTATTTATTTTACATTTATCACAATCATTCGTCCACATAATTGTTTGTAACTTTTTCACTTTGGTCACATTACCCCTGTGAATTAAAAAATCATTCTTCTTTGAGGATGTATGAGTAACTCGAGAAATTTTTATAATTAGAAAATATCCTAGCTATTTTAATTGAAGTAATTTAATAACATTCTTTTTAAAATTACCAGTTCTGCAATGTACACATTTTTCCCAAGATTTTTCTTCAAAAGTTTCTTTTTTCTAACGATACATCAATTACAATTAATCGCAACTGGGAGATTATTATTTACACAACGCATTGTTCAACAAAGTAAACCATTTCAATACGATCATTTGTCACGTCATGTAAAAACACAATAACTTCGTGTCCGAATACACACGCTAATTTATTGACAACAAATGCAAACCTGATAACGCAAAACTGATAACATCCCAAAGGTGTGATGTGTAACAAAATGTACAGACTGCGCCGCATCCTTTACGGTGTTGCTATCTCGCTATCAGCAATTCAAAAGAACGATTTCAGAATAAAAGCGGACGGCATTCGTAAACAATTTTTCAATGCATTCACGAGCGTACGAAAGAACCGTTTCAAAAACGAAGGTCTGCTGGACACTCCTCACTGTCTTCAGAGAATCCAAAGACTTCGAATGTAGTCGGCCTCGTTTGGACAATGTTTTCATTACGCCGTACTGTTACAGTGCATTCTAAAGCCGCCCGTTGGTGGTCAATAGGGATTGGGCGGATAAAGCAATCCGCGGAATCAGCGCATAACCAATTTCGGCAATAATGGAATTTATTAAAACCGCAGTGGAAAGCGAAGGCGAAGGTTAGGCCATTGGGAAACAAGGCAAAGTATTGATACGGCGCGGAGCGCACACACACACACAAAGTCAAGAGCGATCCTTGTAACCTCATTATGGCATGCATCTGGAATGTATAAATACAGCTCGCATTATAAATAGAGGAGAGGTATTCGGGAGGCTGCAAATAGCAGCTCGAGGCCGCTATTTTTACGGGCGCATGTAATTGCCATGTTGATTGCACATACAGAAGAGTTTATAGCACCCTAGCAGCGAAGCAGTTGTCGTAGGTCAGTGTTTTTTCCACCGAGACTATCGCGAATCCGTTCAAGTTAACTTTTGTCAGTCAACCGTGCGTGTTAGTCATCATTTATAAACGAGGCATGTATGTACACACCAGCGCCAAGAGAGACCATGAATTATTGACCGACAGTTGGGTAGTCCAGATGCTAAATCTGGAGATGCAGTTACTGTGTAACAGGGAAACCGCAATATTACTCCATGAATATTTTATTGAAACAAACATTAATCAACCAAATTAGATAAAGTTCCGTTTATACGTAGATTCATACACCAAACACTGCTTTGCATTCAAATTATTATTACACATATCCCCTTCAGAAAACCGTGAAAAACGGAATTTTAGATTTTTATAGGCAAAACCGCGTAAATCGAAAACAACCTAAAATGTGAATAATTCAATCATTTATTTAACGTCATTTTTTTAAATAAGATATTTTGAAAAATAAAAATAACAGTTCATTCATAAAATAACAACTATACTAACTAAACTAAAACTAAAATTTAATGCGAAAATGAACAATAAAAAAATTACTTTTTAACAATACACTAAAAAATAAAACTGTTACTCCTTTCGCATTACGTAACTTTTCTTTTCATTTCTTCTTTTCAAATTTTTTTGGCATGATAAAATCCTAAAATTCTAATTAAATTGTAAAAATGCTATAAAAAAATTCTGATTAGTAAAACAACTCTACTGGCACAACTTTACTGCAGTAATTTACGTGAATATGTAGGAAGTTTTATTGTGCATACAAAACGGGGAATCATCAGTATGTATAGCCAAGTGAACGGAGTTAAAAAAATAATTTTTACCAGTTTATTGGGAATTCGTTATTTTGAAAACCGTGCAAAAGCGAAATCGTGTAAAAAAAAGTACCGTGTAAATCGGGGGATAGGTGCATTATTAATTAAATTGAGCTATTGATACATTAAAAAATTTCTTAATTATTGTTCTATTAGAAGAACACCTTATTAACTTTTGATGAATTGGTACACTTAAAATACACACCATTGATACAGAGAGAGCGAGAGAGAGGAAACTTAATAGTAGAAAGATTCAGGTTTAAACAAACAAAACTGCAAAAGAAATGGGACAGAAAGCATCGCCATTCTTCGCCTGAATTAATTGAATTGAAATGAGGAGCCCCAAACCAAAAAGCAGTTTTTAAAATCTTTTATAGAGAAATGCGTTGTGATATGGGACTCAACTACAGTCAATATTAGCATTCATTATCTTCCATAATCTTATGAAAAATGTGTGTCAAATTTTATAATGAAGGGCCCTTGCTTACCAGTTCTCTTCAGATATTCAAACAATTGGTACTTTCAAATACAGGGTGGACCATCGTTTAGCAGTGAGCGGCAAAAGTAACCCAACAATTTGATAAATCTTAAACTTGTTTTAAAGAAAATCCAATAACAGGTCAATTTTAAATTAACTTTAATTAACTTAACTGTAGTTATTGCCACTGTCACATTTTTGTGTTTTTTTTTTTTATTCAGATGATTTTTTATGGAAACTGTTATTTCGATTTGCGCTATTTTAGATTCGGTCGCAATACACACCACCCGGGCGCACAAGCAATTTATTTTTAATCGCTAGTACATAATTTTTATGTATGAAATATTTTGTTAATTCTTACAAAACTTACGGAAAGAGTCTAATAATTTTTATTTCAATAACACAAATGTTTGCCAAATGATGCGTTAAATTATATCTGATCTTTTCAAAAGAACAAAGTTAGACATTCAAACGCCCCAAAAATTGGCACACCTGACGCAAATTAAAGCAGCAATCATAAAAGGAGGCACGAAATGGCTTCGAAGTGGAAAATCATCAAACAACGCCTGGAAAGTGGACGTTTTACCAAATTGGACACAAGCGACAAGTAAGATATGGGTAGCAACATAAATCACGGCCGGTCGAAGATTGAAGCTTCAGAAATTCAATGGATAAAAATAGGGCAATGGAAGAGCAAATCGAAACAAATTTGGTTTACTTATTCCAATTTCATCATATATAAACGGGGCCGGATTTAGATTTGATAAGGCCCTACGCTATTTGAGATATGGGGCCCCTTATAAGTCCAGATATTATATGTCAGTGCCAAATATGAAGTGGGGGCCCTAAGCTATAGCTTGTGTAGCTTATACGTAAATCCTGCACTGTATATGTATAAACAGAAAATACATTGTTTTTTGCTTTATTATAACAATGAATTGCAATTATATCTGCAGATGTGTCATCATCATATTTCATTACAGCAGCTTTTATCAGCATAAAAAATAGGCTCATCTCCATTGTAACATTGTACGTTTCACAGAAGCAAAAACAATTTTCTATCGTTGACACAAAACATTGTAGTAAAACAACTAATTTCAAAATAAACGTTAATTATAATTTAAAAATGATAAAATACGACGTTATCATAGTAATTTGTACAAATGAACAATTCCAGAAATCCATTTAAGAATTTACCAATAACACAATCGACAATTCCGGTTTTGAGATTATAAATTCTTGCATCATGAAATAATCCCTATTACACAAAAACAACCAACGCTTTTTTAGATACTTCTCGATGGCACTTTGGAATTTTTGATTAATTATGAAGAATAAAAACATTAACGAAACACGGCTGTATCTATCTAACTGCACTTAAATAACGGAACATGCCAAAAACGAAAAAAAAAACACCTTGGAAAATTTCACAGTAAAATTCACGAAGAAAGTACGTTTTTTATTATAATTGTGAATTCGAATCAACAACCACCAAAATCTCAAAGCATTAAATTCGATATAAAAGTCTCCGCTCGTGGATTCGAGGCAAGTAATAATAACAAGTTTATTATTATAAAAAATTTAATTTTTCAGACGAGTTACGACCACTGAAGTTATAATGAGAACTTGTAATATGAAAGGGATTAACCGAAGAAGCCCATAAAAGTAAACACATACCTGCAGTGATTATAATGCACTCGGTCGAGTGACCGACCTTTTAAGCCTTAAAATTTATTGGTCGGTTGAGCAATGGACGTAAGAAGGTCACCCGTGGAAGAAGTAAAGGTCAGAAGTCGCTGTTTAATTGATCGCTGGACGGATGCGGGAAATGACGGAAAAATGCATTGGACAATTAAAAATAAACTCACCAAGGTTGGAGCTTCTAATTATAATAACCTTTTATAACGATGGGACGTGGCAGGTGAATGCGTCCGATTTCTTTTTTTAATCCGAATCGATTTCTCAACATTCAAATCGACCGACACAGTGAACTGTCGGCGGAATTGAATGTTAAGTGCTGACCGTGATTTAAAAGAATCGAATTTATGATGTTTTGCATTTTATAGCTTTTGCATGACGAGTTGCATTTCCTCCGCGCAAATAAATCAACACGTTAGTCATTATCTGATTGGAAATGCACATGCAAACTATCAATTTTAAATCGTGGGACCATCCATCAATTATTGACAAGGGTGGTGCCTAAATCGGCGAAGATTTTATTTTTAAAGCGATTTCAAAACAAAGTGCGCATTTTAAATGATTTATGGCGCGGCGTCTACTAAAAAAAAATAATTGGTGGCTAAAAGAGATAAACAAAGTTGCACTTTTTGTGGACAAGTTTAAAACACGTTTTATAAGACCGTCCCGGGTGTCATAATAAATTTGGCAAATTGTGACACCGCGTTCCAGGTCCAAGGTGCACCGATCCGAAACGGAGCCAAAAAAATCTTTCAAAATAAATTTAATTGGTAGATCAAACGATGTCGGTTTCGTTCAAATTTGGAAAATATTCAAGCCGTCGAGCGAACACACTAACACGATTTTACTCTTTAAGTGCTTCTATTAAGCTCGCCCTATTAACCATAACGAGAACTGTACTACATTCTGTGATATATTAACAACTTCCAGTCATTCCGTATTTTTAGATATCGGTTCATTCCGCTGTTTATCATTTATGATAATGATAATTTATTGCCTATTACGATGATTAATGCATGTATCAACAAAGCCAATTTATATATAAACGAAAAGGACGAAATGCAACAAGAAAACGCGACTGTTTCTTTGCGAAATGCCCGACAATTAACGCTCTGCAAACGGTTTTAAATTCGGACCGAAAAATAATGAGAGTGCACGCTGTCAATTTTGAGCCGAAAATAATTGCAAATTTCTATTCTCGACGACACACACCGAGCACGTCTTATTATAGAAATCGCCCACTTTCAAAAAAGGATGCAGCCGAGAAAAATAATTATCAAGAGAAGCCCATATGTAAACGACACAAAAAACCCACACAATACAGCTATATTTTGAGAGAATCATCAGACATGCAAATGAAACCTTAATATGCTTCACATTTGAATACAATTTTGTACAAATAATTTATTCATTTCGATGCTGTCGGTTGTGGGGTTGACGATTACTGAGCAAAATTTCAATTTCTTGTTTTAAAAATAACTAAATACATTTTTGTTTATGCCGGCATAGAACTAATATCCAGGCCAAAAATTACCTCACAATAATAGTACATTATACATCGAGGGAGAGAAATGCATGATTTTTCCAGAGGTGTATTTATGGCCAGAGGGCGCAGCCCGAGGGCCATAACACACCGAGGGAAAAATAGCATTTTCTCCTGAGGTGTATATACTATTTTTTTCACGATCGTTAGTTCACAAATCAAATATTTTAAAAATAAAAATGTGACATTAGTGACAAATTGTGGAATAAAATTCATAAATTAAAGTAGGTTTTGAGATTGACACTATGACAATAGAAAGTTGTTTACAAACAGTCAAATTTTCTAAAATTTTATTTCAACCTGGTGCAAAATGGAATACCAAGAAAACAGGCAAGAACCACAAGAAATTACTGATGCTGCTTCTTTGGCGGTGCTAAACTTATTACCAACGAAATCTAGAAAATTTTACGAGGCAGCGTATGATCGGTTCAGAGAATGGTGTACCGAAAAAAAAGTAAGAACTTATACTGAGAACGTCATGTTGGCGTATTTTACCGAAAAATCTAAAAAGTATAAATCGTCTACCTTGTGGGCGCAATATTCCATGGTGAAATCATGTCTATTAGTCAACGACAACACTGACATAGGTAAGTATCCAAAGTTGATGGCATTGCTCAAACGGAATTCGGACGGCTACCAAGCGAAAAAATCTAAAGTTTTGACCAGATAGAAACATTTTTGACAGAAGCAAATGACAATGAATATTTAATGATCAAGGTAAAATAAAAAAAAAACTGTATTAAATTGCAATTTTATTTATTTATTGTAGGTTGCTCTAATATTTGGCATTGCGGGCGCCTGTCGATCACACGAATTAACAACCATCACAGTGGACGATATTGAAGTCGCTAATTCATCTTTAATTATAAAAATACCAAACACAAAAAATAAAATACCACGAACCTTTGTGGTTACTGAAAATGAGAAAAAGATAGATTTTATTGGCTTATATAGGAAATATGCAGGACTTCGGCCATTTCAAGTTATTCATCGTCGTTTTTTCTTATTTTACAAAACAGGAAAATGTACGAGTCAACCTGTGGGAAAGAACACATTTGGTAAGATACCAAGCATCATCGCAACTTATTTAAATTTACCAAACCCATCGACGTACACTGGGCACTGCCTGCGCAGAAGTTCAGCCACTCTGCTCGCAGATTCAGGAGCTGATATTACGACTATAAAAAGGCACGGTGGGTGGAAATCTACCACCGTAGCTGAAAGCTATATAGAAGAATCGGTGCAGAATAAAACAAACATTGAAAACCAAGTACTACAAGGTGGAAGTTGTAATACAAGCCAGAAAACTGTAAACCTAACTTCAAGTCAAACAGCTTTGTGCGAGTTTCCAGCTAATATTCACTTTGATAATTGCGCTTCAGTGTTGTTTACTGTTAATGTCAATAAATGAGATTACTATTTCTACTTTGATGTACTTTCATTGTAAACTGTCAAAATATAATAATAACTCCCTAGGGATTTTTTTGACATTATTTTCTCCCTAGAGGCAAAATGTTTCACTTCTGCTATGATTTTGATGCCAGATAAATTGATTTCTACTCCCGATCGTGAAAAAAAACTATTAAAGTTGAAATAGAATGAAATGAAGTATTAATTAGCAATAATTATATCGCCTTAATAGTTGATTGTAGATCTGCTGTCCAAAGTTCACAACGCTAGCAATGACATGAGTTTTAATAAAAAAATTCCAACACCAAATCATCGCTGGCTAACAACGTAATAACATCATCAATGTTGGAAGATATACAAAAAAATACAAAATCAATTATTTTCTTTGTAGTTTATAAATTTATCAAATTTGTAACTGCTAGTGTGGAACAGAACGTAGCCAACAATGACACACTAGAAACAGTGGCACAATAGAAACAGTGACTTTGGAAAGAATATTTTTAATCAATACTTTTTAAATTACAAAATAAATTGTTTACGCTTCAAAAATTACTTTCTTTATATGCAATCTTAATTTCTGGCAACAAAGGTAATTCAACTTTATAACTCAAGTCTTTGCTAAAAATTTACTTTTTAATAAAGTGTGACTAAACTTAGTCAAAGTCTAAACAATTTTTGAGCACAAAAAGATCTGAAAAAATTCGAAATCATTTATGAAAGTATTTCACTTGCACTTGAAATTATATATACTATATATATTTATATTTATTGAACGCTTTACGTCCTTATGCATGGCTTATTCAGGATGCTACATCATTTTAAATTATAAAACAAACAATATACCATAAAAAAGATAAACTTAATTAATAAATAACATTTTTTTTTTAAATGTACTTAAAATTTAATTTAAATTAACATTTAACTTAAAACTATAAATAGCATAAGAACATTTTAAAATAAATTATAATTTTGATTTTATTTCATAATATCGTGACAAAAGATTTGGAAGGCTTCAAAATTATTGCTATTCAAAATTTAACTTATTTTGGGGTTTATTATATTTAACACAATTGTTGATCGTATGATGAATGTCATCAGTTACAATTTTCACAAATTTGGTTTTATTTTAAATCCAAAAAGATATGCATTTAATTTCCCATTATGAATTGTGTTATGTAAAAATCTGGTTGAAATGTAGTATTTTGTGTTATGTGAGGAAAGAATAATTTTGTGGTAGATGCGCTGTTTGTGTTTATCCAAATTGTGTTTCACTCTTCATTTATTTATTTTTTCAAATTTTCTTTTATTGTATATAGTGTACATTTATCAAATTAAATGATATGATGAGAATTAATTATTAAAAATGATAAATTTAACAAATAAATTTTAATTTCATCATTTATTTTTTGAACATGAAATTTTAAAGTGATTGATGAAGAAGTTTTTATTATATGAAGGGATTTCTTGATGTTTTAAATTTGTTGGTTTGTTGAGTACATATATGTTTTTTAGTTATTTAATCGTTCCAAAATAATTTAATATGATTGTAAATTAATGATTATTGTATCGTTTAATGTGAAGTATTATGTACGTTAAAATTTCATTTGGTATGTATAATTCAATTTGAGTGTTTGTGCGTAAGTAATGTATTTTATATTGTTTTTTATATTTTATTGTGTTGTAGTAGTGCATTACGAATAATGCCCCCGATGAATGAATTGCCGTGGTAAACGATATATAAAAAATGTAATCCGTTGTAATTGCACTTGAAATTAAGATTTTGATTTTGAGAATGGTTTGGAACATCAGTTGATTAGTCAATATATATTGGTAAATGGGATCAATTGATCTTGGGAGAGGTAAATTATCCAACGCAAAAGAGACCTAGATTATTGTTCAAGATTTTCTAAAACGAAATAGAAGACAAAATAAATCAAAACTTCAGGTACAGGCACTTTGAATTTGAATTTTGCTTATGAGGAATTATGTTACCGGCTTTTCACCGTATTTAACAATTAATGGCAATAAAAACCTGGAAATATGCCAATAATTAAAATATTAATCCTGTAAATTTTGGCCGCCAGGAATTTCATATGTTTGCAGTTTTTCTACTCGAATGTGTTCGCAATTTATTTGAACTCCCACGAATGTAACCAATAATCACGTTCCGTAAACATATGTTACTTTCTATTTTTCTTCAACGAATATTTTATTGGAATAAAATTCATACAGTAAAAATTTAATTCCTACTTGAATGAATTTAATCGACCAAATACAGTAAACAAATATTCATTTAGCTCTATCGTTAGCTGCAAGAATACAAACATCATAAGTGACTGGAATTGAATAAGTTCAAATGAATTTAACTTAAGAACGTTAGAAATTTCCTGATCCGTTATTACTGCGGGTACTATGTAATAATTGTGACCACAACGGAAAATTTTAATTCTTAGTCGTGACTAGGTTAAAAAAATTGTCTAAAATGGACTACTTTTAGTAGAAAAATTCGAAATAAAAATTCTAGAAACCACCTACTTGAATTTTTAAAACCGTTGCGTCGTGATATTTACATGGAAGGTTCGAATTTAGTAAAATTGCCAAACTCCAGGCGAAATGTTCACCTTTGTAATGAACGAGTGCTGATATTTGTGGGATATGACTTCAAAATAAAACAGATGTGGTTTGATTTGGCCCGGATATTATACCAACACGTTGCCAAATATCACGTTTATGATTTCCAGCGAAATTATTATTAAATCTTCTATTTAAAAGGAGGAGAAAAGAAATTTTATCTCGTGGCTTCCGGAAAATATATCCCCCGATTATTCATAATGATAACAATGGCAATTTAACGCAAGACTTTCTGCGGGAGTAATCGCTCGCTTTTCGCAGAAATGGTATTTACCTGCACCGGGAATAATTCCCTCTAAGGGAAGTTTTGCTCGAGCGAGGTGGATTACATTCCTGCAAACCATTAATAAGATTTCTGAGAAGTACACCTGGCAATATTAACCAATCAAAATAAACCTGAACAATTAATGTTTGCAGCACCTGTATAATTGGCGAAGAGTCGTTTACGCAATTTCATTCACCAGTTTAAAAAAAAACATATAGGTACATAAAAAACGCGAAAAAAATTGTTTTCAAAAGCGAGTTTTTCTTTTATTATTCAAGCGACGACACGTGAAAACTAATCTCCAAAGTTTCCGAGACTCATCAAATAGCTGCTTTTATGTATTATCATAAAACGTAAAGAAGAGGTTCCATGCTACGCCAAAACAAAGAAATTTTCTCTGCTGAATGCGCAATTTTATATATTACTACTTAATTCAAATTAAACAGGAATTCTACGGCAATAACGTTTACTCGACTTGCTTCAAAATTTTGTCTCAAATTGCTAGTCCAACGTTGTCTCAGGTAGAAGCATTAAAGTTGGGCAAATGTGCACTATTCATGTTGCGAAAATGCACATAAAACTGTTTGAACGTGTCGTCACAAAGATAAACATAAAAAAGCCGTTTAGCTTTATTCAATCACAATCAAACTAATTGAATGACGTAGCTCACAGCTCAAATGAATTTCATAAGTTTCTGAATTTAAACTAATTGTGCTGGAATTAAAAGAGAAAACAAAAAGTTTAAAATAGAATTTGAAAACGTAAAATTTATTTGCTTTGTTCAACTTAGCGTTTCACTATTAAATTAAATTGACATCCGCTGTCCAATTGACATTAACCTCTACTTTTAATCAGCGACTAAAAAATTCCACTATTAATAAAACAGATGTTGAATGCAAGTTGATTTCACCTCGAACCGATTTAAAATTAATAACTTTTTAATTAAATTTTGCGAAGAGAGGCGAGATAATCTCGTAATCCAATAACAATAATTTGAAACAAAATTAAAAATTATTTTTGGAAGTTGAAAACGAACGAATAATAGACTGTGTGTTCGATCTAGTTATTTATACAATTTTCTTTATTTATAATAGAAGCCTTCCCTCAAATTTATTCTCGTCAGTCTCATTTTCTATATACAGTAGACTCTCATTTAACTGACTGGTATATACTGGGCAAATGTACCGCCCGATTGCTTGAGAATTACTATTAAATAGACAAAGCGACAAATAAAGACAAACTTAATGTAACACGGTTTTATTATAAAAACAGATTGACTAACATAATTATACCGAGTACACGTAACATCAATATTATCTGGATCTGGTGATCATATAGGTGGGCCAAGATCAAGATGTGAATGGTGTTAATGATATCACATCTTTTTCAGATCGTATGCTTCTCGTGCTAGAAACTGACCTTGTTTTAATTTTATTTAGTGTCGTTTCTTGCAGTTAACTAAGAGTCTACTGTACTCGTGTTTATATGTATAATCAATCCTTTTTCACAATGGAAATTTAATTTAAATAAATCGGCTTACTTATACCAATGAATTTTAAAATATCTCATGGTATAAAGCAGTCCCCCCGTAGTTCACATGAAAAAATCAGGCTATACATCAAGATTTAAGACAAAAGTGTAAAGATAGAGCGGAGCAAGGTAATATTTTACATTGATTCGAACCCTATAATTTAAAGTTTTAAACCAGTCAAAAATGATTTAACATCTCTTTCACAACAGCATTGTAATACGTTCGAGTTTGGCTCTCCGTCTGCAGCAAATAAAAATATCTTCAAATAAAACGCATTTTTCGAACTTGTGTAATAACAGCAATATATTTCGAAGAGGATTTTACTGCCTTGGAAGGCATCGAGTTCGCGACGATTTACGACGCACAGCGCGCGATTTTGACGATATTTTCAACCGTTTTCTCATCGACTGTACGAAATGCATTTAGATTTTATATTTAGCCGCAAATGCAGAAACAACATAAGTCTCTGCACCATCTGTTTCGTTTAACATGAACTTGTACAATAAATATCATTCTTTTTCAAATAAACACTACAACGGTTGTTTCTCAATTTTTTTTCTCTAAATCAATAAATCAACTAGATTGTTTGAAGAATGACCGCACGGGCAATTGCACAGCGCCATGAAAACAGCAAATACAGTGAAACCTGGTAAGATGACCAACTAATTTTAGAAATAATAATTTAAACGTCTCGTAACTATTCACTTACTCAAACATTATCATCAAATGTCACAGATTAAAAGGACAATAGTTCCTGTATTTGGGATAGGTGTGAATTCACAATTTTTATTAAAAGGTAAAATATTTGGAAATATTCAGTAGGTTGCATTTGAAGGAGTAATTATTGTAAAAATCAGTGGTAGTAAATCCGATTGTTTAATTATGAAGAAGTTACAAAGTATTGTACCAATCTTCACATTTTTAATAAATATAGGATAGTTAAAAATTCAACTTAAAAAAAAACTACAATAAATATATGCTATAAATACATTCTGAACGTTTTTCAGAAATAATCTGTCACTGCCTGGTCACCGATTTTGCCACATTCGCAACACATAAATTCACTGAGAAGTTTGAACATTTCTTTGGTATTTGTTAATGATCTAATGCAATAAAAGCAATTTTTTTCGTTTTTATCGAATTTCTTCCAGTCAAAGACCTGTCTTTTACATTATTTGCATTCTCTTTGAAACCTTCCATATGCATTCCGCTTAGTTCTACAAAAATATTTCCTTTCAACAGTTTCTTTTAATATAAGAGGACTACTGCCTTCTAAAAAGACCTGATGATAAATGCCCAGCTCAGGAATTCGTTTCACTTTTTTATCCGCATTTTGTTTATACATTTCCTAATTATCTCTATTGAACTGGATGATATCGTTCAAGGTTCTCAATTATTTAGAATGCTGAATATTTTATATTTTTGAGATCATCATTTGATAATGTCGTAAAGTCCCCACAATTCAAGACATCAATGGGCGTGGCCTAATCTACGCGACTCAATTAAACTGGTAGTCAATTGGACCACTTCACTTGTGCAGCAGTTTAGAACAATTGACCAATAACACTTGACTAAATCATTTTAATTTATTGTTCTGCGCAAGTGACGTCACTGGCAATATACGTCTTGGGTTGTGGGGATTTTACAGCGCTAGAACATAGTAACTGTTCCTGTCATCTTCCAAAACGGTGAAGATTACTTATTATTTGAATAAAATGACAATCTCTGACTGAATGACGACGGCCATTACGGACAAGTTTTACTGTAATTCGGTAGTTTAATTCGTTTGAATTTTTTCGTATCAACTCGCGACTGCATTATTTCCTTTCCATTATCAACGATTTTTATTTAACTAGGTTATCGTCATGACCTAAAAACTTAACTTTACGACTACATACGCAGAAACAAAACAATTACCATCGCCACATTTAATACAAATCGTGATGCCAGCGAATTTAAAAAAAGCAAAAAAGGACAGCAATTAACATTCAAATTGCATCGTCAACATTTTATTTTTGCACTCCCGACGCCTTAAAACATTATCGCCCTTTGGCTTTCAATTGCGTCGCTTCTCGTAACTTTTTTCCACGCATTTTCACCTTGAGTTTGCGTAACAAATTAAGCGAAAATACGGCACCACTGAAATGTGTGTGGGACGCTTAATTAAAACGTTAATTACTTTTCAGATTCGAATTTTGATAATTTTCGTGCGACGGTGTCAAATAATTATTCGAGTACCGTAAAATAGGTTTCCTAACACGCACCGAACTGAGGTCGTTTAGATTCTCGTGTACGTTTAAGTTAATTATTGTTACCTCTAGATCAATTTGAACGTTAATAATTCATACTTAAGGGGAACAGATTTCCGTGTCCACGGGATATCTCTGATTAATGTCCTGAGAGCAGATCTACGCAAATGCTGTCGCATTATGCGACCAGACTGGAATTATTGCAAATTAATTAGTAATGATAAGTAAACATGCTTTCGATTTGCATGTGCAGCATAGGATTAAATTGGCGCAAATACAGAACTAGAAATTAATACGGTGAAACCAGTTCTATGCGATTGGTAAAGCGGTGTTCAGACGTTCAATATGGATTGACAATATTTCAAAATATTGAGATATTAGAGAGTTATAGCGAGACGTGTTTTTCATTGTCGTACTACTTTATTTTTACATTTCTATGGCGTACGCATGCGCTTGAGCTTTCCAGCCAAAATGTCGTATAACGACAATGGAACAATACGTCTTGCTATAACTCTCTATTGACTACAGGGGCCGTTCAAGTATTACGTAAGCATCAGTAGAGGGGAAGGGGTTACGGCTTTGCTTATTTTTGAGGACAATGGGGACGGGGGGTTCGAATAGCGATTGCGTCAGCAAAGAAGTGTCTTGGAGTGACGGCAGTTAAATAATTTCGAACATACAGTAGTCGCTCGGTTATATAAACTAATAAAAACCAGGGGTGTTCATAAAATCAAATTGTTCACATAATCGAAAGAAACATATGTCCTTTTTATTCATGATTTTCCACAATTAGAGTATATTAAATGTTTTTTTCCTGCATTTTTAGAATACGAAGTCTTCTTCTGATAATGTGAACACCTTTCTGTTCTGTATATATGTATATGTGTACATTTATGGAAGATAAGATTTTGGGATCAAAACAGGCTGTTCACATAATCGAAATTAATCTTGTTCACTCTTTAGAACGTAGTATGCTGTTTGCTAGGTATAATAAATAGTTCATATAATGGATGTTCATACAACCGAGCGCCTGTTGTACATATTTTGCAGTCTATTAAAAAGGAATAAAACTTAATTTACTAGTAAAATGTTTGTTTCATAGAAAGAGACTCAAATTAATGTCAATGACACTTGTTTATGAATTATTACTAGTATTTGAAAAAATAGCTATAGGAAATTATATTAATGCTTACGTAAGCGTATGAAGGGGGGTTAGAGCTTTGCTTATTTTTGCTAGCATGGGTTGGGGGGGGGTACAAATAGCTAAAATTCTGCTTACGTAATACTTGAACGACCCGATATTGAAAATATTGATGAGGTGAAATATTTTTGGCAGCGACAATAAATATTGATCGTCTGCATCAAATCTAGTTGTTGAATTTTTTCAACGCTAGCGAGAATATTAGTATTGATTGATCGTCTGAACACCGCTTAACCGCAAACGTCGAGTTTTGATGATTGAAATGTTCCAATTTATCGAGTGCGAAAAAAGCGCAAGCGGAATGTAGCCAGTCACGTGTCAAATCACCGCCCCTCGCTGGGCACAAGACTGATTTTTAAAATCACAACGCCGAATGAGAGAAAGCTAATTGGATCATACCGGGGGGCCGTTCAAATACAACGGCGGCAACGTGCTCTTAATTGGCTATAAATAATCGTAACGTGAAATAAAAACCCAAAGTTGCGTACTACGTCTCGATATGGAGAGGTTCGCTCAGAGTAGCTGTCCCCGACATATACGCACAGTTGTGTAACGACTCAGTACCTATCCGACCAGCGGTGGATTCACTTTCATCGACCGTTATTGAACAACTTTAGCACTTGCACAACTGGGCTGGGCCGCCAGTGAAAACGGGGACACCAGTTGACCCAATAACAAGGACAACCTCTCGAAAATTTGAACACGTTCCCATCGTCTCTCACAAGCTCGATAACGAGCGCGCCGATGCACTTGCCAGCGGTCCGGGACCTAATCAAGAAAAACAAGTCGACGATCGCTTGGCTTATCGATTATTCTCCAACAGCTGTTTGCAACTTTGTTCCTGGCTCTAGGAGTACCCCAAATCCCGGGCAGAGATAAAGTTCCCCAAGGACGGCTCACCTGAGCAGCTGATATGAAAAAGGTCGTCGACCCGATACCCTACTTACGGACTAATATCATCACGGACTTGCATGATGACGCGTGCGCTATACATTATGGATTTATTATATTGTACAGAGTACGCAAGTGACGCAACTACTGTAGTGGATACACGTGGCCGCAGAGGACGAGTGGGATAAAGCGAACTCATTGTGCAATTTACAGGACGATCCATCGTAGAGAATTTTCGCCAAAAAGCCTTTTTCTAATCCCCCTAAAAAATTGGAAACTCGCGGTCAATAATCTACAGTTACCGTACTATAAAATAGGAGTTTTATTTTTTTGAATTTAATTAAGCCAACGGCGCCAAGACCACTTTAAAGCCAAATAAGTCAATTTTTTTTGTTTTTCAAGCCATTCATGTAATGACGATCAAAATGTCACAGGACACGTTGCCGAAATTTAAATGGTCGCTTCAACGCTAGTTACTGACCGTAATCACAAATAGAATACCCTACAAGGCACTTCAAAATGTTGATTCGGTAAATTGGATTCTTGTAAACACAATGAAAATCTTTGATATTTTTATTGCCTTCATTGCAGAAATAAATTGCAGGACGTGCTCAGGCCAACATAACCTTGCCTAACGCAAACAATTAAAAATACCGGATGGTTTTAAATTCCATAAAATACTTGCCATACGGCTCTGGATATCGTTGCTTGTCGATGAGACCAAGTTTGTGCCAGATGTCTTTCTGCTTTTATTGCACCTACACCTTCACAAGTCTAACCATAAATAATACTATTATACAATAAACAATATTAGAATATGATTTATTCAGTTCAAATTCAATTTAACTTCGGCTTGGTCTCGATAGGAAAACACTGATCAGTAGATTTTTGGTATATTTGCTCAACTTTCAAAAAATGTTTGAAAAATGTGCAAAAATTAGTCAATGAAGTTTGGCGTGGTTATAAGAAATAAGCAAAGTCCAAGAGAATCGAGAAGGAATTGCAAACAGCAACTAGGAAGAAATCGAGTTGTTATGCTTCTGTCAAGTCATTAGATCACCACAGCAAGGAAATTCATAAAATTGTAAAAACGCACACCAAAACAAGAGTGAGATCTGTAAAGTGGCTGCTCGTCGTACTAATGAATTGATGTGCATATAGTATAAGCTTTAGATCAAGACCAAGATGATGAATGGCTTGCGGAAGAAGACATTGATATGTCGGGAGAAGGCACACACTCAACATCATACACCAAACTTCCAACATCATCCACGACCTACAGTCATGGATTCAAGTATCTTGATAGTTTCGAACATTAAAAATAAATAAAACTTACTTGTAAAATGTTTGTTTCATAGGGATTCAAATTAATGACACTATTATCACTAGTATTTGAAAAAAAAAACTATAGAAAATTATATTAATGCTTACGTAAGCGTATGGGGGGGGCTTAGAGCTTTGCCTATTTTTCACTGACAAGGGGGAGGGGAAGGTTGCAAATGAAAAAAAAAAACGCGGCCGGGCTCTGCATTCCAGTCACGAACCTGACCCATTTTAATCACCACCTACTTTCAATTAACACAGATACTCCCCTTTAATAAATACTTTGCGTGTCGGAACGCTGAAAAAAGGCTTTCATCAGCTCGGAAAATTGAAGAAAACCAATCGCGCTGCAACTGTGACGGACGCGCGGTGTTAACGCCTGAAAGACGTAAATCTCCCAAGATTTGTTTTTAAAATAAAACAGGCGTCGGCGATTTGAATTTTTTCGGTCAGAAATCTCAATAAAAACACCGTAAAAATTCCTGTAGAAACACAAAAACGTTTCACGAGCGATGAAATATCACGAGCACCTTCTTCAGAATATCAGTATAAAAAGAAATTGAAATCAACCCCTCGAGGCGCCCACTTGAATTTATTAAAATTTTTTCTTGATCGCACAATAAAAACCGATCTCCCGGCTACTTTTTTCGCGATTTGTTCAAATGTGTATTCAAAAATTTAGCCGATTTAAAATGAAAAACGTGACCGGAGTGCGCAACGACACGTTCGCAGAAATATTCAGTTAATGTGTCGATTCCGCGCTACATTTGCAATAGCATCCGCTTTTGCACAACCACGTGCGAATATTAAACAAATAGAGCCTACCTTCGGCGGGTGAAGCACTTTCACAACCGACACCGGGGCGGTACATGTCGAAATCACTTTGTTATTTCGAACCGACCAATTATTATCGCGTGGACCGCACTTAAAAACATTAAAACACTAACACCAGTGACCCAATTCTACGTACGATAACATTTTACGAGATAACGAAAGTTTATCGCTTTCGAAATTACCTTATCACGCTACTATTTTGGGTTATTTGCCTTTGCAAGATTTATCTTCACCTAAATACGGTTTATCGGATCAGAGGTGCCTTTCAGTAGTTTTGCTGCTGCTAATTGTGCGACTCGACGAAGGAAAAATGCAAAGCAGCGAAGGCCGAACAACAAACACATAGTGCGACAGTGACATAACATCAATCAAAGACCTGATACGTAAATAATACCGACCTTGGCGGGTTAAGCACCAACTTGTTTGGGTTTAGGGTCACCTACCGTTTAACCGATAAGCACGATGTGCTGTATTTTTGGCAACCGATTCGCGTCCATTCGATTAATTTCAAATTCTCCGTGACATCTTTAACTAAAAATTAAGCGTAAACAATGTGCGAAAAAACAATTTCAAAATAGGTCGACGTCGATTTTGTTCCGGCAACAAATGGTTATCGTTTTACCGCAGATACCACACGAATGAGACATTTGCGTGCATATTCAACTTCCGAAAAGTTTAATAACAAAAAAAGATGGAAACTTCATCAATAATAGATTTTGTTACTACCCTCTATCAAACTTTGGATTTAAATCTTTCTCAACTTTCTGAAATAACATTTTTTACAAAAACAAAAAGTACGGCTATTTTGCTTAACGTCAATTTAATGTTTTGTAATTTTTAAAACACCTGTCATTTTAATAAAATTTTGGCAATTGTTTGTGACTATTCAAGACGAACATAACTTTTTATAAAGAGTAACTTTTTGGCGTAAAGTTGATAATAACAAAAATTTCTCCCTTGTCAACCCAATCCATGGACACACTGTATATTATTCGGCCATG
The DNA here is from genome assembly GCA_949768715.1 of Dascillus cervinus. Classification (NCBI taxonomy): domain Eukaryota; kingdom Metazoa; phylum Arthropoda; class Insecta; order Coleoptera; family Dascillidae; genus Dascillus; species Dascillus cervinus. The sequence goes on along the minus strand of OX458319.1, from coordinate 12,521,286 downwards.
CTTTTCGTTCGGGGAAATCTACCACTCTAGGCTATTTCAAATCAGAACTTCTTTTAGTGTTTTAATATTAAAATGATTTCATTTGATAAATGTACAATAAAACAAAATTTGAAAAAAATAATAAATGAAAAGTGAAACACAATTTAGATAAACACAAACAAGCATCTATCACAAAACGATTCTTTCCTACAGTTAATCACAGAACACAAAATACTACATTTTAAGCAGATTTTTACATAACACAATTCATAACGAATCATGGGAAATTAAATGCAACCACTTTCGATTTAAAATAAAACTAAATCCTAAAAATGTTTAGTCTCGATTTATCAAAAATTATACTTATAACTAATACCACCAGTTTGTGGTCGTACATATCACTCCATGCAATAACCAAATTTGAAGACATTGTAGGGCCCTCTATATATCATCTGTTCAAATCTACGAGTCATTTCATAACTACAATTTTATTAAAACACTATTGATGTCTTCAATATCGCAATTCTTACATCAAATATACTTTCCTTCTTGAAAAACAAAGATTGAATATCTGATTTTATATGAACTGCTGTATCATTTATTCAAAAATAAATGAATTACTGTTGGAATGGCTTATTTAAATTTTTACAGTTTGTAGGGCCTATCACATTTGTATTGAGTACGTGCAAGCAAAATCAGTTTATAACCAATCTGTTTACAATCAGAGAATTAAAACCCTTGGTATCAGGTGAAAATACCGCAATTTTGATAACGACAAATATTGAGCACACTTATAATTTTTTGGTAGTACTTGTCCTTTATCGGCTTTTAAAAACATATGGAAACAAGAAAACAGCGACAATTGTATTTAGTGCTGCCGTTAAAACAATAAAAAAAATTTAAATAATTTCGATACATATGGAGGAGCGAATGATGTAATAGAATGGTGATATAAACGTACGCACACTTTTGTAAGCCGATGATTGCATGCTAAACAGGCTATTTGAGGCAACGAGACAATGAATGTGTGTTCAATACGATAAAAACCCAGGCAATCATGTTTCACAAAGAGAAAGGGGAGAATGATTGTGTCCAAAATAATTCAGCATTAATATAGGTACATACATGAATTTTTATAGCCTGCCACGGTATTGTCGAAATAAAACGGCGTATAAACATGTAAAAATAGCAAAGTGTCTTTACTTACTTTTTTAGTCTAAGCTGAATGAAGTGATTAAGATGTATTGAATCATTTTGCATACAATGAATACCAAACAATAACTAATTGCACGATGAGTTCACAAACAGTGCATGTGGGGCAAACAAGTGAAAATAAACATCAGCGCCTAACGAATACAACAGACAAACGTGACCAGTGCCAGGAATGTAGAGCGTTGAAATTTTTTGGGAAATAATTGCAGTCTAAGCAGTTGTAGGGTTTTCGTACAATGATTGCATTCAATTTTTAAGCAGTAATTTTGTTCACAACAAACAAGCCACTAAACAGAACAACCACAACTTTCAAAACTTCTTAATTAACATCCCTTTGATGCAACTAAAAATTTAGTTTATTACCAAATCATTTAATGAAAGCAAAATTTCGAGAACTTCCTACTATCTGAAACTTTCAGGGAATTTTATAATTAGTGGCATGCGAATGTTGAAAGGATTGCTCAAGTAAAAAGAAATTGACAGACATTATTTATTTCAGAAATTATTCTTTGTAATAATATCTATTGCAGCAATTGCATAAATATTGCGAATTTTATGATTCCATATACAGGGTCCTCCAAGGTTAGTGGAAACCCCACAAATTGTTCTCAAATATTAAAATATTATCCTCAATAAGTTAATTTATTCATCTAGTGAAATAATTTAATTTATTTGTAATTAATTCTCAGTTAATTAATTAATATAGAAATAAGTAGCTATTATTTTAGAAATACAAACGATAAGGATTTGTAACAATTAAAGGTGTTGGAATGAAGATACAGAAATGTATTTGAAGCAAGTTTTCATTTCAGAGATAAAAAGTATTTCAATGTTGCTCAACACCATTACAGGAAATAATACGACTAGATTATGATAAAAAAATTGCATACGTAGTTATTTATGAGTGATGTTGAAACCACCAAGATTCAAGTACATCCATTTAATAGATGTCTACATATTGTATTATTAAAAAAAAATTACATGTCAGAATTGGCAGTTCCCAATGTGCTTTAGCGACGAAAAAACACTTGATTTTCATTCACGGTGTGAATGTAAAAAAACACTTATGCCACTATTTGTTTACACAGAGAACACTTGCTGGAAAAAAGGCCTTATATTACGCAAACACAATTTTCAAAAAGTCCGAAGTACGAACGGCAAACTATCCTCGATTCATAATTCCTTTTTAAAATAATAAACTACCTATGTAAATATCTGTTGGTTGTATTTCAAACTTATTGGTTGCGACATTGCTAGTAAATAGCTATGTAGGTACACAGTTTTGCCCTCACAACTTTTAGCACGATTTTTATCAATTGCAATAATATTATCGTTATGATAACATCTCGTGTGAAACATTATTATCGACATTGATAAATATATTCACAAACAGGTGTGGCCAGATAGTTGCAGTGAACTGTCTGCTTGGTACAGTTTTTCATCTATTTAATTGGTGTTCTCAAAATATTAAAATTTTATATTTTGCACTAAAATTCCAATAAAATTATGATAAATTTCCGTTTTCTAATACGTTTTTATGTATAAATAACAGCGCTTCACTTGCAAATTTTTTCGATATGAAAATAAAAAATATTCCATTTGCAAATAAATCTGAAACGGTATCTCGAAATCGTCAAGATCGATATAAAAATGGCGAAATTAATTAAAAACTTTTCCAGCAGTCAAAATAACCTGTAGGCGTAAGAACGCATTTTTTTTATTCGACTTCCTAAACTCCTGGAAACTCATCGGAATTAAACCGTCTGCACAGGGGAGAGAGCCTTATTTTTAGACCGGAGGAAAAGAGTCCACACACCCTGATGCGATTTGTAAAAATGTAAAGTGCATTCCCACTGTTTTATAGTCTAACATGCATATCGTTAACCTTGTCGCACCTTGCTTTGTACCCGTCACTCAGGCCGGTCTGAGCCCCGCGTCCTGACGAATGCATTCTGCATGCAAATTATTCGCTGCACAAGCTTCAAGCCCAAACGTATCGGTATATAATTCCGACGTGTGTTTTACTACTGTGGAAAATTTCCAATGCAATCCATCATTGGATTTTTTTCCAATAAAAGTCGGGCCCCGTTATTGTTCAATTTACTTCAGCGGCAACAGAAAAAATTGAAGATGGAGACTTATCAAAAAAGGTATAGGTCAAGAGTAATACTGAAACGGCCGTTAAAGCAAGGCGGAAAAAACAGTCGCATATAACGTTAAATGACATCATTTGTGTTGTAACTTGACGGCTAACAGTTTAATGATATTCAAATGGTCGTTTCACGAGAGAGCATTTCGCTTTATTATATCGAAAGTACCACGAAATTATGAAAAATAGAAAAAAGATCGAAACTTTCCCCGTTACACACATGAAGAAATATGCATATGAATGCGAGGAAAAAAAACTTTAAATTCAACTTTCTAAAACTCTTCCAAACAATTTAAAATAATGATAGATGTGCCCGTTTGGATAATCATTATTTACAAATTAAATCGCGCTATTAAACGCCCTCAGTAAGGCATGAAACCGATTACTGGAAAATTAACGTGAATAACTTCACTTTCTCAACCACAAATAGGAAATTCCGATTTACTCTGCAGCTGATGAGTCCGTGTGTGTATCAAAAGAACGCACGAGATCATTGTTCGTGGCCATTTTTACTCGCACACAAAAAATAAATTGATTGAAGAACCGACTGCTCGAGAAAAAACTTCTCTTCCCGATTGAGAGATTTCAATTTTTTCTCGAAGGAAAAAATTAGAACTATTGAATCGGTTAACAAAGGTGCAGCAGCAGCACACACACCTATTGAATTTTTCACAAGACAATGAATCGACGGAACTGCGGATGTAAACTTATTAAAACGAAGGTCTGTTTCTTTAAGCGTGTAAAATTTATTTTTTAGGAAAGTCACCTAATCGCAGCCTCACCTCCGCGCCCACGAAGGAAGATATTTAAAAACGAATGACGGCTTCATAACAAGGACCAAGCTGTTGCATATCAACCGTCAGTAGACAGTAGATTGTTTTGGTAATTCTAAATCAAAAGTGCGAAAGGTAGGAATTTAAATGTTTAATCATACGATATTAAACTATAAAAACTATAATTTGTCGATTTTAAATAAATATTGTTTTGAATTGAAATATTACTAGTAACGGAAAAAATTATATACATATACAACATGCCAGAGAAGGATGCGAACTTAGCCCTCACGCAATAAGTGCATAATCAAGAAAATGGAAGAGGAGTTTTCTTTTCTAATGTCAATTTAACTGCAGGACGCAATTGCACAAAATTGAAAAAACATAATTAAATTTGAGTATTCTATAAACACGAGAATTTTTGTTCATAACTAACAAGATCATGAATAGTTTTGTAGATCAATTTGAGACATCCTGTCGTATTTAAGTAATGCGCATGTTTTTTATGACTTGTATGTTTAGATGGTTAACTTTAATTAATAATTGTAGCCTTATTACACGTCGGTCCACCTTAATTTTTACATTGTAATGCTTAGATTTGATCGTACTGTCGATCTGTAAAGATAAAAGTCGCGGATTCGCTCGGGGTCTCAACTAAATTCTACCCTAGAAATGGATTTGATTATTACAAATAACCGGCACACACTGTAGTTAAAAATGAATGACAGCGTCATAACAATGGCCACCATGTTGCATGGCGTTGACAAAAACACAAATATTTTCCAAAGACTATCAGTTTTTATCAGCCGGTTAGAACCGGATCGTCGGAGAACTTCGATCAACTTTAATCAGACCCAAACAGGCGGCGACTGTGAATTTTGGAATAAAAAAATCTTTCGATCGTAAATTTCAATTTATCGCATGGGTCCTCTCTACGCTCACGCACGCATAGGAAATAAAATTTTCAACAAGTCGGCCAGAATTGAGAGCATCCGCATGTGATGTCAACATCAAATCGTCAAACTACTAATTTTTTCATTGCAGCCCATCAATGAATTTAAAATATCAACAGCGCAAATTTGTGTGTTAATGATATGCATCGGTGGCATATTCCGAACCGAAGAGATGAGGTTACTAGACCTCGATAACAGAAATTACATTGTACCGTGCAACTGTTATCATTATTGTTTGTTGACTGCTCCTTGGACCGTGGAAACTTATGATAAGGGTTGCCAGAAATGTATACGGATAAGAACACAAAAACTCACCGTTAAATTCCTCTTGAGAGAATCTTCTGTCGCCAAGTACTGTTATTAGCCACTTGTCCAATTTGAAAAAAAATGTCGTTATTTTAAGTCCGGGGAGAGTCGACAGTTTCTACTTTTAATAAGCAAACAACATAAAACTGGCACTAGATTGCACTACAAATTTCGAACTAGACTAATAATTAATTTTAGACACTGAATAAAGTCTGGCTTTAGAGTCCACTTCAGGGATTTATTTTTGAGTTAAATAAAAAGCTCCCCCGTGGCGGTCAGCATACGAAACCCAATCTTTGTAAAACGCTACGATAATCCATCAATCTGAAACAAACAAAAAAATTAACGTACGAAACGAAAGGAAATTTTAAGGTCACACTTTTATAAAATCGATGATTCAAATCCGTCCTAATTAATCGATTAAAGCGACACTCTAATATTAACTCGTTATCTTGCCTCTTTTCGCACACGACCGATCAAATTCCGATTAATGTGCTTAATTTTGAATCTGGGTCGTGCCATTAAAAACGTTGTACACAAGAGATTAACGATTAATTACCGAGTAAATCCAAAAACGGAAACTTCAATCTGCGACCCGTTGGACAGACGGAGAGAAAAACACTGCCCGAAAAAAATAGGTCAATTGACTGCAATAAAGTGATTAATGTTCCTCGAGTTTGTTGCATCAACGCAGATTAAAATTCGGGTTGGAAGCGCATCGTTGCTATTGTAAACAGTAATTTTTCTGGAAATACTCATTGGAAAATATGTGCACGGCCGGTCAAACACCGTACTTGTGCGAATCGTTACGATACCTGCGTCACCGCCGATCTAGGACATACACATTCGATCGAGGCCATGCGGGTGTCGTTGCCATTTCAAATAATAAACTTACACATTTCATTTGCATGTTATTATGCGGGCCACCACATACACTGACAGGTTTTATCGGTGTTCACCTTCCTCCGTCAATATCTAATACAAAATTGGAGCTCATTTTAAAAATCCACCTTTGTTGCTTTACACTTCCCTATGGAAGAACAAACAATTATTGCAGTCATTAAGGAACACGTAAGTAATTATTAAGAAGACTGGCTACCGCTTTTGCTCCGCTTGACTTTCAGTCACGTTTCTAAAGTACTAACTATTCGCTGTTACTAATTGTTGTGTCAGAGATTAACGCACGCAGATAAGATAAAATTTGCAAGTTTCAGTTGCGCCGGTAAATGCACACAAGGAGTGGCATGAATTATGAAAAATCCTGCATGTTAGGTAAATAGCTGCAACTATCGCAATATGTGGAAAACATGCGGCAACAATATTTTCTGTTAGATAACCGCCGATGTGTGTTCCAACCTTTTCATTTTTCCCTGGGCATTTTCCTTCCTGCAATATTAGATATCATTAGATATCGCATTAAATTGCCGGTCCCAAAGGTTAAACTTGAAGCTTCGTTAGGTGGCCTAACAAATTACGCTGTTCCCTTGAATTGTATTTTCGACTATACATTAACGGTCGCCCCAAAAAAAAACACAATTTTGAAGATATTACTATGAAAATTTGGCTATGTATTCGTTATTAATAAGCTACAATAATTCGGTTTTTTCATCTGGCGTCCCGACATTTTTCATTAATATTTTGAGCTTTTGTTTTCATAAATTTTTTATTTATAATTTTTTTAATATAAAAATATCAAAACCCTATCAGATTTTTATTGACAACTTTCAAGTCATAACCAATAAATCAGACAAGTGTAAAATCACAAAGCTTTTTGAAGAAACGAGATATCCTGGAGGCGACAGGTAATAGCGGCACGCGTTCAGGATGAGGGGCGTATTTAGACTTTGAAATTTCAAATTTACAAAGTCACTGAAACATTGGTTTCAAATAACTAAACACAACTAATATGAAAACAGGCTAGTGTGAAAGCTAAGAAATCATCATGATAAAAAATTATATATTTTAGCTCTTTTTAACCCTGGTGAGGTGAACATTTTATGCGTAACCTCCGTCCTGACGTCCCTGGGACCGCATATATAAATCCCAAAAAATAAAAGGCAAGGTAAGAAATTTTTTAAAAACATAACAACATAGTCAATGTATTGCTAGGCGTTTTAATGAAAACAAAAACCGCAGCGGTCCTAGAGAGGTCACAACGCCAGTTCAGGGTTAAAAATACTAATACCACCTGGTACTCCATAAAATAAACAAATTCGAAGATAATTTAATGTTTGAGAGGGACCATTAAAGTTAGAAGACCCTGTACTTTTACAACACGTGAACGTAATGTAATATTCCTTTTTATGACAGGCGGTTTTAAAACAGGCATCAAAATATTATGAAATCCAACATACAGACACGCACATCTTTTTGTGGGATGTGTAATTATGTACCCACTTTATCAGCGATTGTTTTAGTAAATAAATTTAAATACACTGTAGAAATTCAAGCAAGGTTGACTAATAAAAATGTGAATTGTAAAATACACAAAGTTTGTTTTTGTTAGATGCAAAGGCAGGTAATAAAAGACAAAGAGAGTGCTTTACTGGCAGACTTCATCTTTTTATTACAACGTTCAAACTGTACAGAGAGTATTAAAATTTGAATTGAAAATGCATCAAACCCATTTTAGAAGTGTCCGCGCTCAAAAAAGGTAATCCATCCTTTTTAATTTGGCAACTTTAAGAATGTATTTTTGAGTTGAAAATACATTTATACCTATAACAATTTTGAATAAAATGTCACGGTAATTCAAATATTAATGAAAACTTTTCTGTAGCAACTTAAATATTAATCAAAACGTTCTTTGTGGAACGTAGTAAAATGCGACGTGTAAACTACGTTTTTAATTCCACATAAAGCATAAAAATTAAATGAATGGTGCGGAGTCATGTGCCAGTCACATCAAGTATTTTTAAGAAGTCTACTTTAAAAATTTTCGTCGTTTGGAGAGAACGTGAGTTTGGTACCCTCGCAGCAATTATCTTCTAACCTTGTAATTTAAAAAGAAATTGTGCGCAGTTGTGACGTATAAACAAATAAAAAATCACATAGTTTTCGTGCACCTATAAAGTAGGTACTATTTTGGGTTCAACTAGTTCTAAAAAAACTATTAACTAACAAATTCAAAACGCAAGTAAAAAATTGATTGGTATGTAAAAATGTAAGTTAACCCAGTTCCACAGATAAATGTCATTTCTTCCTGAAACTGTACAGATTACGTACGGTTTAAAAATACTCGTCAAAAAATACAAACGAGAAAATAGATTAAATCTGGCTTAAACTATTTGTTGCGTACAAATTTAAAATTCCAAACTGAAGTTAAAAACAGCAAGTTTCCGTGGAACCATCAAGTTCTTACTTGAAAATAATGAGAAGAAAAAGTTCAATAAACAGTTGTTAAATTGCGCCTGTTTGTCTGTACGTGGTTCCTATACATTCAGGCGATAATTTTAAAAAGGTCGACATAGAACTAATACGGAAAAATGTGAAAGGTAAAACGTTATAGTTGTGAACAGAATCCTACTCATAAATGAATTGAAAAAAGCTTACATACATGGAACTACATATTATTCTATTCTATGTTACCACCATCCGTGTTATCCACGTGCAACTTGAAACTTGAATTTCTATTGGGACGTTACTCTTTCTTGCTTACTTGCATAGGGTGGAGAGAGGTGGGGCGTGCGTGTGCAGCACGTGAACACTATATTATATTCTTTTTCTGAAGAACTAGGTTAACTTCTATTCGTAACAGTGTATAAAACTGTTTACAAATTTTTGTAAAACACATAATTGTTGATTCAAGTTAGCAGTATAAAAAGGAAAGCAGCAACCGATCATGAGCTGTCATTCACAATAAGAAAAATCGTTTCAGTTTTAAAGGCTCTAATACAATTGGGTTGCATTACTTTATTTTAGCCATGGTCGATTCTTTATTTTCTGTTATTCTTGTTGCTGGTGTTCTGCCAAAAGGGAACTAATAAACTAAATTGTAATGTGCCAAATTATGTAATCACTGAATAATAAACACTCAAGATAACTAGTAAGACACAAGCATTAAATTGATCATCGAATTAAGTGTAGGAGCTGTTGATGGCTTTGCTTTTATTAAACCAATTCAGCGTTATTTGTAAACAAACAAAAATGATCTTGGTTCACTAACATCTACATTTAGCCTGTGAAATTTGTGGTATTTCGGTGAAGTAAATTGGCCTTATTATGTTTCTTAAAGTTTGGAAAAATTTAAACCTCCAAATTGGCAAATCAGAATTGTTTTTCATGTAATTGCAATTGGTATATGCCCACAAATGTCAGGCCATATTTCTAATATTCACGTACTGTTCGAAAAAATTTATTTACGTTCTCTGTAAAATTTATGATATAGGTCGTGTGAATACAGAATGTAGAATCGATACCCCAATGAAATTTAATTAATAAATAACTATTAAACTACGCTGTGTTAGAAAAATATAGCAGAACCTACAATTTACTACCGATTTCCGAAGATAAAAAATTAACGAACTCTTCTTCGCAAACATACTTAAAACGCAGTAACAATAAAAACGTTATTTAACAAACAAGCCCTTTCTGTTACGAATGGATTACAATAAATGACTCTGTCGTCCTTTGTGTGTCGTAAATTTACTTTTTAGGTCATTAAAAGTAAACTATTGCCACAATTTGAATTTTTAGCGGTTCGTTAAAAATACAGCATTCTAAATCGAAAATAGCTGCCTTGAGACACTTCCATTACACAGAAGCTAAACTCGCTAATAACGGCGGAACCTAAATTTCGACTGCTCCTAATCAAGCAAATAGCATGTTAACAGCATCAACAAACTTTTCGATAGGTTTAAATCTCATAAATAAATTAAAATTCGATGCATTAGTTATTCATTTTTTGAAAGAGCTAATTTATGTTAAAAATGACCCGATTTCCAGGCAATTTTGCATTATTTATGGCCGTGTAAATAACGCGGTAATTATAATTCGGAGATTATGTAACAAATAATCATTTGGATTTAAAATTATTTACAACCTGTCTAAAATTAATTCAATTTCGAAAACCACAGTTGAAACAGACTTGAAAGATTACAAAACAATTTAATTTGCTGCAAGTTGTATAGTAGTTTTAGTTTGTCATGATCCCTAACTGCGCGAAGGCAGAGCCCAAAATATAGGGGTAAAATCGTAAGTAACATCTAAAAACATTGGCAATGTTAGAGAAAGTATTCGAAAATGAGCTGTAAAGTGCGAACGATTTTAGATTGCGTAGTTCACTCAGTTCGTCACAAGGACCACAAATTATGGAGATGTTGAAAACTGGGTACGGTGATAACATTTCAAATCGTACTAGTCTGCTTGAATGGTTTAAGCGTTTGAAAGATGGACGTGAGGATGTTCAAGATAACGCTGAAACAGGACGTCCGTCGGTCTTTTGAAATTGCAACAGCAGATAGCCGAATGACCCTCAGACTAATGGAAGATGAATTGGATGTCAATAAGAAGAGGATTGGAGATTACTGAAATATTTGAAAAAGAGGAAAATGTGTCAAAAATTCGTTCCGCACAATCTTAATAATGAGCAAAAACAAAGAAGAGTTGAATTATGTGCTTAGTGACGTCAATGAAAATTTTCTTAGGTAATTGGTGATTAGTGTCTCACTACTATTCCGAAGCAATATGCCAGGGCATCCTGCCCCATTCCGCATCCAAGTCATTTTTTATTTAAAACTTAAGTGATTGTTCAGTTCATCGTCATTTAATCGGCACCAGCAATTTCCTTTTCTCTTTTTTCAAGTAAAAATTACTCTCAAACAGAAACAACCGATTTCGAAATGTAGAAGATAATGTTGAGTCAATGATACTATGTCCCATTTTTGTGGGCTCATATATCTGCGAGGAAAATCACCTCCCATGAGTTGCCGGTGTTGTGTGGTGAAAGGTCATGTCAAGTGGTGCACATTTTCGATGTGCAATAAGAGTACCTTTCCTTTATATCCACTACCAAATTTATTTCAAGTGAAAAGAGAAAAGTCGCAACTTGAAAGGAACAATCAATCTTCTAGATATTTTTTAGATCTTAATTCTGTTCTCAGTTTTTATGAAATAATAATTTAATATTTGGGACCAATTTTGGAGGCGACTATTAACATTATTTTTTAATCACCCAGTATATCCAATTTTATATTATAAAAATCACATATTTTAAAAGATTTAATTAGTACCATTCCACGGTTGATACGTGGCAACAACCGAACTTGCCACAACCGAGTTTGCCTATTTTTTAATTAAAGGTTCAATGCGATGTAGACAAGATTTTTCCTAACATAAGCAATATTGCAACATGTCTCAAGTATCACTATTACGTTATCAGAGATCATAAACTAAAAACTGGTACTTGAAACGTCTTTGACGTGTGGTAACATACACCAAACCGGCTGGCCTACTGCATATTTAATAAAAGCTTAAAAAAAACTTTGATTGCGTACCCACCGATTATGAATTAAAAAACAAAGAAAACGCTGAAATACCTCAAAATCATCGGACATGCCAGGCGGAACGAAATACACACGAGCCATGAAATAATAAAAAAGAAAACAAACATTTTTTTTAAATAGACTCTCTTTACATAGGCCTAGCCCCTGCATCCTTATTGTTATGTCTTGCGTAACAATCTGATCAAGAAAAAAATTTCCACGAAATCAATTTGCACTACTTTAACGTTGCAAGAGGGGGAACAAAACCGATCTAAAATCCTAGCAGTAAACAATATGCAATTAATATTATCGAGCTGTTTTGTCTGTGAGCTTTATCGGAACATATTTTCGTTCGCATGATAAATAAAAATGCGCCGATGGGTATATTAAAATCTTGTTAGCCAAAGTCGACACGTATGTGGAAGCCAGGGTTAAAACCACGTGACTGTTTCATAAAAGACATTCGCTGATACAATGTGCATGCACACAACAGCTTGTGTTTGCATTATGCACGCTACGACACGTTCTAAGAAAACAAACGACGGGAATTCAGACGCGGATGAAGATGAGGTCGCACCAACGAAAAAATGACGTCAAAATTACCTAAGAGCACTTAAATCCGAGCCGCAAAAATATACGACAGCGAGTCGACGTAAGCTCGTGGTAAGTAGGTAATAACATAAAGTGAATCAGCTTGAAAGGTTTGCGATATTTATGTCGTCCACTGAGTTTTTGAACGGTGACTGCGGGTCTGCCTCGAAATTACCATGTTATTGTTGGCAACACGTACTCGTCATTCCGACTATGAACCAACTTGCAAGATGTTTTGTCTAGTTCCTGCAACCTCCGATGCACATTTGGCGTGTGTCAGTGCACTTTGCCCAATTTATTGGTGTCGCGTGAACCCTTGTTTAGTCTAATCGACGCGAATGGAAAAATCAATCCGGCGGTTATTATAGCTTTTCGCCGTACAAATTAAAGTTGACAAGATTAATAATCTTGAAGTAAATTACCTTTTCCTTTCTTTAAAAATAAAAACAAATTTTAATTATGAGACCTTCGACGACGAACACGCTGGCGAAATTTATTCAAAACTTTTATGAAAGGGGAGAAAATGAATGGGACGATGTGAAATACAAAAATTTAAACCAGGATTTATACTGTCGTCTTTTAAATTCAAACCCATCCTCATTGTTTGTTCACTTATTGTAATTAGTGTATGTGTGTCACGGTTAATGCTTGAACTGTGGATAGTGTGGATAACCTTCGATTAATTTCAAAAATATATGCAATTATTGTGCCTCACAAGAAAAAAAACCGTTAACAATAAACGTCATGAATGGCCCCACACTGCACACAACTAATAGTTTGTAGTTGAAATAAGCAGAATTTGAGGAAAATGATGTAATTTAATATTTGAGACAAATATTGGGGGTGGGTGAACCCTACACAATCAATGATTTTAACAATTACCAAATTACCAAATGGCTTCAGCTGGTTGGTGCAATTAACAAAATAGTTAAGTTAACAAAATTTTATTTTCAACTTTAAAAAAGAATTTGCTTGTTCCAAAGTTAATAATTTTTTTGGGAAAGTACTGAATTACATTTAAACACTAAATTATAATAAACGACTTGAAACCCAGATGGATTTTTATTTTAAATTCATATAGGATCCTTTCGCTGACTGTCTATATTTGGTTATGGTTATAACTCAAGCAAAACACGATAACGTACTACTTGTGTTATGAAAATAAACCATTTTTATTTTGTAAACTGGATGTACCACCGAATCAGGTGCCTGTTGTATAACAACAAAATAAAACTACGAAGCAAATTATAGGAGCGGAATGTTGTAGTAAAAAAGGCAATGTTTATTTCCGTAATGCACTCTTTAAAGTAGAATTAGTGGCGGCATTAATGACACAACTGTGAAATATATAACGACTCTAAATTTTTCATTAAATGATAAAAATATTCAGAAAAAATACAACTTGTTTTAGTTAACAAGTCAATTAAAGTATACGAATTACAACAACATTGAAAGGTATCACCGGTAAAAGCTCGCCTGAAAATATAAAATGAATTAAAATGATAGAAAATTAAAAATAAGCTTCAAAACACATCTGCCGAAATACATCTTCAAGTGACACAATAACGGCCCAAGTAGGCAAATACACACGTTTATTAAGTTTTTTGTCGCGCGACGCAGAAAAATCTCCGGAATGTTGTTCAAACACTTCCAGGCATGTTGTTGATAGCATACGACTTAATTACACTGAAACGGAATCATTTCGCCACAAAACTTTTTTTATATCCGAAAATATTCGTTTGTGGATTGGAGGAAAGAAAAGTTCCAAGTGTCCGTTTGTTTGTACGGTGTTTTCAATATCCTACGCGTCTGCAAAGTTTATAAGTAGCATTATATCAAACACTGACGTTTTATCTCAAATTGTTGCAAAACCTTGTAAACAATTCATTTTCTTTCCCAACTTTGGCTGATTAAAATTTATAAACAAAACGAGTTCCAGAAATTCTGTTAAACTTTTAGTCATATGTATTGTGTTGGTATTGTTGTATTTTGGCAGAGTGATATACATATAAATGCAATAAACCTTTTGATATCAAAATAACGACTCGTGTTACTGTTTGAGCCAAATTGACTATTCAGAGATAGGGGGAACCTGCCTGCGAATATGCGAGCATTTATTTTCGTGGTTTACGAAGAAGGGGAAAAACTGACCCTTGTGAGAAAAATATGTGGACAACACGTTTAATGGTTCTTGCATTTACTTGTTAAAATTCATTGACAAATAAGCAAGAATTCGAAGATTGACAAATTCAATATCCAGATCCCCATACCTATTTTTTTAACCCAGCGTTTCCCAATCCTTTTCTACGATGGAACATTTCTCAAATCCCAAAATTTTAATAGAATACTGGGATTACATCAAAACACCCATAAAGAAATCAGAAACAAAGTAAAATTAAATACTACAATGAGAATTAAAAGACAAAAGCTTATGAGATCTTAACTGGGGCAACTGTTGATAAACTAATATGATAGGACGTTTCCAAGTAGTCGTCGTCGACACTAACCAAGCTTAGCAGTTAGGTTAAGGTCAGATAAGGTTAGTTTATGTATTGTTGACAATATCTAACCAATATTAACATTACCCGACGTTACCCGACATTCCCATGGCAAAATAAACTTGTTTTTCATTTTTTTTCTCTAAAAATAGCAGCCATTATTCATTTCCTAGTTGTAAATATGTAATCAATGAAGCCTTTTTACGAGGAAAACGATTTTATTTTTATGATAGCAATCGAGAATTACAAAACGTTTTTAATAATACCAAATTATGGCTAATGTCTTTGTAAAATATCCAATATCTTTTTGAGGCACCAATTTTAAAGTAATCAAATTTCATTATCAAGATTTCTCTGTTAGAAACATTTCTACATTCACCAACTTACACTAAAATCTATTCATAACCACTATATACAGGTTGTTTCTGAAAGACGCAGAATAAACCTTTCCGTCGATTTATTGATGTGATGTGGAAAAGCAAACAGGACAATTGGTGTGAAATGAAAAGTATTCAATTTATCTGTTTGGCATCAGGAAGATTAATTTAGATTACCAACTTGTGTAATTCATGTAGCTGAAAGTAATTTTTTAATTTATTTTAGAAGAACACGGTCTTTTGTTAACATTTTCTTTGAATTTTATAGCAAATAAGGTCTATAAACAATGTTTTCTTGTAGTGGGAACGACTTTTGTAATTGTTTTTTTGTTTGTCGTGAAATTTTAAGCCCTCCCTTATATCACAAGGTGTCACACCTATGTAGATACGCTCTCCTCCTACGTCACGTCGCAGAAGCAAAATTACTTTTATTTATATTTTATGATTAAGCAACTTGCATAGTAATGTCAGGAGTTTTTGTGAAATATTAACCCTTCCCCTTCTATGTGACACATGGTATCGTACTGTCAGATAACCCCCTTCCCTTGTACGTCACGTCACAGAAGCAAAATTATTATTTACATTATTCATCATTTGTAATATTAGAATGATACCAAAAATTTTTTAAATTATAAATTGCTTAGAAAAATAGACTGTCACAATTCCACTAATTCCTCCCACCCCTAAAGCTGACTAATTATTGAATACTCGTTCTGTTTGTAGAACGATAATAAAATTCTGAATAATTTGAAGCAAGTTTATTCGCACTTATACATATCTACATCAATCTATGGCGACTTTTGGAACACCCGTGCGTAACTTTCTTTCTAGACACACTTTTAAAAAATTCTTGTTGATTATGTATATTTTAGAATTAATTGATTTTGCTAATTCACTATTATCGATGAATTTGAATACTTTCTATTTTTGATTTCGAAAACGTTAACGTTCGAAACGTTGCTTCTTTAACTCATGTTAAATGCATTCTTACATACATTTCAACGTTCCAAAATGTTCCTGTTAATCATAAATATATGAAAATAGCATGTCTATAGAATATAAGTATAATTCGATACAGACCTCAAATTGTTTGTTAATAGCTCTAAATAATCATAAATAAGCAACAGTCATTTTTCCAGTTCGAAATGTATAACGTGGGGAACAGATACTCACCACGATTGCAGAATTTACCAGATCATTTGGACGAAAATAAAACAAATCACTCGAACTTGAAATAAATTGATTTGACACACTTTACCTAACCTAATCAGTCAGTTTAAAAAACCGGTTACATCATCATAAATGCATCTCTCTGATATTCTATATGAAGTGCATGTTTGAAGTCACTGAGGCCGTGCTCAAGGTTAATATTGACATTACTCACAAAGCAATCGTATCGCCACGAATGCCTAAGTACAGTCACGTGATCGAAGAGTTCCTGGTGAATTTGAGTGATGACGAAATCCGATTAGATCCGTTGTTTAACACCACCGTCCGGTGTTATTGTATCGATCTTCGGCTTAAAACGTTAAAATCGCACGGCGACCCTCGCAGGAAAATTTTATTGAATTACTTGACGAGCAAAGTAATTCCCGGATGTTCCTGCGGCAATTTTTTTCGCTCGCTCAATTGGACCCTTCGAAATTTCCATGACGTTTACGCATACCAAAAACAAGGTATGCAAATAGGCGGCGATAAAAGGCTAAGACAACAATTTTTTATGTCATATTAGCAAATATAGTAGTCAATGACCCCCCAGGCAAACCAGTACGAAAATGAAAGAATTGGTCACTAAACCGCGAGTCAATAAAACGTCTTAATGGCGCGCTCGTGGTCATCGGACGGATCCTAGGCACCCGCACTTGGAGACAGGAACTCGATTAAGAAATTATGCCGCGTGCATACGAGTTACACGATAATAAGACATAATGGCATAATCGATAAATGAAGTGGCAACGGCCCCATTGCGTTACAGCACATTTGGAGCGTGAGTTGACATAATTTCGCGTTGGCGTGGGCCTTACTTGTTTCCGGTCACCTCGAGGTCAGAATGGGTCATGACCAGCACACGGAAACACATCGAACTTTTTTTTATTGAACGGATTTATACTATTTACGTCGTAAATTGTGCGGAGGTATCCGCATACAGTTTTTTTATTATCAGGGGACACGCACTTTTTATAAATGCACGCACGCGCTTGCGCCGTTTGTTTCAGCTGCCCCCATTGATAGCGTACAATCCGGATGGTGCGTTTATATGGATCACAGATCAAGGACGCATGACAACCGGTGGAATTTTCCTACTTGACCTTTTCTGATATAAATATAAATCATCCACCCTCAGTTCGTTACAGACAAGTTTCGGTGACGCACGAATGCTGTTTACGGTAATTGACGACGAAAAAATCGATGAATAAAGCGGTGACAGCAATTGTGCTGTACGCATTTTTTAATTAAAGAAAATAACGTTACATTAATAATCTGCCTGAAGAATTGCAGGAAAAATATACCTACTGACAACGAGAGTATATGGGAAGAAGAAAAAATACATAGAAAATGGGAAACTGAATACACAAAAAGCTATAAAAAAAAAATAGGAAATAGTGTTCCCATACTAACAAAAAATTATTGAGAAGAGACTTGGAAAGAAAACAAAAATAAACTGATATCAAACAATAATAAGTTAGTCTTGACAGTGACTAATAAAAACAGGAAGAAGACTAGAATATTGGAAAGGAAAATTATGAGAAATATATTACGACTGGTAAAAATAGAAGAAAATAAATACAGAATTTAAAATAGTAAAGCAAATAAAACAGAGAGCGAGATGGTTAGGCATGAAAAGTAGCTGGCAGCACAGTAATATTTCAATGTTAGAATGGAACCTAGAACATACGAGGAACCAAGGTAGACCAAGATCAACATGGCTACAAGAGATAACAGAGATAAAAGAATTAGAATTCACAAATGGAAAGTAAGTAAAGGATAGAAGAAATTAGAGTGTTCACGTGCTGTACACGCCGCTCTCGACCTACGCGAGAAATCTTGAAAGATTAACGACCCAAATTTCCAGTAGCCAACAGAAATTCAAGTTTCATGTTGCACGTGAACAACACGCGGGTGTGGCACTCGTTAAGAAGCGGCGTTGTCCCACATGGGGTGTTTAGCCACAGGTGTCCCGTTAATTAACGTCATCCCTTGGAGGGATGATAGACCAGAATATCAGTCAGTTTTTTGAGAAATTGGCAGTTTTGCGAATTTTGTAAAAATCGATACCTTAGGTTTTTCGAGTGCCACAGTTACAAAATTCCATATTATAAAATTCTAATTTTTGCTACACAACCCTAAATATTTTCTATTGATTGCAATTCAAAAATAAAATCAACCTTTGAAGAAAAAAAAAAATTTATGCCCGATTAATGAGTTAATATTTTTTTATTAGCTAACTTCGACGCTTCATACTGTAAAAAAAAGCTAAACTGGCAA
The DNA here is from genome assembly GCA_949768715.1 of Dascillus cervinus. Taxonomy (NCBI): domain Eukaryota; kingdom Metazoa; phylum Arthropoda; class Insecta; order Coleoptera; family Dascillidae; genus Dascillus; species Dascillus cervinus. The sequence continues at coordinate 12,502,480 of OX458319.1, read as the reverse complement.
GTTATTTCAAACAATTGTTTATTTAGTGTAGTTTTTAAAATGGTTATAACATTTGCTACGTTTTACTTCAGAAAAAAGAATATTGGTATTTTACTGCAAAAGGAACTAATTGTGGAATTAATTCAATAATTAGGAATTCGTATGAAAACACTTGTTAAATTAAAGTGACAGGTATTTATCGAAAACTAAACGAAACACAAATAACAATTAAAGAATGCTCAAATTACCTGCCACCAAGTCGAATGCAAGTGCGACATCTTTCTAGAAAGGACCTTTTATCAGTCTTGCGCTTTCTACGATATTTATTTGTTGTGCGGCTTCAGTAAAACTCTGTCTCGATTCATTTACGCTATTTTTGCGTAGACCTTCTCCTTTATGCAACCCCAGTAGAAAAAATCTAGAGGATTTAAATCCGAAGATCGGGGAGGCCACAAAATGGGACCTAGACAGCCCAAGGGATGACGTTGACTAACGGGACAGTCTGTATAACAGCAAGCCAGAATTCGTTCACAAAATACCTGTCCGGGACTTTGCAATAACATACGCGGCCGAAATTCACACACGTAGAGCTTCATCGTGCGTATTTTCATTATCGAGAGGACTTTCGCTTATTATACGTGTCCATTATAGGCTTCGCTATCGAATAAATCAACTAAGCGTAGGCGCCGATGTAAAATCGAGCGAACAAATACAAATATTGTTACCAGAATTTTCTCAATCGGGGGTCTGTTTTGCCACGCAACGCCGGGTGCATTAACGGTATCAGTTCCAGTAAACACAAAGGCTCCTAACGAACGTAAAATGTCAGATGACGCCCTCGCTGCGTACTAAGTCGATGCAACAAAACATACGAGAGGGAAACGGGCGTAAAATAAATCCACCCACACTAGCTAGCAGTTATCGATTCGGAGGACGAAAAAAGCGATGCAAGAACGCAGGATACAACCCAGGAAAGATGAGAAACGGGGGTGGGCCGAAGTGGGTCAGATAGTGCAGTACGCGCCGGACTGCAAGGGGCCCGGCTGTTTTGGAACAAACCCCCACCACGACTCGCACCATCTACGCACAAATGGTTGTCCTATGCACACCCTAACGTTTGCTGACTATCCTTTGCCCGCACGCAATTTTACGCATCCCGTCGCTCTCACCGGATCCTCTCAAAATACAAACGCAATGCACATGCGTTGGTAATTTCGATCGACGCTGCTACGCCGCACTTTCCTTGGCGCTCATGACAGATCCAATTTCGGAATTTCCAGCAGTAAATGCATCTCTCACAGAAACTATACGCTATAAAATTAAGTGACAGCAAAAAGTTGATCTGCCGGTGGCACGCACCGTAATATTTATTACTGTGCTAACAACAGGTTCTGTTGATGAGCGATTCTTTACCGGGTCGTCATTAATATTTATGCGCGGACACGTATTAATTTCATACTTTCCCTGCTTAAGAGGGCTGAAACGTTTTTACATTTTTCGTGCATTAAACCAGGGATTCTTAAACAGTGGGTCGCCGTAAAAGCTTTCTATATAGATTGAACTCAAAAAGACCACTTTTTATTTTCAGAAAAATGATTATTTTTGTAAAAGTCGTTCTTAGTTCCAAAACTAATAATTTTCTTAACACAAAATATTTGGTTTTATTCAGCCCCCCTCCAACTCCCGAATTTTCAACACATTTTTCAACCTTACAGAATAGTATACCGAATTTTTTAATTTGAGAAAAAGATTCAAACAGATCGCGTCAAAAAGTAAGTCTATGATTGGCTGCCAGCTGCCTGCAGTTTACTGGCAACCAATCATAGATCTACCTTTTGGCGCAATCTGTTTGAACCTTCTTCTCAAATGAAAAAATACGTTATAACAGTAATAAATGAGTATTGTAATCATCCGAGTAAGTAATAGACAATATATCGAATTCAATAAGTAATTTTGTCAACGATTGTTTTTATGTAAAACATTCACGACTTTTCAAAAGCTCAAAATTATCAGTGGGTAGACTAATTTAATAATAGCCAATAATACAACATGGCAACCAACCGACAACGCCGTAGAGAAAATTACAGATCACTCTATTATAATTCATAATCCACGGGGCGTGGTTTGAAGTCGTGGATAAATACTAATAATACCATTGGCCTCTCTCTTCTTCTTTTTTTAAATTTCAACATCGTTTTCCAAATTATTGCCGTAAACAACCTGTTTTAAATACTTTAACAAAAACAATTATAATGTTTTTAACGGTTTAATAATCCGTGGCGGCCAATTAATATGGCAGAAAAAGTTTTACTTAAAAAAATCCGTATCAAGCAATATGAACAGAACATCCATCTTGTTGAAAAGAAACCACAACAAACATTAAATTTTCTGTAATAATGCTATTTGTAATTTTTGAAATTTAGATATCCTTTTGACCAATTTATTGCAAATATCAGGAAAAATTATGTTCTTATAAAAAAATTTGATTTACCGACTGTCTTTCTCCCGCCCACAGCAAGAAGTCTAAACGCACTGCATCATAACCATTTCTTATTTCATGTACAAAAGTATGTTGCCTTTTAAAATTTGTTGGAAATTTCTCAGCTAGAGAATATACAACCAGTGTTGTAGCAGCCTTGTCATTTTTAATATCATACGCACTATCTGTGCTTTCAAAATTTTGGATTAGGTTTCGCAAAGAATTTGTGAAGGCATGAACATATGGAAATAAGAAAAATTCTTTATTGATGCGTTGTTTCAGTAAGTATCAAATGTAGCCCGATTCAACAACTTATCTTGCTGACATTTGTGAGATATTTTGAATTAACTGAAGATGCGAAACGGAAAATTTTCGCTTTAAATATGTAGATTTTCGCCTTTATTTTTCCTAAGAAAAACTATATGTATTTTGCGTCGAACATTATTAGTTTTTAATATAAACAGCAACAGTTATAAATAAAACAGTCTCTCAGTCAATTTGGGGACACACTGTATATCTAACAGGAAAAAGTTTAAGAAACCCTGCATTAGTCGGACGTAAGTCGTCTTGATCCTTATAAATATTAAATAAATTATATGACAGTAAACCGTCCATTTTCGATTTCAGCGCATTTTAATATTCCCAAACAGTAGAGGAATAAATAATGCCTTATTCATGCGTAAGAAAATTCCTTATCGGCAGCAACGCATTGTGTTATCTTCGTTATCTTAATTTTCTCGCCCCCCACTCGAAGTCTGCATGGTTTCCTTCCTGTTTATCGCGGGGGATATGAGATATCTAAAATGCGGCCCTGGCAGCGGCCAAGGAATAAACAGGTCGTTTATAAATAGAGGAGAGCGGTCGATATTCTGGCCTACGAGCACTGGCTGAATGACGGTTCAGCCACTGTCCTATTTATTACTTGTAAGCATCTCTGATTCTCGGAACTGGAAATACCGTTCGCTTAAAAACGAAGAAAAATTGCGAAAGAAATTGAAACCGAGTGCGCTTTTATTTCAATGGAAAAAGGAATGCGGTTCGAGAAAAACGCGACGTTTGTGACCGAGATACTAGACAAGTTTAAAATAGCCGCAAGAATTTATTGTTATTTTCTTTTTTTGTTGCAGCACCGCGACCGTTTTAGATTTGTTAATTTCGTTGCATCCGATCCGAAAAACACAAATGAAATAAACGGTCGCAGCGCAGCTCCCTTTTTTCCGCACAACGTGATCGCATTATAGCTTCGCGATGAATAAGCATCAACAGAGAGACCTTCAATTTGAACTAAACATCTGCAGCCTTGACATTCACCCCACTTTATGTGAACTCTTCCCTCTCGCAGAATGACGTCAAACCACATGCCAGTATTGTATCTCAACAGGAAATGTATTTTTTTTAATATGTACGATTCCGCCGCACGCAAAGTCGCAGATTTGTTTGCGTTCCCGTATTTTAAAAAATTGCGACCCAAATAACGTCCCCGGAAAATGCAGTTAATTCCGTGGCCATAAAAAAAACGTTGCGACCCGTTGACAATTTTAATATCGATACTTCACAAGAGAGTTGGCAACGGGTCACAGGAATCTTGTCAGTCCTCCTCTTTATGATGTCATTTACTACGTGGAGATAAAAATAATTTCGCTATTTCAAGCGGTCTTATGCCATGTTGAAATAGAGGAGCAGTTTGCGTTCATCCCGCTCTAATTAAAACGGCAACAAAAAAACTAGCTTTGGTAGATCTTCCGAAATAATCAAAACGCAATTGAAACTGAAACGCAAAAATCAAATTAGGTTTAATTCAATTCTAAGTTCAAGAGCTGAATTCGTTCCCTGGGACATATTAATTTTTTTTCGTTAGAAAAGGTTACAAGATAAACTTCCCGTTTATGATAATTTGAATCCGTAAAGCGTGCAAGCGGTAGATTCCAGTGCAAATACTACGGAATAATTGCTGTACTTGTCCCATGGAACTAAACTTAAGATTTATTGGTACCTATTGTGGAGTAAATAATTCGACCCTTTATCTTGACTTGTGCTGTGATGTGTGCAGAGGAATCCATTTCAAACAATGGCTGATTAAACAAAACGATCCTGCTACTTGTTTACTATTTTCAACGTATCAATGGGTCTTCAGGTAGACGATTTCGAATTTAAGTTAGTGAACTGCTTGGCATCGAATACGCACAGAAAATTTATTGTTAGCGTTTATATAAACTATTTTCCATTCACCGATTCGACTTCAAACCTATTGTAAGTACAGATGTATTTATTTAGAAGAGGTCTTCAAAATGAGACTGCAGGAATAAATGTAAACAGTGTACCAATCTGCCATCTTAGATATGCCGACGACATTATTACTAATAGTCGAAAATGCTCATGATCTGCAAGGAATATTAAACAAGGTAGTAGAAGTGAAGAAATTGGTTTTACATTAAACTGTAAAAAGACCAAATTTATAATAATTGCTAAAGACAACATTGACAACGTTTATCTCCATGTACAAAACTAACAAATAGAACGAGTCAGACGATACACGTATTTGAGTACATCGATTAACAAAACACAAGATTACACAAAGAGATAAGAATAATAATATAAAAACCCTGGAGTGGCCTTAAGAACTTAAGTAAACTGCTCTGCAGTTGAGTTTGAGTTTAAAATTGAACAGCCTAGAAGTTTGGACTCTTAACAAACAGTGCATTAAAAAATTGGAAACCCTAGAAATGTGAGTATATCGAAGACTCCTAATTACCAACCAAGAAGTACTGTGAAGAACTGGGTAAAGAAAGAGAAATAACCCTCATCATTAAAGCAAGAAAATTACAATAGCTGGGCCATTTTATGCGAGACAAAAAATATCAACTTTTACAGTTAATGATGGAGTGTAAAATAAAGGGAAAGTCCAGCGCAGGAAGAAAAAAATAAATAAAAGAAATCTGAGAAAATGGTTTTGTTGTGAAAAAAAAAGAAAATAGAGCAAACTGTTGTATCTCAAATAACCCTGACTTGCTTTTTCCTACAGAGATTTTTATATTTTTATATACACCGTGTTCGAAAAAGATTGCAACCTTTTCAAACAAATTCTATGACTAAAGTAAGATAATCAAGTTTTAACATATCTTACAAAGGCTCAATATCTGCACCCTTCCAGATACAACAGATATCTAGTTGAAAACAATGCCAATGTAACAGCAGCATCTCCACCAAATACATATGCGGGGATCTGGGGCTGAGAAATTAAAATTGGTGTCATATCTAGAACCATTATTGACATTGCTCATAAAACTGGATATGCTTGAAAATTTGCTGATGCCTAACAATGCACGATGGATAGGTCTCGTTGGTCCTAATAATGAAACGTTACTTGATAGCCCCGAAGGTATACTAACATAAAACCTCGCGTTTTCTTCTTGTGGGGCTTCGTCTTTGTCTCAGCAATGCGTTGGCTTGAGATTTGATGGAGATGGGAGAATGGATTATTAAAGATTTAGCTTCTGTTGCAGGAGACTTTCTAATGCGAGCATGGAAAGAAATAAAATACTGACTATCGTAGTATATTAAGTCTGGTTCATCTCGGAAATCCATGAATCGTTTTTATTGCAACTCGCGGCAGTACTTCGTCGTGGTAATATTAACTCTTTAAATTTTACTTGCAGTCTTTTTAAAATATGCTAAAACCGATTGGAGAGATTACCTTATTTGCATTATAAAATTCATCTTCACACCACAAAGTTAAGAATAAAATTATTGAAAAAATGTACAATCTTTTCCGGACACGGTATAATGGCAGTTTCCGACAATTCCCTTGGTAATTTTTTACTAATACGAAATTTGCATTTATTTATGGCATACTTCATCGCCTAAAAGAAAACAAACTTATTGATTTTTCAAAGTATCTGTTAAAAGTGAAGTGTGATCGATTCAAGAAATTTTGAATGAAATTCTTGCCAAGAAGCGATTCGAGATGATCATAAATCGAGTTTGGTGGATGGTATCACTTTCCAAGTTGTCAGAGTATATCTAATGGCCTCTTTCTTCCATAAATTAGGGCAGTTGGGCGATAAATTTATTTTCCACGTATCATTTAAGACACTTATCTTGAAGCATTGTGCAAGATATGACGTAGGTACTCATAAATGGATGGTGGCATTGTGGCGATATTTGCAATGTCGTACAAGTTCAAGTTATTTAGCTTCTATCCCCAACCCAATAATTTTTCATTTTTGTATCTTCCTCTTTAGCTAGCTCAATCCTTATAGGCAATACGACGCACTGACGGTCAACTAAAACTAAACAGCGACCTCGACCTACAAAATTAATAACCCCTAACACAACAAAGGTGACGAAGTTAGACTCGCTGACGAAGACGCTCAATTTTAAGGTTTATTATTGTTTATTTTATTCGGCGGAAATTACATTCTCGTTTTTCCTGTTGAGATAAAGAAAACTTCGATAATGATGTCGATAACGACATTGTCTTCGCGACTAGAAAAATTATCTATAAGAATGCAAGCAATACGCTGAGCAGTTAGTTACCACATGTCAAGGCGACTGAATTATCATGTCACAGCAAGAAAAATTTCAAAATGCATCGTATGTATTTTTAAAAACAATTCACTGAGCGTGAATTCAATGCACTTATTTCTATTGGTAAGATTACTTTTTACAACACCGGGAAAAAACCATAAAACGTTACAAATAACGCTACTAAAAATGTAATTAATTCGATTTTATTGCATATCACAGGACCGAATCGAATCGTCAACATGATCTGATTTTAATTTTATAATTAACAATACACAGAATTTAGAGCCAAAGACTAAGATTGCACATAAATTAAATCCGTTTTTACAAGCCGTTGTGTGTCGAGAATACAATTTCATTTAAAAAGTAACATAAAACGTGCAGCTTTGGTTAATTTCAAACGTTTAACTAATGAATTACGTCGACTTTGATAAACCCCGTGCAACCTTTGATTTAAATTTAAAACAACAAATTTTTTGCACTGATACGAGGAACAATCAGTAAGTCGCGAATGGAAATTTTTAAAACAAATTGGATGATCCAATAACAGCAAACTGGTTTTGTTTGCAGCAAAACCAAAATATGTTTTGAGAGAACGAATGGCGGAAACCTTCACCTAACCGTATTTTGTATTCACCACGTCAATAACTAAAGAGGGATCCTCACGAACCTCAACCTTGAGAAATTTATAAACTCTCATAGCTGTTACAAACTTCATATATCATTTAAAAAATTAGCAGAGTTGATGGTTTCATCATAAAATAATAACAAAATAAAATAATAAAACAATAGCCTGTTGTAAATCTTCCATCGGTATTCTCATCTCAAGGAAAAAATAGTTCTGCCATTATAATTCTCATATTATTGAAATTTTTTCGATATCTGTTAAGTTATAGCAATAAAAATGTAACATCTACATTTCCGTTTAAACAAAAATCAAGATTTGATTGTTGTTATATGTTATAATTGAAAATGCATGATATTGGCATTGCAGTGCAAAACGAATTGTTTAATTTTTCCTATTATCAAATAGACATTTGCAACTTTGACTAAACTGTTAAGTAGAAAATTGAATGCAGATTCAGATGATACCGCACTTTTTATGATATTTGTTTTTTACTCGAAGTTATAGTGGCAGCGAAATGTATTGAGTTTCCCATAAGAAATTTACGTGAAAATTCCTCTTAATAACTAACTACACACCGCACTTCTTCACCTTCCACAACTAGGTATCCACAACACATCTACTTTCTGGTGTTGTCTCTAAATATGCTCAAATTTGAAGCAACTTTAAAAGGGTATCGCAAAAACCAATTTTAACGAACATAGGTGAAATGGTAAATACACATACGAAAACAATTCCGTTTTTCGGTTCCTAACGACAAGTTCAAGCGAAGACTTACTGTAATATGTGTACTCGAGGATAATACAATGGAACAGCACGCGCATTTTGTGGAATAAAAGGGAAAGAAATGATCCGAGCTGACAGAAAGATAACGATCGACGCTGTGGTTAGATTTCTTATAACTCACAATCCTCACAATTTGTGTGCGGTGAGTATCCAGCGAAGTGAGAGAGGCAACAAAATAATTTTATGCTCCAAGTGCACAAATGTCGAAAATATTGAAATATTTCATATACATTTTTTGAGCAATTGTGACCTACTTAATGGCTTTCCCTCGAAATTACATTTTTAATTTTAAACTTAAAATTAAATTGTTATTTCAAACATATGGTTATTCGTGAGTTTTGCATTTTTTTTAATCAAATTTATCAATAACTTTATTTGGAACTTAAAACTAGATTTCTTGGAAAGTCATGTGTGTCGGCGCTAACACTCTTGTGCTATCAATGAGGATCCAGCAAGATGGGAGGACAGCAGCCATGCATGATATACGCTATTAGATATAGTTTTAGTTCTAAATAAATTTATTGATAAAAGTCAATGATGGCCAAGCTAAATAGGATAAAAAGTGAAAACCTCCCTGAGACACCCTGTACGTACAGAACTAATATCAACGTTTTCGCCCACATGCATGTTTATGACCAGTCCCCTATCAAAAACCCATAATGTAATTAAACGAGTCGATATTTATCAAGTCAAGCAGTCTTTAATTGCGGTGGTAAATTAGCCCCGAACTGTAAAAGTACCGCCGAGATAAAAATCGCTCCGAATTACGCAGTAGTCCCCTTCTTTAAAACAAAAAACAAAGTCGTTCAGATGTTATTACATTACGGGGTTATTTTGTCTTCTCCGGCCCATTCGAATCTACTCAACTTTAATTAAACCATGCCATTACTTTCACCTCTTACGACGTTAACTTAAAGTGACGTATAACATGTTCGTCACCGAAACGTGGACACAGATCGAGTCCGGTCGCATTAAATTCGCCGATTTTTCTTATTTTTTTCCTAGCACGATGAATTCCCGTCTAAAACAACCCCCGAATCAATCGCGAGGCGTCCTTATTGCGACCATTTATAAACTGAATTGATACAGTTAGGTTATAAACAAGAACAAATAACTCATATAACGTCAATGTGTGCACGTGTCTTGTAAACGCGACAGGACCGTATCTGAAATATTGAACACAAAAAACGCATTACGCAGCGCGGGGGAAATAGGGGTTCTAATTATAGAAAGTAAAACGTGACTCCAGGTGCTACTACAAATAATTTTAAGACTTGGAACGAACCCCTCATGCAACGGAACTGCTAAATCTTCTATTTTTAAAACCCGCGTGGAGATTGCGTTAAGGCTTCATCCGAAGAAACACAGAATTAGTAAAATTGATTAAAAGCCACAAGAGCGTTTTGCCAGACGTGGAAATTCGTTAAGAGGTGGATAATGGAGGGTGGATTGGAGACGCCGAAATCGATAAATGAAAATCAACGAATGATACAAATCGACCGATGAATTATACGCCAGGAATTTCGTTCGGTATTATTAACACTTACGAACGATCTAGTAATTTAAATGTCAACGTTTTTTCTCGGAACGTAACTTACTGAACCAATTCGACCGCACTCACGTGACAATTACACATTTCGCACTGAAATAAGAAATGATCGTTGCCCTTAAAAACGAAGGGTGCAAACAAGTCTCGAAAAATTGAAACTTAACGTTGGGGAATGAAATTTTTTGAAATAAAAAAATCAGGTTTGAATTCAGGTTCGAACTTGGGTTACAACTATTATGAAAACAGTCTAAGGTACCCGCCACATATACCGGCGCCGGCACGGTTTGTGACATTTTTATTATGATTTGTGTGAGTATTTGGGGGCAGTTTTCTGAAACAGCATTCAAGAGGACAGCCGACCAGCGACAAATCATAATAAAAATGTCACAAACCGTGCCGGCGCCGGTATATGTGCCGGGTACCTAATGTGAAGGAACAGGTAAGAAATACCAAGAAGTCGTTAAGCGTTTATTTTTAGTCCGGACCTGATAATCCGAGATAACTGTGGCGTCTGATTTACAACCCCCCATATATCATTCGGTCATTATTTGCCAGTAGGTAAATTGACAACTCTAAGCTATTTAAAGTTGTAGATTTTTGTTGGAAGTTTTAGTGGTATTATTATTAATCGAATTTTAGGTTAAAACGCGTTTAAAAAATTTTAACAATTTAATATTGGAGAGCAATTTTAGGGGTGGCCATTAACTTTCTCGACGGTCTTATCGTGGCACAAGTTAGCAACGCCAAAACCATCCATTCAGATAAACCTGACACCCCTATAGTACTGTATTAAAATGGACTTTTTCGCTGGTGACAGTAAAGTAACTATGAGTGCCGTCTGTCGTGCAATAATATTCATTCTGTAGATGTAGTAGCTTGGTAAGAGTGAAGTTATGTTAAGTGTATATATAAATAGCCAATTGCGTATACATACTGTATGTATATGCAATCAATTGCGTATGTATACTATATGTATAAATAGCCAATTGCGTATACATACTGCATGTATAAATAGCCAATTACGTATACATACTGCTCGTATAAATAGCCAATTGTGTATACATAATGTATGTATAAATATCACCGTTTCCCGCTGTTTTGCTAGAATCGGTGCTGTTGTGGTTTATCACACTTCCAGCATAATTGAAGAAAATTAAAATAAAAACTGTGTATCTTCATTGCTATTTAAATTAAATTCCTTAAACCACCAAGTTTAGTAGACAGGGCAATTACATATCTTTAATGATGTATACAGAGCGTTCACGAAAAAAACGCTACAGCTCCTAGCAGTTTTATTGTAAATTGTGTACTATAAAATGTCTAAATGTTGGTTGATTCGTTTCAGCAATAAACGATTCAATTGGAAGCGCCTGCCCGAGTCAGGTCAGTCTCAGTTGTTGTAGTGCACTTTAAAAAGTGAAAAATTTATCATTAAAAAATAATAATACCACCAGTTTATGGTCCATGACATAAACAAAATTTGAAGCTAATAATTTAATATTTTAGATCAATTTTGGGGGTAACAGTTAACGTACGAGGACCCTGTACAATAGCGCAGTTTGCACCACAAAATTAAATCAAAAAGCGAAAACAGTGCTAAAATGAAATTAAAACGTTAGAACCGTTTAATGATTAAAAAACGATAGTGACTGACCTCAATAATTCAGGTATTTTTTTGAATGAATAAAAATGGGTTCATCAAGAGGCACAATGAACTGAATTTTTTTGTTTTTTTAGTTGGCCTCTTTTACTAGGTATTGGGTCAATCGATTTGCAACGAAAGTTCTTGTGGATATTTCAGAGCCTGTCGATTTCTCGACAGACAGAAAAAATTGTTCCAATAATCATCAATTATGAGCAGAACACGTGAATGCGTGTGTCGTTCGATAATGTGCAGGTATTGTGTCGAGCGTCCAACTTTCACGTTGCAAGGTCTAAAAAAATTAATGGAATAGAAATATTAAATAGTAGGGAAAGCGTCAACGATTACACGCTATACTATCCACCGTAAAAATGTACGACCCGATTAAATATTCGTGTTTTTTTACATCGACATTAAAATTCCGCGCGCATTGGATTCGAGTTAAGTTGGGTGGACGTCACATGTGAGGTGTAGTAGAAAAATTCCGCGCGCGAAAAGATACAGCGGCCGTGACTTTTTCCGACACAGAGTGTAATTGGGTCAATTAGAAAAGCGCGCTCGTATGTTAATAAAATATTTCTACGACAATTGCAGCATCGCAGGCTCGGGATTTTTTTCCTCTTTACTCATTCATAAAGCGCGCTGAAATGGCCCTGGCCCGTAACCGTAAACAAACCAGGGGTGGACTTTTTGGGACAAGTGGAAACAATTCAAGTTCACTTATTCTAAAGATAGCAGTTTCCGTACGGAGGCTTGTGTATGCAGCCACATGACCGACTTGATAAGCGATATTCAGAGCGCCGACCTACAAAAATATATTACAAATTGCTTACTTTTTCTAGTCTCTCGAATGGTTAATCCACTAAATTTACGTCCTATTTATCAACAATCACTAGTGATCAATGTTGCACACTGTACGGAACGCTCATCCCCGCATTATTAAATGTAAATAAATCGCTGAAACTGGGGGCAAGAATTGTGTACGTCCATCCGAAACACGTTTGCACGACCGACTGAATTTCCTGCGCACGAAAGTTGCGCGACCCGCTCCGGAGTAATGGTGGATCGACTTGCGCACAAACGCGCAGCGCGTTCGCGACTTACAAAATGTCAACATTAGTATTTTAATCTATCGGATGCAATCGTTATCGCGCGCTGTTGATCAACAAAGGTTAATGCAAGCACACACGCGTTTCATTAGGCTGATTAGTCGCGACCTTATTCTTTCCTGCAGGGAGCGACGTTTCAGCGCCACTGAGTACCTAGGATTGAGTCATCGCCGGAATTATTTCGGGCGCTGCACTTCTGGGAAATGCGGCGGTTCGGATTCTTTTTCCTTTGGATTTGTCCGCACGCCAAGATATCTTAAATATAAGTCAGGATGGCAAACGTGTGTTTGCAGGTCGCAAGTCCACAGAACGTGGGCGTGGGTTAGACACGAAACCCACTCTCGCGACGACTGATTTTTTGCTTTTCTGTACAAGTTGATTGTCTAGTTTTTTAAACGTTGGACCGACTGACCTTGAGTACGACCAAATGTGTACATACCGACGAACGGGGTTATTTGGAACATGTTTTTCAGCCGTTTTACGTAATTCGACTTTGTAAAATAAATAGTTGTTTGAAAGAAGCTTGTGGGGAATCGGAAGATGGTTATCACTGTGAAAAATACTGTTGAAGGAGATACTTGAGACGTACGCACGATGTGCTGAGTTAGGGTCGTAAATATAAAAGCTTATAAAAAAATCTAAAAAAGTGTGAAGAATGCCATAAATTTCGGTTTTGAATGCTTTACAGATGAGAAATAAATAAGTTGTCCATTAACCAATTACTTTTATGTGGGCAATAAAAACGAATACAACATGTGACTGGTCAACAATTAGCAGTAATATATTCATGAAAGCAGGGACGTTATTTATTTGTGGAATAGATGCCTAAAATGGAATGACACGTTTGCAGTCATTTACCGTAGCAAAATTTAGCTACAATAAAACGTAAGGTAAAGGCACTTAACAGCTCGCACTTAAGGCGATTTCACCTATTTAAATCTAGATTCTCCGAATGTGGTGCTTTCTAAACGTCGGAGGCCCTGGTAAAACCATAAAACCAAAGCAACGAATTAAAAAATAAATGAAAATCGCATAAAAACACACCGCATAAAAAAAGACCTGGGATGCTCGCGAAATTAGGCCTTCCAGCAAAGAAAATAATATCAAAAAGTCATTTATTATAGTAATTATTATACTTGTTGTATGTAATGCAAATAAGACGATTCGTACATTTTCGAGTTACCATGATTTTAGTACATCTAATTATAATTTGTCTATATTTTACTCAGCGTATGGTAATTTTTATGCAACATAAAGTTGAATAAGTAACCGATTTGTTATTCACATTGATTTTGCTTTAAAGGGTACTACATTTATAATGGTCAACTGTAAACCGTCAAAGGCTGAGTTTTATGATTTATTTTTACTGATTGGCAACTAAAATAATATAAATGAACACGAAATTATTTAATCGAAACATATATTAATTCTTTCATCAGAAATTTAAATAAAAACAATTGTTTTGACAATTCCTAATTTCTAAAAATTGTCTATTTATACATCAAAAGATTAGAAACTATTAAAAATCTTCTTGTAGGGAGCACAGCTAAAATAAATAGATATGTAAAATATTGTTGTGAATAATTTTAAGAGAAAATGATTGTTTAGTCACCATAATTATTGCAAGTAACGGGCTAAAATGTTTTCACTATGATTTGGACAATTAAAAACCTCTCAAAGTCATGACAAAAAAAATATAAGTTGCTATTTCAATAACAAAATATCATTATTTTAGAAGATGTGAAATTAAACTTAAAAATAAACTTGTTTTTTATATGTATCTACGATATAGAAAGTGTCCCAGAAATAATGTCATTAATTTTAACCAGTGATAGAACTCTTCAAATCCAAGAACTTTTTAAAATAACTTTTTGGTGTAAACATTTTGATTAACAAGTTAAAATTGTTGACAGATTTGACTCTTATTTCCTATTGCCTATTTCTTATTGCCTATGGATAATAATGCTGAATGTTAAACACCAATAAGCGTAGATCAAAAAAACAATGCAAGAAAACATTCCCTGCTTTTTAGTTCTATCGACGCAACAACTCATTAATTTGACCGTTGCTGTTATTGTAAAGTTCTGGAATGCAAATTGAAAAATGCTATGGTAATACATAAATGAAATAATTTGAGTCCTTGTCAAAGTTTTACTACCAAAAATGGTATGTTCAAAATAATTGTTACAAGCATTTACAAGTCACAATAACAAAGACTAGATGTGCGGCGGGTGGTTTAAATAAGTGAGTAAAAAAATTATTTATTATAAAACGCACATACTTTGAATATCCAATGAAAGAAAGAACAATATGAAGCAGGACAAGAAACATACTAACAAAACGTAGATAATTTTTTATGTAGTCAGCAAAAACTAATATTCACAATCACCGTCAGTGATTTATCAAATCAAGTCGGCTCGTCAATTTCAGGGAGGGTAAAGTGCCAAAACAAAATTGCGATTTCGAAAAAATGGTACATAGAAAAAATGTTTTTTTGAGGAGTTCTACTACGGGTTAAAATTAATGACATTATTTCCGGGACACGTTGTATATACAGTGAACGCCAGCCAAATGGAATAAATTCATTATCTCAATAAATTATTGTGCATATTGAGAAAAATCCCGAAACACATCATTTTTAGTCTATCACATGATATCCTGTGAGTGAAAATTTCATCCCTAATTTCAACCCCCTTCGAGTGAAGTTGCAACCCCCCAATTTTTAAATGGGAAGAGGGTGCCTGTGATACCTCATTTGAAAGGGCTCTTCATGCTCTATTCAAAAATGCTGTGGTTTAAAATTTTATTTCAAAAATGAAGAAAAAAAAAATTAATAGCGTATCGTTCTTAGTAATGTAATAGAATAAAAAATATATCAATCAGCGCTTTAAACTAAACTAACACTGTCAACTAACGAAAAATGTTGATAATTTTTTATGTCACTTTCGGAACATTTCAATTGTTTTTGCTTGCCTTCTCAGTATCAAGAACCAAACGCTATTAGTTTTTGATTTTTTAGTGTGTCGTAATGAATTTCGTTAAACAGATTAATTTGTGTTTACTCCTCATTTTTGCAATAAAATTTTAAACCATAGCATTTTTGTATAGAGTATGAAGAGACCTTTCAAATGAGCTCCCTCTTCCCATTTAAAAATTTAGGGGTTGCAACTGTCACTCAAAGGGGGTTGAGGTTAGGGATGAAATTTTCACTTTACGGGATATCATGTGATAGACTAAAAATTACGTGTTTCGGAATTTTTCTTCAATATGTGCAATAATTAAGATAATAAATTTATTCCAGTTGGCTGGCGCTCCCTGTATACACAAAAAATAACGAATAAACATAAAAACAAACCATTATTGATATTCTAATTTTAAAATTTCTGATAAATAGTAGGAAAAATAGAAAGTTGTTAATTTTTCTTTCATCTTCTTATTGAAAAAATGATTGTGCGAAATTTTTTGATAAATCAACCCTTTTGGCATCCATGCAATAAAATAACAAAAGTCTTTACCAGTCACATGTAATCGACCCTGAAAATAATAATTGTGCGTCCATTTCAATAGAAACTGTCCCGATTTAAATTCCTTATAAATCAATTTCTTTGATAAATATGTCCCAATTTCATCAAATTTCGCTTTTCACGATCAGTATGATTGAGAGAAAGGAAACCAACGTACGAAAAAAATTCCAAAAGCTGTAATTAGTCTAAAATTTTCTTATATTGGAATATTAAGAGTAAAAGTAATGTATAGGCCGAATTGCCTGGCTGTTTCTCTTTTTGCTTAGATTCTCCAAATGAGACACCTTTTCTGATTGTATGATTTATTAATACTATATACACAATAAAGCTAAATTATGCACTAGTGTTTTTATGATGTTGAAACTTTGAGCTATTGTAAGTAACTGACTTAAATGTTTTCTATGGACCTTAAGGGTAATTTTGGGAGAGGGACACTTCAGGTACTTTTAGAACCCGAAGCACATGTGCGCGTCCATGCCGCCCGCCTTGAAAGGGTTGACCTCTTTCAAAGAATGAAAGTCATTGCGTGATTTTTGTTCATTAATTGTCATTAATTGGTAACACACACACCTTTGACACTGCGCGTTTTGTTGTGGTCTTTCCAGTCGTCACCGTTACTACCCTCACTACCCCGTCACTGCCTTTGTGCACTGTTAACACTCTGGCTAACTGCCATTTTAGCGGTGGTAGATTGTCGTCGCGGAGGATCACTAGTGTGCCGGTTCTGATGTCATCCTGTGGGCGTTTATTCCATTTTGAACGCTGCTGTAGAGATGACAGGTATTCCCTTGACCATCGCTTCCAAAAGTGTTGTAGAAGTTGCTGTACTCGTTGGAACCGCGATAGTTTGTTCATTTGGATGTCCGTTATCGAAGCTTCTGGCGGTGAGTGGAGCGATTCACCGATCAGAAAGTGCGCGGGTGTTAATGGATTAAGGTCGTTAGGGTCATTGGAAAGCGGTGTGAGAGGTCGTGAGTTCATGCAAGCTTCGATTTGCGCAAGCAGGGTGGCCATTTCCTCAAACGTTAACGCGCTTTCGCTTGCTACTCTTTTTATGTGGCCCTTGGCCGACTTAATTCCACTTTCCCATAATCCCCCAAAGTGGGGTGATCTTGCGGGTATGAAATGCCAATTTATTGCGTTTGAATTTAAAAATCCCTGAAATTTATTTGGCTGCTCGGTGTTGCCGAGTAGCTTTGCTACCTTGATTAATTCTCGATCAGCACCAACAAACGTTGTGGCGTTGTCCGAATAAACGTGGCTACATATGCCGCGTCGGGCTATAAAACGTTTGAGCGCGGCTAGAAATGCATCTGTTGTTAGGCTGCTTACCACTTCTAAATGCACAGCCTTAGTTGCAAAACAAACAAACAAACATAAATACGCCTTGACTATTCGGGATCGTCGTGTGTTGCCTTCCTTTAGGCTGAAGGGATCCGCATAATCTACGCCTGAAATTGAAAATGGGCGCGATGGCGTTACGCGATGTTCGGGCAATTCACCCATTTGAGGTTGTACGTTTACCGGTCGCACTCTAAAGCATTTTATGCATTTGCGTATGAGTTGTCGGATTGTGCTACGTCCGGACATGGGCCAACATTTTAGTCGTAATTTGTTTAATACGCCTTGAGCTCCCGAATGCAATGAATTTATGTGTTCATATGTGATGATTAATTTGGTTAATGTATGATGTGGTGGAAGCAATAACGGATGTTTTTGATTGAATGTAGACTGCGAATGTTTCAATCGACCTCCTACTCTTATACATTTGTTACAATCTAAGAACGGGCTAAGAGTCAGTAGACGACTATTTTGTTTGATTGGTCGCCCTGCCGTGAGATCGGTGATTTCTTGTGCGAACGTCTGTAACTGCGCTAAACGTATAAGGTTCAGGGTAGCACCTTCTAGTTCGTCTACTGTCAGTGGTCCGACCGTCCGTGTGTCATGCTCGTTTCGTATATTTTTTATGAATCGGTTGCAGTATGCGACCACTCGTTGTAGTTTTGTATAGGATGAGTACCTTTCAAAGAGTGCCGTTGCAAATTCATTATTTATTGTCGACGCACAACAGATGGGTTTGCGTAGTTCAAGTATGTCTTGTGTTGGAATTGTCATTTGTGTAATGGGCCAGTCAGTCATGTCAAGTGTCAACCAACTTGGGCCATGCCACCACAAATCTGAGTTTGCTAATATTTCGGCACCAGCGCCGCGAGATAGCAGGTCTGCGGGATTGCATTTAGTGCTTACATGCTTCCACATTGCTGCGTCTGTTAGCTCTTGGATCTCTGTGATGCGGTTTGCCACGAATGTTTTATGGTGGCTTGATACCGATGTGATCCAAGACAAGACTATTGATGAGTCTGTCCAGTAATGACTGGAATGTAATTGAATATTTAAGATTTTTGCAACTTTGTTCGTTAATTTTGCTAATAACAACGCTGCACAGAGCTCTAGACGCGGCAAGGAAATGGTTTTCAAGGGTGCGACTCGCGATTTAGCGCACAGTAATTTTGCGGTGTGATTGTTGTGACTGTCGCTGGTTCGCAAATAAATGCTTGCACCGTATGCAGTTTGTGATGCGTCTGAAAAGCCGTGCAGTTGTATGCATGCATGATTTGTGCTGAGCACGTGTCTCGGAATTGTGATTTGATTCACTGAATTGAGTTGTATGAGCCACTGCGACCATGTAGTATGGATGCTGAGTGGGACTGATTCATCCCAACTTAATTTCAGTTGCCACAGGGATTGCATTATAATTTTCGCGGTTATTATAATTGGACCGAGCAGGCCTAAGGGGTCAAAAATTTGTGCAACGCTTGACAGTATCGTTCTTTTCGTAATGCGATGTTTTTCTTGAACTGGCGCAATTGCGTAATGAAAGGAGTCTGAATTCGTGTTCCATTGTAGCCCAAGGGTCTTTACGCTTTGTGGATTATCATGATTTAATCCGATATTGACTGTGGCTATGCTTGGGAATGACTGTACATTCGAGGACCATTTGCTTAATTGAAAACCTCCTAACTTTAATAACGTTGTTACCTCGTTGCGAATTTGTTTTAGATCAGCAATGTTATCTGCACCGGTTAACAAGTCATCAACATAAAAGTCGCGCTGAACGATCTTGGAACCGATGGGAAATTGATTCTGTTCTAAAACTGCTAATTGGTTCAATGTTTTGACCGCGAGGTATGGTGCCGATGCGGTTCCGTAGGTTACTGTTGTTAATTCGTACGTTTGAACAGGGTCACATGTATTTTCGCGCCATAAGATGCGTTGCAATTGCGTTTGGTGCGAGTTAACTAGTACTTGTCGGTACATCTTAGTAATGTCAGCAGTGAATGCATACTGATGAGTGCGAAATCGTGTGACAATTGAAAAGAGGTCTTGTTGGATTGTCGGACCCACCATGAGAGTGTCGTTTAACGAAACGCCGTTTGACGATTTGCATGAACCGTCGAATACTGCACGCACCTTTGTTGTGACGCTGCTTTCTTTGACGACCGCGTGATGCGGCATATAAAAACTTGAAGAGTTGCGAATGTGACATTCAGCGTCTGGAATTAATTTCATGTGGCCTAATTCCAGATACTCTTTCATAAAATTGATGTATTGATGACGTAACTGTACGTCTCGCGATAACCGCTTTTCTAGGGAATGCAAGCGTTTTAACGCTATTGACTTAGATTCGCCCAGTGAGGGCGCATCTATTTTTATTGGCAACGTCACGACAAATCTACCGTCTTCCTTACGTGTGTATGTTTGCGTGAACTGTTGCTCACACGTTTTCTCTTCTGGGCTAAATGTATTGTTTTTGTGGCATTGCTCAATCTCCCAAAATTTGGTGAGGTTACTGTCAATGTCTGTCATTGATAGATGACATGCCGATACTGATGAGGGTGGAAGTGATTTGTTAACAGAACCGCTTAAAACCCAACCGAGTTGTGTTTTTTGGAGAATTGGCAGATGTTTCCCTAGTTTGATTTGCCCTATGCACAGAATGTCCCAAAAGTGTTCGGCGCCAATTAAAGCGTCGATGTCTGAGGAGATGTTAAAATCGGGGTCAGCTAATCGTAAGTTCGTCGGTATGTGAATTGATGACTTGTCAAATGTGACAGTTGGTAATCTGTCTGTTATTCTGTCTATGACTAAACATTCGATAGATGCTTGGAATCGGTTAAAACGCGATTTCATGACTGCCTGAATTGAATTTGTCGTCTGGATTTGTGACTGATTGATACCAGTCACTTGTATTTGTGTGTTTTTGTGTCTTATTCCTAAACGACTAGAAAATGATTTAGTTATAAAACATGATTGTGAGCCTGAATCAAGGAGGACTCTGCATTGCTGCGGATAGCCATTCATGTCAAACATGTCGACTACCGCCGTTGATAATAATACCTGAGATGCGACTGTAATTAAACATTGTTTTGCCACTGCAACCACCGTTGTGTCTGCACTGGTGCCTTGTGTTTGTTCATCAGTAGCCATCGACTTGTTAATGTGTAACATGCTATTGTGTCGTCGATTGCATTTTTTACAAGCGCCTGAAAAGCAGCGCGGGGCAAAATGACCTGCTCGAAAACAATTGGTGCACAAATTCAATCTTTTGACCTCGTTCATTCGAGCATCTGGAGAGAGTTTAATAAATGTGTCACATTGATACAAAGGATGGATGCCCTTGCACAAAGGACACATTGGTTTGTCGTTGATCCCTACATGCACCGCTGTTTTCCGATCTTTTTGGATTTGCTTGCTCGGAGCAATCGACTCGAGCATTTGACATTTAGCGTTCAAGAATTTTGACATTTCGTCCATAGTCGGGGTTTTGCCAAATGGTTTTGCAGTTTACCAGTCTCGTCTTGTTTTGACGTCTAATTTAGAGGTAATTAAATGAATTATCAAAGCGTCCCAATGTTCGGTTGGTTGTCCTAACGTCTTTAAAATGCGTAAGTTTTTTTGTAAGTTATCGGTCAACTGTCGTAAATCAGTGTGGGATTCCTTCGTCATTGTCTGCAATTCAAAGATGTTTTGCACGTGTTTTTGAACTATTAGGGGCTTGTTTTCGAAACGATCTTTTAGAAGCGTCCATGCCACTTGGTAATTTATTGCGGACACTTCTAGCGACTGAATGACCGCTGTTGCCTCGCCTTTCAAGGATGACCGTAAATAGTGGAACTTTTGAATGTCTGTTATTGCTGTGTTGTCATGTATAAGTGAGTTAAAAGTGTCGTAAAAATTTAACCACGTGTCGTATGACCCTGCGAATTCTGGCAACTTGATCGTTGGTAGCTTGATTTGGCTGCCGAGCGCGTCCGCGTTTGATTGAATTGATATTGGCGTCGATGATGTCGATCGTCCAATGACGTTTGCGGATTCGATTAATTTAGCGGCGCGTCCCGACGCCTCATAATATAAATTTTCAAACGCTACAGTCTCTTCTTCATGATCGTAATCTGCTTGCAGCGCCTCGAGACTGAGTTGGATTTCCTCAAAATCTTTTAAAAGTAACCTGACCCCCTCAAACCGTTGTTTGAGTACGGACACATCAACGTTTGTTTCATGTTCTGATAAATAATTGTTGAACCGCGTTAATTTTGCCTTAATGTGGCCGCGCTTGCGATTTAAAGTCGCGTATTGCTCATTAGAGTCTTGCATTATAAATGTGATTATTGTTTCCAAATGCGAAGCTTGCCGTTGGGAAAGGGTTTTATGACGGGATAAATTGAATTGTACTTACCCGCTGCACTTCTGAACGGTGCGTAGTTTGAACCCAAGCGACGTCGACTTCCAGATGTTTTCTTGATTTGATTGCGTTTTATTGCTCAGTAGCAATTGATTTGTTGATTTGTTTGTTGATTTAGTTGTCTAATTGCAATGACTTTGTTGATTCGTCGCTGTAGTGTCTGATTGCAATTGACAAGGTTGATATTCGACTCCGAAGGACCATGAAATGTATAGGCCGAATTGCCTGGCTGTTTCTCTTTTTGCTTAGATTCTCCAAATGAGACACCTTTTCTGATTGTATGATTTATTAATACTATATACACAATAAAGCTAAATTATGCACTAGTGTTTTTATGATGTTGAAACTTTGAGCTATTGTAAGTAACTGACTTAAATGTTTTCTATGGACCTTAAGGGTAATTTTGGGAGAGGGACACTTCAGGTACTTTTAGAACCCGAAGCACATGTGCGCGTCCAAGTAATGATAAAGATATGGGTTTTCAATTTTTTTTTTTCGCAAAAGATATTGTCATTGCACAGTCGTCTCCGCAAAATCCACCCTGTTCTTCTCGCTCGTTAAATTCTTTTTTGTTAGGTCTCTAAGTATTCTACTGTAGAGTCGGCCAATTGAAGTTGTTATTGATGTGCCTTTGTAATTCTGGTAGTCGTCCTTACTTTATTTTTTGTGGATTAAAATAATGTGTCCTTCCTTTCATTTTCGTGGTTTCTTTAAAAACAATGTCTGAGAACCGCCTTTGCGTTCAAAATAATGTGTTAGGAAATTTTGTTGAAGATGAATTGAAAACGAATAACGCATCGAATTCAATATCTTGACTCCCTAAAAGTTTCAGCATACAATTTGGAACATACAACCCTAATGATTTTTTCTTGTTTCCAAAAATCACGTTTCTTCATTAGATGAGTCAGTGACGAAATATCTGAAGTATCTGAGGAAGGTTTGTTCATCTACTGAAAGGACTGTCGTCAGCAAATGTAAAAATGCATGATGTTATGGATTGATTGTATTCAATCAAAGTTAATTTATTTACAATGATATATGCAGTACCGGTATGAAGCGTTTGTTCTTTCCCGGAATATCCAGGTAGAAATCTGGCGACAATTGAAAGGTTTGACTCCAACTCTACGGTCCGGATATTTGGAATAATGGCTTGTCCGACACAATGGCTAAGTGGAATTTTGATGTTCTAAACATTTTCAGTGTTGCACATGCACAAAATGTAGAATGGTCCATTATCTAGCAATTTTGAGATCCAACCTGTCTGCAGTAGTTGAAAAATTCTGAAAATTGGAACTAACATTCTTCACTTACCAAACTACAAAATGAATTCTTTTTTTTTCTAGTTAAATCGGTGTGAAAATTGACTTTGACAACCGATTTATTGTCAAACTATTAAAGCTATTAAGAATTTTAGTTTATACTGCGGTAATGGTAGATTACGAACATCAAAATTATTTCAAAGCATTCAGAAAAGTGTGTATTTTCATCTTTCATTTTTATTTCAAGTGTTGGCAGTTACTTATCATTAGTAATACAACGAGTGCATTCTATGTTATCGATAATTATGCTTAGGTTAATCTTGAATGCGTGTTAGGTATGAAAACTGCACGAGTGCGTAGCACGAGTGCGGTTGTCTTCTTAACATGCATGAAAGATTAATCTAAGCAAAACTATCTGAGCACATGAAATGCCCGAGATGCATTTTGAAGATAATTGCACAAGAAAATAACAGAATTGTCCATTTACAAAGTTGGCTGGTGACAAGAAAAAAATTTGACGTTTCAACGAAGCACATCCATAAAATGAGTGCGCGGTTTGGTGCTGTTTTAGCAAGCAAAATACAACTTGTAATGTCTGAACTGGTTGATAAACGAAGATGCCATTCCTCAGAAGACCAAGAGGTCGGGAAAATATATTTGGCGACAGTTTGAAGCGTTTTAGAAAAAGCTGTCAAAATGACAACCTGTAAATCGACAACGCAAAATCGATAATTCACCAGTAGCCATAGTCAGGCGAAAATTATCGCTGTAATCAGATACCGATTGGTTTATTTTTCGAAATTCAACAAATATTGTTGGTTGACAAACGTCATATGACGTTCGTGTGAAATTATCACTTGTAATACCACTTGAGGTTAAATTATTTCAGGAAATTTTTTCGAAGGTATGAATATTTTGAAAATTATTCCGAGCCGCAGGCAAGGGATAATTTTCTTTAAATATTCATAGCCGAGAAAAAATTTCCGGATTTTAATTTAACGTCGAGTGGTATTCGGTAAGAAAATTTTGCACCTTTTTGCGATTTAATTTATGTATTGACATATTATCTATAAAGGTCACTCAACGCTATAAATAACACGATATTTTTATTGCAAGTTTATGGGAAGCGTTGAATGGCATTTAATGTCAAATGGTATCGTTTATTCTGGTTACATGTACTTAACGTAAGTATTAGTGACAGTAATTATGACGTCAAAAAATTTCCACTAAAATTCACTCCAGGGTCCTACCCAATCGGAAAAAATTTCCGAAAAAATACCGGCGTTGCCTTGGTAGCGGTTCAAAAGAAAGGCTTCTGATTGGTTGAACAGGCTGGTGAAAAATTTTCTTTTTAATTCTTTAATTTAATTCAATTTCGTCGCCAATGTTATTGAAAACAAATTATTCGTTTATAAAAAATGTCACAGCAAACTTTTTATCTGTTATTTATCCAATGTGATTGATATTTCACTTGCACGGTGCTCGCTCATTTTAAAATTGATCTAAAATATTAAAATTTAGCTAACATTCAGTGAGTGCTTGTCAAAGAAAAAATCTATAAAGAATAAGTTGACGGTACTTTTATTGCTTTAACTTGTTTCGCAAATACACAATTTCCATTTGAACGTAATTTCCAAAAATTCCAATTGGTGCCATACCTACGTAGTTCTTTGTTGGACGACCATTTCAAACCTGCAAGAAAACAAACTCCGACGGGTCCGTAAAATCGCAAAGAAATATTATAATTTGTTTA
This sequence comes from Dascillus cervinus, assembly GCA_949768715.1. NCBI lineage: Eukaryota > Metazoa > Arthropoda > Insecta > Coleoptera > Dascillidae > Dascillus > Dascillus cervinus. The sequence continues at coordinate 12,477,508 of OX458319.1, read as the reverse complement.
TGAAGATATTTTAATGGGGTTGCTTGTAGTTGCATGGCATTCTTTCAAACATGTTCTGTCCAATGCTCGTTTCTTTAGTTCAGGGTAGTTGGTGCAGTTTGGGCCACGGGTTATTTAAAAGAGGTCCTTGGGAGATTTCCAGGAATTACGATTTCTTTTAGACTTGTTTGCTTTGGAGAATTGCTTCATCATTCATCATGTCTGTCAAAGTGTTCGACCATTGTGATATCCTTAAAAAATGTCGATTTTTTCCGTTAGTTAACTTTCAGTTTTAAGAAATTAATTTCTTTCTTCTGGTGAAATTTGATTTGAATAAGAACCGCGGGTGCAAATTATGCACCTACTTTATCTTCCAATCCTTGAAATATTCATAAAATCAATAGTTACGCAAATTAGATGTGTACATCACTTCACAAAGACCAATAGCGACACATTACGAGAGGAAACAAAGAAGGTTAGTTATTATACGACAGTATTTGTCCTTATATTGTCCTACATACTGTTAACATTCCCTTGCAAATGAAGTTTGAAGTAACGGCACTTCCCGCATTAAGTTCTAACCTGACCCATTTATCACAACTTTAGTACTTTACAAAGCGTTTTAATAAGTCAAAAATATACAATAACAGCAAAACCAGCATAATAATAAAAAAATAAAAGAAAGAAGAAGAAAAAAGGAAGATTATTTATTTTATAAAATAATGTTTTGTTAAATTTTTACAAAGCTGTTGTTTTTTTATGTAAAACTGGGAAAAGCATTAAAAGTATAAAAAGAATTGGATTCATAATATCAAGGTAAATGGTTTTTACAAAAACCGATAATTAAGGAAATTTCCAGTTACGAAAATTTTAAGGTCAAAAGTAAATCGATAATGTACGAATCATTAATGGCACCAAAAATGTCCTATTTATAAACTCATTCATACACTCGATTAATGTTTTCATGGGAGTAGTGTAACCACGACAAAGGCTGACATAAATAAATAGGTGAATAGTACCTAATTAGTAGATTAGAAAAATAACAAAAAACGTTCAACAATCCAACATTTTAGTTTCTTCTCCCACTATGACCATAATTGATATCACACACTTGACAACACCTACTCAATTGCATAAAATTGATCTTTCTGCAATTAAATTATAATTAAAATGTAATCATTTCAGCATTGTATAAAGTTAATACCGTTGAAAGCAAAATAAGTAATAAAATCTTTTCAAAATAATTGGTTAGCCTGCTGTTTAATACCAACACTGTAGGTGTATTAAATTTGAGACAAAGTGAAAATAAATCCTTCAGAAAAGTGTTCATTAACTGAACACTTAATTTAATTAATATTTGCTTAAGTGCACCTTTTTTATTCAACCAACATAAAGTTGTTTTATATCTATACTTGAAAATGTCATTCGCATTTTTAACTCATATAGATACTTTGTCTCGGGTCGAAATTAAGCTTTGTAATTTTTCAACCAAGCACCCAAAAACGCAAATTTGTACTTATTTAGAGATTTACCAACAAGTTAATTCGTAAAGATAGTTCCAACGTTATATTTAAACTTGAAACAAATTTATTTTTAAACAAAACATCTCCAAATACTATTTTTACACTTGCGGTTAAATTATTTTTAGTTTATTAGTATTATTATTTATTTCTAGTTTTTATGTAATTTATATTCTGCATATAAAATCAACAAAAGTTCGAATTTGCTTTTATTAAGGTCAGTCCCAACCTCCCGATTCTCCGAGGACCAGCATGTTTCTTTAGGATTTATCCTTTTAAATGCTGGTAACTCTCGAATCACACTCTCCATCTACTACGATTCAGCCCCTGAGGCTGTATGGCACATAACCCTACAAGAACCGTGGGTGGCGAATTACTAGCGGAATTGTTGGATGGCTAAATACAGAGGTGAATCTGGGAATTCGCAGATTTGGGTAAGTCCAAGCCCTTCGATTGTCGCTGGACTTATCAAACTATTTTATTCTTGTCGCAGTAATTTGTTGAGTAGTTTCTTCAATGCCGCTTTTGACTCCGAATTGATCTTAAACTTTATTGAAGTGTTTAAAATAATTCATCATGTCAACAAGAACCAACTGATTACAATTTGCAAGTTAACTTTCGAAAGTCAATTTTTCATAACAATTAAAGTAACAGATTCGTAAGTGTTAAAAGTCACCTTTATTAATAAACATGCACTAACTTCAAAATTAAACGGCAAAACCATATAAGGAACTTAATTGATCATAAAGTTTAAATTCATCATAAATGGCGAGTTGACATTAATTGTTAAACGTACCATTTAGCATGTCACAGTACATATTACTATTGACTGTTAAAGATTGTCAATTTCACAAGAACGATTATAAATTTCGGTAGAAATCTGAGTAAATAAGGAAGATATCAAATCTAAAAGACTTTATCTCGAAGTTGACAATATTAATTTGCTTCATAATTTTATCGTTCTGTGCAAATCTCTCTTGATAACTGAATTATCACAAATCAACATTTTTGGAGGCCTTTAAAGGGCGTTATTGAAAAATTGCACATTTGTCAATAAACTTATATTTTAGATGTCGAGAAATTATTCAAATTATGTTACCAAACTATGTTTAAAAATTATTCACCAAATTTTCGTTTTGGCATCTGGCCTGTTTGGTTATTATTTGCTAAACTGTTTAGCTGCTTTGATTTTTACTAAATTATTTAGGTATACAGGGTGCGGTCTAAAAAACGCCGCAAGCCGTATTTCCGTTATTTATGGCTCGATTTAAATGAAACAAAAACTGGAATAAATCGTTTTATAAACACTACATCATAATATAAATTTTGTCAATGTCAAATTCAAGATCAGATGATAAGCAATTTTATTTTTTCAAGTCAATAGGTATATTTTTGTAATTTTAGTCTGAAGGAGATTTTTTTACTGAATCCAACAGTGTGTCACATATTAGAATTCACTTAACAGTAATTTCAAAATAAGTAAATAAAATATTTGGAAATTCCTCCTTCCAAAAAAATCAGGTATGCTATGGAAAACAATATTTATTACACGTTGTCATTTAAGTTTTTTATATTTGCTCGTTTTTTCTTTGGAAAACGAAACTATGAATAACAGTGAGTTAACCGACATGTTGCAAGTCTACTTTCAATGTAATAAAAATAGCTATGAAGCAGTACGAGTTTATAATGCTCGATTTCCAAACAGAAAAACCCCAGAGGCTCGAAAATTTAGCCGTCTCGAAATAAATCTAAGAAACTACGGAGCCTTTAAGAAACCGAAGCGGCAAGCACGCAAATTTAATGAAAATATAGAATTTAATATTCTGTTACGTGTTCAAGAAAATCCACGAACGTCTACAAGAGAAGTTGCTGGTGACCTTGAAACATCGGAAAAAACAGTACACTATTTCTTTCCCTACACACCCCAAAAAGTTCAAGCTCTAGAAGTAAATGATCCTGCAAGAAGGCAACAATTTTGCCAATTTTATTTTAATAAGTTGCAAGAAGACCCGATATTTTACCGAAAAATTATTTGGTCTGACGAATGTACCTTTAGTAATAATGCAATTTTCAATAGGCACAATCATCGATACTGGAGCCAGGAAAACCCTAGAGTTATTGTAGACAGTAATAACCAGAGACGTTTCAGTGTCAACGTGTGGTGCGGTATTTTTGGAGACCAATTAGTTGGTACATTTTTCATAGATGGCACGTTAAATAAAGAGAAATATCATCAACTTTTATCAGAAGATTTAGATAATTTTTTGAATAATTTACCGCTAGCGGATCTAAACCGAATTTGCTATCAGCAAGATGGGGCTCCCCCACATAGCGCGGGAATTAATGTTGATTGGATTAACAGAAAATTTGAACCAAGATGGTTAGGAACATTTGGACCAATTCGGTGGCCGGCACGTTCACCCGACCTTACTCCATTAGAGTTTTGGTTCTGGGTCTATTTAGAGGACAAGGTGTATTTGACAACTCCAGAAAATGAAGAGGGATTAACGGAAAGGATCATCGACGCTTGTAGAGAAATACCTCGTACGTTTATATTAAATGCAAGTCGTGGTGTAGCTAGAAGGCATCAGTTGTGTCTACAACAAGGTGGCGGCCACTTTGAACAATACTTGTAGATAGTTTTCTCCTTTTGTGTTGTGTAGTTTTTCACTTTAACATTAAAATAATTTCAACACTTTGATTGTTTTCCATATCACAAAAAATTTAAATGACAACGTGTAATAAATATTGCTTTCCATGGCATACCTGATTTTTTTGAAAGGAAAAATTTCCAAGTACAGTCGAACTCCTCTATAGTGACCTCTATAATGATTTTTTTCTCTATAGTGATGTTTTTGTCAAGAACGTGCATTTTTGCACGTTTTGCATATAAAAATACCTCTATATTATGACGTTAAGCCTCTATATAGTGATTATTCTTAGAAAAATTTCTTGCAAATTCCTTACTTATGGAAATTTTCATTTTTAAAAATACTGCTGTGCAATCAACTTTGGACAGATTTTTTCATCAATAAGTACGTTATGTAAGTATTCACTTATATATGATGAAAATCTTGTTTATTAATAACTGTATATTTCTAAATAAACAAATATTTTTTCAAACATAATAAATCTTAATTTTTTGTTTCATTTTGCATATCGATTGGTTTTTAAAGTGACTGCCAAAACTGTAAAATTATACGTGAATTCTATATAGCAGGGGTGGCCAACCTGCGGCTCTTTGAAGGATTATTTGTGGCTCTCGATAAAGTTCCCTTTTCATTTTTGTGCTATTATATTTTAAAAAATTATTATCGTTCCGTATGTGTATGTATTTAATTGCGGCTCGCGAAAAATTTCAAATTTTGAAAAATGGCTCGGACTATCAAGGAGCTTGGCCACCCCTGCTATATAGTGAAGTTTCTCTATAGTAATGTTTTTCCATGGCTTTTCGAACATCACTATAGAGGAGTTCGGCTGTATTTTATTTACTTATTTTCGAAGTTACTGTTAAATGAATTGTAATATGTGACACACTGCCGAATTCAGTAAAAACATCTCACTTCGGAATAAAAATAGAAAAATATACCTATTGATTTGAAAAAATAAAATTGATTATCATCTAACCTTGAATTTGACCTTGAAAAATTTAAACTATGGTACACATGTAATCTTTATATAACGATTTATTCCAGTTTTTGTTCCATATAAATCGAGCCATAAATAACGGACATACGGTGTGCGGCGTTTTTTAGGCCGCAACCTGTATATACAACGTATCCCAAAATTCGCGGAACAGCTCCACACTACGGTTTTAAGTAACGATAAAGGAACGCGGAATAAATATTAAAAAAATTCCAGGTTGTTTATTCCAGAAGATACAGAACTTTATTTTTGACCTATTACCATATCAATTTATGAAATTCCACACCAGCCTGTTCTTAATTTTCTTGAAATTACTTACAAAATTCTTGCACAATAACAGTTCATTCATCGGGAGCATTATTCGCACTATACCACAACAACACAATAAAATAAAATAGAAAACACAATATAAAATACAATACTTATGCACAAACACTCAAATTTAATTATATATACCAATTGAAATTTTAACATACATAAAACTTCACATTAATCGATACAATAATCATTCATTTACTATAATATTAAATTATTTTGGAACGATTAAACAACTAAAAAACGTATACTCAACAAACCAACAAATTCAAAACATCAAGCAATCCCTTCATATAATAAAAAATTCTTCATCAATCACTTTAAAATTTCATGTTCTAAAAATAAATGATGAAATTAAAATTCATTTGTTAAATGTATCATCTTTAATAATTTATTCTTATCGTATCATTTCATCTGATAAATGTACACTATACATATACAATAAAACAAAATTTGGAACAAATAATGAATGAAGAGTGGAACACAATTTGGATAAACACAAACAAAGCATCTACCACAAAATTATTCTTTCCTACAGTTAATTACAGAACACAAAATACTACATTTCAACCAGATTTTTACATAACACAATTCATAACGGGTCATGAGAAATTAAATGCAACCTCTTTCGATTTAAAATTGAGCCAAATCCTCTTTGTGAAATTTGTAGTGTAACTGATGACATCCATTATAGGATCAACAATTGTGTTAATATAATGAACCCCAAAATAAGTTAAACTTTGATGGGTTTATTATAAATTAATGAATAGCAATAATTTTGAAGCCTTCCAAATCTTTTGTCACGATATTATGAAATAAAATCAAAATTATAATTTATTTTAAAATGTTCTTATAGTTATGCTATTTATAGTTTTTAGTTAAATGTTAATTTAAATTAAATTTCAAATTATGTTAATTAAAAAAAAATTGTTATTTACTAATTAAGTTTATGTTTTTATGTTATATTGTTTGTTTTATAATTTAAACTGATGTAGCATTAAATAAATATATAACTTGTTGCTGGAATAATATATGTATCATTAATACGGTTGCGTAAAAGTCGAGTTATTCTGTTTTTTCGGTAGTTCCTTAAAATATTACCTCTTTAATTGTCTGTATGAGTGGATAAAATTAGACCGCCCCGAGGGACTGTTCGTTCAGACCTGACAAGGAATTAATTATGTAGACCGAGCAAAACGTCGTGCGGAGTATGAAAATACACAAAATGCCAAAGAGATTCAAAAACTTTTTCGTTCGATATATACAACTTGGTCCATCGTAGTGCAGCATTTTTTACTTGCACAAACTTTTCAATTTTTTGAAAGATGCTTTTCCGCGAAAACGCTATACGATGGACCACTTTTACTTTAGAAATGGTTCAATCTTTCTCTGTTTTATTTCTAAAAAAGTAATTCGATGTTAATAACAATGATGCAAAAAACGTTAACATCACAAAGTTTCGCCCATCCTTAAATTCCTTCGATAACTTTAAATAAAGCGGTCGTAAATACCGACAATAATAAATTTTACGGTTAGAAAATTTTAAGACATTAAAATGTAAATCTCCTTAAATCAAAATGAAAAAAAGCGGAACGATTAAAACCTCACACGAATAAGCTGACAACGTTGAGGGACGTAATGCCACAAAACCGCATAAAACTTATTGCTTGTCGAGGTATCAGATTTAAACGGAGGAATCTCTTCGGCCTTAAATAACTCGAAGATTAGTGCCAAACAAAAAACCTATACTCCCGTCTCGATCGCACTTTTATAGTGGACTGTGAAGGATTCGCTTTTCTCTATTGCAGAGCGCGTGTAAGATTATTTCAGCCGCAGATGCAGTTTTGCGCGCCAACTTTTTTTTTGCGCCGCGAGCTTGGCGAGGCTTCAAGGTCAGAGAAACAGAAAGGACGCAGAGAACGCGGCTTCTCCAAGTACATTCGAAGGCACCGTTCCACTTTGGTGCACACTCATCATTTAAGAAAACCTCCAATGTCCAAAACCACCGAGTTTCAACGGGATTTGTTGATTTTTTTCACCGATAACTCAACTCAACAGCCAAGCAAATTTTCAGAAAAATGTATTTAAATTTAAAACAGGCACGGTCTACATAATTTATGTAAAAGTATTTAAATTATTCCATTTGCAATTAACGGTGCGTTAACGCAACATTTTATACAGTTGTAATTTAATAAGAATAAAATGTTCCAATAATTAATTCTGGCGTACCTTTAAATTTTAAGACAAATTTTAGTTTCTCTTTAGATAATACCATAAGCTATAATACTTTTATCCTCTCGTCTAGGTTGCTATCAAATTTATTTATTTTTTAATTTATGTTGGCAGGAAAAGTGACATCGACCTTTACATTTGACAGTTTAGGTTATATTAGTAAACTACCAGAAAATTATTTTATGCAATTTATACAATTTCGAAGGTAATTTTTGGTTACAAAACATTTATTAAGTAATCCTGACAAAACTGTATAGGTTATGTGCATTATTAAATGGGAAGTGGGGGAATAGTGCGCACTTAAGCCAACATAGCTGCTGTACTAAATACAGTAAACCTAGCATCAGTTTAAAAACGTTGTTCTACTTTAAATAGGTAATGCAATATTTGAAAAAACTTCACGCACGATTACTTGTTGCGCACCATTCCCTTAGAGAATACATTTTTCGATCGTACTGTAGCTTTTAATAATTTGTTTCGAAAATTGAAAGTGGTTTGAGATATTAATGTGGTCGGTTTTCTAAATTCCTCTACATAATAATATAAATAAGTACAGCAATCGTATATTTACCAACCCTACAAAATAACTAAAGTGTCTGGTTAAAGTTTTAGGATTTGTGAAATGTTCCATTGTTGCAAATGTTTGGGAAACGCTGGCGTAAGCCATAATTAAGTTAGTTTAATAATGAGTTGCATAACAGCACTTGTGTGTGATGCGAAGTTTACCACTGCCGAAAAATCTACGTTGTTGTTATTTTATTTATTTGTTTATTGATATTTTATGCTGCCCTGTTTGAATGATGGGTATCTCGGTTGTAACCTAGAAATCTGAGTAACACAATTAAAAAGATCATTGTTAACATCATAAAATAATTATTTTTACAAGGACATAATTGTATGTTAGACAACGTCGACAATGTTAATTTTTGTCTCAGATTTGATCAATTCTCACGGCGAAGTAAAAATAATTGCGCTGATGCAACACATTCGTTCATTTTAACTCATCAATTAACATTATTTAGTGATATCACAGAAATTTTTTTTTTTATAAATGACGTGTTTTGCAATGACTATCTTCATGTCAGAACAATTAAATGAACATTAACAAACAAAAAATGTTGGAACCGGATAACAACACTTGAATTTGATATCCAACGAACTAACCAATTATTTCATGTAAATCAATATTTTATAAATACATGATATTATAAAAATTAATGTGTACAGTGTACTCTCCATTAACCGCCGCCTCCAGTAGGCGGACATAACTTTTGCATAGAAAATTTTTCAGAAACCGTCACATTAATTGTTTAGGTTACTAATATAACCCTAAACTGTCAGATATGAAATGTCAATATCAGTGCATTACTACCAACAAAACTTTTAAATTTTTTTACAGCTTTCAAACGCTTCTCCTAATTTAAAAATCACTATAATGAAGGATTGTAACGTGTCTCACCAATTTTCATTTAGTTGAAGAGCGCACAATGCGCTCCTACTTTTCGCAGAAGTAGGTAACAATCTAAACTCTAACCTTTCAACAGTTTTCAATGAAGTCGCTTTAGTTTTCATGACTTAAAGATGGAACAACACACAATAAACAATTAATTCCGTTCATAACAAATATACAACAAGAATGACTTATTAGTCAATTTGGTAATTTTCTAGTTATGCACCAACCAACTTATACAAATAAAAATCGCTTTTATAAATACATCATTGATCAGATGGGATTTATTTCTTAACAAAGACACTGTAAAATGGTGTAGTTTCAATTTCAAATTGCATAAATCTATTGTTCGTAGAAGGCTGTATAAGTATATTGCTTTTAGTGTATGTTGGCAGCAATGCACTAATGTTGGCATTTTACATTTGACAGTTATGTTAGTAATATCACTTCAAAGCTAGGAAACGTAACACAAAATACAATATGACTATTTAAAAAAAAAAAAAACGAGAACAGCTTTGCCTTCAATATTAAACATTCTGTAATATTTAAGTGATTTTGTTAAAACTGTGTGTAGGTTATATTACTAAGTACCCATTACTGCCAACATAAATTAAACAAAGCTATAATTTCATAGAATTAATGATTCTACTGGTTTAAAAATGAACTATAGCAGTAGAACTGCAGAGGCAACATTATGATTTTTCTAATTAGTAAAACAAACCATTCAACACTAAAAGCCAATATTCCGAAACAAGGCTAACAAGTATGTACTTCAATACTTCTTCATAAAAACCTTCAATTTTTACATTTGCATAGTAGGCCAGGCAATAAAGCATTTTTTCATAACATAAATACTACCCGGAAATCGATTGTCCGATTACGTCAAGGGTAGATGAATTCTGCATAATTTCCAACTCGAGGACCATAATTTTTAATTTGTTATAAACAATTTACAAGAAAAAAATCGATTTTTTTTAGTTCTTTGCTTGTAAAATGGAAACTAATGAAGCAATCTTAATGTTTTCAATAGACGAATTGTAGAGAATTAAATTACGAAGAGAATGAGATGTCGAATGACCCGATCGGATAATTAAAATCGGAGAAAGGCCGGAAAACCCGGAAAATTCAGTGTTTTCTTAAAAAATTCACAATTCCGCCATTCTTTAATTTTAAGAACTGCAACTTTGAACAAAGGTAGCTATTTATATGTAATTTATGTGTGCCAAACCCTGATTCTGTCGGAGTAACTGTTTTTGCATAATCACCATTTCAATTTTTTTTGCGACATTTTTGCGGAGGGCTGGATGCTCCTGTAGTTGTCCGATTTAAATTTTAAAACAGAATTGTAATCTATATGTGCACAGAAACAAAACGTTTATTTTCGTTTTTCCATAAAATGCAGCAAAATAGGTGAAAAACGGTCGTGAATATGAGTAAAAACAGTCAAGCACGCGAAAGTGGTCGAGTAGTGAGGGGAGACCAGCTGGTGAGGGGAAGCGCATCCCGGTTATAATTCCTATATAATGCGCTTCCCCTCAGCGGTCAGTCCTCCCCCCACTACTCGATCACTTTCACATGCTCGACCGTTTTTACTCACATTCACAACCGTTTTTCAACTATTTCGCTGCATTTCAAGAAAAAAACAAAATAGGCATTCTGTTGCTGTTCGCATCTAGTTTCCCATTTTGTTTTTAAAATTTAAATCGGACAACCACAGAAGCAACCAAGCTCTCCGCGAAAATATCGCAAAAAAATATTGAAATGGTGATTGTGCAATAACTGATAGTCCGACAGGGTCGGAGTTTTGCACACATATAAGTACATATAAGTAGCTATTTTTGTGCAAAGTTTCAATTTTTAAAATTAAAAAGTGACGGAATTGTGAATTTTTTAAGAAAACATTGAATTTTTCGGATTTTCCGGGTTTTCACCGGTTCTAATTATCCGATCGGGCCATTCGACCCCTCATTCTCTTCGTAGTTTAATTCTCTACAATTTGTCTATTGATATTATTAAGATCGCGTGATTAGTTTCCATTTTACAAGCAAAGAACTAAAAAGAACGCGATTTTTTCTTGAAAATTGTTTATAACAAATTAAAAATTATGATTCTAGAGTTGGAAATTATGCAGAATTCATCTACTAACTGTCCTTGACGTAATCGCACAGTCGGTTTCCAGGTAGTATTTATATTAAATTATGACATTTATTTTGCTGTGTTGCTTGGCCTATAGAAATAGTTCATAAATTTAAAGCGTTGAATTTTATATTTTCGATATGTCTTCAAAACAAACAGTAGGGTGACCTTGCCAGTGAATGAACACTTTGCATTTAGGCTGTTATATTTGCGTTCACAGAATTATTTTCTCCGTCCCCAATATCACTTTTGTTGCTAATAACTTGTTGTATCGACAGATATTTTGTTAGAGCACAAGATTATTGCATCATTTGGAAGACTCGGTACAAATCAATTTATTAAAAGATATTTAAATACAAGATGTACAAAATACCCAGTGAATGAACACCAAAGCCAAGTGAATGAACAGCGACGTCCAGTAAATGAACACTCAATGTGGATGACAATAAATTAACTTCAAACGTATTTGTAGTAAAGAAAAATTTGTTTCTTTGTTATAAAATAATATACATATATTGTGTATATTATACAGACCGTCTCCAAAAAGAAATACGAGTCCATAACTCCCTTATTTAGCTAGTAAATTAACATACCCAATGTGGATGACAATCAATTAACTTTAAACGTATTTATAGTAAAAAATATTTTTCCTTATTATAAAATAATATACATATATTGTGTATATTATATAAAACAAACTTTAGATAAAGTAATAAAAGCTGAACCGTCTACCTAGCAACAACTGGCGCAAATATATGAGGAGCTTAAATTCAAAAAGAATAATATCCATTTTTAACTTATTGGAGAAAGCAAAGATTTTTCAATAGCAGCAATACTGAAAATCATAAAAAACAAATACATGCAAGGAACTACTCCATTTAATTTCAGGAGATAATAGTGATTTTCACAGAAATTGGAAATTACCAATGGCGGACTTCTTGCAAAATAGAATTGCATAAAACTCTTTTTGAACTAAAAACCAGGATAAAACTTCATTTGAATAGAAATTGAACCGAGAAAAAGTGTTGGTATAGGTAAATTGTGGAGCGACTATAGATTACAAAATTAAACTTTATTGAAAATCATTGAAAAATGTAGGAAATAAGCCAAAATAGTTGTTGATTACAAAAAAATATTAAGTCTTCTATATTCACACACCGTCATCCCGTTGTCTTTTCCTACTTCCTCGACTACTCACACTCAAAACTTCAAATTCCATTTTTAACCGTAGAATACTAACGTTACTGGAATTAATAGTTTACTGTCAAGCAAAATTCGACTATGGCCGATATTTCTGATATTACGGTTTACAGATAAGAGCTAGGAGTTCCTGCTCATTTTGCTTTTATTTATTTATATTATAAATCCTAAACAGTGGTAGTAAAAATTCCCAACGTCGTATTTAATATTGTTAGTTAAGTTCGTCGATGCTGATACCTAAATTTGAACGTGCAGATGTTTAATTTTGTTGAAATAAATATGGCTTCAAAGCTTTTCGACAAAAATTCAGACCATTTACTGAAGATAGGTGACTCTATTGAAGCAAGTAAAAAATTGTTTGATGAGCACTGGTTTACAGCGAGTTAATAGTTTCTTATCTGTAATTCAATACGATGCAAAACATAAAAACTAAAGTCGCTTAGTGTATGTTAGCAAATCGTCAAATTGACGATCGTTAGTACTCTATGGTTAATATGGACAATCAGCGATTTTTGTTGATATATTTTGAATGTTATTGAGATAAGAAACTGTTAACTCGCTGGAAATCAGTAAGCATTAAACAATTTTGTACTTCCTTCGATAGTCACCTATCTTCAAGAAATGGTCTGAATTTTTGTCGAAAAGGTTTGAACCAAACTCAAACATATGTACGTTCAAATTTATCTATTAACATCGACAAATGTAACTCTAATAATTAAATGTAATGTTAGGAATGTTTACTACTACTATTTCGGATTTATAATATAAATAAATAAATTCAAAATTAGCAGAAACTCCCATCTCTTATCTTCAAACCGTAGTCAGCTAGGATTAAGGGAAGTTCGACAATCGAATAATGTATATTGAACAAAAATAGTTCATTCACTGGTTAAGAACTGGTAAGGTAAGAACCAGTAAATGAACATCTGTTCATTCACTGGAATTATCAATTTTGGCATCCAGTATATGAACACTTCGAAATATCAGAAATTCACAATGTTATCTTAACGTATTTTAGTATTTTCTACTCCAGGAACACTTTACTAACATAAAAATATAAAAAAAGCTAAATTAAGTTAATAAAAGTACTCCAAACTTATGTTCAAAGATACCATGAAATAGGACCTGCCTCTACATTTGACTACAACTCGCAACCAACTGTTGATTTGAGCAATGTCTTTTTTTGGAATAAACTGATAAGAAAAAAACAATAATTGGATCATATCTGTAGAGACCTAATGGAACTATTTTGCGCTCAAGATAGTTCGAAAATGCTCCACTGTTCTTAATAATTCAGTTTATTTGAGCAGTGTTCATTCACTGGACGGTTCACGATAGATAACTGCAAAATGAAAAAAAAAATAAAGGTGCAACCACTAATTAACATTAATAATAAATGTTTTGTTTGTAGGTTTGCACATAACTACTGTAATTAACTGAAGTTGCTTAAGGAGAACTACAACCGTCGCTTGTAACTTACATGACATTTAAACCACCCCTGACATTGCGCGTAAATCAAACTTAACAAATATGCATAATATGAGGATTTTAAAGCAGCAAGTTCATAACTCGTGTGTGATGAGAATCGGATGCAATTTTGAAAATAATTTAAAGTCCGCCCACGCAGTTGAGGGTTGACAACTGACCCAGTGACCTTTTAGCGATGCATTGTGCGGGCGGAAAATCCATAGCGTCGCGAAAATTCTTTGTTCCCTCTTATAAATAAAATATTTGCGAAGTTGAATGCAGCTGTGGGCTTTTTCCAATTAATTTCACACGAACAGAAATAACATGTCAAAGAAATAAGTTCTTGACAAACGTGATATATCAGATTACCAAACGGCGGCCATTAACATTGTAATCGGCAAAGCCGCAACATAGTCATTAATATACTTTAAATTATTATTAATGTTCGTTTACGTTGGCGCTAGCATGCGGGTTATGAAAGATAAAAGTTTGATGGTGCTGTTTGTATAGTTGGTTATGCAGGTGGAGGTGATTTGCACTGCAATAAATAGTATGCATTAACTGAACAAGATCGATTTTAAAATTTTCCTTTCACACATCCATTACGAATGTCAACTGGATGTCAAACACCCCGCACCAAAAACAAAAATGCAAAATGAAATTAGCATAAGCTAGTGAACGTCGTTTCAAGGTTTCGCCTCGCGATTCCACGATGCAAAAGTGGCTAAAAACACTGCGAATTGGGTCACCGACCGTATCAAGTTCAAATCGAAACTTCCGCAATCTTCAGAAGTTTACCTGACGATGACACACACTTCCACACAAAAACTCGTTTACTATCGGGATTTATTTGACGTTTGTGATAGTCGCGTGCGCCTGTTCCACCTTCAATGGTCCAACCGAGTCCACGTTCCTGCACGAGGAAGGAGGCATTATTTAGGCCCGATTGAAAGTTGCAGTCTTCATAAACCTTGGATAGGCTGGGTAGGTCGAATGGGTCGTGAATCAGGCACGGTCGTGACTTTCATTAAGTCAGTGACGTCACGCGGCAACCCACCTATTTCAGTGTCTGTAATTTCTGCAGGTGGCAAGGAAAATACAATTTGTTCGAACAATAGAGCACACCGCGTTTTATTATGATTAATTATCGGCGGAACTTGCCGTCGGTATTACTGCACCTTCGAGTGCAATCATTTCCTTTTTTCGCTTTCACTGAAAGCGACGCTGAACCGGAATGCTATCATCGACCAATTGCAAGAGTTTAATCTAAAAATTTCGTGACTTAATTCTAGCATGCCGTCATAACTATCGCTGTCCGCAATTAACCACAGAAATAAATTACCCCCATTGCTGGCGTTGCATTCCACATTGAAAGCAGTGAAACTTATGTTTAAGATTCACGCTATTGCAGTTATTAGCTTTATTATGACCACGGGGTTTCAATAATAACTCGGATGGTGTGCTCTCGGCGCGTTCGGATTGAACGCGACCCTGGAAATATTTATTCATGAACAAAAAACAACGTACTAATTTGCTTTCATTCAGTGATGTCGAAATTTTTTGTAGGGACAAAACAGCTGTGATCCTAATGGTGCGAGTTGATATTAGCATTTGCGAACAACACATGTGCGTCGAGTCAATCAATATACGATACCGAAAAGCGGCTCTCCAGGTTGAATAAGAACGCAAGACATTGATTTCGAACCAGCAAGTGGTAACATGTGTAACAACGACGAAAAGATCCCAGATTAGATATACGGGAATTTTTTTCCAAACAAATCTCTGAAAATAAACTGTTGGTTTTCGACTCTAGAGATAAAAGCGAAGGACGAATATATTTTCGAATTATTTTTGTATAACTTTTTATTTAAAAGGAAACTTTCGTATATGCTACAACAGACATATCTTTTGAAACCATATCAGTGCGTTTTATTTTTCATGTTTCTCTTAGGATTGTATGAATTGTTTATTAAATATTATAATGAAACCCCGGTTTTACGTTTTTGAAAGGACCGACAAAAAAAAACGTAAATTGAGAGAAAACGTAAATTAAGGGCAATGAAAATTTTTCTATAAAAAATCATACAAATTAATTTGGTGTCAATTTATTTCTTATGTTTATAGGTTTCTTGCAATACTATAATTTCTTCGTACTTTGAAATTCTTTTGTGCATGCGTTTTTTGTCATGGGACGACATTGTACGGCATTTGTTTTAATTGATTCCCAATTTCTTATTATTGCAGCCAAAGTGGTATATCAAAATTACGCGCGAGCGAAACGCGTCATCTCATGTGTTCTTTAAATAAAAAATTGTCCACCTAATCACGATCACAAAACTTTGCAAAGTGCAGACATGTCTAAAAACATATTCATTTCAATGGTTTCCATAGATTTAATCGAATGTGCTAAAATGATGGAATTTTAAATTTTAATAAATTTAATACAGTCGAATTCCTCTATAGTGATGTTCGAAAAGCCATGGAAAAACATCACTATAGAGAAACTTCACTATATAGAATTCACGTAAAATTTTACAGTTTTGGCAGTCAATTTAAAAACCAATCGATATGCAAAATGAAACAAAAAATTAAGATTTATTATGTTTGAAAAAATATTTGTTTATTTAGAAATACACAGTTATTAATAAACAATACAGATTTTCATCATATGTAATTGAATACTTACGTAATTGATAAAAAAATCTGTCTAAAGTTGATTGCACAGCAGTATTTTTAAAAATGAAAATTCCCATAAATAAGGAATTTGCAAGAAATTCTTCTAAGAATAATCACTATATAGAGGCTTAACATCATAATATAGAGGTATTTTTATATGCAAAACTTGCAAAAATACACGTTCCAAACAAAAACATCACTACAGAGAAAAAATCATTATAGAGGAGGTCACTATAGAGAAGTTCGACTGTAGCTGCATTTTAAATATTTTCAACGTAAATTGTGGCAAAAATAAACGTAAAACCGGGTATTATCTACATTAAAATGAAACGGGACTGCAAAAATTAGACGTAAATAACGGGAAAACGTGAAATGCGGGGACGTAAAAACGGGGTTTCACTGTAATCAAAAGGGCAAGTGCAATGGGACTGATAATAACAGAATTTGTATCCAATGGAACTATGAGAAGTCCTGTTTTTGTCTCACGCAGGCGCTTACCGAACTTGGATACTTTGGATACAATCTACAACAAAACGTAAAGAGACTCAGGAAGATAATATTTCAGCATTGTAGCGACCCGAAAGAAGTGGAAATGAACGATGCTACCAGAGAAGATGGGAGATCATTTAATTCCCAAGACCAAACATCTAATTAAGTGGCACAGACTGGGATAGCAAATATGCAAACCTGCACAGGTAAACTTTTATCACTGCCAATTGATAGTGACCATGGAGGCAAAAAACATGGAGCCCTGAAGTAGTACGAAAGTAGTATCGGGATAATATGATGTCCAAGAGTTCACTTAAGGGCAATTTGGCACCTAATTATTTAGAACAAATTTGACAATGAATTAAATTGAGTATACTACCCAAACAGCTCAATACTGCTAGAGGCAGATCAATTACACATACACATAATCAATCAAATTACAGAAGAAGCTCATAAGTACCAAATTGAAATAGAACTATTACTTGTAGACTTTCAACAAGCCTTCGATCCATAAAAATCAGGAAAATTATGAACGTATTGAACAACAAGAAGAACAACAAGAAGAACAACAATTAGTGTCAAAACATAAAAAGGAGAAACTGATGAGTTTGAAATAAATAATGGCGTTAGATAAGGTGGAATATGTGTCAAAGGAAAGTCTACAAAGGTACACTAAGAACAAGAGTTAGCCAAATAATAGCGTATGCAAATGATGTTGTATTTCAATTACATAGGTTTGCCAAATATTAAACATCACTGTATAAGGTTGCTTTCTTTTATCATCCTTATTCAGAAACTTGTAAGCTATATTGCAAAATATTACTTATTTTCAGCAGATGGTCGTCGATAATAATCCTGACGAAACTATCATCAAAATAACCATAAAATAATATATCCACCAATGCTCGTGTTGAGGTGAGTGTACATACTTTAAATGGTACTTACATTCCACATAACACATTAAAATAAGTTTAAATTATATTATGAATACCTCTATGCACAAGATAGGTTCCGTTTCAAGAAATTACGTAACAATGGTGTAATTCCAGTGAGTTAACGATGCAGGTTTGTAACTTACCAGATCATTTAAACTTCACTCATGATATTAATTCAAGTCTTTTGATAATTTATTATTTAGAAAGTAGACTTGACAAGGAATGTTGCGTTGATAACATAAGCGCTTTTAATAGTGCAATGACTTAATTAAAAAATATTGAATGTGGTTTCGATCAATTCTAACAGCCAAATGAACGCATATTGATATTTTTAGCGGTGCTACAATACGAAATCCCGTGAATGCAGTAACATTAATTTTGAGAAGAATAAAAAATGTTGTTTTCGTTGGTTCATGAAAGTTGATCAACCAAAAAATATGCTACGCTTGTGGGATTTCTAATTGCGAATTTTTAACTTTGATTTTTGTGGAACGAAAACATTTTTATAAATTTTATAAATGTTCGATTTAACTCCTGCAATCTTTTTTTAATTAATCAGCATAAAAAACTTGTAAACTTAAAATTGATTGGTATTTTTCCAACTTATTTTAACTGTTAGTGACATTTTAATTTATTGTTTCAAAATAAAAAAATTATGGGTTTGATCTGTTATGTTGAAACTAGGGATCCCACATGATTTTTGCGGGATCAGTAATGCGGGACTACACATGCGGGATCCGCGGGATTTGCGGGACTGAATAAATATATCCGAAATTGAAAAAATATGTATGGCGAGCGCGCGTTTTCTGCCGCTGGGTACTTCTGCAATAAAATCAGGTCAAATTTACAAGATCAAACTTTAAATACTTTATTATTTCTCTGAAAATATTTCCAAAAGAAATCTCAATAATTTTTCTTAATTTGTTTTTATAATAAATGCTACTTTTATTTTAAATTTTGTTGTCTTTTATTGCATAACTAACTTCTGGTACTTAATTTTTATATACAATACAACAAGTGGAATCGAGATTATCGATAATCGCATGAGTTGGGACACGAAACATGTTTTCAAACATTAATTTCACGACTCGAAGAGGAATGAAATTATTTGACAACATGTTGAGTGCATTAATTCATGCGATTATCAATAATCACGATTCCACGAATTGTATTCGTCAGATTATATCACGAATGAACAATTTAATACTTGTTCGGGCAAAATATAATTCCGAGAGCCGCAAAACTCGGTAAATTGGGCCCAAATATATTTGTGAGACTTTACAGTGTTATACGGTTTATGATTTTGTACCTTTTCATCAATAATGTTTAACGAACAATCACCAAAACACGCCATTTTTTGTAACTGTGACATTTTAGTTGACAGCACGGTACAATAGATTTGCGGAGCAGCACGCGGGATTATCACTTATTAATCTTTCTCCAGTGCTAATTATCATTTATTAAGCGGTCGCTAGGATAGGGAAAAATAGCACTATGAGTGATATAACCTTAGCAACTGAAAAATACAGATAGTTTGTAATCCCGCAAATCTTGAGGATCCGCGGGATTGATGACGTCAGTCCCGCAACCTTGCGGGATTAAAGTTTTGATGCGGGATTGGTACCCCTAGTTGAAACCATTAATATCCCGTCAATTTATTAGCAGAAGATATTAATGTTACAATGTATACCGATTTTTAAATATTGCATTTATTACTAATGCATTTCCAATATTTGTCATTCGATGATTCGATTTACTAACCGTAAATGCATTATAACTACAGAATATTGATAATGCACATATGGTGTTTCCCAGGAAGACAATGGTACCAACAGGTTATAATTTTACAATTATACATTCATAAAGATCCCTTTTGCAACGGTAGTATTTTTATGGGAACTATACACTACTAATAAATCAATTGATGCTACATAATTAATATCTACAACGATTACAATATTTTGATGAAAGTGCAGAAATTACGAATGGGTTTAATTGGTTTTAGATTTTCATTGTTCAAGTAAAGCTTTATATCAATTACTTCTTTAGTTTGATAAGTTTATTTAATAATATTGAAATAAACTCTCCACCCTAAGTATGCAAACACTCAAATATGAGGGTTTCTTGAATACTGAGGAATTCATCTAGATTTACTCCAAATGAGCCGATATATGTAAATTTGTGACATCTCATCCCAAGATTTTCGAATGTGAACCGGAAATGCATTTAATTTTCTTGGGGGTTGCTTCACTTATAATCCAAACATCCCCAATGGGCGATAAATCTGAAGAATGAGAAGTCCAGGAACTCCTGAATGATGTCGGGCATTATCTTGTTCACAGCTGTTACGCGATGGCACTATCACCCGTACCAACGCAGTGATCACATGGAAATTTTCAGTTCTAGTCTTTGGAATAAATACTTGAGGGCTGTATGATGTTCAAACAAATGTTTTTCAGGACCTCATGTCTACTGATCCTACAACCATCTTGGGCTCTAAACAATCGAAATTTATTATTTGGTCGCCTTATATTGGGGGTATAAGCGAAGCCCAGAAAAGCAACTTTAGTTTATTTGATGTCTCCATACATCATTACTCGTTCTTGTTGTTGATTAACCAGATGAAAGCAACGTTTTCGCACTTATTGGTACAAAACTGTAAACAGAACACTTCGTACACCACGAACTACTGAAACAACTTTTTCTAAACCAATTTTTCTGAAAGTAACCTGTATTAAACTAACTTTTTCTAAACCAATTTTTCTGAAAGTAACCTGTATTAAACTTGCTTTTTCTAAACTAATTATTAATGCTCAATCACAAATGACAGCGCAAACAAAGCAGTCTTCATTGATCAAGAAACTACTGAAGACGAACAACTCATTATTAATTTTTCACTAAATAAATCACTATGTTTTTGTCAAATTTGAGACATATTTTAGTGTCATGAAATTAAACCTGTTCTGAAATCTTCATCCAAATTGATCACTGTTTAGTGGGCGACAAGTGGATATTTATTAAACTGTGGCCCTGATGTTTTGTGTTGTAATTTTATTTGTTTCAAACCAGCTAATTATAGTATGAGAATTTATGATATCTTAAACTTGTTTCAAAGGTTAATATGATAATTATTTTGCCTTACCTGAGATGAGTACATAAATAATTTTTACCAATATTTCACTCTCGAAACATATTTTTGTCAAGTTTTGTTTAGTTTTTTTTAATTGAAAGTATTAAAATTTTGTTTTATATTTTCATTGATATCAGAAGTGGGTAGTGGGATGTGAAGTTAAAGAGTTACTGTAAATTGTAACTAATAAAATAAATAAAAACTCCATATAGGTACTATAATTTTCTGAAACGGAAAAATAAAAAACAGAAAATCTAAATTTTAAAACTTATTTTGCAATATTTCGCTTTACAGTAAGCAATTACCGACTTGTTTATTTTCAATATCAAGCTTGAAGGCTGTTTTCTTAATTTTAACTGTTACTTAATATTAAGAAATGAAACAAAACGAAAACATTTAGCGCAACAGTGCAAACTCATCTATTTCAGAAAATGAGTTGAATTTAGTTATAAATAAATTCGAATATTAAATATCTGACGCTCATGACAAATTCAGAGCAACTGCCTTTAGAATGTCTGCAAATCATTTACTTGCGAATATATCATATTTATTCAAATACTTGAGTCACAATTCCCAAATATTAATAAAAATAATTAAAACTGCTTGGCAAACAGCGTTGTTTGTTTGCGTAAAGTGGTTTTGGAATAAAAATTGTCAAATAACTAAGATCTAAGGATCTTAAAAAGTTAACGATTTAATTAAAAAACGAATTAATGTCCAAAAGAATATCTCAGCCGCGAAAAAACTGTCAAATTAAAATTCGAAATGCATTGCCAACAAGAAGTTTCATCGAAGCAATTTGTGTAGTAAACAAGATTTTGAAATATGCGCTGAAAACGTACGCATACGATTTGCGGAAAAAATAGAATTCGATAACGTTTTGTAAACTTTTGTGCAGAAAAAGCAACATACAAAAATATTAGTAAATCCTCGACAGTTTCGTGAATATTTAAATTAAAATTATTCCTTAAATGTATGCGTCAGATTACCGAAAATAAATTAACATATTAAACTATAGACACACCAAACCAGTTTTTTCAGCGAATGTGAACGATTCAGGTTGGTCAATCAATTTAATTTATTTTAGAATGCACTTTTTTTTAAACTGTTTGCCGTCCCTTACTATTATTTGAATATACAGTGTGTGCAGTCATACAGTTGTTATGATAAACTGTCATATCTATTTATATGAGCAATTTGTTTTCACGAAAATACATTCACCGTAAGTATAAAATGTGTCTCAAGGTGTGTTGAATCCTCTTGTTATTTTCGACATTATTACAGAGATGTATTTATAAGCTCGAAAGAATTAAAAAAACAATTTTGTATATGTTTTTTAATTACAGAAATAATGTTGGGAACAATGGTAACGATAACAAATTTACTAATGCGAAAACAAAGGAGTCGTTATATCTTAAACAATTTTTAACCATTTTACAAACTTATCGTCTTCCATAATCAAGGAATCGAAAGACATCCGCTCACTTTTTAACTCTGTAAATCTAACGCTATAATTTGCATGCAAATAAGGAAAAAAGCGATTTATTTCGGAAGTGGCTGTGCAACAGTTTAAATACAGCAAAACCTTCAATGACAACATTTGCATAATTATCAATTGCGAAACGTGCCCGTTTGTTACCCTTCAATAAATAAATTAGTGTTTTTCATGCAACCGTTACGAGAGCAACTTAGTTATTTTAATGAGTTTAATAGAGTTGATTGCTGTATGATGAAATTATTTGCACACTTCTTCATAAACATTTAAATATGCGCCATGTTTTTATATTTGAAATGTGACGAACATAGAACTTTATTTTCTAGTGATTTAAATTATACCATTTGGCCTAAAAGTTAGTAAGCTGAAAATTAATATAAATTCAAATCACAACATTTTATTGTTAATTAATTTGATTCATGATATTTGCTAAAATATCAAGTTTTTCCTACGCAAGTTTGGGTCCAAAACTGAAACTTTTACAAGTTGATCAGAATCCTCTTTTTATAATTTTGATAGATGATGAGACTCTGGTGCATCACTGGAATCCTTTCACAAAACGAGAATCAGCAACCATTTGGATGGAATGAAGAAAAAGAAGTTGGCATTAATGCGAAAGTCTATGGAAAAACAACTCCGAATTTAAAAATAGGTTTAGAAGAAAATCGACCACATTTTTGGGTACAAAAATAATTGCAAGATGCGCCAGACATTAATCAAGATCGAAAATTTACTGAGGTGCATTAACAGAAAGTTTCATTCGGATAATCAATGGAAAATGCTAAAGATTAATATATTGAAGACCAATTTAAAGCTTTAATTATGTGGACAGTATTACAGGCTATAACTAAATTTTCTGGCAAATTACATGTGAAAAAATGAAAACGTAGAACCCTTTCAAAAGTTGGAAATTAGCACATACTGTCTTTAAAACCATCATTAGAGACACTAGCCTTTTCTTCATGCGTTTTCTTTAGTTAGGTAGATTACATTTGGCTTACAATCTACAATAAATTGTTATTTTAGAACTTTTATTGAATGTTGAAAATACTTTTTCTCAACAAGTTAAAGTCACCATAAATTTTCTGTTAAAGTTTGCAATGAGAAATCAGGTCAGAGTCATAACCAAAATAACTTTTTATGCAATATGCTGTCTGACATAATGATTTCACTTGAAGAACATTTTTTTTGCACGATTTGATACCACTTGCGACCAGTTTAATTAACATTTATAAATCCCAGTGAAGTTTAATTTATTTCCATAAAGCTTTTCTGAATATCCACAAGTTATCCGGAGGATATTATGTAGGTATATTTTTCAGTGAGAAATATGTTTATCTTCGAAATCGGCAAGAGCTTTTCTCAACTTTATTTACTTTCATTTGCCACATTCATGTAAAATAACATTGCTGCAGTTATAACTTTGAACTTTGTTTTAATTAAGAAAATATTTTTTCGATGATTCGGTGATTTAAAAATCTATTTGATTTATATTCTGTAGAGTTTTTTCTTAACATTCATTATTAATAATATTATTATCTAATTATAATTTATTTTAATATTATTAATTGCTGATAATTACATGCTGTTATTGATTAGAAAACCCGTCCACACTTGTTGCCAGCATAATTTGCGCTTGTCTGTAACTTTCTAGTTAAAATCAGTTGTACGATAGTCGTTACACAATCGAATAATCGAAGAGTTTAATAAATCCTTATATCAATAACCACGAAACTCAATTAAGTGTCAAATTTTCAATTAAATTTGAAATCAATTTTTAAAACTTTTATTGAATTGCCATGAAGGTTATGTTCTCAAAGAACTTCAAGTTCGTATTAGACACCATATTGCTTCCTATTCAAATTTAACATTTAGAAGTTAAATAATACTGACTGGTGAATATTGAACCCATTAAAAGGGTTAAAACTTATTCTCTAAAATACTTCAAGTTCAATATTTAATAGTTTAATTACACTGTCTAGACCTGTTTAAAGTTTGGTAAACACCAGTCAATTCTAAGAGATTAAAGTTTGTGGGAACAGCACATAATGTACTGAAGTAGTTCAGAATCAATATTAACAAATTCAATTAATACCACTAAGATTTACTTTGAGTAGACAAGTTTGACAATAATAATTTTGCAATTTTCCAATCTAAATGTATTTAATTCAACTGCTTTAAAATATATTACAGTAAAAATATTTGTCCACTGCAGTTCGTTTGGTTACAATTTAAATAGATAAGGAGGGCACATTTGTATGAAACAAATCATTCAATAAAATTTACAACATCTTTTGTCGATAGTTGCAACAATCTTAAGATCCCAGAAAAGGCGTTAATTTTGTGTCGCTTCTTTTAAAAATCTATCTAAACATTTCAATTAGAGCATCAGCATCGTCTAAAATCTGGTAGCTTGGTAGAATTTAATTATTCTTTAACATCCTGAAAATCATAATTAAACGTTTTGAAAAATCACGCTACAACCTTTCACCCTTGTACTTTTGTACGATAAGGTTTCTTTTGTCAGATCGCGTTACATATCGATAGGTCAGGCACGGATTATCGAGGTTTTACTCTATGTAAGCAATTATTCGACAACACGCTGATTTATGTTTCACAAGTGCAAAAAATCGACAAGAGTATTTATTTAAACACAAACAAATATAAAGACGGTCTATCAAAGAACTGTTTATTATTTTAAAACCTAACGACAGCAATAACGACGATAAAAAATAGGTGTTATGTCATTTGAGTTAACTTAAATTGCACATTGCGCATATTATTCGAAAACCTTGGAAAGAAATAAAGCGGTGATCAACGGCGACCTTGTGACAATTTTAAGCATCACTAAACTCATCGAATTTACAATCTGGCAAGGGGACATAACGGCAAATCGAAAACGAAACTTTGTAGTTTTTTATCAACCGTTGTAACTTTCAAAATAACAAAAAAATATGTTTATGGCACGTATTTGTAATTAAATACGGCTTATGAATATGCTAGCAGCGATTCAGAGATGAGCGGAATTTACCGACTCTCATTAACATTCGGGTAACGTGTGTAGCGTTTTCAATTATAATCTACCTGCAAATAGGTCAGTACGTTGGATGTAAGCCACTTGTTTATGAGTTCGGTCTCATTACACTTTGTTTTTGTTGGCCCAAGAGATGCTTAAAATTTAGAACCGTGTAACTATACTCCGACGGTTTATCACGTTACGTAATGCTTGTGATGATATTCAGAAGGTGATATTTACTTAAAGCAAAAATAAGCAGAGGTTTCCCAACATAATAATATACCAGGAAAACATGCTACACGACGCACAAAACGTTTCCCTCAAACTATATACCAGAACTATAATCTCGAAATCGTTAATAAACGTGATTGGGAAACGAAACGTAAATGACAAAATATTTTAATGTATTTGAACAAATCAACAATTGGTATAATTGAAGTTGTCAAAGCACGGTTATTTATATTATTATTATTATTATAGTCACCAGCCAAATTCGTGCAAAGCCAAGAAAATATTATAAAGGGAAGTGAAGTTAGTTGTAACAGTATTTTTAATTTACTTGTTTATTTCACAAAAGAAAACTGATTTATTTTTTTCCAAGAAAATTTATTGTAAACTGTTTCTCTTTTCTTTTCGCAACGTTATCAAAAGATTGCTGTAATGAATGTGCATAGTATTTTGCAATGTTTCCATAGAACCTATTCCTTATTTTATTTCGTAACTTTTTCAAAAATTAAACTTAAATTATTAATGTGGAAAATGATATTGGAGTGCATACTTAGTACTTGTCGAAGTAGGTTGCACCAGTGCGTCGTTGCACAAATCCCGCAGTAATTTTTTTATTCTTTTAATGTCAATATTATTATGGCAAATGTATCTAAGCGATTTAAAACTACCGGGCATTGAAACCTCATGCATCAACCTAGAATTAACTATAACCTTGTAAATCATACATGATATACCATTGTTCTGAAAGTAGAGGATTTAATTTGTCCGTGGTTGATATAAAACTAAGGAGATTAAGGAAGTTATTTACTTGACAAAAAGAATTAGGAAAATATAACTCACAAAAATGCAACGGTTGCACAAAGAGTCCCGTAGGGTGAGGTTGAATATTCTTTTCGTATTCCTGTTTGCCAAGTACAATATTTTACACAACGATTTAATTAACATTTCAGAATTTTAAAATTTGTGCTTCAAAACACAGTTAGTATTTCCGGTTGAGCTCACCGTATACACTAATGCCTTGGAACAAAGCTCGACGAACGAAAACAAACAAACAAACATTTATATTTACCAAACTTATAAAATAACTAAGGTTTACAGTGTTTTAGACTCTGTAAAGTATTGCATTGATTGTAATAACCGGATTTTATTGTATAAACCCTTTCATTGCTTGTCATATTGTCAACCTGCATCCACACTTTTAGTTGAAATAATTTCTTCCACCAATTTCACATATTATGTTTTTTTTTTTTAACAGAAACTGTATTACTATCGGTAGACTCCTATTGTTAGAGCACACTACATAATCTAAAATTGTATCAGATGAGCGTTACAAGTCAATATTATTATATGATCCTGCTATAGTGATACAGGCAGAGATCCCTTTATTTCCACCAAATTTGTTCTACGTCTGTGTACGACTTATGATTTGGTTATTAAGATTATTATTTCGCTAGTTTATACTATTATTTTGTCAAATATATTTAATTAATATACGATGTACTTAACTTCCTCCTCCTGGCAAGATCAATAAATGCTTATGAACTGGTAGTCTTCATAAATATTGACAGGAAAATTCTTTGATAAATCGCTATATCTGTAAACTACGAAATAAGCATTGGAAACGAGCCCTAAATATTTTATCTCCGATCTGGAAACCGGCATGCCTCGTCTATTTTTAGGCACACTTGTTAATTTTTGAAACCAACATGAAAATCAATTTTTGTGAAAAAATGAACTCGCAAAATCTTCTAACAATAATATAAACAATAGAACAAACTTTCAAACTTCAAGTATTCGTTACAGCTTTAAACAGACATTTTCAGCCTTGAATTAATTAGTTACTTCGAGGTACTAAGTTTTTCAATATAGGTAAGAAGGCAGTATTGACTACATCTGAAAGTGACCATGCTTCATTACAAGTTTAGGAGAACACAAAATCTTGAAAATTCACCAGTCGACTCAGTCAGATTTTTACTGATTAAAATTCCTTTGGCCTAAAAATTTGTTTATTTTATACCTTGAGCTGGAATCAAAGAAGTATGTACGTGGTTGGTCAGCGTGGACCCGATTGAGCGGATTCAGGTGTCTGAAAACGATCAGAATATAATTTTGATTTGTAATTTAGAAGCGAATAAATCGACTTTCTAAACACATTTCAAACTAATAAAGATGGCATC
Organism: Dascillus cervinus; assembly: GCA_949768715.1. NCBI lineage: Eukaryota > Metazoa > Arthropoda > Insecta > Coleoptera > Dascillidae > Dascillus > Dascillus cervinus. The sequence goes on along the minus strand of OX458319.1, from coordinate 12,449,418 downwards.
ATTAAGAATTTCTTTTAAATTAAACTATGTTCTTTTCTTATCAACAAGATATCGAATTGTTTGTATTTCACACATATTAAGAATATTACATAAGACAGATCGCGAGCAACATAATCATTAAATCATTTATTACTTCTGTTACATTCATGGAACTGAAACGAATAAGAAACTGAATAATATCTTTAGCAGACAGATTTGCGTTTGATTAGTAAAAGAAAACAACAAATAACTGCCACAACGAATTTTTGGATTTTATTTCAAGCGACGAGACCAGTTCGTATGTCGAAACAAGAATATACTAAACCCACAAAAAAGTTTATTGTATTCTGTTATTATTTGGTCCATTGTATGATGTTTATTTACCTAACCACGTAAACATATGAAAATCTCTTGTTATGTTCATCGATTACTTTTGGTGCGTTTAAGACATCCTTGGGATTGCTAACACGCTTTTAACCTTCCAGCAAACCTAGAACTTGTGATTTATAAAGCTTTATTACACAATCAATTGCAATTGTTTTCAAACTGTGATATCAATTGTGAAAATTATATGTTAACTGTTTGGATTAAAAATGTAACAATTTTGATATAATGACCTGTAATTTACAGGACTATTAAGGAAGGAAGTTTATCAGCTGCACAGTCGCTTTCCAAACAACAATATCAACTGAAAAAATTCTATTTTACTTATTGAGATTGAAAATTTAATTCGTTTACATAATAACCTATTATTTGAATAATGTACATAGTAAAGAAGAAAGTTTATGCCCTTGGCTTTATTATTTCATAGAATCTATATTTACACAAATTGATAAAAGTTTTGATCCCACATATTCAAAATTGTCAACATCTTTTTACCAAAAGGTTTCATTGATTCAACCGAACAAACCAATGTATTTGATTGAAGTTGTTATAAACTGGCTGCTATTTGTTTAGGTACGAGTTTTGAACTAAAAACATAATTGGATCGTTACCATCACTTTGTGAAAATTATCTCTAACATGTTGTCTTTGTTTAACTTTAAGTAAAATGTTATTTGATTAAAATTATTATTTTATCTGTAAAATAAGAAAGTAGGTGATATTTGTAATTACACAAGATTGTTTGATATTTCAATATTTCTTCTACCACAAACACAGATAAAATCGTGACATAATAACATGCAAATTCAGCTCAATGTATTTATTGATATCAAAACATAATCTAGATGTACTAATTTAGAAATGTTAATTACCCCAGAACTAATAAACAGGCAATAATGAACATTGATTTCTTTTAGAAACAAGCTCAATGATAACATAAAACATTTGGATGAGACACATTAGATTAATATACAATTTGCAAAATATAGTAAAAAGTGTTTCAGAGTAATAGAGTACATACACCTGCTGTTGGGCATTTACCTGAATTTTGAGATTACAATAATAACAATTTCATTGCTAATAAAATAAACTCATGGTATACTGCTTGTCGTTCGGGTGGTCAGCCGCACATGCACTCTATTGAAATACTCAACAGTAATATCACAAGTGCATCAAAATAGCCGATTAAATTTTGACGTTTCTGTCAAAATGTTTTGTCTAGAAATATGTCGAGCAAATTTGCCACGTAACAAAATCTCGAGTGCGCAGCACGAGGGACTTTGGGTGAAAAATTTACGAGAAATATTTCTTTACGGCAAAACGTTGCGACAAAAACGTAAAAATCAGGCTATTTTCATGCACGCGGGGTATTCGGCATGATTATTTCCTGATTATTAACCTAAAGAAATAGATTTTACAACGAATTATTTATTTGCTTGTCGAAAAATCTTCGATAATGATTGCAAAAAAAAATTCAGAAGCGATTAAACGTCAAAATTTGCATTGCAATATAATGTATTTTTTTGGCCTCCGTCCTAAATGACTGATTTTGAAGTCCTCTAAGTAGGCCCGAAAATCCGATTTTCAGGACTAGGCCTGAAAATGTAAACTAGTGTAATTTTAATTTTGTAGGTTGGTAGCACCGAATCTGCTACCCAAATCGAAAATTAAATGTCAATTACACCGTTTGTTAACATCGACAAGAACTTTATTAATATTAGTTATAAAAATAAAGGATGCTTTTAATTTAACAATATTGCAAATATATCAATCCATCACAGATCAATCCATGTCATAATTGCAGCTTGTTTTGTCATAAACGTCAAAAGGCAATACATACTGGGTACTTGATTTTTAAGTTCAAATTAATCCTTCCGGGTAAATATTGCCAACAGAAGAAAAAATAAATTCTCCAGCCCAGATATTTGAACAACAAATTTATATTTTCTTATTTAAATATTATTATCGGCCTAAAAAATGTTGTGTATCATACGTCCAGAAACTGTTTTGCGAGTACTCGCAGTTGAGGGTCTCGGCCTTCGGCCTCTCCCCTCAAACCTTACTCGCACTCGCAAAAATACAGTTTCTGGCCTAATGATACAAATAACTATTGCTTTACTTACTTTTAAGCTCAGTAAATTGACGATATAAAAGATATAATTAGTCAATTTTTGACACTCAGCTTCGTCGCCTACTCTGATCCGTTCAAAAAAAAAGCGAAATAGACGATCGAGAATTATATTTAGAGATGGTTGAGTTTGCTTTGTAAAATTAGCGAATGCATGGACAACTCGCATGATTTACTTAAGTGAACATTTGTATTTACCCGAATATGCAAATAATGAAATTTTAGTAGTTACTCTATTTCTAGTAGAGTGAGTTTAATCCGTAACTAGGATGTTTAAAGTAAACCGTAAATCCTTGTCATAATTCAATCAACCGTTAACATATGTTAAATTTACTATGGAGAATAAATTTATTTGAAATATGTCAGATATTATTTAAAATAAAAAGTTCCAATGAACCTTTTTTTCGTATTTCAAAAAAATTGCAGCAGAAATAATAACTTCATTGATTTAATTTATTTAATAATATTAATTTAATTTTGATACTTAATATTAATTAGACTTGAGGTGAGTGTTTAAAAATCTGAAATTTTGTAGAATTTACTGAAAAACATTTTCAGTATAATGTGTTTTAGAAATGTGGAAATGTGGGATTTACAGAAATAATTTACAAAAAATGACTAAAGTATTGACACACACCAATCAACATTATTACTTAAATTTATTAGGGGGGGATGGTGCTCTCATCCTGCGCTCCTTTTTTCCACGCGTTGCCGGTGACGTAAATGTGCATTGCATTTAACAAGCATCTGTGCAGGTGATATAAGGGCGTGGTTCATCAACTCACTTCAGCATCCAACATGTTAATCAAGCTGATAACTTTTGGCAATCCTTTTATGCAAATTTACACCCCGCCTCACACAATCCAAGATACTATAAATTGTAGCATCGCCATAAAAAATAAACCAGCTGAACTGAAATTAATAGATGGAGAGATAACAACGTATTTATTGCATAACTTTATGTAATTACTTGCGACTATTGATGAATCGTGGTAATATTTTTCACAGCGAAAAGTTGCAAATTCTTCCAACAAAACAAATAGCAATAATGTTGCATGTAGGTGATAAAGTGCAGTACACGTTACATTTACTGTAACAACAAGCCAACCTTAATGAAGTTAAATTATGAATTTCGATTCACACAAATTTTGACATCTGTTCCAGATGAAAGGTTATACATCAATCATTAAACAACAAAGGCATCAAAAGTAATGTAAGCAAACGGCAAAAATCTAACGATAAAAGAAATAATCTTGTATTTTCAGAGAACACATTTCTATGTTATGACTGTATTTCGTTACGATTTTTATTTCAGAAGTTGCTGCTTTTTATGGCGGGAAAGTAAAATGTGTAGATATCGAAGTATTGACGTTTGGTGAGATCACGAAAACATTAAAATAAAACCCTTCGAAAATTATTATATTCTTTAACGTTAATAGTCACCCTCAAACGTTGGAGAACCGTGTATAATAAATACAAATCCATTTGTTAACGTATACAAGTAAATCAAGATATTTGTTTGTAAAATTGCAATAATAATAGCAGTATTTATTGGTTATCCTGAAAAATATGTTGCTTATTGTTAGCTCGACAAATGATTTAGTGAACTACTTTTTACACTGTTCCCTTTTTATCTAGTTTTGGTGGAAAATACAGATACGATACAATTGCGAGTGTTGTTATATCGACAAAATTTATAACAAATAAAGATTTATGACGTGCAAAGCTATCGTTAGTTTCATTTTGGAAGAAAATCGTTAAATTCTCACTCAATTCAATTTTCCAGTTAAAGTCCCTTTTACGGGAATCCTCTCAACTATTGTGAAGTACAAAATGTTAACGAAACTGTCGAGAGCAACTTGAAACAATCATTTCCTCATCAGCAGACCTTTTAATTAAGTGTTACTTATTTTGAATATCTACAAAATGGGGAGCCAAACGTTTTCACGAATTTACGTCGTAGGAATAGAATTTAATTGGAAATTGTGATGATTGATTGTTAATTTTTAGAATTAATTATTAAAGTGATAAAGTGATTGTTTATAAAAGTTTAAAAGGGTCTGTTGTACATATGATTGTTTTAAGGTAAAAAGAGATTTTAGGCAACATACTAGAAACGGAAATGTGTACCATGTTAAAGCACAAAAATCTTCTAAGGTGTCAGTTTTTATCATAAATAAGTTGTTATGGCAATATATTGCAGTTTTTTACTGCATCGCGACAAGTAGTAATAAAATTGATATTTTTGACGTTTCTTAAAACTAATGAAATTATTCATTATTTGTTAAGAGTTTTCACCAATCCTGTCATAAGTGAGAACAAACCTCTTGCGATAATTCTAGAAAATTATCACTGTAGATTTAATTTCGTCCGTGAGCGTCAGTCAGTCAGTTAACTAACTAATTATTTAAAGTTCTCAACGTTTGCAGTAAAATGTACAAAGAATATTGATTTGTTAATATGTTTACAATGTTCTGTAATGTTTATAGCCTACAGCTACCTTAATTTCGTTTTGTAATTATTTAATTGAATTAGAAATTTTAAAATACAACTAGGTTTTTGTGAGTTAATTATGCGAGTAAAAAAATAATCCAGTAATCAGACTTGTAGCCATTCGACAATAACCGCTCGAGATTGTGCAAGTGCAAACTAAGTAGTTCGTAAAATTTAACTTTTTCGCCAACAGTTGCGTCAAATAATACAAGAGACCTACTTCTTTATGCTGATCGATCCAACCAAGATAACAAAACAGGTTTAGTAATTATTTTGGGCAATGAAATACGAAGTAATTAATTATAATTGTTAATAGAGTGGGTGAAAACATCAATCATTATGAAACAAACGGCTTTTTATTTGCAGTTATCATAAATGAACTATAATCTTAAGGATATGACAAGTCTGATGTAAGCCAACATAAATTAAATATTTTACACCGCTATTAAAGTTGCGTATCATAAATACTTTGCTGGTTTTGAAAATAAACACTAAACGTCAAAATTACGAAGTCATGTATCTACTAAACTGCAAAATTTGGTCGAACGGTTAATTAAAGCTTTAGTGTATTTTCTTTATGAACAAATATCGAACCACCAACCAAAAGTGTCTCAGTAAGTCCTCCATAATTTCTCCACTATTTTGTGGAATTTTAAATATTTTTTATGATGTAACCAATAAAATTTGTTTTCTTTTAATATCAAATTTAGTGACAAATTGTCCCTTCAGTAGTGAGGTGTTTTTATTTCACTTCAGCAAAAAAATAAATTTTAAAAGTACAGTAGAGCGTCGATTATCCGAACGTCAATTATTCGAAACGTCAATCATCCGAATGACGATTTGATTTATCCGAACGTCAATTATCCGAATCGTCGTTAACTTTGCCATTACATTACATTATAATGTGATTGAAATATTATTTGTTGTTCAATATATGTTTATATTCTATCATTTTGAGCGTTTTAGTGCTCATAAACTATGACTGTTCGGTCATCCGAATTTTAGATTATACGAACGGTAGTCAGTCCCAATTAGTTCGGATAATCGACGCTCTACTGTAATCAAAAAAGAACTATAGTTTTATAAAAAGCATAGTTTTCTTCAAAATGGCAGAGCATTGTTTATTCTTAATCTATATTTTTGTGATCGATGTTATTGACCAAGAGATAACAGCAAGATGTTATTTCGTATTTTTGGAAAATGTTTTTAGTTTTAAAAGCCACAAACTTTAATGGCTTGTCAGTTTTGAACAGATTTATTAAACACATTTTCTTTTCTCTTTTTCTCTTCTTTTAATTTTCTCATTTAATTGCTATTATTGATCAAATCAAAAGCTAATTATTTCAAATTTGATTTTGATCAACTAAATCTGTACCAGAGAAGCAGAACGAAGTATGTCCAAAAGTGTCAAAGTTTAGGAAATTCAAATTAATGACTTGATATCTTTGGTATTTCCTTAAAGTAATGATTGGAGATACATCATAATGCAATGCAAATTCTAAGTTCGGACATAATTCCCCCTGTAATGTGTAGATGGAACATATTTTACATCAAAATTTCATGGTTGGAAAAAGTGGACATACATCGTTCTGATTCTTTTGCATAAAAATGTTGACTTGTGGGATATTTTTATACTAAATGTGTAAACATTACCTTGTAAATAATTATTGTGGGAGATATTTTTTGAAATGATTCAAAACTTCAAACTGATCATAATAATTATTAATTCGGTGTTGTGTCTACTGTATCTTATAAAATCTTCGTCTTGAACTTTATTGTTCAGAACAATTCTCTTAAGTACAGCCATTTTAGCCAGGTTGTCTACGGTTTCATTACCAAAAATACCGCAATGAACCAATTAGTAAAGAGCAATGCAACTGAGGTACTCGGAACAATAGGATCCAATTAGCTTGCTCAGAAATATCAATTCATTTGCAGAAAATAAAAGTAGTAAAAATTTATATTACACATATTTAGAATTATAAAGTTTCTACATAAATATGACACAAGTGTTTGAAAATAAGTAATTTATGGCAATTTTTGTTTAAATACTATTCAAAAGTGGCATAATTAGTATTTATGTGATCCTTAGCTTTTTTAAAATTGTACCAAATTATATAATTGTTCTAGACATGTCATTTTCAGTGTTGTAAAAACTTTTAATAGGCAACCCACACGCTTTAATAATTTGTAACATTTTTTATTCATTCAAAATTTTCTAGTCTCCCGTTCACTTATTTATGTGTCGAGGTGCATATGCATTTAAAAATACACCTTGGGTTATAATTAAAAAATTGTTGACCTGAAATATTTTCTAACAAAACATCATTTTCAGGGAAATGTGAGTATAACGCTGTTGTGATAACTTCATTAGACCTTCAAATTTTTATTGTTTGTTTACATAATTTTTATTTGTTATTAAGTTCTACATAAAAGTGAGTAGAGAATTGTTTGTAGCCGCAAGTAATTTAAAAAAAAATATGTGCAGATAACAAAAACCGACGCACCGAAATGATATATTACATCAGTTAACCTTTCAATGATACTGCAATAAAATAAATAATAGCTGATGCTATTCACCTTAAGTAAAGAGGTTACATAGGTGGGCGTTAATTTAAAAAATTTCCGACCACAGGTGTGTGTAGCCTTCACTCATACTAAAAATCTAACTGTAAGCTATAAAAATCACGATTTCGGAATAAATATTTTACACGTTTTATATTTTTAAAACTTGGTTAATATGAACGTCGACGTCGCTCCGACATTACAGATTGTGGAAGGTCAATCAGCGTACAACTGGATATCAGCACATTATTCAACACAATGACAAATAAAACTTGCATTGCGCAAACCAGGAGACATCTCATCGTAAACAATTCAAGTAAATAAAATTTTATACGAAATGAAAATTATCCGGCGCTTTAATTATCTGGCAAATGAGAGTATTTTTTTGTGATATCTTCCTTTGTCTTAATCCGCACGCCCTTCGAGAGAGTTTCGTTTCACCAATGTCATATTGAATTTATGGCGGTTCCCCAGTTCTACCGGTCTTGAGCTAATTGTGATATACATTTTAGTTAAAAAAATTTCGTTAACGTCGGAGGAGTTGGGAAAGTTTGTATTTATATTGGACCAGGTAACAAAAGTTTGGGGAAGTTGAATTAGCTTAGGCCAACACAAGCCAAGATTACAAGATGAAATAATTAGAACTTATGATAAAATATTTCAGAGTAAAATTAAAGGTGGCGGTAATTGATTTTGCTAGTTTTTAAAATACCATCTCATTGTTTTATATTTTCCATGAAATTATTACGATTACTATACTTTGTTAAGTAGTTTCTTCTCTTCTCTTTCTTGTGAAATCAAACAATGTATGTACACAGTAAGACAGAAAAAATGATATTGGCGTTTGGGCGCTTTGCAGCTGCTTTTACAATGGTTCTCGTTGGGTTATACAGTGAGGACGCGTGGGTTGGAATAAATTCATTTAAAATTCATGGGTTTAGTTTTTGGAAAAACGCTCGGACACGTCGATTTTTGTTTTTGAAACTGCATCTTTTTTAATATTTATACTTTTACAGTCGTCTTTTGTTTTCGTACTATGACGTCATCAATAATTTTTTTAAATTGCACTCTATATTTTTGTTTACGAATTTGGATGCAGCGCATTTTTCTGAGTACAGAAATGTCAAATTCGTATGACCTTGAAGAGGAAAGTTTTCGAAATAATCAGTCCTAAAGTTTCAAAAATTTATGATAAAATTGTTAGAGTAGACCACTAATAATATCATCAAGGAAGCGCTGGAAATCGAGCAAAACATTCAATTGTGTGTTTATTTTGTTTTTTTTTATTGTTGACGCTTGTCAAGTACAGTTTCAAGGTTTGAAGAATGGCGCGTTTAATTGAGAAACAACGAATAGAAATGTTGATGATGGTAGAATATGACGATAATACTCGAACACAAGCTGAAGTTTGCGAATTGTTCAATGATAAGTACCCGGAGAAGCCTATTACACAATCAGTAGTTAGTAAGATGGAGAAAAAGTTTAGAGACTTTGGCCACGTAAGAGACAATTACAAAACCAACCATGTTACATTTCCAGAAAGCACACAATTGAAAGTTTTGCTCGATTTACAAGAAAATCCTCACAAATCAAGTCGACAAGTAGCTGCAGAACAGTCACTAAGTAAATCTTCTGTTCTAAAATATTTACACAAGAACAAATGGCACCCATACAAAGTACATTTTGTTGAGGAACTTATTGAAGACAATCTCGACCGCAGATTACAATTTTGCGAAATAATGATGGATAGATGCAATGCCAACCCGGAACTTTTACGTAAGATAGTTTTTTCCGACAACATTTTGTTTGAATGGTTCGGCAAACAGGCAAAATTTTCGATATTGGGCACAAGAAAACCCACATTGGAGAATGGAAAGTCATACACAATTTCCTCAGAAGGTAAACGTTTGAGCCGGAATTGTGGGTACCTCAATTTTGGGTTCTTCTTTATTGAGGGAAGACTTAATTCTGAAAAATATTTAGACTTACTACAAAATGACAATACCCAGTGTAAGTGCACTGTACCTGAATAATGAAAACCCAAATATACCGGCAGATTCAATATGGTTCCAACAGGATGGAGCGCCCCCACACCATTCGACAACAGTACCAGAATACCTTCATAATATTTTCCCAAATAGATGGATCGGAAGGAGAGGTTTTATCGAATGGCCAGCTAGGTCTTCAGATGTAACCCCATTAGATTTTTATCTATGGGGTTATCTGAAATCTAAAGTCTACTTCAATAAACCGGAAAAATAAACACGCAATTGAATGTTTTGCTCGACTTCCAGCGCTTCCTTGATGATATTATTAGTGGTCTACTCTAATAATTTTATCATAAATTTTTGAAACTTTAGGACTGATTATTTTGAAAACTTTCCTCTTCAAGGTCATAATAATTTGACATTTCTGTACTCATAAAAATGCGCTGCATCCAAATTCGTGAACAAAAATATAGGATGCATTTTAAAAAAATTATTGATGACGTCATAGTGCGAAAACAAAAGACGATCTTAAAATTATAAATATCAAAAAAGATGCAGTTTTAAAAACAAAAATCGACGTGTCCGAGCGTTTTTCCAAAAACCAAACCCATGAATTTTAAATGAATTTATTCCAACCCACGCGTCCTCACTGTATATTTATTGAACACTTTTCATCCTTATTATGCATGGCTTATTAAGGATGCTACATCAATTTAAATTATAAAACAAATAATATAACATAAAAAAGATAACTTAATTAATAAATAACAATATTTTTTTAAATTAACAACTTAAAATTTAATTTAAATTAACATTTAACTTAAAACTATAAATAACATAACTATAAGAACATTTTAAAATAAATTATTATCGCTATTCATTAATTTATAATAAACCCTATAAAAGTTTAACTTATTTTGGGGTTCATTACATTTAACAAAATTGTTGATTCTATGATGGATGTTATCAGTTACGCTGAAAATTTCACAAAGAGGATTTGGTTTTATTTTAAATCGAAAGATGTGTGCATTTAATTTCTCATAACCCGTTATGAATTGTGTTATGTAAAAATCTGGTTGAAATGTAGTATTTTGTGTTCTGTGATTAACTGTTGGAAATAATAATTTTGCGGTAGATGCTTTGTTTGTGTTTATCCAAATTGTATTCTACTCTTCATTCATTACTTTTTTCAAATTTTGTTTTATTGCATATCAGATGAAATGATACGACGAGAATTAATTATTAAAGATGGTAAATTTAACAAATAAATTTTAATTTCATCATTTATTTTTTGAACATGAAATTTTAAAGTGATTGATGAAGAATTTTTTTATTATGTTTTGAATTTGTTGGTTTGTTGAGTATACTTTTTAGTTGTTTAATCGTTCCAAAATAATTTAATATTATTGTAAATGAATGATTATTGAATCGTTTAATGTGAAGTACTATGTATGTTAAAATTTCATTTAGTATGTAATAATGTAATAATTCAATTTGAGTGTTGGTGCATAAGTACTTTATATTGTTTTTTATATTTTATTGTGTTGTTGTAGTATAGTGCGAATAATGCCTCCGATAAATGAACTGTCTTGGTAAACGATACATAAAAAATGTAATCCATTGTAATTTGTACCGAAGTTATTTTTGTGTTTCTAAAATCTTTTATTTCGTAGTAATTTATATCTTTTTCTATTTGATTTATGTTTAATTTCATTATATCCAAGTAAAGTTGTATCAGAGGTTTGTTCGTATTTATTTTTATGGACTGTATGACTTGCATGCAATTAGACAAATTTTTGGTGAAAGTGTTCATTTTCATAAGTGAATAAAAGTTATGTATAAAATATTATAAATAATACGGGTGCAATCTGCAACAATATTTTTTAATGAAATATGTGAATTTGGGATTTAGAACTTATTTTATGAGTGGTCGTTCTTTAAAATAATCCCTGAAATGTGTATTCTAGAAATATAAAACTTGTAGTCCTATTACAATAAATTCATCTTGACATTAACATTTACAAGCGGATTAACATTAACCTTAATTTCACTTAAGATAAAGTAAACTGAGATAAGGCGCAATTGTGAGTTTTTTAATGCAACGATTACGGTTACTGTTGTTCTCATAGTTTTTGTATTTACCTCCGTGCAATTTAACTAATTTTTCTAATTAGGTAATATGATCACCGCCGCAATAAAAATTATTGTAACGTTTTTTTTCCAAAGTGGATCTTCATGGACAGTCACATTGATTTCTTACAAGAAATTAGAAATTGTTCTTTTCCGGCAATGATTAAAACTAAAATATTTTGAATGCAATCAAAATGCACAATCACCGCCGACCTTGCCTGAATCAACCAACGTTAACAACAATTTTATATTCGTTGCACATCTGGTATTTTTGTGCCCCTTTTTTAATTCCGTGTCTGCTGTTTCAAACTTCCCCCGAAAAAAGAATAAACTGGAAGGCGAGGTAAAGTTTAATTTTATTACGTTGCGTCGATACGAAAGGGGAAATAATGTTACACAACCCCAAAATCAGAAGGGTTTAATGGAATGAAACTGAAAGCGATACATTCCATCGACCCTATGCGCGGTCCTTTTAAGGGTCGCTAAAAGGATATAAAACGAAACTCGGATGATTAAAAAACTGAAAAAATAACTAATGTTAAATGCACGTTTCGCGGACAATAAATAATAAATTGTGGTGTACTTCCAATAAGTTTGTGCGAGACGCCAATAAATTTATTGTCGTTTAGTCTTTAATTATAAAAAGTGATTGCATCTAAGAGTTTCTTCAGCAGCGTAAATAACTAGGAACGATTCAATACCACAAGTAATAAGAATTACGACATCTAATCACAAGTTACAAAGTTTACAGCGGCAATAAAATTTTGTATCTATTCTTGAAATATTCGCTATAAAATTTAAATTATGAACGAACACCTGCAATAAATTATGTTGACTCATTATAATACGGAATCGGTAGGAGGTAAAGCCTCTTTTGGAGGGCTGCCACCCCAAATTACTAACAGAATTTTTAATTGGATTTTTTTGTTTACATATCTCGATCTGATTCGGAACGGTTATTCGGCAGGAAAAGTTGGCGAAAAACTTTGTTTTTAGAACAAATTAGTAGTTTTCGGAAGGCTTACTTGGTCGAGCAAAACGTTTTCGTTCCTAACGGCCGCAAGATTTATGTAACGGTTCAGTAAAAATGCCCCAAAAACTAATATGAATTATTCGCTTAAACAAAAAGCGCGGACTAAATTCGAAAAAAAGGAAGAATAAATTATGGAAGCCGGAGTTTTGAGATCAGTGTTTGAACGGTAATTTCCTCAAAATATAAAAATCTGAACAAAATAATTGCACGTTTCGCTGAAGAACGCCACATCTATTCAACATTAAAGTGCACTTTATTGATGTAACTGGAATATAATTAAATTCGTTAAATAGGTTGGATACACAGGTAAAAACGCGACTGTAAAACTTCAGATGGTTTGATGTCGATACGATTATCTGATGATTGTGTTCGGTTGTTTTTTTTTTTTAGACTAGCGCTTTAACATTTTATGGATTACAAATCTGAAAGAGTAAATTTGAATTTATTAGATTTGTAAAAGTTAAGAATTAAGAAATGTTCAAGTTTGCTCAACTTTCGAATGAATCATGAAAGTAAAGAGTAAAAATTATTAAATTTTACGAATAACATCCTGTTTTCATGTTACTGCATAATTAAATTTCATTGATAGTTAAAACCCAAATTTAAATTTGTAAATGGGAATTTCCCATCCATTTATTACACCCATCGGCGGTGGTGCGTAAGATAATGAGTACTTAAACCCTTAGTATTTGCTCCCTATAAATTCGACGACAGGGCGTTGCATCTCTCATTAAGTTACATTACGGATCGCATCATTACACAGTTCATAAACCACCTGGAAATTCTCGTTATCGACATTCACATTTTGCCTGTTGAGAAACGTCATTATTAGTAATGTCTTTAGTTTTATGTACTTGCGATACAAATGAAATTAAGCTGTATTATTTGGGGCACTATTTGCAATCTACAAGTACCTATTGTTTTGTTGCGTACATTCATGGCGACTAATTTAATTTTGCATTCTTAAGTATTAACGTGAATCCAAAAAAAATATGTGTTGCAAGGTTCGCATATATTGTAGCTAGTCGGTGTTATCTGTGGTCAACTTTCAACATTTGCATTTACTAAATAAATAATTTCGTTCCGCGTATGTAAGTTGCATAGATTAATTCTTTTGAACGCACGTTACATTTTTTTGGGAAGGGACAGTAAACTGTACATACCACACACATTTTTTATATAAATTCTCAAGTCACATATTACCAAGTGAACATTTCTATAGTTCATTCATAAACGTAAATATTTTTATTTTTAACACATCAGCAATTTCTAAATTGGTAGCTGTAATTAACTTGAATACTTCTAACCAGCCAGAAACAGATTAAAAACTTTATTTACCAATTTTACAAATTCTGAAATTAAACTTGCAAATAGGTGTTCGGCAATCGAATTTCAGAAGACATGTCAAACGAGGAAAGCACAAAAATTATTCAAATAGGTACAACCCAGAATTCTGGTGAAATATATTAGAATGGACTGTAAATTATAAAACAGCTCATAATTATTTTCGACGTGACTATTGATAGCAGAAAATAACTTTGGGGTCAGTAGAACGATTTCAGTGATATCTTTTGGAGACACAATTAAAAGATAAGATTAGATGTTTCAATGCGAAATTGTGTAGCATTCACACAAATTCAATCGATCAAATGATGTCAAACTGCTTCAATAAATTTATTTCACCGCACCGAATTTAAAAATTGACTGAAACAGTTGTCAAAATGGAAAATGTTTAATCCGACCTGCCTTTTTAATGCAAACGATTTTAAAATGTCCGCATAAATTCTTTATTGTTATAATTTAATAATAATCGATTGCAATTATTCCTGAAAGACAATATCGGTCAAACGAGCAATGACTTTTAGAATTTTTGTTGTTGAAAATGAAGACGAGATGTAAGCAATTTTTTTGTGGCCAAAATTTAGAGGATAGTTATGTGGTTCCAACAGGTCGGTGAGACGTATCATACTCTATTGCGATTAAAGTTCAGAAGTTGGATTAACTCTCAAAATCAACCGAACGTCAAGATCGTGCGATTTGACACCCTATATTTTCTTTGATGTTACGTCAAAGGAAGAATCTCATCGCCTACAATCCAAGGACTTAAAATCGGAATTTAGCACCTCATTGATAAAAGGGTTGGTTGTTAAATCTTAAATTTTCCAAATTAGCTTGCGTTTTTTATTGATTTCTTAATTATAAAAATGTTAATAATCTTAGCGCACATAAGCAAATGAAGAAGAAGAAGAAGAAGATGTAAAAGAAGAAGAAGAAGTCTTCCGCACAGTTAAAACTAATGAATGCACAAATAAAAATGTCAATAGAACTTTAGCACTTAATTTTAAGTTTCTTTGGAGTAACCGAAAACCTTGAGACACTGCAAGCGAATGTAAATAGTTTAAATTTGCTACCTTTAGATTAAGTTTTTGCCACAAGGCACAGTGTTTAATTATTTAAACCATCTAACTAAACACTCCATCAAGTTACAGTATACTTATTTATTTATGTATTATATATGTATATTCGAGATATTTAATATTTAGATTTAATCAGACGCCCCCGCGTTTTAAACCCCTTTGAAAAACCGCTACTAAGTAACCCCAACCTTTAATAGTAATCACACCAACATAGCTGGATATTTTTTCTTCGATAATAACGTAGCTCATAAATGTCAAACTAACCGCTCGCTTTTGTGAACTGCAGAGAAAATTGTGAAGCAGCAGACAAAGCGTTAATATAGGGGAGCTGCGCGTGAATGGATACAGTAAAAAAACATCAATTTGAAATTAGTTTCTAAATCCATAACGGTCCATCCTTTCTTTGTTTTGTTTTCTTTTTGTTTTATAACTGAAAATTATGGCACACATGTAGAAGTTAATAAAAATATGCATTTATTCAGAACGTGTACTCACGAATCCAAGATAGTATAAAATGGTACAAACTTATTCAACATTCGATCAACGCAAAATGGTTTTGTAATGGCACCGGAAAACTGATACTGACTGCAAAGTGCCAAGACGTGAATTTCAAACTGTACATCCGAACTAACTATTCCAGGAACGCTAGAAACTTTTAAATGTTTATGGGTTTCAAATTTAGCTCAAATAATTTTTTGCTGCATTCTTTTTTTTAATAGATACGCATTGAATACAAAATGTTGATAATACTGTTTAAATTGAAGCTGTGCTTTTATACTAATCGTGTTTAATTGCATGCAGTCGCTATAAATTCATTCGTTTTAATACCTTTAAATTAAACACTGGCAAACCTCAGTTTCTTCGAGCCAGGAAAAACAAATAGTTGTATTTATAGGTTTACCTTGTTTTCGTTAATTATTTTGTACAAATTAGCATCAAGAAGGGATTCAATTATTTACAAGCTATTATTACAGAATATTTAAATATCAACAACTTGAAACAAACTATATTCGATACATTTAATTAAAACATTTTAAATTATCAAACAAGAGTTTAGAAATGCATATCAACAATCGCATAAATACACGTTAGAATATCATGTAAAATTAATGAATGCAGTGATCATAATTATAGATGTTGCTTTGATTACGATCGTCCCACCAGCCATTAGTATGATGTGTTAATAAAATTAAAATAAATGCATTTCTAAAGGAAGTTCACAGCACATTATTGCAGCTTTATAAACCAATGAAATTAAAAGCAGATTAAGTTCAAATTAGGTCGATATTAAAATAAATTTAAAAAATTGTTCCGTTCTAACAAAATAGTTTTAACAGTTAGATACAGTAAGATGAGAGCTTAATCTGGTACTTTTTTATATCTTCCATTAATATCAACTTAAATACATTACGCCATTGCAGAGAACACGAATAGTAATTAACCAAGTTTTTATGCAAATAATATGCTAACTGGAGCGCAAATTCTAGACCATTTCAACCATATAAAGCTGAAATCAACAATAAGGTCAAACTGTTTATTTCAGGTGAGTACCGTTTATTTCAAACACTTTTAGGGGCTTATCATAATAAGTAATTTTAGAATATAAATGATATATTATACACTTAGGCAGAGAAGTATTATTATAGCCTGATGACCGAGTTTAGATCCTGAGGCGCAAAACGCCGAAGGATGTAACGTTCCTAGAATAAAAGTCTTCTCTATCGGGGTGTAGGTATACAGTGAGCGGCAAAAGTATAAAATAATTTCATTAAAATCGGAACGTGTAACTTGAAACTTGAATTTCCATTGGGACGTTACTTGCACGGAGTGAACCCTAATAGCACATTAAGTCCATGAGACGTCCACTGGACACTGGACGTCCAACGGACGTCTCGTGGACTTATGTGCTATTTGGGAAAATCCGTATTCAGCACGTAATCACTATATATGGTCGCAAAGTAAAGATAATATACCTACACCAAAATGATACGCTATGAAACAAAGCTACTAAAAATCATCAATAAAGGTGTTGAATTTATATTTTATTAATTCTGACATATCATTGTTTGCAGTTTTGCAATTATTATGCCATTAGTCGAGATAAATTTTCATTTGTGAAACACAAATTACCGAATGTGTAGAGCTTGAGTACTGCATGATTATATTATTCTGATTACATTTTACTCTCCTAGATGCTCTCTTCATAACTTCGTTATAATATTTACTTACTTTTTAATTTTTCGAGATTGATGAATATTTTTATAGGGCGACAAATGCATTTTTCAATTTTTTGCAAATAATGTCAATAATAGAAACATTAAGACTAATGACTAATCCGGGTTGGTAATAGTTTAAACAACAAAAAAATGTCTGAGTAAATAATACCTTGTGGATTCGTTGGAATATTAAATTTTAAGAGATGTCGGAAGATCACCAAAAAGATGGGCTCAAAGGTCAGCAGCAGAATCACCACCTTAAGTGGAAAGAGGAAGCAGAAGAAATTTAAATGTTTGGAGACCATTAATTCGTTTTAGATTTCCTTCATTATTTCTGGATATTTTTATAAAAATTTTGTAAAGTGCAGTACTAAACGTGGAAGTTGTAAAAATATAAATAAACACAAACTTTAAAAAAAAAATTAAACAGTTTATTCGTAGAGTTCCGTTATGCATTACCGGATTTTAAAAATAAACAAATTCATCTTAACCACATTACCACAAACAATGCAAACAGTTGTTTCCAATTTTGATCATCTGTAAAATGACTTATATAATGGTTATGGTCTTATAGCCACATTTTAAATGTATTATCCAGTTAGTTTAGTTACACAAAAAAACGTTGCAATGCAAGGCTGGGAATTCATTAGTGACAGTTATTTTTAATTTGCATCTTTCAAATAAATGTCAAGCGTACTTTAATCGTTAGCATTTTTATCGCAATTATCACCGACGAAATAAACACAACACTAACAGAATTTAACATTAAATAATGGTAACGTTACATAATTTTCAAATGAAAATCATTTACATTGAATTATTAAGCGTGGTTATATATTTATGGAATTTAAAATTTGCTTGCTCTACAATTTTCACTATCTAATTATAAGTGAATGTGGAAGTTATTTATTTAACATGATTTACTTATCCTGACATCATGTATTTCCATCTTCAGCTATGAGTGATTACTGTACAATGCACACTGTATTTATTTACTCGAAATAAAACTGAAAACCGTGTTTAACAAATGGAACGCTTACATGAATTGTTAAATTTACAGTGAGTTGTCTGAAAAGACTGCAAGCACTAAAAAATTACATTTAACATATTTGATTCTTGTGTTTTCTTTTAGCTTCCATACCAGGCAATGCTAGGAATGGCAGCATAAAAGTTCAGAAGCGAGTTTCGATGCAAATTTATTTATAATTACATTGCTTTATTTTTTATAACTGAATTACGTTGGAATAGATCTAGCGAATTGAGTTGCTTTAGTTTTTTCACAATGAGAATAATAACAAAGTTCGTAATTAAGATGTTGGGGTGTTCACTGAGACGTATCTGGTACATCATACCTATTCAGTCAGAACATTTCGTTGCTTTGCAGGTGGGTGGCATGGTTCAGTAGTTTGAAACGTATCGAAATAGTTGTCAGATTTTCAGATCTGAATTGGG
Source organism: Dascillus cervinus (assembly GCA_949768715.1). Lineage (NCBI taxonomy): Eukaryota > Metazoa > Arthropoda > Insecta > Coleoptera > Dascillidae > Dascillus > Dascillus cervinus. The sequence goes on along the minus strand of OX458319.1, from coordinate 12,430,634 downwards.
ATTTAATATGTACAATCTTGTATAATAACAATTTATTTTGTATTGTTAGATGGTAGCAGTCCAGTGGATTTGTTCGAGTTGAAATCATTTACTGGAAATCAGTTACAAGCAAAACTATTACAAAAATGAATGGGCCTTAATTTGTCCATTAGTTTGCGATATTTTAACAAAATTTTGACACTTATTTTTCCTAGTAATCAATAATCGACAATTTTATACAAGATCTAACGATATCACTTATAAAAGGGTTGAAATATGAAGATCTCGATAAGCAATTGTCAATTCGAAATCAATAGAACAGTAGACGGTGTCCACTATGTTCGTGATCATCTTCATATTTCTTCTTTTTTATCATTTCTAGTTTAAATATTTTACAACTGTCATGTCCCTTGTTTCGACTCTATATGTTACCTTAATTTTTGTCTCATAAAATTAAATTTAACTCTCTGACTGCTTCCCATCCTTTATTTATCCTTTCTTGATTTTCACCATGTTTGTTTAGTGATATTATGCAAATATTAAATTATATAAATTAAATATATAATGGTTAGATAATGTTATTATCAAGTTGAAAGTAGCTTAGTTCTGTGACAAAGCACCCCTAAAATAAACTTATCTTAAACAAAGCTTATTCAGATCTAAACAAACGTCATGAAACTTTGAAATGTGAAATTCAGACTAGTTTTGTGTTAACATAACGACCAATCACATTATTTATGTAATCATAAAATTATCATTAAAAAATAATATTGACAATATCTTTTTCATATTGAGAAATAATCTTTTATATCCCAACATTGCAATAAATCCAAAAAGAACCAACCACGTGTTTTCATCTATTGAATGAGATCAGACAGATTTCTCAAAAAAAATATTTTTTGCTTTCCATTTCGCTAAATCCTACATCAAAAGCTAAAGTTATCAATATTCCAACATAATTATTGTAACAACATTATTCCCGGCTGTATACCTCTCCATAAAAAAAATCGCAAAAGCAATTAAAATCATTAATGTACCTATTTTAATTTACGTAAAATGTGATGCACTTGTTCACATTTCAGTTAATACTATTAATGAAAGTAAACCGCAGTACGAGGCTCAATAACATTTTACCACACAAGCAGTTCAGTATTGTCTAGAAAACAACAAATGCGACAACATGTTGACTTTATAAAAAACTATGTTTACTGCGTTCATTCCTCGAGAAACTAAATACCTCTGTATTAATGAAGTTGGTGTATGGTTGTAACAAATTAGTTAAGAAATTCGCAGAATTTGCTACCTCTATCTCGCTTAAAATTATGCATTTTTGTGTATCGTGGTGAAGAAGTAAGGTACGAAGAAACGAGAAGATAAAAATAAAAGTCAATTATCTCCTACGAGTTCTTTCATCGACGAGACATCATCCGTAGGCGTTTGAATCCGAAAATCCTCTTATGTTCTCAAGTTTTATGTGATCATCAAAACCTATCGTACTGAACGTAATCCGAAAACTGTAGGAACAACTTGGAAAATATTTTTTTTTAATTGCATGAAGCATTGTGAGCTTAATTGCATAATGGAAAACAGTAATTACATTACAGTGTATTGCTTTACATCGTCCTTCATTTGTAGCGTATCTTGTATTTTATGCTAATTCACTTACTGAAACTTTACTGGTAAATATACGCGCTGTATATTCCATTTAGCTCTTTTAATTGCATTTCAATTTTAATTTTGAAAACTTTAATGCCGTTGATAAACGCAACTTGAAAGTTTTTTTTAAATAAACCGGATTGTTGAAATTTGTGGATTCTTTATCGAATTGGTATTATAGTTTCAACAAAAAGACTGCTAGTGTGTTGAAGTTTCAAAATTATTACCTTTTTAAAGTTTCAGGTCAAAAGCGACAACAAATAAAAAGTTTTGTAGAATTTCATCCATTCAGGGACAAGCTATATTTTCCAATTTAAAACACAAATCACTAACAACCTGAAATATTAAGCGATAAAACTGTTAGTGGTTTAACAAATTCATTAATCAAAGAACGTTTTGTTTTGCTGCATTTGCCACACTTTGAGCGAGAACGATTTATTAAAGTATCCAAAACTTGCTCCTATAAATCAATCTGCGCTTGAATTCCAAATCTTTTTTGTGTAAATGTAAATTTTTGTCGATACAATTTATGTGTTGCATTCTTTAGATTTTAATCCGACTGAAATATAACAATTAGGCTCAAATAAAATAACATCACTATTTATTTAGATTTGTTTTTCCGCACAATTTTGAAAATATACAATAACGATACAAACCATACAACGCTACCCTTATTGCAAACATTGTTTATATATTCATCACATTAACTTTTACGATATTTAAAACACAGCCCCATTTTTATTTTATATATTCTCGTTCCCTCGGAAAAATTCTTTAAAAATTCAGCAGTAAAAATATTTCGGTTAAAAAAAAAATTAAATTTCTGAAACTCTTCCAGAACAAAATTATAAACTGATGAGATTTTGGAATTAATAATTAATGAGCACCAGAAGAACTGGAAACTTCCACACAATCAATGTGAAAAGAAATCTTAAAGATTATAAGTGAAAGAAAGTTTTAATTCAAGTTGAAAACATAAATAACTCTCTTTATTTGGTTGAAGGTAAATTTGTAATTGTAGCTGCTAATACAACACATTTGTATGCGTTGGAGCCAGTGATATTATCTTAAACTACACATCACGACAAAGATATATTCAGTTACAACTGGAAGCTGGAAAGTTCAGCCGGCCAGTAAATTGTATTTTCAATCATTTCAATGCTGGCGAAACGTAAAGTTTCCGCTCATTTTTTTTGTTCCAGCCGCACGTATTTATATAAAAATAAATGTAGTTATCATGTTATGACTTACAGGAAACCACCCGCTTTCAAAGCGCGTGACAAAGCTTGCTACTTTAACGTTGTCGATTTTGAAATGTAGAGCTGAAGGCTATTTATTTATACTTATCCAACGAGTATATCTCACTTTGCCAAACATTGGTAATAAAGTGATTCAATTTCGGCGAGCAAAAAATTTTATATTCCAAACGTGGAATTGCACAGCTTTTTTAATTGTAAAGGTGACCTTAGTTATTGGGATTGTAGCTTACTATGAATTTTATACTGTTGTCAGTGTTGGAACTGATAAACCTAGAAATAAACAGTAGCAATATTAATATATTTAATTAATCAATAAACAACTCATAATTTATAAGATCAACCTTAATAAATTTTGCTTGTTTTTAAGTCATAAAAGAATGTCAGAATACCTACACACAGAATACTATGCAAAAAACTGCATATTTGAATAAAATTTTGTTTATATTACCTTTATAGTATTTAATGTCATCTTTAATACCAATAGTTTTAAAAATATTGCCACATAAATTAAATGCTGATCAATTAAATGTTTAATTTATTTTTAAACAATTTTAAACATTTTACCTTGCAATCAATTTACTGGTTTAATAAGCTAATAAGACAATACAGTAGAATCCGCTTATAGCGAGGACGCACGGGAGTTTGAAATTAGTTCGTTATAAGAGGGTTTCGTTAAAAGCGGATTATTATGTAAAGACATTTTTTATTGAAAATATTATTTGTTGACATAAATTAGTAAAATGCGTGTACGTTACAGTTGTTTCATATATAAATTTAGGCGTACTTATTAACCGAAATAGTCTAATAGTCTGTTACGTTAATTAAATTTTTCAAATTTGCCAAAAAATGAAAAAAATGTTCCGCACCATTTAGAGTAGTTTCGGCTTCAAAAAAACTCTTCAATTTTGTCAGGCACTTTCTAGCTTTCGTAGGCGAAATCTTTTCTAGTAAAAGGGACGGTTCATCATCATTAGATTTAGCAATTTCAGTTTGAGTTTGATTGTATTTTTGGTACGCATTCTCAACGATGTCATCCTCGGTTGGGATTTCACTAGTATGTACATACAAAATTATCAACCGTCACATACTTCTGAAAGTTGACTTTTTCAGCCTTTAATGCGATACGAAGTTCACTTTGCTAATTTTCAGCTGGGTCAACTTCTCCTATAAATCCAGCATGTTTGAAACAACTTTTTATTGTGGTTTGCGTAATACTTTTCCAACCGCTCTCTACAAATCGAATGGCGTCTAAAAGTGTTACCCGATTCTCTTTTTCCATTTCAATGCCATCTATCAAATACAACACAAGCACTTTTCGAAAATGAAATTTAAGGAAGTTGATAATTTCTTGGTCCATAGGCTGCAGTATTGAAGTCGTGTTGAGAGGTAGAAATGCAAACTTGATATGTTTTTAAGTTTAATTTACCGGAGGTTGACATGATAATTCTTCGGTAACCTAAGTGAAACTGATTCTTTACCGCCTGAAGCCTGATTAGTTGAAATCAGCACATTTTTAAGTAAACCATTATCAATATTAGTCAAAGGTATCTATATTTAGATCTCGCTATATCAGGATTTTTTTTATATAAAATTTCAATAGAACCGACGTTATAACCGGAGTTTCGTTATAAGCGATCTCGTAATATGCGGACATTTTTAACCGCGTTTGCATAGTAAATCAAATTTCTCTATGTGTATTACTCGTTATAAGCGGTGTCTCGTTATATCCGGTATTTGTTAAAAGCGGATTCTACTGTAATTAAAAATTTTGATTTTGGAAAAAACACTGAAAGTATTTCTGATATGTAGCCACTATACAGGGTGATAAAAAAAGGTGCCCATGATTGATATTTAATATAATTAAACAAGAATACACAACAAACAGGTAATTGAAGGACTGTATGCAAAAAAGTCCCTAAGTGACGTAGAGATTTTCTACTATTTGCGCTATTTCTGATAAGAATTGATGAACTTTCAGTCGCACTTACTGATTCCCGTTTAAAGGGCCCCTAGCCACGTTATTTATTAAAAACAGATTAATCAAAAACGAAATAATGTAATTTCCAGATCAAATTGAAATATAAAATCTCAAGTATCTCAATATGAAAAAGTGTATGCTTCGTCCTGGTACAGTTTCAATCGCTGCCACAACTGCTTCCTTCAACGCTGGTGTGCGAACTTCACGAGGTCGTCCACCATTTACAGAAATCGGCATAATTTGGTCATTTTCTCTTAATCTTTGCTCCACTCTCCTAATTACGTTAGAATCTGGATGACGTCGATGTGGATACAATCTAGCATATTCTCTAGCAGCTTCCGATGCGTTATTATCTGTCTCACCCAAGCGAAGCAACATGTCTAGATATTCACTGAAATTGTATTCCATTTTAAGACTTTTTAGGACATTTGACTTGTATCAATCAAATTTGACAAGAGAACTGACATTGGAAAGTGAATTATTGTTGTCAACGTTTTCTAGGAGATTTGTTGCGACATTGATAAATTTTCCTCGGAGCCAAAAAACCGTACTTTAACATCGGTAATAAAGTTCGTTTCAATAGATTTTTTACACTTTTTTTTAAAAGCACCATCAACTGCATCAAATTTAGACTCTAACAATGAAATTATTACAAAATTGTTAATCGTATAGATTTTAATTGTTTGAATAGGAAAGCTAATAACTTGGTGAAGAGACAACAAATTTCATTTTGGCTTTCAAATTCGTGTTTCGTTAGAAATCGTCTATAACATGTAGCTAATCACGGGCACCTATTTTTCATCACTCTGTATAACCGTTGCAATAACACAGAAATTTAAGGGCTGAGATTCTAAGATTAGTAATTACCAATCACGCTCTATAAAACTTTTACAATGAACACAGGAAACAATGTTCGTTGTTACTCACACAAATCGAGGATCGACAATTATTGAGAAACCAGAAACTGCAATCCACGATAAAAAATCTCTTCAAGATTTTCGTATAATCTGAATCGAAGCTATACATAAAAGAAATATCTTCTCCGTTATGTAATTCCCCTCGAGATTTTTAAATTTCGAGCGCAACAATTCGTGATTAAATTTTTTCGTCTGCAATTAAATGAAAGGTGTTTCCAAAGAAAAACCGTTTAATGATAAAACCATAATGGTGCAGTAAATAGCCCCAGGCGGCCAAATTACATGACCGTGTATGAAATATTCTTTTCAACGCCAGTTCGATAGCTGCGAAGCGATTGCATGCTACCTAGGAGGCAAACAAATTCAAATAGTTTATAAACAAATTTCTTAATAATTCACACATTTTTCTATTCAATTATATGTAATAATCCTTATTAAAATAATTAGCTTGTTGGGTGTATATGCAACGCATTAAATTCAATCAGATAAAGTTAGAAAACTGTTTTTTTTTCGTTATGTAATTGGGTATCATTAGCTGGCCACATAACGCACGATTAAATTTTTATCCCGGATTTCATATGCAAAAATAAGAATACTGCAAGGCTTGTAGAATGGGAAAATCCCAATAGGATATTGTGACCTGTTATGTCAGTCAAATAAGTTCCTCCATTACGCGAAGAGGTCGAATCGAGTGTGGTAGTGTAAATTGGTATTTTGATTAACTAAACTCAAACTTTTGTAAATGCCAAAACGCAATAAATCATATTGTCTTTAACGGCCCTGTATTGCATGATTTAATAGCAAAAAATATTCTCCGTCTAATTCAATAAATAAAAGGCTAAAAAGTCTTGGATTTATAAGAACTGTTTGAACATTATAAAACAATATTTACTTACAATTTATTTTTCAAAGTATTCAGCACCGCGCTTTATACCTGTATGTACTTGGTTTGCGAAATTAAGTCATTACTATCATCATAAAGAAATTACAGCACATGTTTTTATAGCCTTCCACCTTCTTCTTCTTTATTTACGTGTAATATTCTGGTGTACCGTTAAATATGCACCGAAGACTTACAAGCTTTACGTAGATCATACAACGACTGTAATTTTCTCTCTAGTTATAAAGTTTTAGATACACAGTTTTCACTGCAACAGTTCCGTAGTTGCTTGTAATTATGTTTGAATTTAGTTGCGCTGCATGCATCATTTATTAGTGGAAACTTTTTTAATGTTACTCCACCATTTACTTAAATCCACTAAAAATTATGTTAATGAAGTATTGAGCTGTTTTCACAAAACAAGTTTATTTTTGTTCTAATATTTTTTAGTCAATTACCGCATATTTACTCTACGAAGCAATGAAATATTATTTGAAACCAGCTTATTCTGATTGTAACAAAATAGTTGTTATGCCACTAGTGAGGTAAAGATAATGATGGGAAATCGGATGACGTCAGCAGACATTATGAAACGATTAGTACACAACATATCTAAAGTTGCCTTTAATTAGTAGATAGATATTAATTTAATTTGAATAGTTAAACTTCGAGAAAATGTTATTCTGAATAAATATTACAATTTCATTCAAACATACTGTAACTTAATCTTATCTTTCGATTGTCTATCATGTTGAGTTACGCTGCTTTGTCTGGTTCCATTCCTATCAGAAACCGTCGAATATTATTCAATTCATATGTAACTTTACCGAATAAAATAATTAAGTAGAATTATTTGTTATTTTATAAATATAGATATCAATATAAAGTTGAAGTATTACAAATTTATTGCCAACACCTAGCAAACGATCCGTTTATTTTTATTTATTTCATATTACATTTTATTTTACTTTCGTTTTATCCTTTACAAATAAATGTAATTATAGATTTCTTAAATGACCGGGTTATAATTCTTCACAACGGTAACCTTTAAATATTAACTTTGAAACACAGCGAAAAAGAAACAGAGAAAATTCAAATTTTTGTTAATACACCCGCCATTTGGTTTAGTTAAAACAAATGTGTAACAATTTTTGAATCAAACCCACTTTTTGCTGATTTTTTATGTCAAGGGTTGCACGTTTTATGAGTAATCGAAATAACAATAATTAATCTGCTGAATGTAGTGATGGTGAAAATGTCAACTTTCAATTAAGCACTGACCTGCGATGTAAAGTATGAACAATAATAAGCGTACTAATGAATACCGTATTAATTCCATTTTCTTGCAACTATGCAAATAACGCTTGACATACTTTTAATTTAATTGATTTCCAATTTGCATTATACAGCCTTTAGTTAAATATTAAATTACAATCAACATAATTTTAAAAAAATTGCTTCAGATAGACACATACGTCACTTGCGCACAACAAGTCGATTAGGTTACGCCCATATATGACGTATGTGATTATCTGAAATCATTTTCTCGCCACACATATCTGCATGGTTTAATTTTGTGTTGTTTAGTTATAACCTTAAATGTTAAGAAACTAAAATTAAATAAATTCAGACCACTTGTTTGATTTCGCCCTTTATTCAATTGGTCAATTCCCTTCCTTCTTCAGACTCCGGCAAGATTGGGATACAAAAAAAGGAAAACGAAATAATCTAAATGAAGACGTCACTTTGATTAGTAATAGCAATTTTGAAAACATGTCAATTTGAAAACAAGGATTGCATTTATGTGTTGTATAAATATTGCCCTGCTGTATCATAATTCAATTAACTCCTTAAATAACTTAAGATTTTATTAACTTTTTTAAGTGAATAAAGCTGTCGACTCGTATTCACAAACAGCTTCCACCTGCCTGCGAATAGCTACAGCGGCGCAAACCGACAGGATAATAAATTAAATAAAAATTGCTAAAACAAAAATAATAACTGAGTTTTAAAATTGAAAAATTACTTGTTTGAAAACAACCATAATGCATCATACATCTGCTGGTGAACTGTATCGCATAAAAGTAAATGTATTTAATAAAAATCGTCGATTTATTGCTACTATCGCCGTTGAAACGACATATGACTCTTGAACTATATACTAATTTTATTTACAATTTTTTTTGTACCTTTTCATACTACAATCGAGACATTATGGCAATCGTGACATTAAAACCTTAATAGTGATTTTAGACAAAGGAAAGATACACTGGGGTACCATTCTAAAGATAAACACGTAAGTAAAAATTTCTCTGCACAGACTAAATAAAGGAGATTTAAGGCTGAAATCAAATATTTGCACTGCTCCATTGCAACATCGGTTTATTTTCGCTGTGCTTATCAGTACAAAGAAATAAAAATCAATATTAATGAGGCAAACTTTCAGTGTTTCACTTATAAAAACTGTCAACGGGCTAGAGAATTGGCAAATAAATGTATGCTACAAAAAACGGGTTAATATCATATAATTAAAATAAAAATAAACAAAAATAAACAAACTAAATTTTGAAGTTTTAGTAAACAACTCTGAAGTTAATAAAATTCTTTCAAGGTGGATTGAACGTTAATGTTTATTTTAATTGAAGAATTAATGAGGAATATTTTTTTAGATGATAAAGTTGAATTATTTTAATGAACTGATTTTACGATGGAAGACCACCTGCAAAGCATAATAACCCAATCAAAACAACTGTAATCATTAATACTTGGGATAAAATTCTCAAAAAGAATTTAACGCAAATTAATTCCACAAAATAAACATTATTACTACCAGTTTACGGTAGATCTAAACTCGTTGCATAAAATTGTTGTGTGTATGAGTGTGGGTGCTGTATTTGTCCACCGGATATAAGGTTGGCTGATGGTTCCATTTCCTGGTAGGAGTAAACACTTCCCGTTTGTGTTGGACCTTGAATAATAAAACTTCTTCGCACACCACGTGAATTTGTAAAATTTTAAGTGCATTTCCTCTCAGAATCGACCATTCACAATTTATTACGTTACAGCTATCAACTCATGATTTCATTTTTTTTTCTTTTGCAAAACACGTTTCTGGAATGTGCGAAAATAGAAAAAATACTGTAGCTAATGAACAGTTTTTTTTTTTGTATGGTGATTGTACGAACATTTTTTGTTTTTTATAAGTAAATGTTTGTGTTAATTTCAGACTTCATAATAATTTACTTGCGTAATAACTTACATAATTTAAAATAATTTGCGACCAATATTCTGGTAGCAAGCCAGAAAACATGTGGCGGCCCGGATTCAAGCTAAGGCCTAAAAACAATGTTATTGTTACTGTAACATCTTCACTATTCTTTTAACGTTTGTGTACTGTATTCGGATATGAAATATAAAAAAATCTCTAAAAAAACTCTGATATCGAAAAATATTGAAATAATAACCGAAAAGAAGTTTAGGATTGGGGATAAAAAGCAGGGTCACCATAACTTCTTTGTCAAGTACGTTACATATTATATATTTGTACCTGAGAAGCAGAACGATGTATGTCCACTTTTTCCAACCATCAAATTTTGAAGTATATTGATTAAAATATGGCCCATCTACACATTACAAAGGGAATTCTGTCCAAACTTAGAATTTGTGTTGTATTATGATGTATCTCCAAGCATTACTTTAAGGTATCAAGTCATTAATTTGCATTTCCTGAACTTTGTCACTTTTGGACAAACATCCTTCTGCTTCTCTCGTACAGATATTTTTATTGAACGCTTTACATCCTTATTATGCATGGCTTATTAACAATATGACATAAAAAAGATAACTTAATTAATAAATAACATTTTTTTTTTAAATTAACAACTTAAAATTTAATTTAAATTAACATTTAATTTAATTCTATAAATAGCATAATTATAAGAAAATTTTAAAATAAATTATAATTTTAATTTTATTTCATAATATCGTGACAAAACATTTGGAAGGCTTCAAAATTATCGCTCTTCATTAATTTATAATAAACCCTATCAAAGTTTAACTTATTTTGGGGTTCATTATATTAACACAATTGTTGATCCTATAATGGATGTCATCAGTAACACTACAAATTTCACAAAGAGGATTTGGCTCAATTTTAAATCGAAAGAGGTATGCATTTAATTTCCCATGACCCGTTATGAATTGTGTTATGTAAAAATCTGGTTGAAATGTAGTATTTTGTGTTCTGTGATTAACTGTTGGAAAGAATAATTTTGTGGTAGATGCTTTGTTTGTGTTTATTCAAATTGTGTTCCACTCTTCATTTATTGTTTTTTTCAAATTTTGTTTTATTGTATATAGTGTATATTTATCAAATGAAATGATACGATGAGAATTAATTATTAAAGATGATAAATTTAACAAATGAATTTTAATTTCATCATTTATTTTTTGAACATAAAATTTTAAAGTGATTGATGAAGAATTTTTTATTATATAAAGGGATTGCTTGATGTTTTGAATTTGTTGGTTTGTTGAGTATAAGTTTTTTAGTTGTTTAATCATTCCAAAATAATTTAATATGATTGTAAATGGAAGATTATTGTATCGTTTAATATCGTTAATAATTTAATTTGAGTGTTTGTGCATAAGTAATGTATTTTATATTGTTTTTTATATGTTATTGTGTTGTTGTAGTACATATTAAGTACCTATATATTAATTCAGTTAATCCGAACAAATTGCTAATTCGAACAATCAACGCCCGATGATACTAATTCGTTCGGATTAGCTAGGCTGTACTGTATTTCTATAATAATATTAACCCTATTCTTAACTGTTCTTGTTTTAATTCCATGTATCTGTAAAAGCATTGCATACTATCTTAACAGCACGAAACAATGCCAGATTTTAATTTCATTAAAATGGTTTGAGTTTGTTGCACATTTATTTCTGAGGAAATTAACTTTGTTTATTTCATTTACCCAGATAATATCTAAGCCAGTTGTTCCAGATAAAAAAGTATAATATTCCCTGTTGACTATCACTTTAGATTTCAATTAAGTTGCACATGCACGTACAACAGTCATTTGGAGGAAAACGTTGAAATGCAAAAGAAAATTTAAGTTTCCAGGTCACCCGTTGTGGGTCTTCGTATCTTCCTGTAATAGAAAAATCGCAACTGGATCGCTCGATATAAAATAAAACCTCCTGCCCGGGAAATTAAAAAGGTCGTGCTGCTTAAAGCCGTTCCGAACCAGTTTCCGATAGACCCCGTGGTTTTTATTAAATCGCCATCTATCACTACATCGGAGACAATAATGTCGGTAGTGGAAGATTTAGGTTGAATTTGTCGCCCGATATTGCTCCATTTTCCATTAATAAATTAAATTTATCGGCCCAAAATGTTATGCAACGACATGCATTTTATGAAAATGAGGAAACGGGGTCGAGCGATGACCGATTATCACTTTCAAGTGGGTTATCAGTCGATAAAGAAAAAAATACCGAGCCGTTGCTGATAACGATGCATTTAAGTCAACATCACGGATGACTTTACTTTCCTAAACGCATTCTTCGATAAGATTGAAAAATGTTTTCCTCGTGAATAGTCAAGGACGTGGTGAAATTGCGGGGAAAAAAATTGTGTCAGAAGTGGGATTCGAACCCACGCCCACAGAGTGGACTGCGACCTGAACGCAGCGCCTTAGACCGCTCGGCCATCCTGACTTTTCCGACTCATTTTCGCTTTGTGCAAAGAGAAACAAATTAGCCTTTCGATGACAACACATCGTCCGTTTTTATCATCGCTCGTGTAACCCGCAGAAAAACAAATTTCATTGTTATTCGCACAAATTGCTGGAGCGTTTTTCTAATTGGTTCCAACGTGACATTAGGGTCAATTACGTTAAAAAATTAAGGGAGAATATGTGATTACACCTTATTACAGTCTGCCAAATAACGAACACTTTAATCATTTCAACAAGTCGTGGAACAAAGCATAAACCGGTGTCCTTGTCAATTTCCCATCTGAACGGAAAGTTCTTTGTTTTACGTTACATAAAAAAGGTCACTTTGAATGCGTTCAAGTGAACTTTTTTTTGACGCCAACAATTGGACGAAGGGAAAGGGCAACAAAAAAGTGTGTCTGTATACATTTGGCAGTGGCCCTGGCTAGACGGCAATGACATTGACCCGTCTGCCGACGCCCTCGACGCTGCAACATTGATTATATACAAACACTGTGTACAGAGGCACCATTCCACCCTCTCTCTCGAACGACGGCTATTTTTCTAGGGGTGACCTTGAAATGGGCCGCACACCCGCAAACAATTTCCGACGTTATCAATGTGCTGATTAACACACCTGGAAAATGCGCATTTATTAATATCAATCGGTTTTATTACAACCGGCGAGGGGCAGTTTTGTTTGTTTGTTTTTTTGAATAATTTATTACGGCTGATATTGTGATCATAAAAGCCAATCAGTATTGATAGAAGCTCTTTGAACACGTCACAAGAGAAAATGATTTCTGTAACAACGTAGTAATTGAAATTACAAATTTTCCTTTGTTTGGTTTTTTTCGTTCGCAAAATGATTATGTGAATTTGCAAGTGTATTTTTTTTGTTGAAATGAATGTTGCAGACATGTAAAATTAAAATTTTAACGATACCAATTACCGCGAACTTCAATTTCAAACTCGCCGATTTCAGAGTACGTTGTTGTTAATTTGGAAACCAGCGAAATAGAAACTCGACTCGGGAGGAATTTCTGGTGAATTTATTTATTTTGTTAATAATTTTCCAACTGAAATGTTTACGAAAAGTCGAAATGTAATTGCTTTCTTGACGAATTTTTTATCCGCTGGAAAATCCATTAAGGTGGCTCGGCGCCACGAGACTAAATTCAATGGTTTTGTACGTTGTCCGTACAGTCGCATTTTCAAATTTGAAAAGAAGGTCGCTATCTTATACGACGAGTACACGCTAGCCAGACGACTTCCATTTAATTACAGTTTGATATTATGTCAATTAAGCTTGTTATTAATTAAAATGTCAAAATTCACCTAATCTTACAACTTCCTGTACGGCTCCAATTTTCAACATTTTGCTTTAAAATTGTAATGGTCTTGTAGCTTACTCATTTGTCGGCGGCCCTCACTATATCGTTTTTCTTCATATACTACCGTTTTTTAATTATTTCAATGTTTGTAAATTGATGTAAAAAAAAGTGCCGAGAAATGTTCAAGAAAAAGATCGCCTGAAGTCATCCGTCAGTTTAATTTACAACCGTACTTCAGAGTATTAATGGCATGCGGTGTGGCTTAACACAGCAAGAGAATTCTAATTTTGGTATATGAAACATTCAATGACAAAGCTACACACATTTTCGGTATTTCTAACTACCTGTTTTCGACCTTTTATGTGGAAAAGAAATATCTTGGCGAAAAATGAAAGTTTATTTTAAACGTCAATATTCTCTCGTTTTTTATTTCGATAAACTTTAAAGGATAATAATAAATACATGTGAGGGTATAACTTAAGTTTTATTCAATCTAATGACAATATTTAAATAACGCTAATTACATCACAACAAATTTTCGTTTTTTTTCTTTTCTTTTACTAATAACATGCAATTGAATCCGTTCGTTTCAAAAACAATTTAAGTCAACAAAACGAAATAGGCGAAAAAAACTAAATAAAATGAACCACTACGGTTGCTTTAACAGTAAACGTCGTAAGACCCTCCCTCGGCGCCTTTGACTGCATTTTCAAATTTTAAAAGAAGATCGCTATCCGGGCGGTTTTCGCTTACTTACAGTTTGATATTATGTCAATTGAACTTGTTATTAATTAAAATGTCCAAATCTTCAACATTTTGATTATTTCAATGTATCGTATTGAAAACAATAATCAAACCTTTGGCAACATTTTACTTTATCGTATTTTTTCTCTTTAATTTTTTTTTAATTACAAAGAAAAATTAAAAAGTAGTTAACGGTTGCGTTTAAGCTATATTTCCCAATATTTAAGCAATTTTTATTTGACACAAACAAAACACAATGCACTGTGGAATTTGCAATTCCAGGAAACTTATGTACTACCTTACCGCCTGTAATAAAAACTAACCGAAAGAAACGAACCTAGCTTCTTTTCTTGTTACATTTATGGCTAGATAATGTTTCAACGATTTATTTTCTTCATTTAAAATGACTTGATTGTATGAACACCCACTTTTGAAACAATACATTGTTTCCAAATTTGAAATTTTGTTTTAAAAAAGCGGATTTACCTGAAATCATAGAAAACGGTTTTTGTTTTTAAAATTATTACTTACCAATTGTTTGTCAAAATTAGCAATGTCACTAAATAAAACTGTTTTCATAGCTAAGGTTACAGTTGTTTTTTTTTCAAAATTATTAGCTACTTACCAATGTTTCAAAGAGTCATTTTCAAAAGTGTTGAAATTGCAAGTCTCACTCTGGCTGTTACTGGGTAACAATGTTTAAGCAAACGAACGGTTTTTGTTTCCAAAATTATTAGTTACCGAGGCGACTGTCACAAACTGTTTGTCAAAATTGTCACTGTCAATGTTACTAAATAACATTTTTTTTTTCAAAACTATTAGCTCCCTATTAATGTTTCAAAGTGTTTTTTTTTTAATGTTGTGGAAATGTTAGAATTATAAACCTTACTCTGGCTGTTTTCGTAAGCAATAATTAGTAACCAGGGCAACAAATTTTTCGATTGTTTTTCAAAATAATCAAGTGACAATGTTTTTCAAAATGATTGGTTACCAATGTTTCAAATTCTTTTTGAAAATTGTCAGTTACCAAGCAACGGCATTTTCGCATTTTGAAAACAATCAGTGTCACTCTGACAGTTGCCCGGTTATTAGCCAACGTGTAAAATCGATGATCGCATTAAACGCACCTCTAAATCTCAATTTCAAAAATCGAATAGAGTTTCCGATTATATTGACGCATCGAATGACGATAATTACCTCCACACTAACGCATTTACAAACTTAATAGTCGACTGTCACATTCGGTCCTGTGCGTCACATGCACCGCCATCGGGCCCTCGATGCGATTTTGACGTTGCCCCGTTTTGACGACGCCGCTCCAACCGCGCGCCAGATTAACAATAATCACATATTTTCGGTACATTAATTTTTATCGGAGCGGGAAAATTGTTACCGTTAGTCAATTATGTAATAAAAAAATATCCTGCTCACATAAAACTTCAAGTACGTACAGTGAATGGAAGTGAAAAATGGTTTGTTATTAATTTGTATCAATTAAACGATATAGGATACACATTCGGAAATTGACGGGAAATATAAATACGACGCCCACATAATTCGAACATTTGCCTATCAGTACAGTGATTATTATCGTTATTATCATTATTATATTATATTATTATTATATAAATTGATTTGTACTGAGTCTTCCAAATGATGCAATAATCTTGTGCTCTAACAAAATATCTGTCGATACAGCAAGTGATTAGCAGCAAAAGTGATATTGGGGACGGAGAAAATAATTCTCTGAACGCAAATGTAACAGCCTAAATGCAAAGTGTTCATTCACTGGCAAGGTCACCCTACGATTTTAAAGACGAATTTTTGTAAGAATAAAAGAGGCGACCCAAACACGTCTCGGGCGTTGTAAATTCTGTAAATGTAAATATAAGTCGTTTCAAGAGAGTGATTTATAGCTACTTGACGGCGCTCTATTGTGCATAATTATTTATGACCAAGGTGGTACCGTGGTTGCCTATCATTTAGTAGAAGAACGATCTCGTAAAATTGTAGTATTGAAGTAAACAAGTTTCTGTGCCGAGAGCCGTTAAGACCGGCCATTACACTAAAGTGAATAATAGATGTCACCACGGTTCAAATGCATACCCCTCGTATAATGTAAATTACACTCGTTTTATCAAACATATCGTTTATAAAGAAATATTATTAGTAAATTAATGCGTCAAACTTGGTCAGAATGGTATTCATATTATAATTCATTGGCCGTGTAGTAGTTTATTTGATGTTTTAACACAACCAAAAACCAGTTATATGTTATCTTCAAATTCAATGATAGAGGTGTTAGGTCATAGAAAAAATTGCCGCCAACGGAGTTTACTCAATATTCCAGTTCAATTCCTAATATTTTCGATTCGAAGTACATTTTTCGATTCAAGTTTACAGTTCCGTGAAAACATGGCCGACGCATTAGCTGAGAAAGTTTGGATACCATCCACCAGAGGGTACGATTATAAATTTACTAGCAGTTCGACGTCTTTCCCGGGTATTTAACCCTAGAGTAGGCGCGTGAATTTACATATGTAATCCAGTGTTCTTATTTTCATCAGTAATATCACAAGAGAGTGAGAATAAATTGAAAATAATTCGACAGATTTTCGAGAACTTGTTGCCAGAGAATAGATACGAGAGCCCGTAGGGCTCGAGAATGGCAACAAGTTAGAGAAAATACTGGAAAATTATTTTCTAATTAATTCGCACTCTCAAGTGGTATTCAAAAGGTTATTTTATAATGTTTAAATAAAAAATACAGCTTTTTAATATTATTTCTTTTAATTGAACAGTTTCTCATTATAAACTTAGCAAAATGCGTTGTCAGTTCTTAAAATAAAAAAATGTGGGAATTGTGAATTTTTTTTAAAAACACTGAAATTTCCGGATTTTCCGGGTTCTCTCCGGTTCTAATTATTGGATCGGGACATTCGACCTCTCATTCTCTTCGTAATTTAATTCTCTACAATTCGTCTATTGACAACATTAAGATTGCTTCATTAGATTCCATTTTACAAGCAAAAAACTAAAAAAAAACGATTTTTTCTTCTAAATTGTTCATAGCAAATTAAAAATTATGGTCCTCGAGTCTAAAATTATGCCAAATTGATCTACTAACTGTCTTTTATGTAATCGCACAGTCGGTTTCTGGGTAGTATTTATGGCATGAAAAAATGCTTTATTGCTTGGCCTACTAGTAATGCCACTAGAGGTTAAATTTTTTCCGAAAATTTTTTCGAAGGTATGAATATTTTGAAAATTATTCCGAGCCCCAGGCGAGAGATAATTTTCTTAAAATATTCATATCGGAGAAAAAATTTTCGGATTTTAATTTAACCTCCAGTGGTATTTGGTAAGAAAATTTTGCACCTTTTTGCAATTTAATTTATATATTGACATATTATCTATAAACGTCACTCAACGCCATAAATAATATGATTAATCTTATTTCGTTGAACGATATTTGAAACATCTGGAATACAACTGTCGCAGGTAGGTAAGTTCGAATGCATTTATTTATGGGAGGTAATAAAGTACTTAAATCATGAAGCTTCTGGGAAAACTGTGTTTTGCATAATCGGTTGATACAAAAAAAAATTTAGTCAAAGCAATGGTAAATCAGAAAGACTTTCTTCTCGCGGCTGCAGGATATGTAATTTTAAGTGGTGCACAGAAAAAAGAAAAGAAAAGATTTTGGATTTGCCCATTATTAAGGTCTCGAAAGCGATACAGTGGTAATGGGCAGCGACATCATCAACGATTTAAAAGCCGACGACATTGTTCCGTTTTGTAATTAACCCTTTGAGTGCCAAAGTGATTTTTAGAGAATTAGCTAAAATTGCCAATTCCAAAGACAATAAACAATAAACAAGAATCGATAAGTATGAAAGAGAGATCGATTGTATTAGTTAGTGTGGAAGCAAAAACGCGATCGCGCTCCTGGCATTTTCGGACAGTGTATTGACGAGCGCGATTGCGCTCCTTGTCACTCAAAGGGTTAATGATGAATTGCGGTGTGACCGAAATTTTAAAAATTTTGCCAGAATACCAAGCACCGGTTTTGAATTTTTAATCAACGAAGTGGGACAAAATATGTAAAACGATTTTCAAACTAAAGTGTCAAATATGTAGTTCCTAAAGACGCAGTTAAAAGCTTTTAAAATAAGAAATTTATAACCATCATAAAATTTGTCGCAGCACAAAAGAATTAGAAAATTTGCGATATTCAAGGCTGGAGCCCGTCGCTCTAGGGACGATTTGTACGTCAATTCTGGTTGCTAGGGACCACTGACCTGCTTAAACAATGACAATTTTAAAATTTTCCTGTTCTGTTGATTTTCAATTATCTTAAATTTCAGCCTTTTATAATGTTGAGCTTGTGTTTGTTTTTTAACCCTTTAAAGACGTATGTCGCCCATACGCGTCACACTAGAAAAGAAGCAGTTTTCCCGAATGTCGCACATTCGCGACACAAATCTAACTACATCCCATGGGATCTGTAACCGAAAATAAATTCCGTCCTTAAAGGGTTAAAATGTTTAATTTGTATGTCTAAATTGGTGTCTTCTTATGGTATTACTAGCGATTATTCTTTTTTGATTAGAGGAATACATTTTTTTCTAAAAAAATTCAACCATTCAAATTTAATTCAATTTTATGTGTAATTCAGTTCAATGGGTATTTGGATTTGTTCTACGAGTAACGTCACTGTGCAACAAGGACGCAAATACCCTGTCTCCCATCCCAGAAATTCTAAAAATAGATTTGATGTTTCTTTTGACATTGTCAGGCCATCTATGAAGCAGAAAAATTATTACACTTTCTTAGCTTAGAAACATTTGGACTGTGGAATAAAATTGTCAAACCCCCACCATTTTTGGGCCGCCCTTAAACGCTTTCAGCGAGGAATGGCATGAGGCCGTTATTCGTTTAGAAATGTTACCCTTCTGTGTTCATTACCGTGTTCTTCGGAACAAAGGAACATGTTCCAACTGACGTTCTTTTTAATACGACCGCTCTTATCCAGTTTAGTGCAACAACTGCATATTATTTAACGAGGACATAATGTACGCTATTATTGACTCGGATGTTTACAATACTCGTCTTCGACTCGTATTCGTTAATAATAATAGCCATTATGTGCAAGTCAAATACGACCTTTCATCCTTGATTTTAAGAAATTTCTTATCGAATGTATGGGAAACAAAATTTTTATAAAAACCTTGCAATGTATTGAATACTTTATGATATATTATTTTGTAACTTTCAACTTACATTTTATAAAGCCAATTTTCAAATTGGGATTGGACCGACGTTCCAGTAGTCTCATCGTTGTTCTGAAATTATTTACTGTATGGTGGAGACATTCCTACAGTCTAACACAAAAATCCAGATATGAATCATGTCAAATATTTAACTTCATGGCAAAATCAAGTGATGTGAAGTCTGTCGAGGGTTGTTTGTAACCCATATTTACTTATATCAGGGTTTGGAACAGGATAATCGAAGTTACAGTAGTTTGATTTTTTTTTAAATTTAATATTTGGATAATAAATTCAATATTCTATGTTTCCCTGAAATGTATTTAATAAATATTACTTACATTTTCTCCTTCTCTTCTTATATCCATAATAAATTTTATTAAATTATACACTTTATGTTATAAAGTATGTCACACAATTTAAAAAATACACATTATTAAAAACAGTTTCAAAAACACTTTAAAAAACTATAGTCATTTCAGCGAATGATTGGACTGAAACTTTATTATTCATTTTCAGTTTCGTTGTGTACGTCCTCAGCAATCACCGCATAGGTCCAGCTTGATTATCAATAAATTGGACTCGACAAGTATGGTGGGTTGCATTGGTTTCCCAAGATTTACATTGGAAGGTAGTCTAAAGCAGGTAACTCTAAACGGAATTCCTTTACGAGAAATATCAAACTGGAAATGTGTTCTTTTGTAAGAAATGCATTTATACTGGAAGGTTTCAGGTAGTTTAAAAATTCGTTCGTCGTTCAATGCATATTGACATACTTTTAAATTTATATCTATTAACCACAATGTTATCGTTTGAGGGAGTTCTTCTAAGACAGTTATTTTAGTCGATATCTAAGGTTTTAATACATTTTAATAAAAGCTTGTGTTGAAGAAAAAAATGTTTTACTATAAATTATTTTATTGGCTTTTTTTAGTTTTGGACAATTTTAATCTTTATTATCTACATTAAATTCATTTAATTCAATAGTATATACAAGTTTTGCTAATGTCTTTGTTTTATGGTGTCTTCCGACTTAAACCGGCGAATTTTAATAATCTTCCCTGACCGAAGGACCGAACAATGGTCCCACACCGTTAGAGGGTTCTCGACCTACAAATCACTATTGTATTAACATAATAGAGATTAAAAGTGATCACTATTTGTAAAAAATAGCGGTTGAAAATATGAAAATATCGTATTGTCATATAAACTACTTATGTGTACAAAATTTTTAATTCATCGGACTACTCCAAGTGCGGCAAAATTAATTTTTAAAGTTTCATCTCACTACTGTTCAAGTGAAATTGAAATAAATGCTTGTAAAAATACAAACTGTTTGTTTGTATTCCGAATTCTAAATCGGCATCAGTACGACCAGAAAACATTGAGAGTTTTAATAATGAATTTGCTAAATAATTATGAATTAAAAAAATATTGTTTTGCTTTTATTTATTTTTAATGAATAATGAATTATATCGATACCTCAGTTTTACAGTGTAACAAGTCAAAAAATAAATAATCATTTTTGTGTAAAGCACACTATTCAAAGGCAAAAATTGTATTTTATTCAATTCAAAAGAGTATAAGAGTATAGTAAGTCGAATTTTCAAAATGCGTTTGTAGATGACCTCAAAACGAAATTTTGCGCAAAGTTCAATAATGTAACAACTAAATTTTTTGTGTAAATTTTCAAAAGCGTAAGTGCTGTTAAGTCAATCATAAATTAATAATTAAGTTTGCCAATTATTATCCTTAAATTCCTTAAACAACTATTAATTTTCTTAACTGCGATTACCTCAAAACTCCATCATATGATTAAAAATAAAAGCTTGGGGCGAAAATATCTTGATTTCATTTATAAAATAGTTTTCTGTCGAAATAAAAATTTGATTAAAATAATCTTTTTTATTTAACGATAATATTCTGGTTAATACATATAAATTTAAAAATGAGTATGCGTTTAATTTATAATACAAAATAATAAAATAATATACAATCTATTACAAAACATAAGGTGGGTGGACAAATATCAAAAACGTAACTGTCTTTTCTGCCTCGACCTAATGGTCTCGGCCAAAATTGACATTCTGACAAGCCATAAAAAACACGTTAAATATCGATTTCATGATCTATACTTGGACATATTTAAGCGTTGTTTTTAAAAGCTTTAAAAAAAATATAAAGATCTGGACACTTGGTTTATTGCAATTTTTACGGTTTGGTTTGTTCAATGTCATTGTTTGATTTTACATTTCCTAATAATCCAAATGGCAAATTGCACCAGGTGCGGTCTTACTATTAACAGAAACGTCTCGTAAATTTTATTGATGTCGCTATTCTCTGTACGCAAAAATTGGAATGTCATAAACTTAAATTCTATTTTGTTCTCCCCACTTTCTTTACGACTATTTAACCAAATATTGTAACATTATGGGAACAAGGTATATCAATTCAAGAAATAATGGCTCAAGTAAATCTTTCTGTAAGTAAATAATTTTGTTATTATTTTTGTTAAGTTAAATTTTAAAACATTTAAGAACATAAATTATGTTACTTTCGGTTACTTTTTATGACACATACAATAATGGGCGATATTAATAATATTGAACAAATTCTTTTACTTGAAATTTTTGAAATAAACTGGTAAATTTTACTTTTTAAAACAATTTTGAATTTAGAAGTTTAATAATAGCATTTTGAAAATACATTTTATTTGTATTATGAATTTTATTTTATTTTTAATCATTTAATTTTTGTGTTTAAACATAAAACGAGAAAAATTGCACTTTTCTTTACTGTTTTGTAAACAGTAAAATTGTTGTTTTCCTCCATTGAATATACACAAAAAAAATTGCTTATGTTAACATCACTCACTAATGGACTTAAAAAATGTAAATAAATAATTAATTAAAACTTTACTTGTTTTTTAGAGATCACAAATCTATAACTGGATTTCACAATACAAAAATCATCTAATTATTTTTAATTCATAATTATTTAGCAAATTTATTATTAAAACTCTCAATGTTTTTTGTTCGCACTGACGCCGATTTCGAATTCGGAATACAAACAAACAGTTTATATTTTTACATGCATTTATTTCAATTTCACTTGAATAGTTGTGAGATGAAACTTTAAAAATTAATTTTGCCGCACTTGGAGTAGTCCGATGAATTAAAAATTTTGTACACATAAGTAGTTTATATGACAATACGATATTTTCATATTTTTAACCGCAATTTTTTACAAATAGTGATCACTTTTAATCTCTATTATGTTAATACAATAGTTATTTGTAGGTCGTGAACCCCCTAACGGTGTGGGACCATTGTTCGGTTCTTCGGTCAGGGAAGATTATTAAAATTCGCCGGTTTAAGTCGGAAGACACCATAAAACAAAGACATTAGCAAAACTTTTATATACTATTGTATTAAATGAATTTAATGTAGATAATAAAGATTAAAATTGTCCAAGACTAAAAAAAGCCAATAAAATAATTTATAGTAAAACATTCTTTTCTTCAAAACACGCTTTTATTAAAATGTATTAAAACCTTAGATGTCGACTAAAATAACTGTCTTAGAAGAACTCCCTCAAACGATAACATTGTGGTTAATAGATATAAATTTAAAAATATGTCAATATGCATTGAACGACGAACGAATTTTTAAACTACCTGAAACCTTCCAGTATAAATGCATTTCTTACAAAAGAACACATTTCCAGTTCGATGTTTCTCGTAAAGGAATTCCGTTTAGAGTTACCTGCTTTAGACCACCTTCCAATGTAAATCTTGGGAAACCAATGCAACCCACCATACTTGTCGAGTCCAATTTATTGATAATCAAGCTGTACTACTCCTAATTTCACATCGAACATTTAAAAAAATCCTTTATGGAATTCGTTTTGTTTTTGCCTTTAAGTTATTTTATCTTGCATATCAAATTAAAAATTGCTTCATTAAGTGTAAGTCTGCTCATTTAATATTTTCTCTACCCTTTTATTTTTATATACAGTGAGCGCCAGCCAAATGGAATAAATTCATTATCTCAATTATTGTGCATATTGAGAAAACATCCCGAAACACGTCATTTTTAGTCTATCACATCATATCCTGTAAAGTGAAAATTTCATCCCTAACCTCAACCCCGTTCGAGTTACAGTTCCGACCCCCAAATTTTTAAATGGAAAGGGGGGCTTGTGATACCTTTTTTTTAAAAGGTCTCTTCATGCTCTATTCAAAAATGCTATGGATTAAAAATTTATTACAAAAATGAAGAGTAAAAAAAAATTATTCTGTTTAACGAAATTCGCTACAACACATTAAAAAATCAAAAATTAATAGCGTTTCGTTCTTAGTAATCTAATACAATAAAAAATATATCAATCAACGCTTTAAACTAAACTAACACTCAGCTAACGAAAAATGTTAATAAGTTTTTATGTCACTTTTTGAACATTTTAATTGTTTTTGCTTGCCTTCTCAGTATCAAGAACCAAACGCTATTAGTTTTTGATTTTTTAGTGCGTCATAACGAATTTCGTTAAACAGATTAATTATTTTTTTACTCTTCATTTTTGCAATAAATTTTTACATTATATCATTTTTGTATAGAGCATGAAGAAGCCTTTCGAAAGAGGTATCACAAGCCCCCTCTTCCTATTTAAAAATTTGGCGGTTGCAACTGTCACTCGAAAGGGGTTGAGGTTAGGAATGAAATTTTTACTTTACAGGATATGATGTGATAGACTAAAAATGACGTGTTTCGGGATTTTTTCTCAATATGCACAATAATTGAGATAATGAATTTATTCCATTTGGCTGGCGCTCACTGTATAAAAATAAAAGGGTAATCAGATATTTAGTATAGTTTGATGTTTCGTTCTTCCTGTTAATATGCTCTTTATATCTTGTATGAAAGCGTCTGCCAGTTTGTCCTACGTACTTTCTTTTACATGTATCACATTTTAATGAGTAGATGCCATTTAAACTGTATATATCTTTCTCTTCTAAGTTAGTTTTTAGGACCATTTCTATTTTATTATTCGTTTCAAATGCTACATTAATATTTTCTTTTTTGGAAATCTTTGCCACTTTATAAGTTTCAGGTCCAACGTAGTTAAATTTAACCCATTTTTTGCTGTTGTTATTAATTCTTTGTATATCTTCATCATCAGTTCCATTCATTTGTTTATTTCCGTTATATTTGAATATATTTATAACTTTGTAGATCACATTATTATTATAACCATTTTCAGACGCAATTTGTTTAATAATGTTAAGTTTTTTTGCAAAATTCGATCTGGTCATCGGTATGTTATATAATCTGTGTATTAAGTAAT
Source organism: Dascillus cervinus (assembly GCA_949768715.1). NCBI lineage: Eukaryota > Metazoa > Arthropoda > Insecta > Coleoptera > Dascillidae > Dascillus > Dascillus cervinus. The sequence goes on along the minus strand of OX458319.1, from coordinate 12,405,548 downwards.
GAAATGCTGCCATTTTATGTGTATGTATATGGATGGTTAGAATCAGCTCGTATATTTTGATTAGTATGTGTTGAAATAACTATAGTTTTTTAAAATATGTATTTTTTAAATTGTGTGACATACTTTATAATATAAAGTATATAATTTATTAAAATTTGTTATGGATATAAGGAGAGAAGGAGAAAAATGTAAGTAATAGTTGGATAATATCTATGAGTCATGTCAAATATATAATTCGATGACAAGATTGGATCAATTTAACGAATTTTTGAGTGATAATCCGGAGCGTTTTGGGGACTGATTATAAATATAAGTTCGTAAAAGTTCAGATAATTTTACTTACAGTTTATTGCCTAAATAGGAAGAAAGGTTCAACTAATGATATGGCTTATTTAATATTCATAAAGTAATTTTAGAAATGTTTTTGAATTACAAATTGCAAAAATATCATTTCTCAGAAGTCACACATTCTCGTCATGAACAAAAAATTAACCGGATCTCCGTTCATACACCTACAGTTGAACCCAATTTTCTTCAGTGAATTGCGAATTTTTAATTTAAGTGAGCATGTTTATCAGAAACACAAATCAAGACATTATAGTATCAATCGCAAAAAACTGAATATAATATCTTTAATAAGAGCCGGTTTTAAGAATCACAAGTGATATCAAATTAGTGTAAATTGAAAAATAATCGTATAGTAATGTGGATATGGATATTCCTCCTCGGGGTACATCGAACTCTTTATTGACGTTCCAATTTTGGAAAAATCAAGTCATTAAAGTGACAGTCACACGACGTGTTATTAAAAAATGATCAATGGCGCTATTAAAATAATCCGCACGAGATCTGAAGCGATTAAGAAGACGACCACCAAGAAAGATTCTAAAAATGCTTACAAAGGATGGAGCTAAGCCCTCCGGTTTCAGCAATGAACTGATAAGAATTGTGACACCTTAAAGATGAATTGCAATTTTAATGAACAGTATTCTGAACGATTTTTTAGCAATGTAAGGGTGATTTTGCTAAAATCCCCTCATTACATCTTTAACCAGATTTGTTCGCACAAAATCATAATAATTATTGCAAATCGACAAATTTGACCTCTGATAGTCTTATGATAAATTCTAATTTAAAATTCCTTTTATATCAAAGTTGCAGTATCTAAAGTATTGAACAGCGTGTATATTTGATAATTAAATGTTCAATACAATAAAATTAAGAGACATCATTAAGTAGATTATTCTTTAATAGTTGTAGAGATAAATGTGGAAGAACGTATAAATAAAATTGTTTTAAGTTTAAATGTTCAAATTGAATTTTATTATTACTATCGAATTTTGTTTCTAAAAACTAAAATATGGTTTTACGCTGCCACCATTAATGGATTTTTTCAAACCACTTTCGGTGTCTCAAAACAATATGTTATTGTTTATCAACGGTCTTCCATTATTGCATTCTCAGGTCGTTCTTATTTGCACTATCTGTAGATATCTTTGCACGTATAAATTCATTAAACCGGTTTCCAACCATTTGTCAAGAATATTTAATTACTGCTAAAACACTCTGATTAATCTAAGAAATTATACTCCGTTGTCCTTTTATTACAGTCTGCTATTTAAATCAAAAACGCTGTAATCCGTAGTTTTCACCTTTACACCTACACCTGCAATTAAATATAAATTGACAAGGTGCCAGGACATCATTCAAACTTATTTACATTAAGGACAATAATGTCTATAAATAAAAAGTAGAAAATAAAAAGTGTGTTAAAATAAATGGGTCCATTTAATTGTTTATAAATAATAGCGTCCGTTAACAGACAACCGTACTAACAAAAAGAAGTTACTTTCGAAACTGTTACTATTTCATTATTCGTTGCCCGTCATAATAACGAAAATATTCGTAGCGTTTCTACTTCCATGAGTCTTTGTGTCTGCGTCCTACTTTTCGTAATCCTAGGTCAGTGTTCAGTTCAATAAAATTAAACGAAAAGAATTCAATAATTCGCAGAATGCACGACAACTGTAAATAAACCTTTCTAAAAAAAGCGTCTCGCCTGAATATATCAACGGATACGGTCCCCGATATTAATTGTAAAGCTCCCGACTTTTCAATAAACGACCCAGGCGATTAAATGAGCAGAAACTGCATTTTATTGTGTCGCGGTTCAAACAAAGGGTAATACGCCGATGACCATGGCGCAAAAGTCCCAAGGGCGTCGGACCTGTCGCGACGCTAGACGTCATTCACCTGGATATATTATAATCTCTCCTTTTTTTCTAGCGTGTAAATTAACAACTCGACAAACCCAAGCAAAAAACTGCTGCATGGTCTCGAGATGTGTTTTTTTGGTAGGGAGAACAGTTAGGTGACATTAAAATCTCTGGTTGTTTTGGCGAAAGAAACGGGTGCGGTGTGTTTAACAAAGAAAAACGGATGCAGGCGCTCTAGTTCCGGCGGCGCCGTGACGCCACGTGCTGTCCTACTTTTACAGATATTATCGGATGAACTAGGAGAACAATGAAATTCAAGGTGCACCATTTTTCCAAACAGTGTTCGCCAAACTGCACCGAAAGATTTTACCTATCTTTCCACAATGCACTGATTTTTGCTATTACTAAGCAAGAAACCGAAAAATAGAAACAAAATTTTAATTAATTTGTTATTCATTGAGAGAAATACAATCTTTGTAATTAAATTTTTAAATTAGTGTTTTCAAGTTTTTGGAATTGTACTACAGTACGAAATTTAAAATAATTTTATTTATGAATGAATGAAAAAATCCCTCCAAATTTAAAGAATTGGCGACATCTTCTGAAGTAAGCAAGAATTACAACGAGCAACAGTTCTACAGAAATTATAACGATGTTGACTAGTGGTGCCATCACAGCAACATTAACAAATTAACATTAAACTGGCGGGTATATGAATATGTACATAAATTGGTAAATGTTTTACATCTAAATTAATTAAATTAAAATTTTATTTACGAAAATTTGAAATAATTCAACCCATTTTTTACAAGTTGTTCATTCTAATTTCACTAGTAACATTTCTAAAACAGAACTAATTTCACTGATACTGATACAATATGCCTTCATTTAGATATAAAAGTTACTTTGCAATCATCGACTGAATTTAGAACACCCCGTTCTAAACACCCAGAGACCTTTTTTTGTGGCTACATTTTTCCAAATTAGTATGACTTCTTTTTTTAAGAAGTTATAATAGTTATTTACTATACCCTATTTTGAATATATTCACGTGGTAAACATGCACACTCCACTCTTGCGAGTAAGCAAGTATTTACGTATAACGCCCCAAATTTATAGTAACACATTTATTAAACGCTTTACTTCCTTATTATGCACAATATAACATAAAAAACATAAACTTAATCAATAAATAACAAATTTTTTAAATTAACATAACTTAAAATTTAATTTAAACTAAATAACATAACTATAAGAACATTTTAAGATAAATTATAATTTTGATTTTATTTCATAATATCCTGACAAAAGATTTCGAAGGCTTCAAAATTATCGCTATTCATTAATTTATAATAAACCCCATCAAAATTTAACTTATTTTGGGGTTCATTACATTTAACACAATTGTTGATTATATGATGGATGCCACCAGTTACATTACAAATTTCACAAAGAGGATTTGGTTTTATTTTAAATCGAAAGAGCTATGCATTTAATTTCCATGATCCGTTATGAATTGTGTTATGTAAAAATCTGGTTGAAATGTAGTATTTTGTGTTCTGTGATTAACTGTTGGAAAGAATAATTTTGTGTTTATTCAAATTGTGTTCACTCCTCATTCATTCTTTTTTTCAAATTTTGTTTTATTGTATACAGGGTGATGAAAAAAAGGTGCCCATGATTGATATCGGGACAATGCTTTCTGTTGAAGCATTGTGGAAATTGCAACAAAAGTGGTCCAAGTAGATTCTGTTTAAAATTGAAACAGTTTCTCTAAGAGCACAACGTGGCAATACTGCACATATTTCTTTTTCTAAAGAATTACTTTCAGGTAGGCCTACTTCTTGTATCTAAGCAACCAACACTGACAGATACTGTCACTAGCGTAAGATAAACAACTGTCATGTTGACAACTTTTTTTATTTCAAAAGAATTTAATGTAATTAAACAATAATACACAACAAACAGGTAATTGAAGGGCTGTATGCAAAAAGTCCTTAAGTGACGTAGAAATTTTCTACTATTTGCGCTATTTCTGATAAGAATGGATGAACTTTCGATCGCACTTACTGATTTCCGTTTAAAAGACCCCTAACCATGTTATTTAGTAAAAAAATATCAATCAAAATCGAAATAATATAATTTATTGGCCTCCGTCCTAAATGACTGATTTTGAAGTCCTCTAAATAGGCCCGAAAATCCGATTTTCAGGACTAGGCCTGAAAATGTAAACTAGTGTAATTTTAATTTTGTAGGTTGGTAGCACCGAATGTCAATTACACCGTTTGTTAACATCGATAAGAACTTTATTAATATTAGTTATAAAAATAAAGGATGTTTTTAATTTAACAATATTGCAAGAATCTCAATCCATGTCATAATTGCAGGTTGTTTTGTCATAAACGTCAAAAGGCATTACATACTGGGTACTTGATTTTTAAGTTCAAATTAATCTTTCCGGGTAAATATTGCCAACAGAAGAAAAAATAAATTCTCTAGCCGAGATATTTGAACTACAAATTTATATTTCTTTATTTAAATATTTTTGTCGACCTAAAAAATATTGTGTATCATTCGTCCAGAAACTGTTTTGCGAGTACTCGCAGTTGAGGGCTTCGGCCTTCGGCCTCACCCCTCAAACTTTACTCGCACTCGCAAAAAAACAGTTTCTGGCCTAGTGATACAAATAACTATTCCAAATCAAATCGAAACAAAATTTAAATATCTCAAAATACGAAAAAGTGGCTTAAGAGACTTCTTGTATAGAGCCCTTCGTTTGGATTAAATTTTATAGCAACCGCTCGAAATGTCTTCCTTCAACTTCAATGCACAGAATTGCTCTTCGAATTAAGTTTTCCTTTAGTCTTTGAAGCATAGGGGCATTTATTGTACCAACCGCTGCGTTTATCCTTAGTCTTAACTCCTCTATGTTGCTTATCGGAGTGGCATATACAAAATTTTTGAGGTGACCCCAGAGAAAGAAATCGCAAGGATTAAGATCAGGTGATCGGGGAGACCATGCAATTGCACCACCTCTACCAATTCATCTATTTGGATAAGCCTCATCACACCAGTCCCGTACTATCCTACCGAAATGAGGAGGTGCGCCATTTATTTGTAACCACATTTGTCTGAAAATAGCAAGGGGCAAATCCTCAAGCAAAATTTGAAAATTATTTTGCAAAAATAGTAGAAAATTTTCTGAAATTCAATCTTGCAGGTAACGTAAATGATCCTAGGAGGTTACTATTAATGATGCCACTCCACAAATTTACTCCATAGCGTTGCTGATGTGCACGAGGATGCAATGCGAAGGGATTTTCGGTTGCCCATATGTGATTATTATGCTGATTGAATATGCCGTCTTGAGAGAAATAGCACTCATCTGTCCATAAAATGTTCTCTATAAACCTAGGGTTGTTACCGTGACGCTCAAGTAACCATTGGCAAAATTGAACTCTAGAAAGATAATCGCCTGGACGAAGAGCTTGCACCTTAATGTAGTGAGAAGGATGATAATGTTCATCAACGAGTATACTTTGTATTGTTCGATCTACTTGAAACTGTCGCGCTAATCCTCGTATACTTTGTCCTGGTACATTCTCTACGGCTTCCACAACTGCTTCTTCAACGGTGGTGTACGAACTTCACGAGGTCGTCCACGATTTACAGAAATCGGTATTACTTGTCCATTTTCCCTTAATCTTTGCTCCACTTTTCTAATTACTTTAGCATCTGGATGTCGTCGATATGGATACAATCTAGCATATTCTCTAGCAGCTTCTGATGCGTTATTATCGGCTGCACCCAAGCTGAGCAACATGTCTAAATATTCGCTGAAATTGTATTCCATTTTAACACTTTTTATGACATTTGACTTTTATCGTTCAAATTTGACAAGAGAACTGACATTGAAAAGTTAATTATTGTTGCCAACGTTTCCTAGGAGATTTACGATGTTGCAACATTGATAAATTTTCCTCGGAGCCAAGAAACCGTACTTTAACATCGGTAATAAAGTTCGTTTCAATAGATTTTTTACACTTTTTTTTTAAAGCACCATCAACTGCATCAAATTTAGACCCTAATAATGAAATTATTACAAAATTGTTAATCGTATAGATTTTTATTGTCTGAATAGGAAAGCTTATATCTTGGTGAAGAGACATCAAATTTTGTATTGGCTTTCAAATTTGTGTTTCGTTAGTAATCGTCTATAACATGTTGCTGCGCACGGGCACCTTTATTTCATCACCCTGTATAGTGTATATTTATCGAATGAAATGATACGATGAGAATTAATTATTAAAGATGATAAATTTAACAAATGAATTTTAATTTCATCATTTATTATTTGAACATAACATTTTAAAGTGATTGATGAAGAATTTTTTATTATATGAAGGAATTGTTTGATGTTTGGAATTTGTTGGTTTGTTGAGTATATGTTTTTTAGTTGTTTATTTATTTATTTATTTAATCATTAATCCTTAATACCGTTAGGTGTCGGATATGTTCTTAATTAGGTTTTTCCACACTTTTCTGTCACTTGCCAGGCTGTTCAAATCACACCACTGTAAATTCCTTCTTTCCGTTGCCACCGGCACTTGATCTTCCCATTTCCTTCCCGGTCTTCCTACTTTATTCTTCCCCTCTGTTCTTGCCACATACACTCTCTTCGGCGTCCTATTTCTATCCATTCTCAGAAGGTGTCCGAACCAACCAAGCTGCCTCTCTTCTATTAGTGCTTTTATGGGTTTTACCTTCAGATGTTCCGTTATAGTTTCGTTCCTCACTCAGTCCAACCTTGTAATTCCTTTGATTTTTCTTAGGAATCTCATCTCCATTGCTGTGATTTTGCTCTCATTTCTACTGTTGATCGTCCAAGATTCGCTGCCATACATTAAAGAAGGTCGCACCACTTTTTTGTATACTTCCGATTTTATTTGTATCGGGATTTCTCTTTTCCCAAGGAACGAATTTTTAAGTATATTATATATTTGTCCCGCCTTTCCTATTCTTTCCCTTATTTCACTGTCTATTTTCCCCTTGTTATCCAATGTTGTACCCAAATACTTGAAATTTGTTACCTGTTCTAATACCTGCCCTTCAATATTGATATTATGATGCGAGTCCGTCCTTGCAATAATCATAGTCTTGGTTTTTTCTATGTTTATTTCCATATTTATTTTTCTGAGTTCACGCTGGTAAATATTAACATTTTTTTGTAGTTTTTCCGCTGATTCTGCTACTAGCACCATATCGTCTGCGAATAGTAGTTCCTGTATTGTTATTCTATTCAATTTCCATATTCCCACTTCCATATTACTACATTTCTGTTTACATATTTTCACAATATCATCAATGAGTACTGAGAATAGAAGTGGACTCAGAACGCACCCTTGCTTCAGTCCGGTTTTTGTTTCAAACTGGTCTGACTCCATGTTGTGTGTTTTTACTTTATTTCTATTGTCTCTATATAGTGCCTTGATAACATCTATTACTTCTATTTCTACTCCTCTTTTTTCCAGGCTTGCCCAGACATCTTTTCTCCTTACCCTATCAAAAGCCTTTTTAAGGTCGATGAAACAGACATGAATTTCCTTCTTTTTCCTTATCATTTTTTCACCCAGTTGTCTCATTATGAAAATTAGATCCTGCGTACTTCTGCCTCTACGGAATCCGTGCTGTGACTCTTCTAACGAACTTTCGATTTTCTCACGCAGTCTTTTCTCTATTATTCTAGTTAATACTTTACTGGGTATACTCATTAATGTAATTCCTCTATAGTTTGCGCAATCTTTTGAATCACCTTTTTTGTATAAAGGTAATATTATTCCTAAATTCCAGTCCCTGGGTATTATTTTATTCGCTATTATTCCATTTAACAAATCATGAAATTCCTCTGTAGCTTTCTCTCCCATGTATCTTAACATTTCTCCTGTGATTTCGTCGTCCCCTGATGCTTTTCCAAGTTTGAGTTTCTTGATTGCTTCGTTAATTTCCTCTCTTGAGATTTTTAGTATCTTTTGGCTTTCTCCATGAACTATCCTTGTTTCCTTCGTCACTTGTTCTTCAACAATTCCCACTTCTGTTAATTCTTCGAAGTATTCCTTCCATCTTTGCATTATTTCCTTATCTTGGGATATCACATTCCCGTTCTTGTCCTTTATATTTCTTAGTTTGGCCGGTTTCTTTTGTTTTAACTGTTTCAAGGTATTGTAAAATAGTTTTTGATTCTCTAGATAATTTTCTTTCATTCTGTTTCCGAACTCTTCCCATGATTTTGCCTTCGCTTCCTTTATAAGTTTTGTTGTTTCTGATCTTGCTTTCTTGTATGTGTTATAGTCTTCCTCAATTCCAGTTAATATATACTTCTTCCATTTTTCCTTCTTTTCTTTGACTTTTTGTTGAATCTCAGTTGACCACCATCTACTTCCCTTCTTGAATGTATTCACAATTTTTTTTACTCCACAGCTAATTTTTGCCGCTTCAAGAATATTTTCTTTAAAATGTCCCCATTTACTTTCTATATCTTTACTTTCTGTTTTACTTTGGTCAATTTTCTTCTCTAAGATTTCTTGGAAGTTTTTTTGTGTTTCGGTCTCCTTTAGTCTATAGCCTTTGATTTTTTGCTTCACCATTTTCTTCCTTTTTACCTCTTTTTTGTCCTTTGTATTTATCCAGAGTTCCATTCTTAGTAGGTAGTGGTCACTTCCTATTTCTGCATTCCTTATTACCCTAACATCCTTCACACTCTTCCAATTTTCTTTATTTATAATAAAATAGTCAATAATTGACTTCTCATTCCTGGAACGGATTTCTCTGGTGAATTTATGTATGTCCTTGTGCATGAATTTCGTGTTAGTAATCACAAAATCATTCCCTACACATAGTTCTATCAACCTCCTGCCATTATCATTTTTAGTGTTTTCTCCATGCGTTCCCATATACCTTTCTATGCCTTCTTTGATATTGCCTACTCTACCATTCATATCCCCCATAACAATTACATTTTCTTTTCCTTTATCAATTTGCATTTGTAGTGATTCAAAGAACTGCTCTTTCTCCTCCTTCCTCGCATTATCATTGGGTGCGTACGCTACTATTATCGTCCAGGTTTTCTCATTATCTATTTTAATGTCTAGTACTAATAGCCTTTCATCAATACAACTTACTTCTCTGATGTTTTTTACCTTATCTGGTTTTACTATTAAACCTACTCCTTTAGCTCCCCACTCTTTTTGCTCTACCCCTGACCAATACATCCAGTATCCTTCATTCAATTCCACTTCTCCTTTCCCTTTCTTTTTAGTTTCCGTTATACCTAAATAATCGATGTTTTGCATTTTCATTTCATCAATTATTTCATCTTCTTTTCCTATAATACTTTTCACATTTCATGTACCAATTTTTATAATATCCCTTTTTTGTGTCTTTTCTCTCAGTTCCATAATTATTTCTTCTTCCTTTCCATTTATACTTCTGCTATTACACGTGCCCATTTTTACAACACTTCTTTCATTACTATTTCTGCAAACTGCTAATTTATTTTTTTCTCTCATGTCCATATTCGTTGCCTTTGTCTGGTTTATCTCCGATGTCCTTTCCGCACTTAGTTTTTTGGATTCCGTCTTCTATTTACTACTTCTTGGAAGTTGTTCGTAGTCCTGCTCCATTCTTGACCGTTTATTACTAACTTTTGGAATCCTATCTTTACCTCTTTTCCCCTTGTAATTTCATCCTTGGCCTGTTTTCTTATTTTTTCCTGTATGATTCGTTCCTCTGGAGACATGTCATCGTTGATGTATATTTTTTCTTTTATTTTTCTTAACTTATTTTTGTTTTCCATTATTGTTTCTTTGTCTGTTACATTATTGCAACTCACCAAACAGACTTTATTACCAATTTTTGTTGCCTGTCTTATATCGATATCCACTTGTAAGGTCTTTTGAAGGAAGTCTTTGATTTCTTTTTTTAGTGTATTTTGGTTATTCGTAGTTATTTCCACGCCCTGTATGACTACGTTATTTCTTCTTTTCTCTCTTTCCATTCTGTCCATTTTTAACTCCATCGTATCCATCTTTTCTTGTAATATTTTACTATCTTGTTTAATTTTTCATTCTCCTCTTTTAACTCTCTAATTTCCCTTCTGTATTCTGCCTGTTCGTCCTTTATGTCTTTTACATCTTTTGATAGGTTTGATAAAAGCGCCTTAATTTTGTCTAATTTATTATCTGTTTGTCCTGCCTCTTCTCCGGTCTTCTTAAATGGAGATCTAAATGCCTTTTTGCTCACTCCGAAGTGCACCTCCTCATCACTCTCACGTTGCCTTTTTTTTATCGTCATTCGAATCACTCTCTGATTCCATTTTACTTTTATTTCTACTTACAATCCTTCCGAGTCCTATCCTTTCCAAGTCGTTTCTAATCACCGCCAGCGAGCGCAAGGATACTCGTCCAGATCACCTCTTCAGAAACGAAATATCCTATTCCGCTGCCCTAGATCTATCTAACATTATTTTTGAAACGAAATATTATTTTGTCTTTTTTTAACCTATTTCACTTATTTTCGATTATTATTATCTGTTTAATTAATTTCCCTGGCTATCCCGGAATTTTTACGCCCAATTATGTGTGGTTTGGCAACGTCGCTTGCTATTCTTGCCTGGCCTTATCTGGCGTGACTTCTTTTGGGCAGTTATCTTATCTCTTAGACTACAGTATGAAGTTATTTGAACACCTCGCTTACTTACTTGTACAAACTTTTCTAATTCCTTTTGCACTTGTTACAAACTAGATCGATTCACTTACTCTCCGACACAATTTTTGCTATTTATTCTTCCGTTACAACTCCCGAATTCAGGTTTATTGTAGACGGAAAATCAAAACGATCGACACTCGTCAACGTATCACTTGTCTTTTAGTTGTTTAATTGTTCCAAAATAATTTAATATTATTGTAAATAAATGATTAGTGTATTGTTTAATTTGAAGTATTATGTATGTTAAAATTTCATTTGGTATGTATAATTCAATTTGAGTGTTTGTGCATAAGTAATATATTTTATATTGTTTTTTATATTTTATTGTGTTGTAGTATAGTGCGAATAATGCCACCGATGAGTGAACTGTTTTGATAAACGATATATAAAAAATGTAATCCGTTGTAATTTCTAGCGAAGTTATTATTGTGTTTCTAAAATCTTTTATTTCGTAGTAATTTATCTTTTCCTATTTGATTTATGTTTAATTTCATTATATCCAAGTAAGGTTGTACTGTCTAGTCCGAACACCCTCTATAACGGAGATGGACATACTGCTTGGGGCCTAAAACTTCACAGTAACATTTCAGTATGGACACAAATAAATAACCAATAAATCAAGCAATCTTGTTTATCTGTTGTAAAAGCACTTATGTTAACCATCTTAATCCCTCTTCATAATAGTTCAAATTTGCAATGTCACTCACAAAACTAATATTGAAATTAACAAAATTTATAAATGCAACTCATTGATTGATTGATCAGACTGGACGAAGTTTTGGTATTTTGTATTTAGAAGTAAATTTAAAAAATTGCTTGGACGTGCAATTAATTTCAAATTAAAAAGACAATGTAAAGATTTTTTGAAGGTCGGAATCACAAATGAAACTAAAAACAATTAAAAAAATAATTACAAAATGCTTAAGTGCTTTTACCCTATTTGGTTTTTTTTTATGCTTATGGTAAGTATCAGTCAGGTTTGGGTACATGTCTTTTTTTAATTTTTTTAATTTTATGCCAGTTCAGCAAAATTGCTATTCATGGCAGGGGTTCATGTCTGATAAGGTGCAAGTGAGAGTAGGTCAGGAAGTGATGGAGATTGGTACTATTGCCGCCACCGAAATGTGCATGATACCTGACACAAATTTCCCTATTTTTCCATAAATTAAAGCTGGCTTTATCCAGTGACTTTCGTGAAATACTATTTGTCATAAACAAATTAATATTGACATTCGGCTGATTTTTTTAGGACGCCTATGATATGAAGCAAAAATCAAATTGCTAAAAAAATCGTGCACATTTCGGTGGCCGTAATAGACATGGTGGAGGTCAGGTTTACTAGATTTGTGTGAAGTGCATATCTACCTTAAAGATAAGAAATTGGCAACTAGTTGATCTTATTTCATTCAGGCAAGTAAACTTAAAAGGTTTTTTATTCATAAAAATCAACGAGATCAACAATCTTTAATCTTCACTTAAAATAACTTTATATTCTTCACAGTCTTTATTTGCACAGCCCCATTTATCATGGCTTAAAAAATCATAAATCATAAAATCATAAAATTATACATATTCATTAATTAACAATGAAAATTTTCAAGAGATTTTGGTATTTTACAACGATTGTTTAAAGTACTGTAACAACTTTTAATTTATGAATAATCAATAAAAAAACATTGATTTGCCATTAAATCGATCAGACTCTATTTTTAATTGTTCACTATTTATGCGCAACAATAATGGCGTGAAGTCCTTATATATTGGAACTTTCAAGCGAATAATGTCCACGATTGAAGAGGGTATTGAGAGCTTATCTAAACATTTTTGATAAAATGAAGGAATCCTTCCAGGAAATTTTCGTCCAATCGCGGCTCTAACCGCGTTTCTACTTAATTCTTGACAACTGGGAACGATCGGCATTTCATTAATTACTTTCATAATTTCAAAACCATTTGTTTGAGATTCATTGAGTTTCAAAACGTATTGCCTTATTGAAATAAATGTACCTAATGCCAAAATGCCTCTTGCTGTACTACCTGTAGGTGTTTCAGAAATAATCCTGCAGAATGCTAAAGTAAAGTAGTGAGCAAGTATAATCCCCAATCTATCATTAGCAAACGATTCAAAATCTAATATTAATTTAGCCACATAATTATACGACCTATTTATTTCCTCTTTACCAATGTTTAATGGTAATTTAAATAATAGTTCGAATTCGTCATTGAAGCCATAAAAATTATAAATCTGACAAATCTCAAATAACTCAATCTCAATTCTTCGTTCGAACAGCATTTTTAGTATTTCAATCCTGTCTTCTTTTCTCACATCTCTAGCACGAAATGCTGTTAGTACACGTGAAAGAAATCTATTGCCGGGATATTCATACAAGTGACTTCTTTCTGCTAATGAAAATACAGCATCGCCAATTTGAGATCGAAGAAACAAATGTAAGTACTTTATCCACTCTTCGGTTGGAAATGAGTGGTTACTTAAGAACCGACAAAAAAAAAGTAAACCTAATCGGTAATTATCATAATGGATACAAACAAATTTAGCAGCTAGGTAAGTTGTATTAAGAAATAATGCATAATTTGGCCATAAACCGCCTCTTCTCATTATTTCAACTTCTAGGGGATTATTATTAATCATTGCAAAACATAAAGCATTCCACCCCAAATTTGTTGTGGCATTAATATCACGTGTATATTCTAATAACATTTTCGACATGTCATTATTGTTTAAAAAGCACAACGATTTCATCAATGGTGTAAAACCTTCATAGCCAATTTCCGTATCGGCATTGTAACAAAGGAGAATGCATACAACTTCTAGGCTATTGCAACCTACAGCTAGAAAAAGGGGAGTCTCATCGTTTTGATTTTTTACATCAATATTGCAACCGTGTTGTATTAAGCAAAGAGTCATTTCTTCGCTATTCACCACAGCTAAATGTAAAGGTGTATTACCTTGAGAATCTTGAGCATTAATGTCTGCCCCCAATTCCAGCAGTAGATAAAAAACGTCAACTAATTTCTCCTTGATGGCCAGATGTAGAAGAGTACTACCATTATGATCTAATTCTGCAATATTACCACCATGTTGCAGTAACCAATATAAAATAGCAGCTTCCCTAACGGCTTTGTGCATATTAACATATCTTAATTTTTTTGTTATAACTGAATAACCATAAGATAGATGTTTCAATGTTTCCAATGTTTCCAAAATATTATCTTGAATGTTTAGTAACGCCAATATGCCATCACAGCAGGTCGTATCGAATATATACACTAATTTTTCCTTTACCAGCCATTTCACTACATCGAATCTGCAAAAAATAAAAAAATATGTGTAAGGGCCATCTTTGATTAATGGAGAATAGGACTTTTGAGTTAAGAGTTTGTTTTCTAGGATATTACAATGAATGACGTCACGGGTGAAAAGCTACTCGTCACAGTAAACACCAAACTAAGCATTGTGGCACCACTTTCCTAGGAAACCAGCCCTTTAATGGACGTTTCAGATGTATCTGTAATTTATCAGCAAAACTGGTATTAACACGAGATTACAATGGTTGAAGAAGAATTTCAAGAATTTAACCCAGAGAATGTCCATTATAGAATTACAGTAAAACGTCGATAGAACGGACCTCTATTTAACGAACTTTGGATATAACGGACAAAAAATCCGGTCAAATGTAAAAAAATTAAAAACGTCCTGTTAATATTATTCATGCCTAAATTCAAGTGTCGCCGCATGTAAACAATTTTTAGCGGCCATGATAATCACGTCATACGTCTAGCACTAGAATTTGAGACATAATGCTCGAGTGTTCGAAGCCAATTGAATAGAATTTTGTTTGTGTTTGTATTTTTTATTTATATCTAAATAGTGTATTTAAAAAAAAAAGATTTTTGATTTATTTTAAACCTATTTTTATATAGCGGACTTTTGGCTTTAACGGACACCCTCTCCCCCCAATTAGTCCGTTATATCGAGGTTTTACTGTATTAGAATTTGAACGAAAATTTTGCACCAGCCTGTTCAACCAATCAGAAGCCTTTCTTTTGAAGCGCTACCAAGGCAACACAAGTATTTTTTCGGAAATTTTTTCCGATTGGGTAGGACCCTGGATTGAATTTTAGTGGAAATTTTTTGACGTCATAATTACTGTCACTAATACTTGCATTAGTACATGTAACCAGAATAAACGATGCCATTTGACATGAAATGCCATTCAACGCTTCCCATAAACTTGCAATCAAAATATCGTATTATTTATAGCGTTTAGTGACGTTTATAGATAATATGTCAATACATAAATTAAATTGCAAAAAGGTGCAAAATTTTCTTACCGAATACCACTCGACGTTAAATTAAAATCCGGAAATAATTTAACCTTTAGTGCAGCGTTTCCCAAACTTTTTTGACCGCGACCCGGTACGAGGCTTTCGCGACCCACCTTATGGAAAAAAAACATTTATTTACAAAACAGCACCGGGTCGCGACCCACACTTTGGGAAACGCTGCTCTAGTGGTATTACAAGTGAAAATACCTAGGTGAAAATGTTATATTAGATTTTTTGTAGAGCAGAAACAAAAAAAAAGCCAATTCTAATAAGAATCGGACTAAAAGAATTTTTTTTTTATATTCTGATAAGAATAATTTTTATGCAAGATGTTTACCACAAGTCTAATAAATGCATCGCAGTGGCTAAAGCATCTGTCACCAGCTACGAATCGCTGGCTAGATCCGGCTCACCTGTTAGGATGTAATAGGATTTCAATAAGAATATTTTTGATCCGCCCCCTGGCCTAAACAAATAAATTAGAGGAACACCTTTGAAATTTATTTAAATTTCAATTTTCCATTACTTACCCAAAATGCCAGTGGCATATTTGACAATATTTCAGAAATTATTTAAAAAAAATTGTATATACAACGTGAGCCAATTGTGGTCCATTTCTGAAATTTTCCTAGATGCAACCAAAAAAATACTAATTCCACTTACCAGTAGATGCTGCCTTTGATTTAAATTATAAATTGAATCAATATTGCTTTATTGGCTACAAATGTCAAAATGACAATGTAAGAAATTTAATCAGCAAAATTAAGTAAAAGAACTTAAAAACTAACGCAACGTAACGTAACCCGGTTTAAAAACGATCTTTGAACGTGATATAATGTCTTTGGTGTTATGGCCATACACTCTTCACGAATTCGTCGTCCGAGTTCTTCGACCGTATGGAAAGGAGTTTGGTAGACTCTCTATTTTAGTACGCCCCACAGAAAAAAATCTAAGAACGTTAAGTCCGGACTTCCGGGTGGCCAAGGGTTATTGGAAAGTCTTCCTATCCAAACGTTTGTAAAATTGTTATCATTTCTATGAAAATGGACTATCAAAGTCAAACTTGACAATACTGAAAAATTTTGAAAAATTAGAGATCTAGTGCCTGTTGCAATTAGTATGTTTGGTTGCGTCTAAGAAAAATTCAGAGGTAGACCATAATTAATTCACGTTGTATATTTACTTACAAATTTGGTTCCTTTGTTCATAACAATATTTTTTAAAAATTTTTTTACACTTATTACAATCACAACATTTTAAAACCTTCTTTAAAACATCATCAAACACATATTACATTTTAAAAACATATTTTAAAAAGTCACACACAATGATTAATCATTTAAAAATTTTTTAAAAAATATTGTTATGAACAAAGGAACCAAATTTGTAAGTAAACATACATTTACATAACAAGGGCAAAAAATTAAATAAATTAATCACGTTGTATATAGTTATTTAACCAACATGGGCGTTAATGAGAGCGATTAATAATCGAGACAATTTAACGTGTGAGCGGTGCGAGCACGTTAATATTGCTGAGATTATTAATCGCCGATTAACGCAAAAGTTGGTTACAATATTTTTCCGTTGATCGAATCTTACGAAATTGAAGAAATTGTAATTTTTTTCCTTGATAAAAATTCCAATAGATATTCGAATGCCAAACATTTTAAATCAATATATATTCAAACCAATGGGGTGCCATGCCTTACAAAGAGTGTCAAAAGTTTGACAATTCATCTGCACTTTTGATCAATTTTACTGGCTGTACGGTTGCTAACTTCTATATAAATAGTATTAATATAAACATAACGTTAGTAATTAATTAAATTTGTATTTCTCATTGGTATATTTTGCATTCATTTTGTCATCTTACATTTAAATAAAGTGCCATTTCAATGTAATCGTATATTTTGTTGCCTACACTGAAAAAAATGCTACCTAAGAATTTATCAAGAATCCGCTTCTAACTTTGAGAATGGTTGAGTTCTTGCTTTTTAGCACGTTTGTGCTTAAATTTAAAACGTCCAATATTAAACCAAGCCTAACGGATTCTTATTTTGTATCGACGGCAGTGGGGGGTATTGTTTGGTGCAAGGGGCAAGGGGCCTAAGGTAATAATAACTTCATCCGTATAAATATTGTTAATACAACAACTGTATTAATAAATTGATTTTACGTTTGTAATTCTTGATAAAAAATTGAAATCGATAAGTGAATATAAGTATTTATCTGATTAACGCCCAAACTATAATATTAATTATTTATTAAGGATGTGGACAGGAGGAGGAAATTAAAGAAGTAATGTTTACTTCTTTAATTTAAACTTTGTTAATATTTTTGTGAAAGTTTATGAACTGGCCTTGAAAAAGCTGCAATAAAATAGTAGCGAAACGTTGGAATAATCCATAGTTTTATTAGAAGGTGACATTTTCAATAATTTAATGCAGTTAGTTCTCGTCTTGAACAATCAGTCTGGCTGCCGATAAAAACAATATAAAATATGTTCTACTTCCGTCAGTGGTTAGCTTTAATTTATTTCTATTAATTGTATATTTGTGAGAATTAATTTTTAGATTTTCCATGCCTGTTTAAAGCATCAGTCTACTTTCTCCGAGTGCAAATGAATGATTCTAAGTACCTATAATAAATTACAAATACAGGTTGTATTATATTAAGTGTTCACCATTGGTAACTTTGTTATTATTGGAGTTGCAAAGTCGGTTAAATTAGCAAAGAATTAGTGTTTTTTCCGCTGATTACCATTATGAAACCAAAAAAACAATCGAACGTCAACTGTTCGAGATATTCACGAAAATAACATTTTTTTAAATGGAATGCCCTATCCTTTTTTGCATATTTTGAAAGAATGTTTAATTTTGAGTGAAAAAGTCTTAATGCACTATTACGATTAAATTAACTACCGAGAAGTTACAAGCAATTGAATTTTTTATTTCAATTAATTACAAAAATCACGTAGGCACTGAAACAATTGAAAATTGTAATTATTAAAACATCAAAAACAATTAGTTAATATTTTCATCAAACATTAACGTGGTATATTCAATATTTATTACTTTTGGTGTGATTTAGTAACAGCTGTGTTCAATTTTGGTTCTCGACATGGCATTTTCACACTTAGAAAAATGTGACATGTTAGAAGCATATCTTATGTGCGGCAAGAACTTGGCGAGAGCTCGAGATTATTACCAGCAGCAGTACCCGCTTCGATTGCAACCAATTCAACAGTATTTTCTGAGACTGTATAGAAAGTTTAGGAGTAACGAAACAGTGTTTCAAAAGGGAAGAGAGAAGAAAAAATTTGTAATTTCTGAAGAAGTCGAAATTAATGTAATTGCGTATTTTGAGGCATATCCTAGAAATTCAATACGAGATATTTCAAGGGAGTTAAATTTAAGTTTGAACAGCATTGAAAGGATTTTAAAGAAACATAAGATGGTTCCTTATCATTATCACCCGGGGACACGTTACTTCCAGGCGATTTAAATCGAAGATTAACTTTTTGCAACTGGTAAGTTACTGCCAACGACACTTCAATAGCGAGTTTCATTTTCTGTGGACCGATGAATCGAACTTCTCAAATTCTGGAATGTACAACAAAAAAACGAATCATTATTGGGCCCGCGAAAATCCATTGCAAGTACACCCTATAAATCCACAAATGCGGTTCAGTCTAAATGTGTGGTGTGGAATTGTAGGTTCAAAAATTATTGGACCATTTTTTTACCGTGGTAATTTGACTGGAGTGAGATACGTAGAATTTATGAACACTGTCCTGCATAACTGTTTGGATGAAATGGATTTAATTTCAAGACAATACATCCATTTCCAACAGGATGGAGCACCGGCCCATAATTATCACGGAACAACCAATTTGTTAAACAGATTATTCATTGATAAATGGATAGGAACTAATGGGCCCGTGCGTTGGCCACCACGTTCGCCAGATTTAACCCCCATGTATTTTTTTGTGTGGGGGTATGTGAAAAATTTAGTTTACAGGGAGAGATATGCAACAGTTAATGAATTGGAGAATAAAATTTTAACAATAATTAATGTATTGGATGGTAGAAAAATTTTGAAAGCAGCGCGGTGTGTTCAAAAAAGAGCCGAAAAATGTGTTGAACAAGACGGTGACATTTTCGAACATTTATTATAATGTCTTGGTCATGCAATATGTTTTTCTAAATTTCTATTCTCAGTTTTCCGTAGAAGAAATGTTTCAATAAATACCATTTACAATTGTTTCAGTGCCTACCTGATTTTTGTCATTAATTGAAATAAAAACTTCAATTGCTTGTAACTTCTCGGTAGTTAATTTAATCGTAATAGTGCATTAAGACTTTTTCACTCAAAATTAAACATTCTTTCAAAATATGCAAAAAAGGATAGGGCATTCCATTTAAAAAAATGTTATTTTCGTGAATATTTCGAACAGTTGACGTTCGATTGTTTTTTTGGTTTCATAATGGTAATCAGCGGAAAAAACACTAATTCTTTGCTAATTTAACCGACTTTGCAACTCCAATAATAACAAAGTTACCAATGGTGAACACTTAATATAATACAACCTGTATATATTACTGAAAACTTTTTATAATAACTCTTCGAAATATTGTTTCTTTATAGAAGTTACTAGAAGGATACATTTTGAACATGGTCGCAATAAAATTTGAAAAAAAGCTTCATTAATAAAGTAAATATTATTAATATCAAAGAATCTCATACATAACATAATAAGATTAGATACGCTGTTCTGTACTCCCACAATAAATTCCGTTTTTCCAGTATTTTTTTGGTCTATTTAAAAAATGTAACGGTTAGATTTAACGGTTATTTTTATTACCGAAACGTGCTGATTTTGAAACTGTTAACTAAGGGATGGGTTCTTAACAAAAATTTGAAGGAAAAGTTCGGAGAATATAAATCTGGGTCACTCAGAGCCAAACAGTATTAAATCACATATCACTTAAAGGCGTATTTTGTGTGACTTAATAGATACTGTTTGGGTGCATGCGTTATACAACGCTTGTAAAACAGACAAGTCGTACAATGAGAGCAAAATCTCAAGAAATAATTTTGTTACGATATTTTTCCCTTGTATCCTATTTCCTAGCGGGGTGCGATGAGTGTAAATTATTTTATTGTCGGCAATTTTTCGGCAACGGGCCGCAGCCTTTTAGTTTTAGTTTAGTTTAGATAACGTTACAAGTGGTTTAGTGATCTAATTCAATGCAATTAGTCGATGAACAGAATGACCAGTCGTTAGAAACGATACAAATAGAGATTTTATTTCCATCCGAACGAAAAGTAAGTTTGCGGGTATCTGGAACGCCGTAATTTATTTATCATAGGACATGCATTTTACTCGCCAACGATTAATAAAAATTACTTATATTCTGTAAAAAGTATTGCGTTCTGCTGAATCTTCTCGGAAAATTAGAGAAGGAATAAAAAATAAATGTGAACAGTGGAGTTTCAAAATTATTTTTTATTTATCACCTAATTTTTTTACACAACACCGTTTTCGTTAATCATTTGCGAGAAAAACGCACTGTAGTTGTCACAAACAAAAATTATATTCATAAATGTTAATTCTAGCAAATTTATTACGTTCCCCGTAAATTTGATGGCAATCCGAAGGGAAAATTATACGACAAACTTCGAAATATTAAGCATCAAATGGTAAATAAAGGACTTATAAAAAGGAAGGAACGTGCGAAACCCGTTGCTTCTGTAACAAATCATAGTAACGAAGAAGGTAAAGAAATAATTTTGATTATCTATTATACTTTTAGTGTTGTATCTATCTTATTACAAATCATCCATTTTAGCAGATGTAGATATAAGTTA
This sequence comes from Dascillus cervinus, assembly GCA_949768715.1. Classification (NCBI taxonomy): domain Eukaryota; kingdom Metazoa; phylum Arthropoda; class Insecta; order Coleoptera; family Dascillidae; genus Dascillus; species Dascillus cervinus. Next base: position 12,384,349 of record OX458319.1, on the reverse strand, counting down.
TTTGGAAGAATGTAACAAAACAAAAGCGTGGCTCAAATACGCGGATGCGAGAGTTTTCTGGGGAGAAATCTGCGTAAAATGGAGAGACACCACAAATTATCGTCTAAAGGAATATAAAAATAAAAGTATTGATCAACTTATAGACGAGTAGTCATTATTGAAACATTCAAAGTGTTCAATTTTGGTAAATTCTTGTGATATCTGTAGAACCACATAACTATTTTGTTAATGTTTTTTCGATTGATGTAAATTTCGGCCAATTATTCCCATGGAAAGAAAATAAACCAAAGTGCAGGATTTGTAGGAAAAGCAACAAAAAAAATTGGAAACCAAGCATTAACTCGACGCCCTAACACTTATTCAACAATAAATAAAAAAAGGATAGATCAAGTGACTGTTATAATTAGCAACTAAATGTATTAAAACTGTATTGGACTGTGTAGTTTTTTGTGATAAGTTTATTTTTATAGTAAGTTAATAGATACACATTTCAATTTACTTTTGGTCTGAAGAAAAAACCTATTATCGTTTTAAAGTGACCTTTAGTATGTAATTATACAATAACTTCTCAAATATTTTTTTATTGCGTTTTACAGTGAACTTTAGTAGTTATACAATTATTTCTAATATCATGTTTTATTGAACTAATTATTATTAAATATAATGAGCTACTCAACAAAAGAATGTGATGTGACGTTGTCAAATTTTTACTTTTAGTACTGTATTTGCCTACTTTTAATAAAATCGCGTATGTTAAATAACTTCTTTAATTCAAGCATTCCATTCTAAAATTCGTAAAAATAATAAAACTTCTTAAAATTAGAACGACGCATTCTTGAATTTGTCAAGAAGAATCAAAATTCTGGAAATTAAGAATGACCCGTTCTTAAAATTGATAAATAGAATCAACATTCTTGATGTCGAGAATTTCCCATTTTTAAATTTGGTAAGTAGAATAAACATTCTTAAAATCAAGAATGATCCATTCTTAAATTTGACAAGAAGAATGAACATTCTTAAAACCCAAGAATGACCAATTCTTCGGCCAAAATTAAGAACGCGCAAGTTTAAATTTAAGCCCGATTTTTCTTGCCTACGAGAATGTTTTTTTCTGAGTGTAGATACCGAAATCATGCATTTATAAGAAATCATTCATTAAAAGGGATCATAAATGCATGATTTCATATTCATTAAATCGACCCGTAAATTAACGATCACCGGAAAAAGTAATAAACTCACAATGTGCTAAAAGAAAGCACATAAAGTTTACTACACTTGGGTGTACTTCACGTTTTCGTCCATAAAATACCATAGTTTTTGAGAATTTTTGAATTTAAGTTTATCTCTTGGGTGTCCAGTACTGTCTTAAAAACATACTCTAATAGAAATTTTCTAGGAACATCTTTGGGGCTGTTATCCGGCTAAAGAACATTCGGGTTTTGTTCAAATTTTAGACTTTAATTTATGACTGACAGTAACAAAGAGTGTCAGGTACTGTGTCTTCATAAGTTTTATTTTTCTGAAAGTCACCTAAACGAAATTCCTTACTTCAATTTTGTGTTTAACTGATCTTATCAAGCGAGTTGGCGAAATTGAGCAAAATAATTATTTAGCCACTAACCAGAAATGTGTCAATATTTTTGATTGACTTGATATTAAAGTAAAATTTTATATACGTACAGGCCATTTGTAACAAAACCTAAATATTATTTCAATCGAAATTATTCTTAACCTTGCACTAGTCGCGCATAGGTCCATTTATTTGTTCCTATATCTCAAAATGAAATTTAAATATAGGGGTACGCTTTTATGACATCTCAGGCGGGTCTATTTATAGTCGTTTCCGAAAAGCTTAAATGTTCTGATAATGCAATAAAAATAAATTAAAAAACCAAAAACAATTCTTCATATTTTTTTACAGAATTGTTGATTGCGTACATTTGGCGCAGTGAACATTGCACAAATGAAACTCAAAGAATGTTTTCAAATTGCCTGCCTACAATTGACGGTACTTTTGCTTTTGGAAAATCACACTCGCTTTTTTCGTCGACTCGTGTGAATCTCCAAAAACAAAAACTACTCGTCTTTTTGATAACGAGTTTTGTTGGAAAGTTTTGGGCCACTTATTATAATTATCTACATGAAAAAAATCAATCATATTTACTGACCTTTTCTTTTGAATCGCCTCTCGAATTAGTGTAGTGTTAATCTTATTGGCCTCGAGCAATGACGGTGTGCCCTTTATTTTTGGTAATATCTGGTACATTTTCATTCCCATTATAAAATTTTCAAAATTACTGAATTTGCGCAGTTAGGTAGTTATTGATGTAATAGTAGTTGATGCTTTCTCTTCACTCATGTATCAATATTTTTCAATAAAGTTTCAAGTTTTACAGGAAAAACGTCAGCAACTGAAAAGTTCTAATGCAGTTCTATTCTGTTCTCACGCTGTTCTGCTGGCCACGTGGCCATACTTCTTCTTTTTAAGGTCGGCGTCATATTTGCCGGTACGTACACTATTGGACAAATTAAATGAGACACGGCATTCGAGCGCTCTCAGGCGATTTTGCAAGGGTGTTTGGATGGTTGTCTATAAATTTGAAGCCCGTACTCAGTAAAACTGTCAGGGCCCCATCAAAAATAAAAAAATTATGGAAACAATTCAAACGTTGGGCGCGTTCAGGAAAGTTGACGTATATTGGAGAAAATCGTTCGTCTCCGAAATAAAAGTTTGGAAATTTTTTAAAATGTTTACGGAAACGACTTTATATAATTAGTTCTTATACATACTTTATGAATAAAAATGTTTTAAACAAATTTTCATCAACTTTAAAAAATAATTTTTAATTTCGTAAATTTTTGTTGGTGAAATAAAAAAAATTGTAATCGCGTGCTTGTTAACAAGCGGCTAACATATCAATTTTAATCAAACTATGAAATAACAAGGATGACAATTTATTTCAACAAAAATTGTAACGAAATACACAAATTTAATTCTAGGGATTGTAGAGGTCGCTGATTACTAATACGTTGTCAAAATAAAGATTGTCAACAAACGGCAAACACTTATCTTATGATTGGACATTAAAATCCATTATAATCTTTAAAAATAATATAAGCAATTAAATCCACCTGTTGAAATTTTCATGATTGAAAATAATTCAATGAATTCCGAAGTCGAAATTTTACTGACGTTCCGCATCGGTCGCTTATACGCCTATCGAGACTATTTCGCTGGTCGGCTGTCCTCTCGAACGGTGTTTCAGAAAACTGCTCCCGAATACTCAGACAAATTATAATAAAAACGTCAAAAACTGGTACGTGCCGGCAAATATGACGCCGACCTAAGAGAAGACGCCTCTATTTGGAGGTCGACTTCCGTCCGAGTCCTCTTTAAACAAGTCATTTTTCAAAAAATAAAGTACTACGTTGGCATTATCAGATCCATTTCCATAAATGCAAGTTATATTTACGATTTATCTTCTGTAAAACAGAAGTCGCCCTAAAATTATTGTAAACGCTTTTAGACAGGTCGTTTGTAACAAATAAAAAAGATTTTTTCATAATTATAATTTTACGTTTTCTAACTTTTCTTCATGGTAGAAAAAAGAAGTTACGGGAACTTAAGAATTCAATTTTCGAAACTACTTTAATAATTAATTTGTGCTTAAAGACTTTTGCAATTTTTACACTTTATGAATATAAAAGATTTAAATATTTCGTACACAACACATAGCGAACAACGAACACTTGGTAATACGTTCGTTTAGTCTCACTTCCGCATTTAATTCATAGCTAATTGACTTAGATGAATCAGTTTGTCGAATAACATAACTGAAAGTGAATGTTATTGTTAAAACACAACAAAATTGCGAATTTTAATTTACAACTTTCTGTTAAGGAGGAAACAAAACCAGCAAGCGGTTCGGTGATCACTAAGAATCTTTTGATCTGCTTTATTAATGAATGGAAAAAATGTATTTGGACGAGTCCGGTCAAGTACACTCAATTGTGTAATTATGTAACCACTTGCTCAACTGCACCGACAATCGAGGTGCAGTTTTACATAACCTGGCTGCATCTATCAGGTCGTTAATTTCTTGTGGCGTTTTGCATTATATAAAGTTGTTTGTGTGACGCCAACGGAGAAAGTAAGGTATATAAATTTAGCTGGAAGAGACGAGGGTTTTTCTCAATTTTTCGTTTCTCTTTTTCAATCCCGTTACAGATCCGGGGTAATGCCTTTCGCAGAATTTTGAGATTTCGTTTCTGAAAACTTCAAGCTGCAATTGCGAAACATATCGAGAGGTAAATTACCCAGGAAGTGGAATTGTTTATAGGTTTGTGATGGCATTATTGCTGTCATTTTACTGCTCGACTGTTAAACGTGCGTAAAAGTAATAACTGTGCACTTTTAAATTACGAATGAAGTTAAAGAAAGTCTAAAAATTTAAAACAAGGAAACTTCTAGTTAGAGCCTATTTGAAACTACAAGAGCTCTTCTAACAAATAATTACAAGCTCGTGATGAGTTTATGGGATGTAATGATGTTCGCACGACTACATTTCCTTTTTTATCTACAATTTGGCATTGACTGCCAAAACTGTAATAGAGGTTTTTTGTCTATTACTATGCAAAGCTGATCATTACGCATCCAATTTTCTATTCGGAATTGCGGGATGTCATTAAAATGAAGTTAGTATTCAGCTGAAAAGTTAATAGAGGATTAGAATTACACTTTTATCAGATTTGTTGCTTCCGTATATAAATTTATGTCAAGAATAGTAAAATATAAAGCTATCTGGGTAACAGAGGAAATACCGGAAGATTGGAAAACAGCCAATACACAAAAAATGAGATAAAACAGATGCAAACAATTACAGAGGAATTTTACTTCTATCTGTAACATACAAAATCCTATCCAAAGCAGATTGGAAGCCCAACTGGACCCGCAATTAGGTGACTACCAGGGAGAATTTAGGAAGAGAAAATCCTGTGCTGAACGCATAGTAAACCTGAAACTTATAATAAATGACAGGAGACTGAGAGCCAAATTTTGTGGACTACAAAAAGGTATTCGATTCTATAGATAGAGAGACACTATTCAATACATTGTAATCATTAAAAAAAAACTGTAACGAACACGAAGTCAAAAATAAAATTTATGGGAGAGATCTCAAAACCCTTTGAGGTCAAAACAGGAGTAAAACAGGGGTATAGGCTTTCCCCACTGCTCTTTAACTGTGTGCTGGAGAAGGTAATGAGAAAGCGGGGGAAAAGAATGGAGGAGGAAGGAATTCCTAAAATTAAAACAGGTAGAAAGAAATAGAAATAGAAAAGATGCACCAAAACAGATCACAACGAAGTGTGAAAAAATTAAGGGGATTAACAATCAAATGCCCTTGACAAAGAAGTGGTCCTAGCAAGAACAAGGACAATGAATAAATCTATAGGTCTTAAATCTGGCAGGTATCCTGTTGTGATCCATTCTTTGGAGATGTTCTTTCCATTTATTTCTATCTTCTTCTTATATTTAGTTCATTTCGTATGTTATTATTTCTTATTTTATCTAGTTCTAGTTTTCTCAAAAATGTTATTGCTTGCGCTTGAATTCCACTTTCTTAATTTTTTTGTTGTTGTCCATGTTTCGCTACTGTATAAGAAGGTGAGCATTGCTATTGTAAAATTTTACTTGTGTGTTTTTCCTTGTCTTGTTATTTAAAGTACGGGTATAGTTCCACATATTTGTCTTATTTGTTCAAGCCCTTTATCATTTTGGTTCTGACTGAGAAAGTCATAGTTTTGATTTTGCCTGTAGATATCTGCATTTCATACGTTGTTCAGCTTTGCTGCAGATTACAGTCGAACTCCTCTATAGTGACCTCCTCTATAATGATTTTTTCTCTATAGTGATGTTTTTGTCAGGAACGTGCATTTTTGAACGTTTTCCATATAAAAATACCTCTATATTATGATGTTAAGTCTCTATATAGTGATTATTCTTTATGAAACGTTTACCCAAATTTCTCGAGGAACGGAATTTTCGGTAATTGAAAACCTGAAAAATCCTTAAAAGAATTTCTTGCAAAATCCTTACTTATGCAATCAACTTTGGACAGAGTTTTTCATCAATAAGTACATGTTATATAAGTATTCAGATGAAAATTTGTACTGTTTATTAATAAACAAATATTTTTTCAAATAATTGTTACCGATATAATTATCATATAATTATCCCGATCGACAAGCTAGGCGACAAGCATCACTCACCCCGGACAGCAGTTGCGTTGGGGATGAGAAATGAACAAGGTTGACTCCTGTCACCCTTTTTCCGTAGAAAGGCGGACATTTACTACAATTGTGTTACTAATTGTGTTTAATTAGTATTAATACGTGTTTATGGTATTAATTGGCTCCCGCCAACGTGGGGCTACTTAAGGCATTGAGCCTTATCGAATTGAAGCGAACAACCATATATGAAGAACGAGCTGAGCTAGCCATAGACACAAGACTTACCCAGCGCTCCGAACATGGAACCGAAACAGTCCTTCTGGGAGAGGACTGCACGACGCCGATACACTCCCAGTGGCGCCCAAACCAGGAACAGTTTTACAAGGACCTCGTTGAGGTATTAAAAGAAGTAAAGCTTTCATTGGCTACCCAAGCAAGCGCTACACAAGCAGTGGCACTAGCAACGGCTGCATCAACGTCAGTCGAGCCCGCACTACCGCCGAAAGCCATTCCCCGACTGCCAAAATTCGCTGGACAGCCGGAAGATGTCCTGGAACAGTTTCTCGCCCGTTTAGAGGCCAACCTCATTGCTACCGGAACTGACCCAGAAGACTGGGCGGACGTGGCTGTGGAACGGTTGGAAGGGGACGCCAGGAGGTGGTACCAGCGGTATAGTAGGTTGAACCTCGACTACGACCAGCTCAAGAAGGAGCTTGTCAAGAGATTTGGTTTCGAATCAATACGATCAGACCTGTTGGATCGGTTCTTCAACGAGAACCACAACAGCCGATCGGAACCGGCAGAAATCTTCATCCGGCGTAAACTTCAATACCAGGAACGGGTCGGTCTAGTTTTTCCCGAAGCGGTAGTGGTCAAAACATTGTTCAGGCAACTGGAGATCGAAATGCAAGATCACTTAGTAGCCTGCCTCCCGGAAAAGACAGATGACTTCATTGACGCAGTCAATCGTGTCGAGACGCACCTAACGCGTGCAAACTCCCGACGTCCGGGTAAGATCACGACCAGCAACCAGCAACCAAATACTTCTTGGGAAATAGTGCGACAACAACCTCAACGACACCAAGACCAGGGAAACGCTCGCTCCGCGGCAACGACCCGTACGTTACCGCTGACGACACCATACGGGAACCCATAATAAACGCTATGAGCAGCAGGAACAGCTTACCACGACTGAAAGTGTTAATCAACGGAGAGATACATTGGGCCCTCATCGACACCGGCGCTTCAGACAATTTTGTGCGTAGTGACTTGCCGTTCGGTATCGTGGAACAAACAGAGTGCGGTAAGACGCTGTTAGTAGCAATCGAAAGTGTGAAACCGTTAGTATTAGGGACACAACAAGTGCGGTACGATATAGCGGGAGTAGCCTTTCAACATACATTTTTAGTGATTAAGGACCTAAGGGAGGAACTCATTTTCGGGAGGCAGTGGCTCACGGAACAACTCGCGATTATCGACTTGGTGCGGGAGTGTATCCAGCAAATCCAAGAAGAGGGCCCACGGCTACGCGCAGATAGAAGATTCGCAATAAATCACCTAGTGGAAGGTGATTTGCTGCCACTTTCGAATATTACGCAGAGTGACTTCATCAGTCCGCTGCGCTTCTCGTATTTCTTCTTGAAGAGTCCGAAAATCTATGGCGCAGAGTTGAATATTGTCATCCAACGTAATATCCGTCGAAACTGGTAAAATCGTGGAAGTTGCATGATCAGGAAATGGGAAAGGCTCTACCTCCGTGGAGCTTTCCAGACCGTGCATTGGAATCGAACTTTCGTGGATTGCACCCAAGTCAATAGTAAGTGGATCCCTAGACAACAGATCAGCCAGTTCATTCAGTTTCCCTGGGCAGTGTTGAATCGTATAACTGAAATGTTGTAACAACAGAGCCCAGCGCGTTAGTTTTGTATTTATATCCTTCGTGGTTGACAGCCACAGTAATGCCCTATTGTCGGTCACCAGCGTGACTGGACGTTGAAGGTTCAATTACCTCAGCAGTGAGCATTTCGCGCACTTGTTCGAGGATTAATTGTTTCTTCCTGTCACTGTAACGGTAGGGGGCGACGTTAATAGGGGAACTGTTTGTGAGGGTAATGATATGCTCCACCGAGCGTGTTGTCTGGATTTTAACACTATCCGTGAAAACTCTGCGATGATTCTGAAGAACTTGTGCAACAGCTTCTTTCATCGTAGCCGGAAATTCACTGTGCACCTCGACAGGATTATCGTCTTCCCTTGGCACGCGGGGTGGGTTCCGAAAGTATTCCGTATGGCGTTGTATTGTTCCGAAGTGGATACACTCCCGCACCAAGTCGATAATCGCGAGTTGTTCCGTGAGCCACTGCCTCCCGAAAATGAGTTCCTCCCTTAGGTCCTTAATCACTAAAAATGTATGTTGAAAGGCTACTCCCGCTATATCGTACCGCACTTGTTGTGTCCCTAATACTAACGGTTTCACACTTTCGATTGCTACTAACAGCGTCTTACCGCACTCTGTTTGTTCCACGATACCGAACGGCAAGTCACTACGCACAAAATTGTCTGAAGCGCCGGTGTCGATGAGGGCCCAATGTATCTCTCCGTTGATTAACACTTTCAGTCGTGGTAAGCTGTTCCTGCTGCTCATAGCGTTTATTATGGGTTCCCGTATGGTGTCGTCAGCGGTAACGTACGGGTCGTTGCCGCGGAGCGAGCGTTTCCCTGGTCTTGGTGTCGTTGAGGTTGTTGTCGCACTATTTCCCAAGAAGTATTTGGTTGCTGGTTGCTGGTCGTGATCTTACCCGGACGTCGGGAGTTTGCACGCGTTAGGTGCGTCTCGACACGATTGACTGCGTCAATGAAGTCATCTGTCTTTTCCGGGAGGCAGGCTACTAAGTGATCTTGCATTTCGATCTCCAGTTGCCTGAACAATGTTTTGACCACTACCGCTTCGGGAAAAACTAGACCCACCCGTTCCTGGTATTGAAGTTTACGCCGGATGAAGATTTCTGCCGGTTCCGATCGGCTGTTGTGGTTCTCGTTGAAGAACCGATCCAACAGGTCTGATCGTATTGATTCGAAACCAAATCTCTTGACAAGCTCCTTCTTGAGCTGGTCGTAGTCGAGGTTCAACCTACTATACCGCTGGTACCACCTCCTGGCGTCCCCTTCCAACCGTTCCACAGCCACGTCCGCCCAGTCTTCTGGGTCAGTTCCGGTAGCAATGAGGTTGGCCTCTAAACGGGCGAGAAACTGTTCCAGGACATCTTCCGGCTGTCCAGCGAATTTTGGCAGTCGGGGAATGGCTTTCGGCGGTAGTGCGGGCTCGACTGACGTTGATGCAGCCGTTGCTAGTGCCACTGCTTGTGTAGCGCTTGCTTGGGTAGCCAATGAAAGCTTTACTTTTTTTAATACCTCAACGAGGTCCTTGTAAAACTGTTCCTGGTTTGGGCGCCACTGGGAGTGTATCGGCGTCGTGCAGTCCTCTCCCAGAAGGACTGTTTCGGTTCCATGTTCGGAGCGCTGGGTAAGTCTTGTGTCCATGGCTAGCTCAGCTCGTTCTTCATATATGGTTGTTCGCTTCAATTCGATAAGGCTCAATGCCTTAAGTAGCCCCACGTTGGCGGGAGCCAATTAATACCATAAACACGTATTAATACTAATTAAACACAATTAGTAACACAATTGTAGTAAATGTCCGCCTTTCTACGGAAAAAGGGTGACAGGACTCCACCTTGTTTATTTCTCATCTAATAAATTTTAATTTTTTGTTTTGCATATCAATTGGTTTTTAAAGTGACTGCCAAAATTGTAAAATTATACTTGAATTCTATATAGTGAAGTTTCTCTATAGTGATGTTTTTTCATGGCTTTTCTTACATCACTATAGAGGAGTTCGACTGTATTTTGTTTCTGACTTTTGCCTCGATTAATAATTACACGCCTAACGCGGAAAAATTTCACTTTTTCTAACTTGTTGCACAAACGATGTAAAGTGTTTAAAAAGAAAAAAACGATTCAAATTTAAAAGTAACACAAAAGAGGGATAAAAGAGAAAAGAGTAGTAAAAGTAAAATGTTTTAATTAAACGATGCGTAAACGAAAGAGGAATAGAACATTAAACTAAAAAAGTTAATATGCAAAATAAACACATTGAAGCAATTAAAAGATACACATTAAACTTGATCAATTGCAATGGAAAGTTACTGAAATTCGTCAATCAGTCCTTTAAATGTAATGAGGAATTAATAACAACGTATTTTCCAGTTTAAGAGAAAGTGGTTTAATAAATGAAATATGAATGAAATTTTTTCATCATCGTATTTATTAATTCTTCTGTTTTTCGATACCATAATACTTGAATATTACCTAATCCCACAATAAAAATTATTTTAATTAAACTTTCGTACAGCAATAAATTGATTTCAAAAATATAGTAATAAAACATAATGAATTTGTTATTTCCTGGTTCAATTATTAAAGCTTCTTCGCAGAGCAACATGGTTGATTAAAAGATGTTATACTTGGAAAAATCTTATGCCTTAATGAAACATTAGTGTAGAATAAATTCGGTGCACATTTATTATATCGCTGTGACTCATGGGTTGCTAAAAGAGCATTTAAAAAGTTAGATGGTCATTATCTTAGCAATTTATTCATCTACATAAATTCAGTCTCGTCAGAATGTAATATTAACGATTGCAGAAATATATTCTTGTTTGAAGACTACATAGTTAACATCTGTGTAAACATCGAGATCTTACATTTTATTAGTATTTGATTTGTCTTTATAGCAGTCTATCTGGTAAGCAGCTAGCGATACATTTTATAGTTTCATGGGGCCCCAAGCAAATTTCAATTTTACTGCAGTAATGAGTTGATAAAAGATTGGTTTGGGGCCCCCTCTCGCCTCTGTTGTATCGACCCCAGTGGCGTAACTAGCAATAAAAGCGTCTGTGGCAAAAATAATGAGGAAAATATCTATTTTATTACGTTCGACCCAGAACTTGTACAAATTTTTTCGTGTTCAAAATCTTACCTGCACTTTTAGAAAAGTCGACAAATTCTGGAATGCGACTAGTTGGCGACTCATTCTAACAGACACAAAAGAACCTAACGGAGGTAACAAGATAATTTCAGTTGACGTCTATTAGTAACAGAAAATGAAAATCTGCAAATGGGATTATTCACAAGAAAATGATCAACGCAATTTTAAAACGGGATTAGGTCAAGTCTGCGATGTACCATTTAGAAAATCATACGGTAAATTAAAAAAAATCATGTCGTAATTAATTAAGTTTATGCAATGCAAATATTATTTTAATCCTCTTTCCTCAAGCATAATTTAGGATAATTGAAGGAAAAAAAGTAAGTGTTTAATTGAGTCCTCAATGTTTTATGTAAATTGCGTCAAGAAAAACTCATCACATCCGGCCTTATCAGAAAGTTAATATCGCTCGCAGTAATGATAATGACAAGCAAACAAAATACAAAAAAAAAATTGTGGGGTTATTCAATAATAATTTAAAATATTATAGTTTGCCCCCGCAAAATTTAATTTTTAAAACTTTTCAGTAATTTGTTCGTTACCGTTTCGCATCACTTGTAATCAAATTGTTTTTCTGATTTTATCAGTTAGTACCGAGCACCAATCGGTACCGCCAATGAAATTACAAAAAAATACGGAACGGAAAACATTAAAAAATTGTAGGTCCGACCAGCGACATCTAAAAAAAACGACAATACAATGAAGGTAAGCACTGATTTCTAAGAACCAACAGGTGCTCTCACAACAGGTAAATAAAAAACCTGGCCATCCCTTAAGGTTCAGTTACGCTTTTGTGTCTTACATAACATGAACGTACGGCAAGAAATTTCTAGTTAACGACTTTCTTGTACGCACTTAACCCCTCTATCAGATCATCAATTTAATCAAAAACAGTTTTAAAAGAGTTAGTGGTGGTATTAATAAGGATATATCAGTACAAACCAAGTGGGGCAGGCTGTTAACAGAAAGCGGTCCCACTCAGTCCACCGCGGACTCTTCTCAGAAAAGAAGTGATTTTTATACGGAGGACAACGATGGTGCAGTGAAAGAAACTTTAGACGCGGAAGAGCGCCCGAAGTGAACGTTCGAATTTAATGCGAACATGTTGGTGTATTTGTTCCTGTTAACACATGTGAACGATTTTCATTCAGCATTAACCCCCGCATTATTGAAAATTAGAGATTCGAGTGAGAGGTGTTGGTGAAGTGACTTTTTAGGATTTCAAACAAGGTTTGTTTTTATTTTATTGAGCTTTCTAACGGCCGCGTGCATTTAGTCGAAATAATTTGCATTCAAAAATGGTTCGCGCGCAACTCTAAATAAAAATAAAGGTGAAATTATCCCCTGAGAATATTAATTAATGCGCGATTATGAATCGGCAATTAGATCCACTACTCTACCCTACAACCGTTCATTTGAATAATAAAAGTGATCAGTGCGTTCGGTCGAGTTAAAATCAGTAACCAAATTTTCGCACAAAACGACAAGAATTTCACTTTAATAAGTGCTAAACTTTCAACAAACAAGGCGTTAATTGTTACATGTGCATTGCTAATTGCTGTTATTGTTTAAGTAATAGATTTACGTGACACGGACGTGCTCAGGTTAATTTTGATTTTTTTGCCAGCATTGACACGAAATTAGGAACCGGTATAGCACTTGAGCAATTTGGAACAATTTGCAAGAAAATGAAATCTCGAGCTTTTAAAAGGTTTTAAAAAAGTAAGCGGTTTGCAATGGCCTGGAAAAAACAGAACGGAAATGAGCTTTTTGCCAGTTACCCGCCTCAATTAAAACATTGCGGCCGTAAAAATATTTAAATAGCTCATTAAAATGGTTTGTCATAACTGAAGTTATTTCATTTAATCGATGGATTATGATCGTCCTCGAAATCCCGCAGTTTCAAAGTGAAAATAATACTTTCGCGTTTTATGAAAAAATGTGTACCGTAAATTCTTCCCACTATGTGCATAATTCTCTGGATAAAAAACGCCAGTTCAATGTTAAATGAAGTAATAGTTTTAGTTTTAGGTTTAGTTTTAATTTTCTTTTTAAAACAAGTTTTTTGTAAGCGAACCGTTAACTTTGCAATTATGTTATCTGTGCCAATGTACAAGTTTTTTATTTGTTTATTTAAAAGTAAAAATTTTCATGGTTGTTTAACGTTGCTTTCAAGTGTAATTTAGACTTTTATGGCATTATTAAATGGAATTAATTACTGTAACTGCAACAACTACAGTAATGAATAATTACTTAATTACCAAAAGTTATTTTACTAACATATAAAATGTAAAAGTTTTATCGAACGCCAAGAGAATGTGTGCAGGTTGATTTATATTAAATTACCAAAGAATTGTTATTTTGCCGTTAATTTCCACGGTCATAGCAAAGTAACAAGCGAAAATAATAATTTCTTTTAGTTTTACATGATAAAGTTTCAATACACCAATGCTATTAAATGAAATATGTAGAAGTTGCAACCAATTCAAGCTTTTATTGCAGTTAAAAAAAAAACAAAAAATCAAGTATACAATGAAACATCGAAAGATGAATAATAGTCATTTGTGTGCCTAGGCACCGAAGTTAAATTTATTGTGGCGAATGGACAGTTTTATGGCACAGTAATAAAAATGACCTTTTATGTTTTTTCAAATCCAGAAATTATGAAATTAAAATTTTCACCTTCGTCTATTAAATAAGTCCTTATTATATCGTGACAAAAAACACACTTACTGTGACAGTCCTATACATAATGTGGAATAAAATCTCAAAACAATTTTGTATTGTATTAAACAATTCTCGATTAAAGATTAACTTAATAACAAAATCACTTTACCTACTACTTCCTCAAAAAATATTTATATAATGTAAGGATAGCCAAAAAATGAATATGGTTTTTATTAAACGTACGATTTAATTTTTAATAAATCATTTACTATTGCAAATAAAATGTACAAATAGAAAATCATTAACAGATTGTCAATGCAGAATATTCTAAATACTTCCTAGCTTTATACATTGGTTGAAACGTATAATGTCATGGACATAAAGAAATAGTTCACAATTGAATTCTTCATTTTACATCGAAGTACCATTTTTCCATTACAATTTTTATGAGCTAAACGAATATGAATGAAATAACAGTCGAATACATGCTTATTTTACTATTACTTTATTTTACAAAATTATGCGAATCAAGTCAAATTTAGAAAGTTATCATTTATTTATTAAAGTTCACTAGTAAGATTTTATGGTCTAAACATTTTCAAAAATAATTATTTACGATTCAATAACGTACAAAAGTTCAATTTATGTAGATGTTAATATTTTAGTCATAGCATTGTGAAAAAGCAGTCAAATCACTAAGTGTTCCCTGAGTAACACGATAGGTTCCGAATCATTAAAACGTTAATGCTTTTTACCGGTAATGAACCATAGCTTCCGAGTGAATCCCACAGTTATGTTACAATAATCTACTAATTACAGTAGCAACAATAATTTCTCCTGAATGATTCAGTACAAAATCTTACGTTAACCGTAAGTTCGAAATGAAAACATTCACACGAAGGTCAAAAAACTTCTGAATTTACAATGTAACGCATACTAAAGAAGTGCAGATATTTTGTCCATAATTTTTAATAATAAAATTTATTGAAAAACAAAGCTGCCATACGTAAAATATGTATGAAATAAAAATAAGATATTAAATAATAATATAACATAAACTGATTTCAATCTTGTAAATCTTCAATAACTATAAAAGTGCACAAACAATGATTTTCATTATCTTAATTTTTTCTGTCTTCAGTTATAAACCCACATACATGATTTCTTATTGTTCGAATATCTACTAACCCTACACCCAATTATTTATTTTGTTAAGTGTTATTGGACTGGAGAAGTGTTTTGCACCCAAGAAATAAAGAAATTTTAAGGGATTTTTGTAAATTAAGAAATTGTGACCATGTATTTAGGCTGGGAGAAAATCAGTCAAAAAATCTAAATTTGTTCTGATGAGTTTATATTTTCTACAACACAAAATTGCAGATATTGGTTAAAAGTAAATCAAAATTTCAAAATTAGAAATCAAGCTTCATTCAATAGGTAAGCCGGATTTAATTTGTCTATAAAATGCATCATTTGTTCAAAAGTGCTGATATTTTTATATCAATTTAGAGTATTTGAGAATTACTTGTCCAGAACAATATCTGATGTGTAAATTAAATATTTTATAAATATTCAAGTCAAAATAAACTTTTGGACAAACTTTATTTTTATTAAATATTTCATTAATGATAAATTTGGTCGCCTTTGTTGTTATTCAAATGATTTATGTTTATTTTGAAATGTAAATAGTGTCAAAGCTCGTTATATCATACAATCATACAATACTTCATTTTAAGGTGGTAAGTACTAAATACTTAACACAAAATACTAATAAATTAAAAGGTCAATGATTTGATGTAAACCACTTCAATTGACCAGCAGTTTAGTTTGATTGTTTTTAATAAAAACCTTAACAATTTAAATTGTAATTTTCTATAAATTACCTAACTTAATTAATCTCCTCGGGTGAACTTTATAAGTACATGCAGTAAACATACTTAAGCGTGAAGTGTTTTGTAAGTACCACTCTGAATTTCGTATTTTCTTCAGTGAGGAAATTACTTTCCTAAAAAATATTAAATATTTCATGCGTCATTCCAGGAAAAACAAACACGCTACTGTTGAAAAACTGTAATTTATTTTAGAAACTTCTTTTATAATTATTAAATCTCGAGAATCGCTCACGCAATGACCGTTGCAGTATCAGTATAATTTTCTCGCTACTTAAACGTTCAAATTATTCACTTATTGTTTTTGTGCTGCCTTGCACCGAGTGACATATAAACCAAAAAATCGGGCCAAATGACTAAAGTAAAAAAACCGTTCATCCTAATCAGACCACAATAACGATCACTCCTAGCCTAACAATCTGAAATATGTTTTATTGTTATTAGAATGGAACTGAGTCATGACTCCCCAAAAATATTTTCATGATGTTACCAACGCACTCGGAAGTGGTTTAGGCTTTTTTTTCTGATCTGAGATTTTTTAAAAAATAATTAAAAATAAAATATTTGCAGCAACTTTCTAATTTAATTAGCTTATGGGGCAGTCCATTTCTAACTGACAATGAGATTTTTCCCCGAGCAATTAGCTTTTTGCATAGAACAAAATTCACACAATTTCTCGACCAATCGATATTATCACCGCCAGATAAAAACTATTGTTTTTTAAAACTACAGCGGTGTTAACTCAAATGTTGATTTTTCGTCCACTTAAAAGCCTCTGATTAAACTAATCCTAATGTAACAGATTAGTGAGTCAGCAGCTGATGCACCATAAAAGCTTAACAAAATTCCTGTTAGAGGAATTCGAACGGTGGTTTTTTAATTATTTTAATATATACAGGTGTTTGTAAAATGTTTCACCAAACTCGTCAACACACACTTGGCGAATTCCCCGTAAACACTCCGGCATGAATTACAGGTCGCTTGGGACACCATACCCCAAGAGGACATCGACCACCTACTGGAATCAATGCCACAAAGAGTGAGGGAGTGTAAAACTAATAAGGGCGGCCCACATTAATAGTAAAAGTTAAATTAAATTGTTTTAACCTTTCATTCTTTTTCTTTGAAATATCTTTAAATAGTTATTCGTTTCAGGAAAGTTTGGTCAAAAAATTCGTGCTCCTTCTGTGTGTTGCAATTTCCATGTCATTTATTATTTATATCTTTCAATACTAATTCTTTTTTGTTTTTTCTTGATTTATCTTTAGCCCATTTTCCCCTCATCTTATAGCATATTGCGTATTACCTTGGTTTTCTGTCACAAATGTAATATTATCTGCATACGCTATCATTTGGCTACCTCCCATTCTTAAAGTACTTTTGTAGACTTTTCTTAACACATTCCAATGCTGGGTTAAATAATGTTGCAGACAACGAGTTAGGGTGAATGAACACTTTGCATTTAGACTGTCACATTTGCGTTCACAGAATTATTTTCTCCGTCCTCATTAAGACTTTTGTTGCTGATAACTTGTTGTATCGACAGGTATTTTGTTAGAGCACAAGATTTTTGCATCATTTGGAAGACTCGGTGCAAATCAAAGATGTACAAAATACCCAGTGAATCACCAAAACCAAGTGAATGAACAGCGACCTCCAGTAAATGAACACTCAATGTGGATAACAATAAATTAACTTCAATCGTATTTGTAGTTAATAAAAATATGTTTCTTTATTATAAAATAATATACATATATTGCGTATATTATACAGACCGTCTCCAAAAAGAAAGACGAGTCCATAACTCCCTTATTTTCGTTATTTCGTTAAACAGATTTTTTTTTACCCTTCATTTTTAGAATAAATTTTTAAGTGATTTAAGCATTTTTGAATAGAGCATGAAGAGACTTTTCAAATGAGGTATCACAAGCCCTCACTTCCTATTTAAAAATTTGGAGGTTGCAACTGTCACTAGAGGGGGGTTGAGGTTAGGGATGAAATTTTTACTTTACGGGATATCATGTGATAGACTAAAAGTGACGTGTTTCGGAATTTTTACTCAATATGCACAATAATTGGGATACTGAATTTATTCCATTTGGCTGGTGCGCACTGAATGTTCGAATTTAAAAAAAATTAAAAATTAAATACTGACCATCTACTAAGCAACAACTTACACGAATGTATTCTCCTTTTCCATTATAGCATGAGCAGTTCTCATGCCACCACAAAAGACATGATGAGCACTGAATCCAGTCTTCTTCAGGAGGATATTAATAAAGTTTTTTATATTCTGGACACGTCCACTTTCGTTTCGCCGTCTTCTTATCTGCACAGAATTCTTCATTGTTGCTTTTTTATGGTTAGAGTTATTTCTTTTCTTCCCTTATTTTCATTTATTCTTCTTTTGTTATTTCTTTTTCTGATTTCTCTTTCTTTCTCTCCTGAACTTCTTTCCATTCAGACAACCGAATAATGTATATTGAACAAAAGTAGTTAATTCACTGGTTAATGATTGGTAAGGTAAGAACCAGTAAATGAACACCTGTTCATTCATTGGAATTGTCAATTTTTCCATCCAGTATATGAACACTTAGAAATAACAGAAGTTCACAATGTTTTCTTGACGTATTTTAGTATTTTTCTACTACAGAAACACTTTACTAACATACAAATATAAAAAAGCAAAATTAAGTTAATAAAAGTACTTCGAAATTATGTTCAAAGATACTATGAAATAGCACCTACCTTTAAAATTGACTACAGCTCGCAACCAACTGTTCATTTGAGCAATGTTTTTTTTTTTTAATGGACTGATAAGAAAAAAACAATAATGATTGGATCATATCGGTAGAGACCTAATGGAACTATTTAGAACTCAAGATTGTTCGAAAATACTCCACTGTTCTTAATAATCCAATTTGTTCATTCACTGGACAGTTCACTCTACCTTGTTTAACTCCATTATTAATTTCAAATTCTCAGGTTCTCCTTTCTGTGTTTTGATACTAATTGCCATTTTTTTCTTGTCATCTGGATTAGTCTCCTTTGTTTATTGCTTATTCCCAGTTATTTCAACGCGTTCATCATTTTCCTTCCTTTTATGCAGTCGAAGGCGTATTGGAAGCCTACAAATAATAGTACTATTTCCATTTGGTATTCATGAGCTTTTTCTATAATGCGTTTTTAATTACAAAAATTGAAATCATTTCGATTGCGTTTTTAAAACCGATTTAAGTAATCGCAACTTTCTAGATAAAATACAGTCGGACACAAAATGTAATTAACGGCCGCATGTGGTAATAAAAGTAAGTTATGCATAATCGAGCAAGTTGATGAATATTTTGACTAGTCTCGCTCGCGGCTATAGGTTATTGGAATGAAATGCGCAACAAGTTCCTTATGGGTCTAAACAGTTGCGGTTAATCTCCTGCAGTCCGTTGATCTTTAATGAAAAGCGCCATGAGAAAAACCTGTAACTAATCACAGACCGGCGAATTATTCGCACAAAACTCGGTGTTTTTTTTATTACTTTTTAAAGTAGGTGTCAAAGAAATGTGCGGATGAAACAAATTTACGTGTCATAAATTTAATTCACGTTGATTTAATATCACTTTAATGACTTAAGTAGATATTTAATCAAAACTAAAAGTAAACGAAGAGATGCCAGTGTACGTGTCTAATGTTAACAACCTCTTAGAAACAAAAGGGACTTTATCAGCGCGGTGCACTTAAAAAGGAATTTTTCATTCGCCTGAGTGAATCACCGCCTTAATCTAACCCTGAGACATCCCCAATTTAAAAAGCGCGCGACCTAAATTCTGCCACAGTCGCCGAATTAGAAAAAATTGGCAAAGTTAGATTTCACTTTCGCCACATTTTTAATTGAATCCTCAATTCCGAAAAATTCCATCACGTGGTTTTTAACGAAATCGTTTTCCTTGTTAATCAGATCTTTATTTATTCACTTTTTATTGCATCGATTGTATCTTGTATTAATCGGGACGAGGTTCGTTCCGCGTGTTAAGCACCACTTTGTATTTCTTATTTTCACTTAGACAGTTCTGTAGTGCGTTATATAAAATCTAGAAATTGTAAATTTGTTTAAAATCAAAAGTTAATTAGAATTCTCGAGGGTTCCGGTCGTGACGAAATCAATGCGCGCAAATCGCATAACTTACAAGGAGGTGTTTCAAAATTCGGAACGCATATCGTACGAAGAATACCAATTAACGTCATTGCTGTGTAACGTAACGTGATGAAATAAAATTGTCGTTTGGGCTATCGTTTCGCCACGCGGCTAAATCAAGATCGCAAAAATTGTTTGCATTAGTATTTCACTGTTGAGTAATTCGTTCGCAAATAATTTGCAGTTTATAGGCAACTTTCAAACTATAACATTAAGTTTCTAGGTGAATTTCGCAATTCGTCAAAACATGAAAGTTGTACTCACTTTTCACGTGTAGGAAAATTTAGATCACACCCTCTGAGATGGTCATTGAAGCTTGACGAGGCTGAATCGGTTCATGGAAGGGAAGTACGTGTTATTTTTTAATTTAGATGTAATTATTACAATTTGCTTGGGTCGCGGCCGACTTTTAATTTAGACCTCAAAGGCGTGGTGTACTGAAATAATTGTCCTATATAGGATCGACCCTGCTTGGCTGCACCACAGCTAAAAACGAAACCACCAAAAATTGATTAATATGTTGAATAGGGAAGGGTATTAAAATCCAGTTAAGAAATGTTCACTCGATGTGAATGTTAAATATCACTTTAATAAAAAATTCTTCTGGCGTCACTAACATTACTTTATTACTTATTTATCACTTCATGTATTTGCTTGCAAGAGGTGTTGGACGAATTCTTTTGGCATTCTCCGTTCAGAAAGTAACTCGAGTTTAAAATAAATTTTTGAATTAATTGAAATGATAAAATTAATTGAAAAGATTTCATGAATTCATTTTTATTTCTTGGTGCTATTCATTTCACTTCATTTTCAGTCGTCTCATATCTTTATTATTTATTATTTATTATCTTTATTAAGAATTGGTTAAACTGGAGCCCGTGGAACTGTCTCATATTGTTCTTCTTATGTATGACATTTTCTGTTGTCTTGCTGAAATCACCTAACCTCGGAATATAAAACGTGAACCATTAGAACAAGAAAATCATTTTAAAATGTCACAATGCCAACGGTCGACAGAGTCAATAATTAATAAAATCTGCAAGAAATATTCAAAATACTTTCTGACTGGAGTAACACGAAACCTCATAAGACCTAAGATGTCAAAAGGCGTTTTTCAGGATGACCTTGCATGCATAACAGAAAGTACGAAACAATAAATACCCATTGCCAAAGTTTTTGTGATTAAAACATTGCAAAATGTAATGCGCAATGAATATATAAAATAGAAATTATTGAATGATATGCGAGGTCAACAGTCAAGATTTATAACTATCGTTTAATTTCATTCCTGTTGGATTGGTAACACTGTCGCACTAGCTTCAGTTTTTCTTTTGCAATTGTCAAAAACGTTGAAATAAAGAACAACCACGATCACGTTTTGAACCATTTTGTAACGTTGTTTTGTTTGTTTTATTATTTACAACGTTTCTGCATTGTTCTCCATTGCCTCCCTACTTTCAACAATCATTCAAATATTTAAATATTTATATTAAATATGGATGTTAGGGGGAAAATGCTACTAAAAATAGGAACCATACAACTAACCTAAACGTTAAATGTCATTCATTATTTTGCTCATTCCACGATTACACTTGTTTATGAACAGCCTGTACCATACGAGTTATTTTATTTGGTTTTGCAATTTAATAATATAAGTTAATGGCGTAGGTATCTCTTGTTCTTTGACTGAATTCTGAGAAAACGCCTTCTTAATCTATTGACCCAGAAGTAATGCGTACCACTTTCAATTCTGCTAATCTCAAACTATTAATGACAGAAGAAATGACATCAACGCCAATAACACATTATCTTACTTATTTCTTAGTTCATTGACTGTCACTACGATTACTGTCAAAGAAAAAGTTTTTACCACTATGACGACTATCGATAATTACAATTGCTTAATGTATTGCGACATTTAATAGTTTTGAGGATGATCACACAACAATAAAATAGTATTGCTAAATATTTATAAGTATGTCATAAAACTTGTGACATTTTCGTAGAATATTTTGACGAAACACTACCAAAGTACAGAATTTTAAATTTATTAACGCATTTAATTTTATTTAGTTTATTTAAGCCTTGAAAATTTATTTTTGAAAGGCTGTGATTATTATGGAATGGTTTTAATCTTTACTTTATCCTAACTTATTTAATTCATTTAATACACATACTGCCCTCCTAAGAAAAACCCCCGTATCTACAAAAAAAAAAACATTGAAATTTTAGTACTTATTCGATTCTGCTCGATTTATATGACATATTTACTTAATAAAAAGACTGTAAATGCAAGAAAGCATTGCATTTACGGTCTTTTTATTAAGTAAATATGTCATATAAATCGAGCAGAATCGATAAGTACTAAAATTAAAAAAAAAAAAAATTTCTGTAGATACGGGGGTCTTTCTTAGGAGGGCAGCATAGCAACAAATGTTGCAGTTACAGCAACTATTGTTTTTAATCATCCGTTGATTTTAACTTATTGTGAAATCGATCCTTAATCACATGAACGTGGAATGTCTGATAAAACTTGCAAACTAAAATTATCTTTAAAATAGTAACTTATTCATAAATTTATGGTGTTATAAAATTGATAAATAAATAAGTCAAACAAATAATTATTAGTGCGTGAAATATAAAAATTGTGCAAAGTATGTTTTAACAAAGAATAAAATTATTTTATTATTTATTTTAAAACTCAGAATTATTTGCAATTTTATTATTTTTATTATGTGCCTAGAAGAATAGGTTATATATTTTAGGTATTTTTTACTGGCATTTAATTTTATCTATTCTTCATAACGCATACTTACAGTAACATTTCAAAGAAAATTTGTTACAATAAATAAGTTTCATTTAAATTTCAAAATCTTATTATTGCAATGGTATGCTACAAGCAATTAAAGACACCGACAATTTAAAAAATTCATTAAAGTATATACATAAGTAGGTATCTAAACAAACCCGACAACCGGAACTATCGCATTAGTAACTCTAAGCAGTTATTATACCATCGGGTATCCGTAAAAATTGTTAACAAAAACATATGTATTCGACAGAAAATATATGTTGTGACTAAATGATTTGGTGAAATTCACCGAACGATGACTTCATATGCACCTATAAAATGATAAACTTTCCCGTATCTTCAATCACTACTTCCCACATATGGTGGCTCTCTTTATTTAAGTAGGTCCTACAACAATTTACACCCGAACGCTCATTCATCTGAATACGTTTATTATAAATCCTGAAGGTTACGGATTTAAAAAAAATTGCATTAACATTACTTATGTTAATGAATATTTTTTAAATTTTGTACTATTATAAATCAGCGTCAGTGACATATTTAACTAAGTACTTTATCCTTTAATAGCTTTTTTATTCAATAATGAAAGTGAAGGTGTTTATAAGTTGCACTGTATCAGAAGTAAGGTATGTCTGTCTATTTAATCGTTGGGATTAAATAGGAAGCAAATGCATCATGCTTCTTAAGATAGTAGTAGGTGTAATTAAAAATTTCGATATTGCCTGAGTACCGCGTATTCCACTACATGTGTCAACGATAATTGGCAATTTGTATTCACCTCCTTTAGATTTAAATACACGACCTAAACCTAATATGTCATGACAAGGTCTTTGATCACAATCGAAAAGAAAACAAACCATTGCTGGTGTAAAGTTTTTCGAATTTGCCACTGTCAATAAAACTAATCAATTTTTAACGAAGGTTTAAATTATAATTATTAAGTTTTTTATATCCTATAAGTACTCTACATAACGCAACGTCTTACCGACATTTTTTAATTGTGGATACATTAACGGTTATGTTGAAATTGATTAGGAAATGTTCTTGCGTTAGAAACGATATTTTCAATATTAAAAAAGAAATTTTTGTAATCATTTTATTTTCACAACTTTAATAATCTTAATTTCGATTTAATACCGTGTGGTATTTACAATAAAAAAATTTGACAAGAATATTAATAAGAATTATTAAGAATTCTACTTTTTTGAAATTTGTAATTAGTAATTTAATGTTTAAAAGCTACTTTCCGCTGTGATTCCAATCTAAATACCTAATAGAGTTGCGCAAGTAAGTGAAAACGTTAATTGAAATAATAATAATTGATAAAAAAAACATAAATAAATAAATAGTAAATGTATAAATGGGCAAGTTAAAATTGCTATTTATGCGACGTGTACATAATACAAAACTTTAGACATATCGCACACATGGAGGCTCTTTCCGAACCAATAAATAAAGCGTCTATAAAATTCAACTACGTGTACAAGTAACCAACTGCTAAAAATTGGTTCACTATTGAACAAAATTCAATTTATAAATTTGTTATGAGAAACAAGCGAATTGGGTACTGTTTCTATCGTTTGGTTATCTTTTTCTATTGGTGGGTTACCAAATTGTTTAAGTATTTTAAATAAATTTACTTTATAACCGCAAAACTATACCAAGTTAATTGTTAATTCATAGCATATAAAACTAACTAGAAATGGTTGTCAATGCTATTGTTAATGTTTTTAAATCAAATTGTCAGAAACATATTACTTGAGTAAGCAGAAAAATAAGTGCACGTTCAGATCATTCTGCTGATTTGAACAGTCATAAAACTATGATTACCATTTAATTTGTGACTATCACAAAGAGGAATTTTACGTTCCACATTCGTGACAATGGATTCGCTGTTGTTTAACTTTTAGGAAATGCGTTTATCATTTTTGTGATTTTTAATACACAAGTGCAGTAAACAACGTGCAAAGCCTTGTTTTATTTTTTCTAAAAACAATTAACGATAAAGCCTGGAGGTTAGTAGCTTTTAGATAAATAATGTTGACCATGTGCACGACATCTTGAACTTTCGTCCACGTGCTGCGCTGCATCGTTTGTTTATGGTCTCAGTAATCAAAAATTGTGCAATTCATCTGTGTCAAATAGAAATGTTGCTCAATCGATTTTTAATCTTAATTAACACTTTCATCTAATAAAATTGTTTTCATCTTTGAGAAAATGATATAAACAAACTTACACACACGATTCGCCTTTTAAACCTCAAAACGGGTCAATAACTCTGGGACAATGTTTTGACATACTTGTAATGAGAATTATATCTCTTGTAATCAGCTATAAGTAACTATTTAAAAATCATATTTTCTTACATTTTATTTATGTGGTCAAAATCCAAATTTAGATTGCTCGATTTCTTTGTTACTTATTAAACCATGACGTATTCAAAATAACTTGTGAAAAATGTAATTAATACGCAAATTGTACTTGTTAAAACAGAGTTATATAAAAAAATGTTTGTGTACACTTATCATTTCCGTACACATCCTTCGATAATGTTCCTTTCATTTCCAACAAAACATCAACAAGATAACTAATTTTTATTAAAAAAATAAATAAATAAGGGTCTCAAAAACATAATTTTTATTTGAAACAATTACAGTTCAAATACGTCTTTCTCATCATCGTACAGATAACTATTTTCTAGTAAGATTCATATACAATGTCATGTCGCCGCATTAAGCCAATGACGTTAATAATAATTTTATTTTCAGATGGGTTTAAAATTGGTGGACGAATTTCTCTATCACTCCTTTTACCGTTTGGGATTGATAGTGGGAAAGCATCCAGGATACTTCATAATCGTGCCTGTATTGCTTTCGGTGATTTTTTGCACCGGTTACCAACAAATCCGGTACAATATCGACCCGGAGTATTTATTTAGCCCAGTCGATGGCGCTGGTAAAATAGAACGTGCAACTGTCGAAAAATATTTTAAGATGAATTACACTAACAGATTTAACGTTGCCAGAATAACGAGAGCAGGTAAGAGCCTTATTAAAAATACACAGATGCTTTTATTCATTATTTATTAAATCGCACGGAATAGTAGGTCAGTGGTGCGCTTATTCAAGTTATTATAAAAGCATAACCGAAATTATCTTCCCACGATTGTTTACATTTAGTGTTACTCAGTTTGTAAATGATACACATAAAAATCTTGGAATAACCTTTGGCACTTCAGATAGTAGATAACATTGTTTACAACAAATTTTTAAAACAGTTTTTGAAAATATTTAACTTTATAATTAATTAATTGGCTTTTTAATTTAGGACGTTTCGGAAGAGTTATAGTAACTGCAAACGATGGCGACAAAAATATCCTAAGATCAGCAGTGTGGGATGAATTAATTTTGCTCGATCAAATTATTCAAAACGCAACAGTATTTTACAACGACGAATATTTTCAATACAAGGATATATGCGCAAAATGGGTTGATAAATGTTTTGACAACAACATTTTACATTTAGACGATCTTATGGAACAGGTAAGCGACTTTCAAATCGACTTAAAAATGACAATCTTTAAAATAGGACTAATTATAGAATTATACAGGATAATACACATATTACCCGACTTTTCATAATAGTGGCAACATTTTAGAACTTTCTACAGCGACATTATTATTTCTTTTTGTTCAACCCTAATCGCCTCTACGTGAACTGGTAAAGCTGCTGTAATACCAAATAAGTCTAATTGAAAAGATAGTCGCATTTCACAGAATAAAACGTTTCCTGTGTGTAGTAATAGTTCCAATTTTTATTTCTCAGCTATTAAATTTTAAGCACGTTAATCCAATCACATTTAAATGATTTGTTTTATTGTAAGCGGAATTTAGAATGTTTTTTCTCAACTGACGTCATAACGATTCATGTTCATCCTCACGTAAGAATTATTTGAAAATGTATGCATTGCCAGTAACAATTTTTGTTGACATATTTGCATAAATGTTTATAAACTTATCTAATTTTTCTTCGCCTATTAATTTAATTATGTGGTACCCATCTATGCATTTTCTATTCCAATGTTTTCTATTCTTCGTTCCATTTTTTTAGTTCATTATTTTAAGTCTTCCGTGGTTTATCTATTCGGATTTTTCTTGTGCCCATAAATTTACTTGTTCTCCCTGTAGTTACAATTCATTTTTGATTCCTTCTCTTCTTGTCTTTCCTACTATTTTCATCAAGTCATTTTTTTGTGGAACTAAACAGTTACTCGCACCAATGGAAGGATTGACGGGAAATTTCTATTTCAATCTAAACAAAAATGGTAATAAATTTGTTTGTTGTAAGTGAAATAAAAAATTTGTAGCTATATAACAGGTTAACACCAAAAAATGGAAAAAAAATTATGCAAGAAATATAAACAGTTGTTACTTAGTCATTAAATGCATTAAAAGGCAGTTGAGAAATTTATATTCATTAAAACAATTGTAAACTACAATTTTAATTCATTCTTGATGTTAAATTAATACCAATCGTATAGGTCGAACAGCAAGAAAATGAAATGAAAAGGGAAAAAACTGATTTCTCTTTAAGAAAGTACTAACTGTATAGTACCATGTGTATAAATAACATTTTTGTATCATAAATTTTAATTATTATGCGTTATACATTTTCCCTTAAATTAAACAAATTGATGTGATCATGAACGCGCAAAGATACATACTCTTAATTTCTCTTAATATTGTTTTTTTTGTGTAATTTGTATAAATTCAAATCGCGACTTTCACGTAATTTTTACATAAAAAACGCCAAAAGTAAACTGTTCGTTTCCACGTACCAACTTCAACCAGAATCTAATCAGTTCTGGTTTTCGATTTTGCAGAAATACACATTGCATTTTCTTACTAGATGGACACATTTTCGGTCATTTTTGGACTTACGCTGTTTTTCTAAAACACGTCTCAATCCCAAGGTAGGGGAGACTGGGGTTAGTTGTTACATTTTTCACTTGTAATTTTTTTCTTTTTTCTATAACAGTTGGAGACAGCAATTACCGTTAGTTAAAGAGTGAACCTTCTAGTACAAGAATATATATTTAAAAATTAATAATTAACATGACCTTTGATAGAAGAGAAATATTTTTTAAGCTGATGTAGAATGTAACAATTTGCCCGAGTATGGGATTAGTTGTTACATACTGTGGGGTAAGTTGTTACATGTATTTTATGCACACAATTCTTCGGTAGGTAGGTACATAACGAATTCAACTTGAAAGTAAAACTAAATTTTAGTCAAAAACTTTATTAAAATTAAATCATAATTATTTGGTATACCCTAACACATTACATTAAATAGTTTTCTTTGCCTTTCCTTTAGGGGTTGTTTTTGTATTTGACCCCTAGTCGTTTTTCTCTTATAAGTCCTCATGATGAGTGTCTAGAAGCAATATCTAAGTTTATAATAATTACCTTCACAAAAAGTATTACAGTCGAACTCCTCTATAGTGACCTCCTCTATAATGATTTTTTCTCTATAGTGATGTTTTTGATTGGAACGTGCATTTTTGCACGTTTTGCATATAAAAATACCTCTATATTATGATGTTAAGCCTCTATATAGTGATTATTCTTAGAAGAATTTCTTGCAAATTTCTTACTTATGGGAATTTCCATTTTTAAAATAAATACTGCTGTGCAATCAACTTTAAACAGATTTTTTCATCAATAAGTACGTTATGTAAGTATTCAATTACATATGATGAAAATCCGTATTGTTTATTAATAACTGTGTATTTCTAAATAAACAAATTTTTTTTCAAACATAATAAATCTTAATTATTTTTTTCATTTTGCATATCGATTGGTTTTTAAAATGACTGCCAAAACTGTAAAATTATACATGAATTCTATATAGTGAAGTTTCTCTATAGTGATGTTTTTCCATGGCTTTTCGAACATCACTATAGAGGAGTTCGACTGTATTTATATGGGGCAAATTGTTATAATAACAACTAAATCCACTGGATTTGTAAAAACTAACCCCATTACACATTTTGGAATACAACAGTTAATTTGTGGTTATGTATTCAATTGCAAATGTTTTCAACTGTGCTACACTATTGCTAAAACTGCCAGCTTTATATTGTATAGATCGATTATCATGCATCATAAATTTGTTAAAAACAAATTCCTTCGGTTATTTAAAATTACTAAGACCAACGAAAAACGTTAAATATTTCCTACTTACCACACACGTGCTCGCAGAAAACTGAAACTTCATGGACACATGTATAAAGAGTTGCCCGTCTTTTTGGGTCAGTCGTCTACGTGCTATCAATCATATATTTAATTTTATGGGTTTTATAACAACCAGCCCCTGTGTACTTTTAACCCCAGTCTCCCCTACTCTTTCCTTGAAAACCAACAACGCTGGGAACTTATATATAATCCCAATATACCGCAATATACCTAGTCGCTACTTTTATATTGCAATGTTTCTTACTTAAAAGCATCTTGATAAAATTATTATACTTTGCCTCCAGGGTTTTCAGGCGGTATATTCAGTGACATGAAAATCGCAAAATCAAGACAAATTGTGAATTTTCAAATCATACTTGGCAGAAATGCTTGACTACCAAATGATAAAAAATTGTTAAATGGTAAAAAATTTTATTCACTTTGCATTATCTTTCCAAACCAACTATTTATGTTAGCTGCCAATACTAATGTTTAAGAATGAATAGATCATCAATAACACCATCAGCAGTTAATATCAATAAAACAGGTTTCCGTTTTGTCATCAGGCTCGTGGAGACGATTAAATTGTGCAAATCGTTATTGACACATCATTTGAACCGGCTGTAAAATTAATGCAAGTGCATCTGAACGTTCTTACGGTTTTACAAGTCGTTTACCTGTGTACGGTATAATTACATATTTCTTTTGGTAACCTGGATTTCAAAATGTTCACACAAACCGATACAACACGAATAGGTGTTTTATGCTCCCAATCAAACGTAATCAGACAAAAATAAATAAAACGCTCAGTGCATGCAACAGTGAAAGTGGAACGTTTGTAATGGACCGACTGACCGTTGCAGTTTACTTGTTTTTTTCGTTACTTTAATGATCACATCACATTTAAAAAAAAAATAATCAAGGCCCGTTACATTCTAACTTAATTACAGGTCGAGTCGAAACAACTAAATTTGACTTTCCCTATCGCATTTCATCCCAAACGGTTCGAAATAATAGCCTTCCCGGTTTTCTTCGGGGGCACTGAGGTCTCGGACGGTTTCGTCGTGAGTTCCCCATCCGTTCAATTGGTGTATTTCGCAAATGCAGACAACAAACGGCTGGATGAAAAGTGAGTCGGGAATTTTTCTGGCCGTGGAATAATTTCGATTTGCAGGGGCGCCGCTTGGGAAGAGAAATTCCTGGAAGTTGTGGGGAAAGCTCAGGATGAAGGGTTGTTCCAACACATTCGAGTCGCGCGCTTTTCCTCGCGCACTCTCGACCATGAACTGGAAAATAACACGCGCACAGTAATACCGTATTTTTTCTCTGCTTTCCTCGTCATGGCTGGATTTTCCATAAGTAATCCACGAGGTTTTTTATTGTAACAATCAGATTAAGCTGTTGTGCCTTAGTTACCTGTATGATGACCGATTGGGTTCGCTCAAAACCCTGGTTGGGCTTTCTCGGAAATGTCAGCGCGGCTATGGCGACCGTGTCAGCATTCGGTGCGTGCATTTATTTGGGAGTCGATTTTATCGGTATAAATCTGGCCGCGCCCTTTCTCATGATCGGAATTGGAATTGATGATACCTTTGTAATGTTGGCGGCCTGGAGAAGAACATCAATTAAAGATAAAGTTCCGATAAGGATGGCCCAGATGCTGAGCGAGGCCGCCGTTTCTATTACCATTACATCCGTTACCGACATAGTCAGTTTCTTTATTGGGATCATCAACCCGTTTCCTTCCGTCAGAATATTTTGTACTTATTCCAGTAAGTTGAAGATTAAAATTCGGTTTTGGAAAAATTTAATTTTCATGTTTTAGGCATGGCCACTCTGTTCACGTTCATCTGGCATTTGACGTTCTTCGCCGGATGCGTGGCGATTTCTGGATATTGCGAACAGAAAAATATGCACTCCCTCGTCTGCGTGCGTGTGCAGCCCGTCTCAAAATCGAGTGAGTATCACAAATTAATATGCGTTACGCGGGTACAATTATGTAAGAGAGAGAAACTTCTTCTTGTGTACTAAACAGTTCACGGAATAAGGAAGACTTTCGTTCTTCCGGCCTTGGCTCATTATGTAACGGTGAGACTTGGCTTTCTTTCCACCGAGCGCTAGGTTGAGGTTGGAAAAATGAATGCCAAGAGCGAATATTATGCCAAGTTGAAATTTGATAAACTGAGCATTTAAGAACAGGTTTTAAGGTCGCGGTAATTACACAACAAAAAAATTGTGATGAAAATTGTGAGATTCTTTTCTTATTGAATTGACTTGGTGGAAAAGTAGATTATGTGTAGAAAGTTAATTGATGCGGCGATTAATTCAATTTAACCAGTAAAGTAGTGTTCTGGTTTTTCCGAACATATTGAGCAATAAGGCTTTTATGTAGTATGCCACACAATTTAAAAAATACATATTTCTGTTATATTCAAATATATTGATTAATAAGATAATTAAGATTAATAACAACAGAAAAAAATGGGTTAAATTTAACTACGTTGGACCTGAAACTTATAAAGTTGCAAAGATTTTCAAAAAAGAAAATATTAATGTAGCATTTGAAAGGAATAATAAAATAGGAATGGTCCTAAAAACTAACTTAGAACAGAAATATATATACAGCTTAAATGGCATCTACTCATTAAAATATGATACATGTAAAAGAAAATACGTAGGACAAACTAGCAGACGCTTTCATACAAGGTATAAAGAGCATATAAACAGGAAGAACGAAACATCAAACTATACTAAACATCTGATTACGGAAAGACACCTACATGGCCCTATACGAAATACTATGAAAATTGAGAGAATATTACAAAAAGGGTCTACGATGAACATCGCTGAAACACTATGTATATATAAAAATAAGAGGGTAGAGAAAATATTAAATGAGCAGACTTACACAAATAATGATGCAGTTTTTAAGTTGATATACAAGGTAAAATAACTTAAAGGCAAAAACAAAACGAATTTCATAGAGGTTTTTTTTTAAATGTTCGACGTGAAATTAGGAGTAGTATGCGGTGATTGCTGAGGACGTACACAACGAAACTGAAAATGAGTAATAAAGTTTCAGTCCAATCATTCGCTGAAATGACTATAGTTTTATTAAATGTTTTTTAAACTGTTTTTAATAATATATATTTTTTAAATTGTGTGACATACTTTTTAATATAAAGTACATAATTTACTAAAATTTGTTATGGATATAAGGAGAGAATGAGAAAAATGTAAGTAATATTTATTAAATCCATAACAGGAAAAAATAGAATATTGAATTTAATTTTAAGAAGTTATTTCAATTTAATTTTCGTGATATAATTTGAAATGTTGCAGTTGGAACTTTTAATTTTAAACGATGTAATAAATTAAATTATATTAACACTGGGTACAACATCACGTTTCTTTATGGGCAAAATACAAATTCAATTTCTAAAGCAATTATTACATTCAATAAATGTTAAGTAGAGGAAAAAGTTTTGCCGGTTCTTAATTTGACATGAAATCGTTAAAAATCTGAAACTGTTACGTAGATGGATGACTTGGAGGAATATGTTTAATATTCTAGTTTTAGTTGAAATAAGAATTAGCACTTAGTGCTCAAAATAAATTGTCTAGTATGGAAAAAATACTGGTACTGGTCGCATTAAAAATATAGATTTTCAGCATTCTGTAGTGTAACTAAAAATTTGTAGTTCAGCTCAAAATATAAATAGATTAAGGTTTGCAGTTATTCTCAGCAATTTGTTAATTTTTTCAATTACAAATTTGCTTAGAATGGCTTTCTTAAGTGGTAAATTATTTGGGAAGACAATCATTTTGGCAGGCTTCAAAATATCCATCATATCACTCACTATCAGAAAGAAATCTTATTCCCCTTAAGTTATTTTTCATCTTAAACAAAATGAAATCATAAATTGCTAAATCTGGACGGTAAGGTCACTTTTTTTCTAAAACTTTCTAATAAACTCAACATTAATTGTGGCCATTCCAACCAGCAAAACTCATTCTTGTTCTTCCTCTTTCTTTATTTTCATAGACAAAATGCCCATTCCTCTTCGCCTTCTTTGCGATTTCGAAGGTCATCACTCCAACATTTTCGAGGTTTCCCGAGGTTTTTGTCATTTTTTCATCGATCGCGTGGTCCACACCATTTTCCAACTTTTTGTAGTTTAAGACCGGAATTATCCAGACATTTATTGTTGTTAATATTTGATGAAAAATTACTAGGAAAAGAGTCAACTTTGGTTAATCAAATCGGCAAATTTAAAACTTGGATGGTACACTTTAGCCTCATTTTCCACCTGGCATTTCCACTGAAAGTTACTACAATCATTATTAATGTGACTAAAACCATGTGGAAGAAACAGCTACTGCTTTGATCAAATTTAAAAATCAAGTTTTTTATTCAAAATTCAAACAACTTTTTCTTGACAAATAAAAGTAATTTGATTAAACTTGAGCAGTTAAAATACCTTTCCATCAATCTGATGGTTCAAAACTTGTTTTTTGGATGTTTCAATACTTTCAACATCGCTGCATAGTGCAACGACGCTGGACCGGGTTCACTTGAATACCCTTCCGCAATGTTTGTCTACACGGTCTACACAATCTACATAATTATAATAAATCATGATGCCCAACTTTCTCCAAAACTATCTATATTCTACTATGCATACACGAAATGTAGTAACATGCGGAATGTCACCCTAATAACTTTATAACTTTATTACTTTTTGCTTGATAAAATTAAAAACTTTTGTAATTAGTAGAATTAGAATTCCAATATTTTTCTCAATTTTGCTTCAGTAAAAAATTGAAACTAATTAAAAAATTTGCTTTTCTAAAAATGTATTAAGTGAATCAAATTTTCAGCATTACCAACATAATTTTTTCATTTTTCCCTTGGGTTTACTAAAATTCGAGCCTAAGCCTTCACTGAACAACCAGCTATTACTGTATCTACTTAGGTTTAGTTACTAATTTAATAATATCTTCTCCTTTTATCTTTGGTAAATCACATAATATTATGGACCCATTCATTAATAATTTTCTTACATTACTCGACTCGCTTCGTTGACGGTATTTCATAACACTTTAAACTAAAGTTATAAAAATGATAAAATTAAAGCATCTATCATTAAGTAACGATATCTAAAAAATGACGAAACTTCTCCGTCTACAATTCGATCATTAACCTTTTTCGAGACACTTTCATTATGTTGCATTAACCATTTCCTAACGATCTTTTTATTTCAGAAAACCGGTCATGGCTCTACAGGGTGTTTTGCACGGGAGGAGTAGATCCGGACGATCTTGACAACCCAATAGACAATAAAGAACATGGTTTCATGGTCTTCTTCAGAGATTACTTCGCCTCAGTTTTAAACAACAGTTTTGTAAAAATTGTAGTGATTGTAACATTTGCGCTGTACCTTTTGGGCGCCGCTTACGGAATCACCCAAATCGAAGAGGGTTTGGAAAGAAGAAAAATTGCCAAGAACGATTCTTATTCCGTAGAATTTTTTGACAGAGAAGACGATTATTTTCGAGAATTTCCTTACAGGTAATTGAAATGCATTCGGAAGCATATATTTACTGGTTTTGTTTTAGAATGCAGGTGATAATTAGCGGGGAACACAATTACTCGGATCCGAAAGTCCAATGGCAAATCGAAAATTTAACTCAAACTTTTGAAAATTCCTCGTACGTCTCCGGAGCTTTATACACGGAATCGTGGTTGCGTCACTTCCTAAACTACTACAAACAAAATTATGACTACCTGAACCTCAGCATTGCCACAGAACAAGATTTCATCGACACATTAAAATCGGTAAATAATTAAATTAAAAACAATTAGAAAATTGTTAACAATTCGACTTTCAGTCATTCTTGGAACAGGAGGGCTCTTTCTCATTAGACGTGAAATTCAATGAAGAAGGAGACAAAATAATAGCTTCAAGATTTTTAATACAAGCCGTGAATATCTCTGGCACCGAACACGAAAAAGCCATGGTCCAATTTTTAAGGACAGTTTGCAAGGAATCGCCCCTCAATGTTAAAATATACCATCCATATTTTGTCTTCTTTGATCAGGTATGTTAAAGGTCTTTCTCCAATACGGTCAACGTTTTTTCGTCCTTTTGTGCATGTTCTTTCCAACTGGAACCTATTTACCTATCTATTTCTATTTATTACAGTTTGAACTGGTGAAGCCACTTACGCTCCAAAATATGGTAGTTGGGGCGATTGTGATGATGGTGATATCATTCATATTTATTCCTAATCCTCTCTGCTCTCTCTGGGTAGCTTTCAGCATCATTTCTATCGAAACTGGCGTGGTGGGTTACATGGCCTTGTGGAAAGTTAATTTAGATTCTATTTCGATGATTAACTTAATCATGTGTATCGGATTTAGCGTCGATTTCACTGCGCATATTTGTTACGCATACATGTCCTCAACGGCAAAACAGCCACAACAAAGAGTTAGGGACTGTTTGTACGCTTTGGGCCTACCGATATTCCAAGGAGCCATCAGCACAATTTTGGGAATGGCAGCTTTATTATTGCCCAACAATTATTTATTTGATGTCTTCTTTAAAATGGTCTTCCTGGTAATTTTCTTCGGAGCCATGCACGGTTTGTTCCTCCTGCCTGTTTTATTATCACTTTTCGGCCCCGGAATGTGCAGCGGCGATGACGACGACGACGACGACGACGATGAACTGAAAATGTCTGCGATAGAAAAAACGTTTCCCCACCCTTACTGCATACCGCATCCGCAGTTCACGTTAAACGGTGCAAATTTGAAATCAGCCACAAACAAGAATGTCGAAAATAAACCGCCAGTTAAGAAATCTTACAAGGAATTTTCCGAAATCGACAAGGATTTAGGTTTAGGCACTTCGGAGGAAAATTCGAGTGAATCTAGTTCAAATAAGTCTAATAAGAAACATGCGATTGACGATGAAGTGATCGAAAGAAGTTACAGGGACGCGTGGAGACGAAGTTCCTATTTAGAAAAACCTGTCGAGGATTTTCACGTGCCTCCGCTGTTGGACATTTACGGTAACGAATCGGAAAGAGAGTGGCGCAAACGAAAACAAAAAATCGAAGAGAACCGTAGGCGCTTTAACGAATACAGACCGAAATATGAGGAAGCTTTACAGAGAATAGAAGAACAAAAACGCAGACGACGGTATTCGCCGCCTGAGCAAAGATTTTCTAGACCACACATTTTAGCTAGGTCAAATTCATATCACAATGTGCAGCATCCTAGATATGTGCAAGAGTTGAGATTTCCGTGACAATAATTTATTAGTGTGTTTAATATTTAATTATAAATATGTTTTACAGTCGAGTGAAATTTTGAAAAAAACATTAAAAATTTGTTTTACTGGTATTGTAATATGTTGTAGCAAGAAACGTCTGCAAATACACTTACTTAACCCAGTCACTGATTTGCTGTGTTCTTAGTTTGCCGTAATATTAGAATTGCAAAATAAAGCGAATAAAAAAGTTATGCAGACTGACAATTTTATTTTAGACTGGAATGATGACAACTTACTTAGTTATAAGTAAACACCATGGCCGCTCATACTTCCTTACCTCATCCCTACATAGGAAATGTTTTCCTGATATGAGTAGCAATATATGCGCACTTACAGTTAAGTATGTTATCCATGGATTCCAGACTTGGTTACGATAAGTTAATGTGTGTAGTATTTAGACAATTAGTGATTTTAAGTTTTGTTTGAAAAAGGGTTACTTTGATATGCTCAATGAATTGTAGTCGTAAACATACAAGTTATTGTTACAATGACATTATTTTTTAAATAAAAATTTTAATATGGATTATTCTTTTCAAAATCAAAAACCCTTTCAAATTTTTGAAACAATATGCAAAAAAAACATACAACATGTATATTTGCTTAATAGGTTTTTCCGCCTTCGAAAACGACAAAAAAATTAAATAGGTTTGTGTAAAACTTAAAAACTGTTAAAATAACGTAATATGCTCATTTTATAATCTAAAATTAAATATTTTACATTACCTAGCAAAATATGACCTTTATTAGATTAAAATAACTACGTCACTGATGAGTGAGTCGGCGCAGTAACTTTCGAGGTCATAGAAACATACAAATAGAAGACAATAGTGTTGCCTCTATATGTATACTTTTCGGCAAAACCACTGCATGGATTTATAAGAAGAAACCGAAGTGTCAATCCGCCATTTTCGAGATATTCTGTATAAAAAAGTAAACTATCATTTCGCATCTCAAAAAACAGTTAATGAGAAACGAGAGCAATTTTTTACTTCACTTCATATGCCTCAAAATAAACAGCAATAATAGACCAATTTTGGTTTCTTGTAAAGGATGTCAGCATAGAATCAGAAGTCATTTTTTCATAAAATTCTTTATTTTAAAGGCATTCTTAACATTAAATAAAAAATAAGAGATAATTAAAACATTGATGGACAATAATTATTAAAACGACCCTTGCATTATATTTATTTTAAAACAAAATAAGTTGTACATACATTAAAGGAGAGTTGTATAGTTAAAAACTATAATTAAATTTAGACTTAAAAATATACAATACAGCCATTAGTCAATGCCAGACTACACAAAAAAATATTTACAACAATATTCACTTATTTACTTAAATGTTGTTCTTTAACTGTTTACTTTCATTGGAACCTACAGGCTGACAAAATTATTTTCTTATAAATAACAAAAATGTATAATTACGGTATAAGTAGTTGCATGTCAATTTTACGTTACTAATTGAAAGTATAAATTCTTTTAACCTCAAATTTTATCTATAAGCATTTTAATCACTTCCTTTACATTAACTTCCTCATTTTCAGATAAAATTTCAATTAATTTTGATAATTTACCATCTCTTACTATTTTACCTACCACATTTTTAATATCTAAATTCTCATTGTTATCTTGCTCGGCATTTAAACAGTTTTGATGATTCAGTGAGCCAGATACCGAATCAATATTAATCACAGCCTGTTCTATCTCATTGGGACCGTCTGTGCTTGTAACATTATTTATTCCTGAATTTATGTCAGTTAAATGTATTGGTGGGTTATTTAAGTCTTGTCCAGCATTTTCAGATTCAAGTACAATTTCTTGTGATACAGTAGAAGTTCCATCAGAAGAGAGATTTTTAGTATGTGTTGCAGCATAATTTAAAATTGTTTTATCTCTTTCTAATACTTCATGAATTAAATTTTCTTCATTCATCTTGTCTTTTTCCAAAACGTCCTCAGTATCAAAAAGTGTTGGGGAAACAAAATTCCCAACATTATTTCGTGAACTGCATTCTGCCGCGTCCAAGGCACTCAAAATTTCTTTAACATTCTGTACCTTTGGCATTTTTAACGGTAATCTATTAATTTCCAATTCACTTAATTTTGCCAAATCACCAATTGTACAAATTCCTTTTTCTTTTAGTTGCAACAATAAATTCGAAACAAACATAGGTGTCGACAATTTCTCAACTACATCTGCAATATCTAAAGTGCTGTTAATAAGTGCAGAGAAAATTGGTTTATCATCATCAAGAACTGGTTGCACAGTCGTGTCAATAAATCCTTGGGTGTCCAATGAATCAAACACATCTGGGGCGGATTCTCCCTCAATCAATTCAGTACTAACTTGTGTTGGATTGACAGGTGAATTGGTTGACAAAAAATCATCATTAAGGCACATTTTTGATGGTTGTGATGCTGCATTTACATCACTGAAATTTTCATTCTTTGGTGGGCTTATTGGCGCATCACTGGTAAAAATGATTTTGACCGTTATCAAAGGATGACTGAAATTAACACGCTTCACTTTTGCTTTATTCTGTTCTGTCATGCGGTCAGCTTTCTTTAATATTCCGCATAATGGTAAATTTGGCTTACTTGAATCCTTTTTGATCGACTGAAATGAATAATAGACCTGTGAACTTTCACCACCAGCCAATTCATGTTTCTGGTTTTCCTCACACCGCTCCATCATTTTCTTTATTCTGTTAGTTTTCGGAGATACGGTGGTTATGGTTTTATTCTTCTTAAAAACCTTATCTATTATAATGCTTTTTGGAGATTTTGGCATTGTTTTAGAAGATGGAACCAAACTTAGTAACCTTTCGGCTCTAGTTTGTGGCACTTTGAATAAATCCTTGGGAACAACTTTCGGAATGTCTGTGTCTGTTAATTCATTGTGAAGCAATTCTGACTCTTGACAACCAAAATCGCCATTTACGCAAGTTCTAAGCTGTTTGCCATCAGGTTTGATTGGCGATATGTTATTAGTGCTATCCAATAATTCCAATGTTTTTACAGGAGTATCTGCTGTTACTGGAGAGCCCAGTAAACTTGGATTTTCCATAGTAATGTCACAATCATCTACATTCTCCGGAAGATTTTCTGTTACTTTTAAATGTTCTGCAAGTTGTGCAGATTGTTCTAAATTGGAATTATCCTCAGAACTAGAAGTGATTGCTTTCAAAATAAATGGATCATCAAAACTGTTTTCAGTGTCTGTATTTAGTTCCGATAATTGAAAAGTCTCTGCAAGGGTTGGGGACTGTGTATCTAATCGTGTAATGATCTTGTTTACTACTTCAGAATTAATAACATTGTCAAGTGATTGTGTATGTAACTGTGCAGTAATTTTCTCAGAACCTGTTAACTGTTTATTAACAATTTCGGACTCCTGTATTGGTGAGAAAGTGTCCATTGATGTAATAACTTTTTCAGAATCAGTTAAAATGGGCGACTCGCCAGTTCCTTCTAGCACTACTGATTGGGTGTCAAATGGTGTAAGGGTTTTCTCAGAGTCTGTTAAAGAAGCTGCTGCTTCCTTTTCATTTATTGTTAAACTGGATGGTAAATCTGTGGAAAAGTGCTTAATGTCAATTAACGATTCTTGTGAACTTTCAATAATATCTTCAGAATTTTCAGTTGTGTTAGAACTATCAGTCTTTGTTCCCATCTCCAAATCGCTCTTGACAACTTGAGATTTCTCAATAACAGTTGACGCTTCATTACAATCATCCTTAGTATTTTTGTGGAGACTTGAACGTAAATTGTGTTTTATTGGAAGTTGATTTGATTTCAAAGACACTTTTTTTGCGCTTGTTTCCTTAGGATTAACGATTTGTACACAATTACTTTCATCAGTACTTTTTTTCTTTGATTTAGTTGCTTCTGTTAAAACAAATTCTCCACTTGTAAATTGGCTAGGTTTTCTTTTCCTTTTCGACCTTCTTTCAAGAATTGGTGTTTTCTCGCTTGCATTTTTCTCAGCAGCGATCGGCAGTTCTCCATCTAATTTGGGCACTTTGACATTTGTATCGTTGTTTAAAACTTGCTCAGCCTTGCGCTTATATGTTCGTTTAGCGTGTGCTTTTACTGTACTACCAAAAATCATATTTGAATCTGCTGATATATCTGGAAAATATTTAATAAAGATATTATGGACACATTCACTTAAAAAAACAATTTTTCTATTTGGACTGTTTATGCCAAGTGCATCATTCATTTGTTTCTCTTGTGTTTCTGATTTTTTTTCAGAAACACAAAAATCACAATTACTTGGACGATTAGTAATTTTGTTTTTATCAAACTTCTTACCTGGCTGTGGTTTTTCAGTGCTTTCTGTTTTCGAGTTTCTTCTAATACTTTTTTTCAAGCCCTGATTTTCAAGTTGAACATCTTTCGATGAATCAGCTTGGTTCTGCAAACTATTTTTCAGTTTACACTCAGAACTGCTGCTTGTGTCATTTTGAAGTTTTTTAAACAAACTCTGTGAACTTGAATTACTCTGAGATAAATCTTGGTACAACGCAGGTATGTCTTCCCGGCGCCTCTTTAGAGTCTCAAGTTGATGATCACTTAATTTGTCCATATTAACCTTGACAGTTGATGAAACAGCAACAAATTCTCCCTTGACATCATCAATAGATTTAGGTGTTTTAAATTTTGGCATGGCATTTGCAATTCCTTTTTTCTTACTACTGTGAGAAATGTCCGCATTTAACGGGCTACCTTTTAATTTTTTTGGAGTACTTGTTTCAACTTCCTGACCAAAGAGGCGAATTGTACCTGTTAATTTTGCTTCTTCAGGCTCGAATGAAAGTGTTTTAGGTAAAGTCGCTGATGTACGAGTAGGAGTTGAAACTGTAACATTGTTGTTTGCCTCAAATTGATTTGATTGTGAATTGGATTTTGGGGTGTGAGCTGCTGCTGAATCTTTTCCTGTATCCAGATGTTTTAATATTTCATCCCGATGTTCCTTTTTGACTCCAATAACTTTTAATTTCATAATTAAAGAAACAAATTCATTTGGTATGTTTTTCTTAAATTCTTGAACCAATGTTGTCTTTGTGAATGTTTTCAGTGATGACAGAACTTCCAAATTCTTAAATGTAACAAAATTAATTTACAAATTAAATGTTTATAATAATGTAGTACTTTGTGAATGCTGATAAGATGATGGCAGCAACAAATTGTTTTTTCGAGCATTTGTTCACAACATTTACTAAATGGAGGTGAGTGAACAACATCAAAATATTTAATCATAGAAAAAGTTATTGCTTCAATAACACCTTGCGAAATATCTTGATGTGATAATATATTTTCCAAAAGTTTTAAAATGTCCAATACTAAAAATAAAATACTTAATTACAAAAAAACCAATGAAAATTAGAGACAAGTTACCCAATATATCTTCTTCGCTATCAAGAAATGCACAAATCTCTGATATTACTACCAAAAATTTGTCAATTTGATTTGAATCAGTCTTAATATTTAATATATTCTTAATATTTCCAATAAATGAGAATCTAAACTTATCTGATGAGTTTAATGCTTGAGTTATGATCTTCTTATATCGGCCCATAAACAGCTACAACCAAACAATAAAAAAATAATTCAGATAAAGTAAAATTAAAACTCACTTCTTCAGAACTGTAATTTAAAATTGGCCAAATTAAAAAATTTGTAACTTGTTCAAAATCTGTTCCTGTGAAGTGGTCTTCTTGAAACGATTTTGTGAAAAAGTCTGCAAACTGTATCCACATTTCTTGTGTGATATTGTTAGTAATTTTACACTCTACAAAAAAATTCCAAGTTGCCTCGAAATATACACCATGGTTCATAAACTTTCCTGATGCAATTAAATGTGACATTATGGATTGGTATCTGAAAAGAAAAATATAATTTATACCCTTTAACATGTAACATAGGTGCATGTTACTAGTTTTCCACATGAAAATAAAAGCAGTTTACAAGATAATACGATAATTCCGAGTTTTCTAGATCACAGAAAAATAACTTACTCTAAATTATCGCAAGATTCCTTTTGAATATTTTTCAGCATTGGAAAAATAATTTCTTCTGGTAGAGAAACATCAGAACATGAAGCAAACATTTCCACAATTGGTGTAAAAACATACTCTCGACATAACGGCAGTATTTTTGATGCCTAAAAAATATATGTTAAAGAATTTCGCTTTTTATCAGAGCAATAAAATAAACCTCCATAAATCGGATAAAAAGTTCAAGAACTTTTGTAAGTGCGTCCTGTCGACCTCTATCATTCAACTTGCTAATATTCGCAAACACAGTTCCCCATATGCATTTAACCATCTAAAATTACATAAAATGTAAAAAGGAATATAAATAAAGGACTATATTAATACTTGTGGTATTTTTTCCTTCTTAGACCATTGCAACATTAATAAGGAACATTCAGCAGCTACATTTATGAAAAAATGATAGAGTTGCTTAAACATATCAAAAGTTATCTTAAATGCAATATTACTGTACTCATCAGTGTTTAAGCATTCGCCTTCGTGATCAAAATGTCCTACAACAAAAGGAAAACATTTCATTAATTTTTCTTACTTTTTCAAAGTATATGAGCATTTTTCAATAAAGTTATTAACGCACAGTGTGTTTTTGTTACATTATGAAGTGATTACAATAACCGAGATAATTACCTAAAATGTGTAAAAACACTCTGGTGACTTTTTCCAAAAGAAGAGGTTGTATGCGAATAGGGACTACCTTCGATTGATCAAGAGAATTTAATGGTCGTTGCGTTACTGGTCCAAAAGCAAAATGCACATATTTTATCAAATAATGAGTATGTTCTTGCTTCAACTTGGACAATAAATATGTAAATAAGTCGCATCTTTTCTTAGTATAATTGAAATCAAGTTTATGATTATTCTTTATTAATGGAATTAATATCAATGTTCTGTGCTTTTCGATGTGTAAACGTTCAGGAGAACCCAGTAAGTAGTCATCAATAACTTCCTGCAACAAAAATATAAGTGTGATACTACTAAATCTACAGATTTGTACCTTCCAACAGTCAAAAGCGAGCAAATTATTCGATTTAAAAGCCTTTTCTACAACTTTCAAGAGAAGATTTTTGATTGCCACTTGTCTGTGAAACAATGATTTGCTATAGCGAAATAGAAATATCCATGCTTTAGACCAAATTTCTAAATTTAACGATTCCCACTCTTCAATTCGTACAATATATCTGAAAAATACACAATTCATAAATGTAACAAGAGGAAAAGATTATATCTCACTCATTCTTAAGGTTTTCTCGAAACTCAATTTGAGCTTTTGTGCTTAATAAGTCATAACTTATAATAAGACTTAACTCCATTCCTAATTCTACATGCAAATTTACTGGTGCACCAACTTTGCATACTTTTGCAATCAGTTTGTGAACGAAATTGGACTGTACTGACTGATCTACTTTGGAAAGAACTTTAGTGAACATCTGCACAATCTAAAAGATAATATGGTTGAAAAAGGAACTTTAACTACTCTTCACTTACTGATCTTTCTTCAGCTTCCTTCACACTCGATAATATCACCTCCGTATCACGCATATTGTTCTGAACCACGTAAACTAAATCTTCTACAATTACATCATAAACTAAACTCCTTATACTAATGTTATCGTCAAATGCTAATTTGAGATAATATGAAGGAATGTTTGGTATTGTTTCCTTTCTTTTATATCTACCAAGCATTATAAATCTGTATATGTGCAACGAATATACAACAACTTTCACTGTTATGAGGTTAGTTTCATTTGTAACGCACTCTATTATACTGTTTTCAATATTTCTACTTAATAATTCTCTTGGTAATTTTCTTAAACGAACAAATAACTCTAAACAGAGTTGATGTCTCTTCGACAATGTTAAGTAACCATTTAAAGAATTAACATTTGCTTGTATACGTTTCACATCCTTCCAATCCATTGTTCAAAATTGGTAAAATAAATTAAGTAACAGAAGACTCACTGGAAATAAAAAGCATCTACTATTGCAGGTTCACTCCACAGATGAAATATAAAATAAATTTCGCTTTGTATCTAACCCAATAAACAGTTAAGTGTCAGAAATGGAAGCCGAAAAACGCGCGTAATATGTGCCGCCTCTAGTGGTAATTATTTCAACTTTTTAAAAAGCTACGTTCAGAAACTCAACCGTCCTTTTTATGAGGGTTTTAATTTTAAGTATTGTAAAGTCATCGGTTTAAACAAAATATCCAAATCTTCTTGAATTTATTCAATTTGGCTCATGAGCACTGTATACACAAGAAATAAGTTTACACCTAACTAATTTGCATAATTTTTTAAAGAAAAATTTTCATTGACCTTCATTTACATTTTCGCTC
The DNA here is from genome assembly GCA_949768715.1 of Dascillus cervinus. Classification (NCBI taxonomy): domain Eukaryota; kingdom Metazoa; phylum Arthropoda; class Insecta; order Coleoptera; family Dascillidae; genus Dascillus; species Dascillus cervinus. The sequence goes on along the minus strand of OX458319.1, from coordinate 12,339,554 downwards.
CATTTACGTTTTTTTTTGTGGGTTCCTTTAAAAGCGTAAAAACGGAGTTTCACCGTAGTCTGTGTTGACTTTAGATAATCTTTGATTTAACAATGGAAATTCGGTTCGTTGGGTTTGCAAGTGTTGTAGTTAGATGATTGTACATAATTTCTGTTCAAAATTATGTTAATAAAACAAAAATAATTGTGTTAGATGGAAGCTTTTCAACCCAGTTATCACGACATGTTCGAAAACAAATGTTTATAATGCATTGAATTCAATATCCCGAGCGAACAAAATGTAGGTTGGTTCCTTTCTGCATAAGGGGGCCCAATTATGATATGCGACCTATCTCAAATAAGGCCACTCTGCGATTAATTTAATTTAAATTTAGCGCGTTTGGTTAATGTGAGCCAATGAGGAGAGAGATTTTTAAATGTCCGCTTTTTAACTTATTAAGGAATTTCTTTTTTAAAATTTATTCACGTGTCAAACAGTTGTTCGGTTGTGTGTGAAATGCGTAAGCAACTTTGATTTAATTTTCTTTAATTAATTTCAACTAGATTTTAACAGAAAGAGCAAATAATGAGGAGCTGGCGAGAGAGCTGGCCAACACGAGAATTCAGAATCATGTCTTGGAAAAGGAATTGCAGGCCGAACGGCTAAAAAACAACATTGTAAGTTATTTTCGAATCTTTATCACAACTGCAGAATTTTTTTCCAGAGAAGCGAAAAACAGCACGACATGCTGCTCAAGTTATCAAAAGAAATGTCGATTATGTGTGCACAGATGCACAAAGTAACCAAAATGTTAAAATCAAGTACACTAAGTAATTTATATTTTTAATTTCTGATTAAAAGTGGAATTTTCAGGTGTTGTTGAGACTGCTAAGGAGCAACCGACAATCGAAGGAGATGTCATTTCAAGATCTGTTGTCCCCATGAAATCGGTAACTTTTATTACAGAAGATGACTCACTTGAATCAAACAGAGAGGAAACGACCTCTGGTACTTCCTATTTATCGAACATTTCTGAAGAAGATGTGTCTCCTGAAGAAGAAGAATCTCTTGAAGAAGATGAGTCTCCTGAAGAAGTTGAGTCTCCTGAAGAAGATGAGTCTCCTGAAGAAGTTGAGTCTCCTGAAGAAGATGAGTCTCCTGAAGAAGTTGAGTCGACTGGAGATAAGCATGTCAACATGTAAGTGTGATTACAAATAAAAACGAGCAAATTTTTAGTTTCACTTTTAGCTCCATGCCGAAAAACTGTGCTCAAACGACACTCAAAAGAAGATCGAGAGGGCCTAAACTTATTGTTTCAAGGAGGTCCACCGGATCAAGGAAGTCCCTAGAAAAATCTTCAAAAGATAAAACGTCAAAAAGGGGATGTCCCAATAAGTAAGTATTGTCAATTGTGATGAATCGTGTTGTTAATTTATGTTTTAGGAAGGAGACTCAAGATAACCTGAAGGAGATTCGAGAGGAAGCACAGGAAAAGAAGAGGTGAGTGTGCGTTGCTTTTAACCAGTGATTTTAGGTGCGCTTTTAGTTCTCCTATGTTGCGCCGGTCGAAGAGGGCAACCGTGAATCATACCAACTTAAAGGAGCCCAATTTAAATAGGTAAGTCGGATTTTTGCCCGTTACAGTTTTATAAATCTTTAAAATCTCAGGAAACTAAGAAGATAGTGAATTTTCAATTTTAAATTGTGTAATTAATTGTGAATTAATTTTGTAATTTTATTGTAACTTTTATTGCTGAAATTTATAACTAGAACAGCATTTGTGACTATAATATAATATCATAATCTGTGTGTTATTATAATATTCAAATTAACATAAATTCCCAACTTCATGAATGAAAATTTTTGATTTTGATTTAATTTTCTTTAATTAATTAAAGAAAATTAAAATCGAATTAAAATTAATTTTAATTCGATTTTAACAAAGTCCTCGAAATTTAATAATGAGGAGCTGGCGAGAGAACTGGCCAATACGAGAATTCGGAAAGATGCATTAGAAAATGAACTGATGGCAGAAAAGCAAAAAAACAATTTTAACAATTTTTAACAATTTTGTGATGGTCCATTCAGTTGAGACCCATTTGATTGTGTAACAGAACTCAAAGTAAAACAAGATGAACCGGTGGTTAATGTTACAATTTGTTTGGAACCCATCATACAGGTGGATCTCTTCGAAACGGTAATATTAGACCCACAGGATTTTCTTCTGCGTGTTGCTATAAGAGCTTCATAGTTTTTGGGCCTGCACCTAAGAGTGAAACTGGAAATTTGTTTGTTTTTATTTTTTATCACACTTACGTGCTTAGAGGTGTGTGAATTAAATCCAGCAAATTGCTGGGGCCTTCCAACGTGTTGTCATTATCACCAATCGGAAGCATTAAGGCAATTTTAGAAACCTATTAAATTAGATGATTTAGGGCCGATATTACCATCTCCGGATAAAATTCTAGATAGCTATCCAATAGTTAGTAACAATCATTGCTACAGCATAGTTACAGCAATCATTGTTATTATTCCAAAGTAGCTATCTAGAACTTTATCCGGAGATGGTAATATCGACTCTTAATTGGGGAATGCCTTCCCAAATTAATTACCTCTTTTGTTCCATTTTGTGATGGCTCATTCTGTTGAGGCTCAATTGATTTTTCAACAGAAATTGAAGTTAAATAAAAAGAACACTCATCTTCTTCAAGAATGATCGGTAAATGGTAAGTAGCAGAGGTTGTTTCATCTCCGTTTGATTGAAGTGACTCATCTTCTGCAACAGGTCTCGAAATGATATGTTCTCCAATTATCCGGTTGCACCTTAGCAATTGGAGATGGGATAGCTAATAAGGTTTGTGTCAATCTATTCTGATCGACACCTGAAAATTCCACTTTTAATCAGAAATTACCTAGAGCACTTGATGTTAACATCTCCATGGTTAGTTCGTATAACTGTGTACACACAATCGACACGTAACGACATTGCCTGCTTTTCCATTCTCTGGAAAAAAATTCTGCAGTTGTGATAAAAATTCGAAAATAACTTACAATGTTGCTTGCCGTCAATTCCTTACAGTCTTAGCTATCTTTGGAATAATAACAATGATTGCTATAACTATGCTATAGCAACGATTGTTATTAACTATCGGATAACTATCTAGAACTTTATCCGGAGATGGTAATATCGGCCCTAAATCATCTAATTTGATAGGTTTCTAAAATTCCCTTAATGCTTCCAATTGGTGATAATGACAACCCGTTGGAAGGCCCCAGTAATTTGCTGGATTTAATTCACACACCTCTAATATTGCCGTTTCGAAGAGATCCACCTGTTCGGGTCCCAAACAAATCGTAACAGTAGCCACGGGCTCATCTTGTTTTGCTTCGAGTTCTGTTACACAATCAAATGGGTCTCAACTACATGGACCATCACAAAATTGTTAAAAATTGTTAAAATTGTTTTTTAATCGTTCTGCCATCAATTCCTTTTCCAATGCATCTTTCTGAATTCTCGTATTCGCCAGTTCTCTCGGTAGCTCCTCATTATTAGATTTCGAGGACTTCGTTAAAATCGAATTAAAATTAATTAAAGAACATTAAAACAAAGTTGCTACGCATTTTACCCAATCGAACGACCATTTTGACACGCGAATAAATTAAAAAAACGAAATTCCTTAAAAAGTTAAAAAAAGGACATTTGAAAATCTCTCCTCATTGGCTCACATCAACCAAACGCGCCAAATTTAAATTAAATTAAGAAGCAGAGTGGCCAACTGAAAATTTGCCTTACTTGAGTTACGTTGCATATCATAATTATTCTACATTTGCTCCTCTTTAAATTCCTAGTTACCCAAGTGAGATTTCTTTGTTTACTACGAAATGGGACACGTTTGAAAGTTGGGCCAATTAGACACGAATTCTTATTTCTTTTATATCTCAAAACTCGTTTTTTTCACTTAGGCAACTCTACTCGCAAACGTCTCAATTGAAGGTGTTATAATAAGAAAGGTACAAGTGCATTTTTAAATATTAAAATGCGGCTAGCCGGTTTGTATAGCGGCAGATTCTACAAACCATCTGCGACAGATACATCGTTTAACAACATTATCTCCACGCGGTTGATGTTCATCCTGAGTACCATATATTTGTAACAATCTAAGTCGAGTGCTCTGGGGATCGAATCCAAGCCTCTCCAAGAAAACTTGTCGACTAAATTTTTCATCTTTTATTACCTTTATAAATGACATGAATAGATGCCTGCTACATTCATTGCGCAATAAAATAAAACCATCGGCTAACGATAGGTAAAAAACAAAAGGCCCTCTCATCCACGCGGCGGTCTTTATTACACAAATACTAACCTCGGTTTCACAGACCGATTCTGCTGATAAATCAAAAACGCTACGTCGTTGACCGTAACTGCACACACTATTGACGTAAAATCACTAGACAGGAAGCTACTTGAATGTACGACTTAAATTTCTAATCAGTTTAATTGTAATCGTAAATTTACAAATTGATCGGCCTCTGAAACCGCACGTTAATAATGGAAGATTAAGGACTGATAAGCATTAAAAACACGATATCTCACGATATATTATTTATTAAGAACATTTAAAACCTAAAAAAAAAAAGTTAAATGTAAAGCTAGAACTACTACATTGATCAATACCAATACATGATGAAACTTATTTACATAAAAATTAAGGTGATCCTTAATTAGCTTATAAAAGCCTTAAAAGCAGTCATTCACTTTTTTTAAAGTGATCATTATTAATTTCAATACGCAATGGACTTCTGTGATCCTTACTGATTCCCAATCGAGCCTTCAGCTCCGTCTTAAATCCAGGTCGTTTTATCAATTCCAAATTTTTCTTATGCACATCAATTTGTTTAGCGTCAACTACTTCCGATTCTGAACTATCAGATGATGAACTATCACTACTACTACCGCTGCTTCCACTTTCACTTGAACTGTCATTACTAGAACTTAACTTCGAGTCAAACTTTAATCGCTCAGAAGAAGTTTTCAACCGCTCCTTGTCTGCGTTAATGCGCGACCAGATCGTTGAAGCAACAGCAGGTTTTTTTTGTGTCTTAATTACCACTGCCACCTTACTTCTGGTTTTATTGTGATCAACACGTTCATCATCTGCGTACGAACGATGTTTTTTGTGTTCGGTTCTGTCTGAATAAAGCTTTTCCCTGTATCGGCGTTTCTCAAGATCTTGCCTTTTCACCTTCTCTTTTTTATTCGTTGTTAACACGCTTTTCGATCCCAAATCTTCGTGCACACTCACCGAATCGTAAGTTTCTTCTTTTCGTCCCAATCGCTGCGTGACATTCTTACTTCTCTCCCTCTCTCTTCGATTTTTTAGCTTCGATCCTAAATCTAACATATCACTTTTATTTTGGGTAACATTCTTCTTCACATTTGTTTCTATAAAGTTTCTCAAATCGTTCGCGGAAATTGTTTCCTCCGGTCCTGCTCTTTGATGCAACTTCACTTCCAATAATTTCTTTTTTCGCTTTATTTTTTCTTCCTCTTCGTCTGCATACATCCGCATCCTCGGAATCTTAGTTTTCTTCTTCTCCTCCGGCTCTTCTTCTTCTGATTCAACATCAGAGTTGTGACTTCTTTTAAAACCTAATCTGCTCATAATACTGCCTTTTTCTGCCGTGCTGTTGTTAACCTCGCGCCTGGGAGGACTGTCCACAGCCAATTCAACTCTCTCCTGCTCGACAGGTTCTGCTTCATTATTCCATTCCTGTGCCAAGGAACCCCACGGATTTTTGCTTGAATCGCCCACATCTTCCGATTCAGTCTGCTTCCTCAAATCTTTATTTCTCTCAAAAACTCCTTTAAACTTCATCCTTAGACTGTCAGTTATTATCCCTTTGATGCCGCCATAATTAGGATTTCCGTATTTTTTGTAATACTCGCTAAATCGTTCTGCACGCATCGGCTTTTTGTCACTTTTGAGTGCAAATCTGAGAAGTATGAACCTCGATTTTGGATTTGACAGTCCTAAACGCCAAAAACCCGGTGGAACCGGTATTGTTATGTCTGATATGTGAACAGTTGTTTCCTCACGATTTTCTTTATTCTCATCTGGGGCATCTTCTTGCATTTCTACTTCCCTATTTACATTTTTTAACAGCACGCTCCTACCAGCATCGGAATCTTCCTTTTCTTTATCAGAATTCAATTCATTCACAAATGGGTTACAAGGACCTTCACTGGGCATTCCTTCCACCCTTTTAGAAATAAAATGCAATGCTCTGGCTGCTGAGACCTTGTCGTTCCAAACAACATTGCAACTTTCATCGTTAATCCACTCAATAAAAGCTGGTCCATATTTTTCAAAATATTCGAATATATCTTCAGTACTCATATTATCTGTTCCTCTCATATGTAAAGCTTCAAATCTTACCTCTTTCTCACCTTCAGCTGTTATGCCTAAACTGTCATGAAGTTCTTGTAAATGTTCATCTGTAAAATTGTTTATTTCGTCCGCCCTTAAACCAAATCTTTTAGCACGTTCTATTAATTTTTCTTGTTCTTTCTTGTCAAATATGTCCACGCCTGTTGTGAAACCTCCATTAGCATTAGGCCACGGCTACAAAAATAATAAATTATCCAAAACATCGACAAATTAAGGAATAAAAATTACTCACCCTGTTTACATTGGAATCTCGTGTTTCAGACTCTTTACTGACGTTAGTTTCTTCATTTTCATTTAAATCGCTGATTTCACCATCTTCCCCTTCACTTTCTTTCGGATTTACTACTTCATCTACTTCCATAGATTCCACAAAATTATTTTGTATCTCAATCCTGATATTAGGCCTCGCTTCCCCAGCCATTTTTACAATTTGACAGATTGACATTGACATCCGTGTCATTTCGCAACTAAGCAGTTTAAATAAACGACATTAGATGTCGCAAGTGTAGGTAATTTAAAATTTTTGTTTTTGTCGACAACAAAATTTTTAGGTTAAATTTGTCCCAGTGAAATAAATTTTGTGATAAATGGCACGACAAGGGGAAAACTTTTTGGTAAGGTTTCTTTTTTATTTATTTGCTCTAACTAAAGTTTATCTATTTTAAATAGGGCCGCATAAGTCAAGCATTATGTCGACCCATATTAAGTCGTTGTGCCGAATTAACCGTCTTATTTGACCGAGGGAATATTAAAGATCTACAAACAATATTTCCTTTATTGATTGATGATATATTTGGACCTCAAGGGAGAATGAGTTGGGGATTGCGTATGTCGACTGCAGCTGCAAACCCGCAAGAATTTTGTGCGTTGCAGCATTTTTTTTCACCACTTGGACCAATGTTTAAATTAATTTATGCGTTACTACGAGATCCACAGATAAAGTATGAATTTAGTTTAGGATATTTGCCGGTGAGTATTCAAAAAATTTTTAGGCAGTGGTTCTTATTGCATTGTTGCAGACTAGGACACGTCAGTCGTTAGATTCAACCCACGTGCATCCATTTTATGGGGATTTACTTGATATTAATCATCAAACGAAACAAGTTTCATTACTTTTAAGTGAGTTTTATTGCAGATATTTGTTGTTTATTGATTTTTAATTTCAACATCAGATCCATTTGATTACTACATGTTTCATTTTGCATACCACTTAATAAATCCATGGCATCAACGAACTTTAAGTGCTTACGGCGCAACATGGAGTACAGTTTATTACACGTTATGTTGTGATTATCTTTTACATTTCTTACCCACGAATCCTAATTGCCAAGTATTACCACAAATAAATATTTTTTTTGGAAAAAGTCCTGTTCAAACGTTACCTTCATATAGCAGGTACAAATGATGCAAGAGAAATTTGCGTAAATTAATTGATTTGCTTTAGGCCTGTAAAAACTTCTAAATTATTAAGAGCAAATGTTTTGACGGATGTTGTAAATGACATGGGCAATTTACATCAATCATTGGAATACCATCCTAGAAATGAGACGTGGAGAAGCGAAACTGTTGTCATTGCGTTTATAGATATGTGGTTGAATAATGACCAAGTAATTCAAGTTAATCCAGGGTTTAATATAACGCCAACTCAAGTAAGAATATTGTTGTTGTAAAAGTTTTTGCTGATTTAAACTGATTCAGCCCACTTTTCAATTTAACGAACTTCCGACCGGTGAATATATAAGGATTGTGAGAGTTCTAGTCAAACAATTTCATTCATTTGCGTCTAGCGGAAAAGCCGATGATACACATATGTTTGAACTCAAAAAAGTCGTTGTTCCCATGATGCAAGGAAAGATGTATATATTTTTAAGAAATTTAGTCCATCGTTGGCCTTTAGATGGATCATTTCGAATGGTTTTAGAACTTTGGCTTAGTTTTATACAGCCTTGGAGATATCCAGGAAATGAATATTTAAGACAACAGTAAGTTTCTAAAGTATCAAAAAGATAAGACAAATATTTTGCGAATATTGCAGAAATCAACAAGATCTAAATTCTGAAGTAGAAGATATAAACACTGCACCAATGAAGGCAGTCGATAGGGAATATATGATATTTATTGCTGAAAATCTTTTAGCTTATGTTGTAATATTTCAACAACTTTTACCAAGATTTTCCAGAATCGATCTTGCAAGCCCCAAAAATTCTTTGATGCTGTATAGATTGGCTAAGGTTTGTTCCAACACACTTTAGTTATCCAAACAATCCATACAAAGGAAATTAATATTTGTTTGCATAAATAATGCAATTTATATGGCCATTAATGAGGAAGTTACAAGAAATTTGTGGCAATCATACTGTAAAATTTACTTTCTACATGATTTCAAGCAAGCAGTGCAAAATTTTTGTTACAAGCCAAATTTGATATTTAAATGATGAGAATGCTAAAAATGATACCAAAAGAAATTAAACAGGCAATTTCTTGATGTATAATTTTGGATTTTGTGATTGTTCTTTTTTTTTTTCAGTTAGCATAAATATACTTTTTATTTAGTTTTTGGCAATTTTTATTCAAATTAATGTTGTAAATTACAAATTTTGCACTTTTAGAAAAAAGTATACTCATAGCCTATGATGACTTATGTGAAATTATCACTTTATCTCAGTTTTATGGCTCTTGCCATTTCATAGTTTTGTACATTGTTTTATTACTAAATTATTGTTGTATTGTGAATGTATTGATATTCAGATACAAGTAAATTATACATTTTTCAGTCATATTTTATCACGGTCATATAAAATTAATTGATGGCTGTACTTACCAATATAAATTTTAATAATTTAATAGTAAATGAATACAGTAGAGCCTCGATAGTCCAGACCCCTTGTAATTCACACGGCTGACTTTCCCTTTCTCATTAGTTCATTTATCATTGTCCTCAAAACCGGGTCGTAAATTGTTTGGACATGGGTGTATTTAAATTATCATTGTCTCGTTTTGTGCTTTGTTTCAACCTATATTTTTTTTAACATGGCGCAGCCAAAATATGTTACTATATCAATAAAAATTTAGGTTATAATAAAAAAAAAACTTGTTATAATCCAAATGTTTGACCAATCTCAAAGAGTAGATATATCGGGTGTCTCAATAAGGCTGAACACCGGCTTTATATATCGGAAAAGAAATTAACGGAAGAAATACGATTTTCTGGACGTTTCAATCTAAATGAAACAACATATTTCAACTTTCATAGTAATTTTCAACATTTTATTCTAATAATTAATTAAAAGATGACACAAAAAGATCAAAATTCGTATGAATAAAATATTTCGTTAGAAAAAAGATAGAAACGTGCGGTTTTCGGTATTCTTTTCGAAATTTTAATGCTAACAACATAGTGACATGAAAACAGTAGCTTACCATTTAAATTTTTTGAAAAAATTAAGTAGATTGGTAGTTATTCAAAAACTCGCCATCTGGTGGCTTTTCTTTATAATGCAATAGTAATCTACCGGTAGATATCAACTAAGCCATTCATCATCTTTCAAATGAGACTAAATTTATTAAAATCAGTTAAGTATTACCTAATTGGTCGTACTTTAGTGAGTTACGGAAATGTATCTCTCCGCATCCCTCAATTAAAGAGATAGAGAAAAATGTTACTAACAAAAATAGTAAAGAATTTTTCGTAGATAAAGAAAATGTTGTTGAATACCTATCGTTCCATTTGAATCTAAGAAGAAAATTGAGTTTTTGATGTTTATTTTTCTACATACCCCCTTGCGGTGAAATTCGAAGCTAAAAATATTTTTAATCAACTTCTTTGGTTCACTTTTGTCATAAAACTTTTTTCAAAATTTTAGAACCAACGGTTTCCGATATACAGCCGGTGCCCAGTCTTATTCTTCTTTCCATGTCCGGTCAAACAGTGTTCTTCCAATCACCAATGGCCTTGAAAAGGGCCGATGCAATGGCATTCCTAATTTTGTTTGAACCGGTTGTAGAAGGATTGGCTGTTGACAGTGTCAGCGTTACCAGGGTGCGCCCGATTGCAAATGTCTCGTGCAATCTTCGAGGCTCCTTCTGTGCACCCGTCAATTAATTAATTAATCAATTGACATTAACGAAATGTCAATGAAAAATTTCAAAATGAATTTAAACCTGAAAAATGTGAAACGAACGAAACAAACCAGTCAATAACACAACTCGAACACTAGTTTAACAGAATTGAACACTTTATAACAAAAAACACGCCAAAATTAACAGAAATTAGAAAATTTTTCGGGACCAGACCTAACTCGACATGTTTGTTTGGCGGTTGCTACACTTATATACAGTTATTTTTTGAGACACCCAATATAAACCTTACCTACTCTTTGCTAATCTGTCGTACCTTGGCTTCATATCCATCAGGATTATCGACCCTCTACTGTAGGGCTTTTAAAATCAACTAAGAAGCCATTGTAATTATTATTAATGAGAGGATTTTTGACTTATACTTTTAGGATTATGTATTTTTAAAATTTTCAATTTCAGGTTTTCAGTCAACCCAATTTAATAACATTACTTCGTGAAACTGAAAGCTGCATACAAACCAGCAATTCATCACCTGCACACACTTATAGCACTCCATGGACATCAATTTTACCGCCTCTTTCACCCACGACAAATTGGTCGAGCAATACGTTCAAACAGTACAATTCCGCATTATCTTCTTCTCCAAAAAAGGGGCAATTAAACTTAAATTCTCCTTCGAACAATTCTTCATTATTCGACCAATCATTTAATTTTTCTGCGAGTAAAAGCAAATGGTCCAACATTGTGAAACAAAAAATATACGAATTAGAAGGTCCAAATTTTTGTTACAAGCCCCTATTTACAACATCTGCTCCCCCTGAGGTAACAATTTACTATCACTTAACATTTTAATCAAAAGACAAAATTTAGGTTTATGATTTAACATTACAATTAAAAAAAGCTCAAGAATGTGCCCAGAGTGTGATTCAAGAACGATTGGATGCAATTTCTCAGCGAAACAGCGGTTTTTTCGGATTCATGCGCTCAATTTTTTTAAGTATGGATGAAGATGACGAATTTACACTAGATGAACGAAAAAAAGTGCCCATTTATTTAGAATACGCTTTGCAGAATATAATTGACATGTTTGAAATGGGCCAGGTACTAATTTGTAATTCTTGTGAGATGTAATAATATTCATTGCTTTATTTAGGTTTCAGATGTAACGAGTCAGCAGTCATTACATTCTAATCGTGAACCTCAGTATAATAATGACATAAAATATTTATTAACACCGGAGAGGGTTCGGGAACGAGTAAAAAACATTAAGTACGAAGGAGACCCCGATTTATATCCAGTAAGGTCGAATGAAATAAAATTTTTAGTCAGAACGTTGTATCAACTTGCTTTAAAAGTAAATGAAAAGGTAAATTGTCAAATTGTGTCTTTCTTGTTTTTAAAACCGGTCTTTTGCAGTATCGGTCACAGCTCAATGTCTTTTATTACAAACAAAATTACTTAGGAAAATTGTGTCGTCAGGTATTGTATCCTCCGATAACCATTTACAAATATGACAAATCTCAAGCTGGAAGATCGCCGAGAATATCAGAACGTTTACCTCCGAGAATCAGTTTTAGATACTTTGCAGCCCAAAAATTTTGGGCATATCTAATCGTTGGAGCTGTGTTTAGTAATTTGTTGGGATATCAAACGTCTGCCTTCCTTTTTGTTGTAGGAATTATCTGTTTTATTTACGTGTGCCTTAAAGCGCTATTTCATAAAGAAAATGACCAATATTCTTACAGTCCAACAAATTTAAATTTTAATGAATCTTTTTAATTGTGAATCATATAACAACAACCATTAATTCTTATTTGTATTTCCTATGTTTTCTATTGTATTTTGATAATTCAGAAGAAAAATTAATCTTGAGGCGTTTCTTCTTTGATATTACCTAAATGACCCTTTTTTGGTGTAAACTGGCCACCGCTTTTTGCTTCATCACCATCACCCTAACGGAAAAAAATTGATTAAGAAACTAACATTTTATTATTTTTAAGCTTTTCAAAATGGAACTAAAAAAAAATTATTGCTGTTTAGTACTGTTTATTTCTTACTTACTACAACTAATTTGGAGAAATCGTGATCATCTACTTCTGAACTTTCATCTTCTTCATCGGAAGCTGAAGCTCTTTGAAGAAACAGCTTGACTTTTCTCATGCTTTTCAGCGATGACAAACTCGATGTCCTTATAGGTTTATTAGAAAAACTGGTGAAGATATCTTCAGGGACTGGAGGTAGATTCATCACATTGCTTAAATCAATCAAAGATTCCCTAGATAAATTTTCAGGATATTTTTCGTCAATATCCGATTTAACACTTTTAGCACTGCTCGTCGGGGGCAGAAACGAGTTGTCTGAAAGTTTTTGTTTTGCCTCCAAATATTTGATTTTTTCAGATATATTTCGAAGATTTACTGCAACGTAATTACTAGCTACTGCAGCATCCACCACTTCAACATCTTCAATGTCGAAAAGTTCTTTTTCAATCACACCAAGTAATTTTTCGTATTCCAGTTTTATGTTGAAACAAAGCTGATCTGCCACCGGCATGTTATCAATGATGGACATTACCGACAAAACTAATTTTTGTGCTAGTAATAAAAATGATTTGCCTGAACTTTGCAAACCATTTATCGTTTTGCTAGCACGAACTGCCAAACTCCTCAAGTAACAAACATATTTTTCTCCTATTTGACATCTTTCTTTTAAATCCATTCCCATCTCGGTCATTAATACTGCATTTTGTAGCATGTGTTCGGTTTGAGCTCGTAAATTTATCGTTCTTGCCGATACAGAATCATGTGAGTGGCATGGTTCCCTCGAAAACTCCAGGTCAGAATCCATTATAGTTAATTTAGTTTCTGTGACAAGTGTCAGAAAAAAAAATGAAGATTGATTTTTGTTAATCACATTGGTTGTGAAGCTGGTAACATTCCTTAAAATATTGTTAATTTAATTGTTAAAATTGAATTTTTTACAAAAAAATTTTGTATCAAATCTTGGCTAAAAGAATTCAACGTAAATTATTTTAAGATATGCATTGATTATACAGTGTTTCCATATGGGGTACTTACTTAACTTTTCTGTGCTTTATTTGGTGAGAAATGTCATTCTTGATAAAAAGTTTTGTTTGTTATGAGAAGTCAAACTTCTAATGAAGTACAGGGAGAGTCTAGTTTTACCGCTGGTGGCAAAATAGCCCTTCAAAATAATTTGTCAATTTTCATAATTTGTTTAATTTATTAGTTTTTTTGAGGTTCTGAACTATTTTTTTAAATCTGTACACAATACATATTGCATTAAAATAATAACAAATACCTAATGTAGATTAAAAAAAATAAAAATGCAGAACCTGAGAATCGAACCAACGAAAAAGTAGAGACTGAATCCTGTATACTGCCACAGATAATATAACATAAAGTATACTGCCTTGTCACTTACATCATTCTCATACATACAAATATGCACTTAAAGTTCAGCTTAATTTTATATGGAAAACTTTCAAATACGTTTTTCTCGAAAATTCTTGAGCCTTGCGTTGTATTAGTTTACTATGAGTTAATGGGAGGGTAGGACTATAATATACCACAGACTTGTCAAAATCTGAGACAACCAAACGTGGTGTTCCCCTTGTGAGTGGACCTGCGTAGTTCTTCTCAATTGTTCATAAGTTTGTCACATTTTACTCGATAGATAAATACTTCATTTCACACTTGTAAAGTTAGTTCCTTAACGGTGTAGGCATCCTTTCCACCTTTCACTAACACTATCAACTTTACTTGTCAATTCAGGTAAAGTCGAGTTAAATTTTTAAATAAGGCCATATGTAGGCCTGGAAGGGTTGTGTCTAATTTACATTGTTTCTTATGGGAAGAATTTATTTAAACTAATTGCTTCTGAATAGCGGGGTTCCACTTTGACTTTAAGTAAAGCAGCATTATTTTTTATTTTTCTAAAAAATGTTATTAACAAAGTCGTTTTATAAGTTGAGGAAAGCTTGGTGGATACACAAATACACAAGAAAATTTAAATTCTTGGAAGTCCAATTAAAATTTTTTACAAGTCACATTAAAAAACGTTTCATTGTTATGACTAGCTTTACATTAGTTGATAAAAATTGTCAAAACTACTTACCCAAAATAAATTTAACTAATATCCCTCGTTTGGGAAATATGGTATACATAATATACAAAAATTAAGTTAAAATGTATGTTTAAGTAAATTATTTTAATAAGATCATGATTATACAAGTTTTAAATATATTTATTAAAAAATTGCACATTGCATTAATACAAATATGTCACTAAAAGTAAATGATTTACAGTATTTTTGTAAATTTCTCTTATTACACTGAACAATCGATCACTAGCTTGTGTAAAAAAAAAGTAAATTAAATCAGTTCATTGCGAAATAGAGAATGTGTATTACTTAAATGCAATTTTAATCCCAGCATAAATATATTAACTGCATCAAAAAAATAAAATTACAAGGCCCAGTGATTCTTACCAAACTTTTAAAAATGTACAAAAACTCCTTCAAAACACAGAAGTTAAATAAAATAAAAATACAATCAATAAAACCAAGTATGAATTCAAATTTAAGCATTTCTATTCTTTGTGGGAGTTGATGCAATCAGATGAGAAGTGTGCCAAGAATCCTCAGATATTATGACACTTCCGGTTTGATACCCTTGATCTGTAGTGTCGTTCCTATTGAACAATTCACTTTTGGTATTTGTGAGTACCATCTGAACACAATTATTAATATCAACGATGTTTTCATCCTTAAGAAAGCTATCAGATAATTTTTTGCGCTGACTTTTAAAGTTTTTAGATTTTGGAGTATTTGCATTGGATATGTCCATTTCATTGGAACTAGCTTCCTTACTGCTGGGAGAATCCATTGTAATTCGTTTGTATTCCATTTCCCAATTATTCACAGATTCACTTAATGCCTCGTACACTGAGTTATGCAGCGATTCTGTACAAAATTAAATTTAATAAAATCAGAAAAAAGTGCTCCAACTTACCATAAGCAAAACTTTGTTCTGGCGGTGCAAGTTGATCTAACGTATCAGGAACTACGTTAAACGACGTATCAACACTCATGTTGTTAGTAAAGTCTAATCTGCCTGCAGAAAAATGTTCTCGTTGAATATCAACTGTAGGTTCATCAGATTCGATGGGAGATAAGTTGCATTCATTTAATTCAGGAATTTCATAAGGACTCCCAAAGTTTACCCCTTTGGGAGGACTAGAGTCACTCAGAGGAGAGAGCTGACTTGGTGATAAATAGCAAGATGGTGCCGGAGAAGTTTCAGCTGAATGGGAAACGTTTTCTTTTTCTTCAAAATCAAATAGTTGGCGATAAAGGGAAGTGTTAGTATATGAATCGCCCTTTTGTTGATCTTGTGTGTATGAAAAATATGGCTTTAAGAGATCCTCAATATGTAAGGGCAAATAAGGTGGGAATGTTAAAACAGTTTGGGCAGTTGCTGAAACGAGAAATTAACACGGCAATTTGAAGCTTGCAAATATACTCACAATTTTCGAATTTCTTCAATTTGCCCATTTTAAATGGGCTAGTGCTTTCTGAGATCAAAGGTGCACACTTGGTTTTTGGATGAAACGGACTAGGAACTATAAGTTTCTCGTTAAAATAGGTGTCAATCTTAGCTTGTGCGGTCGTTTCAATTTCAGAATCGTGTTCTGCCGCTTCAAATAACTCTAATGTAGTTACATCAATGTCGGCAGGTTTCAAACTTGATATGTCTTCGATTGTCCACCTAAATTTTTCTTCAGTCTTAGGACTTGGCACTTTGGAGAACACAGAAGGGCTAGTAAAAATTACCCAATAAGTATTTACCGATTAAGTATTGTAATTTACCTGAAGACAGGAAGGTGCAGTCTTTCACTCAGCGTTGCTTCAAATGGATTTTTAATTTTTGCAGAACGTGAAGGAGGCGTCGAACCGTTGGGAAGGAAGCGGAAAGGGCTATCACAGCTTAAAGTGTTACAAGCGATTCTTCCTTGCACAGTGTCTTTTAAGTAACTTTTTAGATTTTTAGGCGTTTCATACCTATCGACGTTTTTATCCATTTTAGAAAATTAAATCATATTAGTAAATTAAATCACAGGAGGGAAATGCGCTAACTGAACGGGAGGAATTTCGTTAATTAACCGTTATCACACAAAAACCGTTGAAGTTATTTAAACCCATCGTTTCTGCGCACAAGTAACCAATCAAAGAAAAATTACTTGGCGGATTCACGTATAAAATTTTCTGAGGTTCTAACAATTTTATATTGGTCACACTGATACTTGTCGAGATGTTTGTTAACCTCCAACTTTGTTAAGAATTTCCTGGCCAATAAAAGCTCATAAACATTTTTGTTGTAAGGCTTGACATAAACCTATTTTTATTTTAAATTTCTTCAAACTATCAGATGGATGATGGTGCACCTAAAAGAGGACGTGGTCGCGGCCGCGGCGGTCGAGGAAGAGGCCGCGGTCGGGGTCGCGGTCGTGGAAGAGGAAAAAAGGCCATTAAAATAATAGAAAGTGACGATGAAGTCGATAACATCCAACACCAAGACCCAGAACAGCCGGAACAAATTGCGGACAACAATGAAAATGCTGCACCAAAAAGTAAGTTTTCATCCAGTAGCCACCTGTTTTTAAGGTCTTTTGTTTTCAGTTGACTTAGAAGCTGACATTTCACAGCTTGAAGCTCCCACTTTCACTACATTAAATCGTGGCCCACCCGAACCCATGTTGCGTTTAGACTGGAGTCACAAAGTCAATCTTATCGGTGAGAAGGTTTTGAATCCCATGATTCATTGTTGTGATAAATGTTTAAAACCGATTCTTATCTATGGAAGGATGGTAATATTTATTTTAAACTTTTATGTTATTTCTAAAGATTTCTCTTCCAGATTCCATGCAAACATGTTTTTTGTCTCGGTTGTGGTAAACAAGAACAGAAGCAATGCCCTAGGTGTTTAGAAAAAGTTTCACGTGTAGAGCAAACAGGGTTAGGAACTGTGTTTATGTGCACTCATGGTGGTACTCGTTACGGTTCTACGGGATGTAGACGAACTTATCTGTCTCAAAGAGATTTACAAGCTCACATTAACCATCGCCATGTTTCTAATATAAACCAAGCTATGGAAATTATCGAGCCAGAAAGAGCTCCAATGCGGCCAAAAGCTGGCGATCCCAGAGCTCCAATTGCAATATCGACAAATGTTCGACAGAGGCCGTTATCAATGCAGGCACAAGCATCATCAGGGGTTCGCACAAATTTGATAACGGTACCGATTCAAGATTCAGCTCCTCTAATTCATGAAGCTGCAGCTCCATCCCAGGGTTATTATAATCAATACCAACAAGCACCTTCTTATACACAGACTTTACCTCCGATGCATATTCCTCCACCTCAACAGACGCAGTATTATGCTGCTCCTCCTGCATACAGCCCTGCTCAAAGCTACACTCCCTATGGAAATAGTGCACCACAAGCAACAGCACAATATGCTCCACCTACTTCAACACAATCACGTCCTGCACAGTATGATTATACTGCTGCACCCCCTCCCCAGTGGGGAAGTAGCCAGCAGTATTATAGATAATTTGTGTAAGTTTTGCAAATTTTTATTACGGTCTATTTCATTTGTGATTTGTGAGATCTTTTAGTACTTGCTCAATGAGACGAATGTTGACTAATGTAAAAATAGATAAAGTCGATTTTTATCCTTACTGCTTTTTGCACCATTATCAAGTTATGATCAATTTATATATATTTATTTTATGTATTTAAAAGATCGTGTTGAAAGTTTTAAAGATGCGATTTAAAAATAAACACTAAGCAACAGAGCTTTCAAACATGTTTCTAGAACTCATTGTTGTTCAACTGGTTAATAAAATTGTAATTTAGCATACAGAGTGGGGCAAGTTTTACGGTTACCCCCAAAATCGCGACTTCTAATTGAACAAAATTAACCAAAAGTTTTTGGTTTTTTAGTTTGTTGTAGATTAATTTTTTTTACTCTTCATTTTTGCAATAAATTTTTGAACCATACTATTTTTAAATAGAGCATGAGACTTTTGAAATGAGGTATCACAAGGCCCCACTTCCTATTTAAGAATTTGAGGGTTGAGGTTAGAGATAACATTTTTACTTTATAGGATATCATGTGATAGACTAAAAATGATCTGTTTTGGGATTTTTCCATTTGGCTGGTGCACACTGTATAACTTAGCACTGCAGGCCTAGTAGGCCCATGGCTTGGTTGACTGTTTGTCTCCATCCTTTTTTGTCTTGTGTCTTTTCCTTCCAGTTACTGATTTTACTGTCTTCTATATCCTTAATTACTTTGTCTTTCCATCTTGACTTGGGTCTTCCTCGTCTCAATTTTTTCCCTACTTTACTTTCTAATAACTTCTTTGGTACTCTACTGCTATGCATTCTTATCACATGTTCCAGTCATCTCAATCTTTGTCTTTTGTACAATTCTTGTAATTTCTTGTTGCTTCTCTCCCATCTATCATAAATCCTTTTACCTCCATATATCTTTCGAAGCACTTTCCTTTCCCATATCTCTAGCCTTGCCTGCTCAGCTTTATTTAGTACCCACGTCTCGCACCCATACATAACTATAGGCCTTATTACCATTGTGTACGTCCTTAACTCTTCTAGAAATGAAAACTTGTCCACTTTTTCAAACTTATATTCCCTGCCTCCAACAGTCTCCAGTTTCAAATAATTATTCTCCGTCCACTTTATTAATACACAGTCCCATTTTTCTTGCTTTTCCTATTTTTTAGCTCATCTTTACTTCTCGTTATGATCGCTAGATCATCTGCAAATGCCAAGCATTGGGATCTTTTATGATATATAAGTCCGTTTCCCTTATTGCCTAAAAAGAACAGATGACAGAGGATCACCCTGCCTGACTCCTTTCTTTACTTCAAATCTTTTCCGCAATTACGTGTACTAAATTTGGTTAGAATTGTTTAATTAGAATTCGTGATTTTGGGGATGACCGTAAACTTGCCACAACCTGTATAATGAACCCAATACCAATTTTGTCATTAATCTATTGAAAAATAAGTTATAAAAACTTTATCGACATTAATGTAATTGTGTACATATTAATTAAATATATTTATTAAATTTAAGTTTACCCAAAAAGGTTTTTTAGATTTTTTTAATTTAATATTGTGAGTTGCAACTATTTAAAAAGTAATAATGAGAGGATAAATGCAACAAAAATAATGTTTTGAGAACAATTTATATAGGTCATTATTTAAATAATTTATTGCATCGTTATTTAAAATTTTGCGACTTAATTTATTAATATTATTTTGAATTTGATTTGAAATAAAAACTTTAAAGAAACAGTCAAACTAAATTATTTTACATCACAGTTATTTAATTCCTTATTTCGTATTTTCATCACAAAACGCTCAACAAATTACAAATGGAAAAGGCAAGCTATTTTTTAATTTATGTTTTGTAATATAATTTATTACGTTCCATGCTTAGAGCCATCAAAAACTGTATAAATTAGATTTTTATTGAAAATAATAACTTGCTTTATATTACAAAATAAAATAACAATATGTTATGTTCCTATACAGAAAAATCTGATTCCCAATTTATTAGTGAACAACAGGTCACGTAGGAGGAGGCGGTGGTGGTACAAATGCGGGCGGAACAATGGGTGTTGCGATTTGAGACCCAACAGGCGGATTGACTTCACGAGTTAAACCAACCGGCGGCATTTTAGGACTGCTTTTTGGTATCAAAGGTTGTTTGTCACGAGTTTCATGCGACTTCAGTAATCTTTCGCTCAGGGCTTTAAGAGCAATTTGTCTGAAAAAAGTGATTATTCAAAATACCATCAAACTATTAACTTAATCTCTTTACCTTCTCCTTTCCATGTCGTGCTGATCCACTCCAGGAATTGATATTGTGACGCCTGTAGGATTTGCCATATCATATCGCCGAACTACTTTTCGACAAAGCCCAATTTTGACTAAAGTGCTGTAAATTGTATTGCTCACTACTGCAATGGGGGGCTGAATTACATTAGGGAAGAAACTATAAAAGAAGGTTATCTGATGCATTCAAATATGTAATATTACCTGGCAAATGTAAAATAATCGGCCATATCTCCACGACTTCCGTTACTGTGTCTCTGATAAAAACGTAAATAGATCCAACTGATAAGTAGTCCGCTTAGAAACATTGTAGGATAAGTACCTTCCAGTAAGCCGATCAGCCATAATAAAAGCGATGTGAAAAATACAGTTAGAGGAACATTTCTGTTGCTTAGTTTACCTAACGGTGTTTTAATAAGAATTAAGTCTGGCATTATTTGCTTTACGGCCACACAGACGCCAGCAATGTATCCGGCTAATCCGTGAATGTGCACAGTAAATAATACGTCGGTGTTGAATGTACAAATGTATAATATAAAGTAAAAGGTGGTGCTCATAATTGCTACACCGAGATTAACTATAGCGAAAAAAGTCATCATTTCCATCTGGCCCCATAAGGGTTCTATCAATTTTCCGCACAAGCCAACCGTCACGATATCAACTAACACTTCCCAGAAGTGAATTTCGAGGAAACAAAACGTGAATGCTGTCCATAGCCAAAACGCAGGAGGCATGAGAAACCCCGGCGTTACAGAAAGTACATTCACTGCCAGTTCAAAATATGATAGTCCGTAACTGAATAAAACTACACCACATATGAATTTCACGGAGCAACTGGTATTTCCGAGCAAAGCCCCGAATTGCTGCTTCAAGTATGGTAAATTCCTACCAAACGTTTCAAATATTGCCATTTTAAGAAATTATTAAATCATTGAGGTTATGTCGTGAATGTCTAAACTGACGCTTCAACTACAAACACGAAAAATATATGTTGACACTATCAATAAATTATCCATTTAAAAAAATGAATTGTTGATCTATTGGTCGCCAATTAATTAATACATTGTTCGGAACTGTCAAATAGCTACTGCCAATTTCGTTTTTTAATTATCTCAACCAGTGAGAATAACAACATGAATTCAGGTGATTTTAAAGTACTTCCTAAGCGGCGCCACATGTCTATAATATTTTGACTATATAAATGCCACGTTCGGTTTTTTCCATCGGTGAAGTCGAATTGTAAAACTAGAAATAAATAACGGTGAGATCTTAGATCATCTCCAACCTCGAGAAGGTTCTTGTTGTACTGAAACATTTATTTATTATTATTGTTTATTAATTCTATAACTATGAAAAGACACAGCTATAACAACTGTGCAATCCATAGCCGAATTACAACATATGGCCAATCGTTAAGCCATAGTCGGGTACACGATGCAATTACCCAACAAACACGATCTGCTGGTTCATCGTCGGCCGACTACTGGCACTGCTGGCAAAGTGTTGGCATAGAAATGAGTCGTCTAACCGACGCACGGCCAGCGCTTGCATTTTACTGTTACCAATGAAGATATATTAGCAGCGATGGTAAAGCATTGGTCCAACGCCGGTTTTATGTGTATTTTACGCACTGTTGGCAATTCACTGGGCCAACGCTAGGAGATATGTGAAAACTTGATTTTTATTACGCATTCAAATGAAGATACCTATATCATACAGTATATCGCCATAATGCTGCCTTATTATTTTTTTAAATCTTAACATTTACTTTCTTATAAAAATTAAAAAGTTAATAAGTACATACTTTAAAAAAGTATCTACTTAAGGGGGAAATACTGCAGTAAATTTATAATATTATGCAGTAACCATTATATAATCGAGTGAAGTAAACAGTAATTTGTTAATTAAAGTTGAATTGAAGTATCCGACATAAAAAGAAATGTTCTTTAAAAAATTTATATTCATCACGTTTGTCATTTATGGCAAATACTGACTGTCAGTACCTTCATGCATGTTATTTATATGAACCTATGTTTTTAAATACACATTGCCTAAATTCCAGGCTTTTAAAAGTAATAGTAGTATAAAAAGTGTTAAGTTTTTCCGATAGATCTTGTGACATTGAACGCATTGTGTTTACAAAGAATACCGTCATTACGCAGTTACTGCCATTTCTATATAGACCGACTGGTCCTTCGAGATAATCTTAATGGCATAATCAGGACTGTATTGGCCCAAATGTTTTTCCCAAAGCCACAATTTCTATACATATTTATTCTGTATTCTGTAAAATTGGAGAAAATGCCAAATGATATGATAAAAAACTTCGTTTGTTGTAAATAAATTTGGTAAATGTCTTGTTAACAATTTTGCATAGAAATCAATTTTTATTTTTAAGGACTGCCCTGAACTTCGGAATTTGTCACAGGCACTTGCCGTTTAGTGTCATTTAAGTAGGGTAGGTAAAAACGGATGCCCCGATTTCGGAGAATCTACACTGTAAATGTTCAGATTTGTGTGGTGTTATTATTGGACAAAAAAACTGGTAAAGTGTTGTTTAAAGGCGTACGAAATAAATATTGTTGTGTATGTTCTCGTACCAAAACACTGAACCGCCATACCATGTTGTTTTAAAAACTGGAGCAGGAGTGAAATCTGATATTCATTACGAATTTTTTTTTTCTTTGTTGCATTGTAATATATTAGAAAGCTATTTAATCTATTTTTCTAGGTTTATCTATATATTTAATATAATTTGTTAACGTATACTTGAAAATACGTAATTTCTGATCAATTTTTGTATAAAAAAAACTATTTATAAGCAAAACTTTCAAATCAGTGTTATTAAATGTTACCACAATGAGGCACTAATATAACAATAAACAAAAAATAATTACATTTTGTTTTAATGTGCCATTTTTGAGTTATATTTTATCATTGCTAAACAAACTGCAATGGGTAGTTTAAGATTAGTAGTTTACTGTTGCAATAATCAAAATGAATCCGCCGCAACAAACACCGTCATTATTGTTAATTTAAAGAATGCAAAAGCAAGTGAGATAAATCAACGCAAGCGAAGCCGCTGGTAACTCGTCGCTTCAATACTTATTATCGCACCTCGACTGCAAGAGTGGCAGAACTCAAAATAACAAGTTTAGTGTAAATTGAAAAAGTAATCGATTTTCATCTGTCAAAATCCACAATTTTTTTCTGCTAAAATTCATACTTTGGTATACAATTGTTTAGGTTACCATGTGCTATTTTTTAAATTATAAGAGTGCGGTAGAAATTATATTAATACATTTTTGGGGACAAAAATATTTTAAAATTTTTGAGTTGTGCCAGTTTGCAGCCGAGTTGCGATTTGTTCAATGTCCGTTAGAAACGAATTGGATATTGAACTCCATGCATTATAAGCATTGAGTTCAGTATCCGTAGTGAACGTAGTGGAGTTACTGCCGAAATAGAAAAACCTTTCCGAATAGCAGTGTAGTTTTAAGTTTCAACGTGAACGAAAATAAACATTTGGCATACATAATGGTTAAACATCCCTAAAACTTTCCTACAAACCGTGCGATGTTTCTTTTTCTAATGCGTTCGGTCAACGCCATCTTTATTTACAAGCCGTGAAGCCATGCTTGGCAACACCGCATTAATGCACAGAAGTAGGCCGGGTATCATTGCACGTCGGTTGCAATCGAAACTTATTAAAAAATAACTAACATGAAATGATCCATACTACATCATTATTCTGATAGTATTAAGAAATAAAACAAAAGTTAGTAAGGGCAGGAAATTTTATTTTACAAATAACATATTTTTAACGTTTATTTTTCTCTTTTGTTAGCGTAGCTAATTTCCTTTTTTTCTCTAAATTTTTAGTGCCATTTGTTTCTTTTGAATATTTTGTGTAGTTATTCAACAGAATATTTGCAAAAACAGAATACAATGTTTTAAACAATCTAGAAACATCGTTGCCACACAGACAATGTAATTCAAATTGTTGAAAAAAGTTATTGGAATTTAAGCTTAACTGTGTCAGTTGAATTAAAATGCCTTTTTGACAGGAAGATTGCAAAAATTTTGTTTCCCACACGCTATTAGCTACAATATATTCTAACAAAGCATACATATGAAAGAAAACACACTTAACATGGTAACTTGGTACACTTAAGCCACCTCGCTGTAAAAAGTCAAAATATTCGTTGCAAACATTACTACCGCGTCCTTCCTCAAATAAAAAAACACAGGCAGTACATTCCAGATTTTTGCAAACAGATCGTGCTCCATAGCCACAAACATATATGCAGCTTGATTCCTCGATTTCACATAATTCAAGATAATTTGAAGTTATAATGGGGCGAAATTGATCAATGTCAACATTATATAAATTTGATTCAGTACTTTCATTAGCAAAGTTGCTTAAGCATGCTTCTTTTTTATTGATCATTTTCAAAATATGTCTTATTCGTAATTTGTTTTCTGATTCAATTACTTGCCTAACTGATACATTATAGTTTGATCCAGATAGTCGTCTGTACATTCCAAACTTTTTCTCTAACTTGTTTGTTTGAAATTTCCCCAAGAGTACATACGAAACATTAAATTTTGTTAAAGCATCGTTAGCAATTTTACATAACACTTGAGATGCTCTTCTTATTGCTTCAAATGTGTCGGAGCTTAAGCCAGCTTTGTCCTTGAAAGACTGCCATGCTTCTATCCAAGACAAAAAACGTTTCAAAAACAATAACTTTTCATCCTCAATACTACAAACTGGTCCTGCCCATTCATTTCTTTTTATTTTTCCTACGATAGGGTTTTTAGAATTAACAATATCCCACCAAATGCGGAAAATTTGTAAAAAATTTGCAGTATCTGTACATTTTTCTTCCGTTTCTAAAGCAGCAATAGTTGACATATGAAAAACATTATCCACTAACAAAACGTTTTGTCTCTCTAAATTCGAGGGATACAAAGTTTTATAACTCAATTTGTATGCTTTTTTAATTAACTTATTTTGCTCGTCCTTGAAAAATAGTCACAAATGTTCGAAACATGCATACCGTTTTATTGTATAATTTTCAAAATCAGGATATATTAAAGTGTGAAAAGTATCTTTTTTGTTCAACCAGTTATTCCTAACATTTTTAAAAATGTGAACAGTGTCATACGATAGGTAAGTATTAATATCAGGGAAGCATGGATTTGGCATAGATTCGTTTGAAGAAATTAAAGTGAACATATTCTGATTTATTCTATTGTTATCCGTTAGTATCGCAACTATAGGAAAACCACATTTTTTAACAAATTCAATTACCTCATTAACGAGTATCTTTAACTGATCTCCTGTTGTGTTATTCACAGGAACTAGTCGAATAACTTCACTAAAATTACCAAAAGCAGAAGAGATCATAAAAGTTTGAATAGTTTTTGCCAGATCCTTAGCATTATTTTCTGAACTGCCAACAATTCCATTGGCTTTAAAATCTAACTTAGATTTCACATAAATTTCATCAATTTGTAATATTGTATATTTTTCTCGAACAGTCAAGTTTTTGGAAATTTGTTTCAAATAGTGACTTGTATTTGAAAGATTTTTGTCTGGTTTTACATTAAATCTAGAAGATATTTGTTGTAAATATCGTTTACTAGGCAGCAGCAAATGATCTTGTAAGAGCATGTAACAAGACGATGAATATGAATAAGCCATAAATGCAAACAAAATAGTTGCTGGGGAATATTTTCGTCTTTTTAACAATATCATGTTTAACTGATCAATTAAAAGTTCCAATTGTTTTTTATGTTGATAGTCTTCCATTTCTTCAGCTTTTTCGTTACACGTAACTAAATTTTCATACGACTTTTGCAAGAAAAATTCAAAAGATCGAGTCCTTAAATTGTGTTGACTTACGTTGGCATACCTAACTAATATATTTTCAAGTTGCGACCATCGAGATAATTTTAAATCACAAGGGAGAATCCAGTTCAAATCGTGAGCAGAAATTTCTTCTTTTCCAATAAAGAGTTTTAATGTTAAATCACTTTTCACAAGAACACTACATAAAATTTCGGCGGCACTTAACTCAGTTTCACTTTCAGAAGAACTATTAGAACACTCAATATTTAATAAATACAGCCAAACACCAAAGTTGCTCTTAATTTTAAAGTTCCACTTTGTTTCACTGTTTATACCATTTAGTTTTGTTTGAAAAGTGTCAAGAAAATTTGTAAAGTCATTTATAATATCAGATTTTACAAATTCTTCAATTTTTCCAGCTTCTTTTGATTGCAACGCTTTCCTTCTTACTTCAGGGTCTTTTCGTCTAACTACTGTTGAAGTTGAAGACAGATAAACTGGAAGATTTTGAAAAATTGTGGGTACAGCGTCTTCCTTTAATTTTGGGTGTGCTAATAGCAACGTAGTAACAGTTTACCCGTTTTTGTATATCTGATCTAATATAACATCATTTTCGTTAAAATGTTTTATACAAACAGATGAATACTTCGTAGGCTGCCAATTTTTCCTCGGGATAGCTCGAAGCCATTTCTTTTTCGTTTCTTCATCTTTTGGAAATGAAAACGTAGTAACTGCAGCTTGCCCCTTTACGGAAACACTTTCGTAATTCGATTTGCAGCTTGGGACACAACATTTTCTAGTCATCTAAAAAGTTTTCATGTGAAAAGCATGAACCAAAGGTTAAATGTACTTACTTTCTATATTGTCGAATATCAAATTATTGAGTTAAATATTCTGATAAATACACACAGGTTTGGAAATACCACAACTATCTAACGTTAACTGCACTTTATAACAATATCAACAACAACTCAATGATGCAATGCTGAACTGAAGAATGCAAAATGTCCGCCTAGCAACACTGCTGCCAAATTTCTTAGTTCACGGCTTGTAAAATAAAGATGGCGTTGGTTCGGTTCATTTGTGATTTACTTGACCTCGACGATGCGGCTTATTTGGTGCCCCTTCAACTAATTCTTTTCCCTAGTAACCAACCTTCATTCTGCACACATATGTTACGACCCTAACTAATAATCGTTTTTGTTTTTCTGCTGAAAAATTATCTGAAAAATACAGTCTTTCAGCCGCACCAGTTAGAGACAGTCGAAAACTATAACGAGTGCTAAATTTCTAATTTAAATTTAATAATACAGACTTCGTAGTTTTACTTGTGAAACGTGCGTATGGGTAGTTGTATCTCAAAAACTGCATGCAAGAAAAAAAAGTACGATTTTGTATACCAGTGATGTATTATTATTGTAATTTTTCTATTTTTTAATTTTAAATTTGTTTAAATAATTAATTATTGTATTGTCACTTTCTTTTAATTTTCTGTAGATATGTTTCGTTATCCATCATCAGTAAAATACCTAATTTATTATGTATTATGTAAGTGTTTTCAATAATGGGAAGTTTCATTCCTGGGTTATTACTATGTTCTCTGAATCTTGTGTAAAAATTCCTACCCGTTTGTCGAATATATTTCATATCACATGTACCACAATTTAATGTATAAATTCCTGTATTGTATCTAATTCTATATTGAAATTGGTTTTTGTCATAGGAATTATATAAAGTTTGTGTATTAAATATCGAAATGCAGTTATTTTATGTTTATAAGGGTGGTTTGAAGTAGCATGTATTATATAATCCGGTTGTGTTGGTTTTTATGAAGTAAATGATCATTGTATTGTGCAATAGTTATGTCCAAAAAATTTATTATATTGTTCACTTCTGTTTCCATAGTGAATTGTATATTTTGTTGTGTATTTTAAAATTTCACTTGGATCATTATTTTCGGTTACAATAAACGTATCATGTACATAATCTAATCCATTGTATGTATAACTTGATATTTCGTTTGTAGTGTATGCATAAAATTTAAAATTAATAAATATTATATTATTATATAATTACATTAATTTAATTTGTATCCCCCCCCCCTCTCAATTACCGATAACAGTTACTAAATTTATTATGGTTCAATGCTGGCCGAACGTCGTCAAATCGTACAGGCTAGATGCAGGTCATATGCTGGTCGAACGTCGGCAAATTGTGCCGGCACCAGCTATCGGCCGCTGTGACACCTCGATGCTGGGCCAACGTCGATTGCCAGCGTTGGCCCAACACTTCGGGTTTGGCAAGGAAGTACTGGTTCGGTAACGGGCCGATACAGGCGTGTTTGTTGGGTAAGTTCAATGTAAGTAAAACTTACATTACGTTTAATAATACAGTTTATCAAAAACGTAAACGTACCTATTTAGTATAAAATAAGGGGCATTCCTTAATGTCATTTTGGCAAAATGCATAAGCGAATGTGGATACCTGTACAAAAGTTCAATGTTCACTATGCATGTATGATTAATGGACCAATTATAACAACAATCCTTAAAATCGAAGCGACCAAAAATCAGTACACATTAAATATGAAGCTCACAGGCAGTGATACAGCCGTAGTAAAACGACTGTAAATAATTTTAAACCAAATCTACTAATGTACAAGAAAATTCCAAACCCCTTAAGTCGCAACGTGTTTGTGAAAATGAACTTAAAACCTACTTATGGTGATGTCTAAGTTATAAAAAAGTATGTGTCTTGCCTATATTTAGTGGTACTATAAAGTAATTAAAGCAAATTGAATTTGTCAACAATTTTTTGGGTGGGGGTGTCATACTTTGCGGTTTGCGGTTGCGTTTATAAACAAAGATTATAATGTTTATAACCGCAAATCGATGTCACATACGCGGTTTCGTTTTGTTTGTAAACACGCTGCAACGCTTGACCGCGACAAGACGCGGTTCTTGTTTACATTACGGCAAGTGTGACACCTCACATTTGAATCAATGTGTTTCAGAAAAGCGGCATGAAGGTCACTTGCTACCGCAAACCGCAACCGCGCCAGTATGTCATCGGACTAAGTAAAATCGTGTTTGT
The DNA here is from genome assembly GCA_949768715.1 of Dascillus cervinus. NCBI lineage: Eukaryota > Metazoa > Arthropoda > Insecta > Coleoptera > Dascillidae > Dascillus > Dascillus cervinus. Next base: position 12,310,152 of record OX458319.1, on the reverse strand, counting down.
GAAAGTGTATAAGTGAGTGTGTGGTTTTCTTAACTTATTGATACATTCCATTCCATAATCCATATTTCTTACTGGTTCTTCTTGAAACTAAAATTTGAACATTTTAAAACTAACATAATAAATTAATTACATTAAATTGGATTTAACGATGTTTGGCAAACCACCAGTTCAACACCATATTGACATCAAAAACTACTCCATTTTTACAACAGTATTTAATGGTAATTTTTAATTTACGTCCAGTCCAACCATTAAAATTTACATTTTTTGAATATATTGGAGTTTGAAGTTATGTAACTATAAAACAATTCAGACTTTTTTAAATAAAATCTCATTTTATATTAGTTAATTAAAGGAGAATAGAATTTAAATTATAAGGTTGTGTTTGGTGCAATAAATAGGCATCTCATCTTTAACAAAACGCACTTATACCATAATTGTTTATTAAATTTTAACAAAAAATTATACAGAAGTTGTGTCTACTACGGCCACCGAAATGTGCACGATACCTGACACAAATTTCCCTATTTTTCCATAGATTAAAGCTGGCTTTATCCAGTGACTTTCGTGAAATAATATTTGTTGGCGCCGCTCTTTTTAAATTACATTTTTGTTAAGTTGGCAATGGCCACCTACGTGCGAGTGGTTGTACTCGTCGTGACAGACTCTTATCTTGAACGCCGTAATGGCAACACATAAGTATTATACAGTCCGCTTATTAAATATACATAGTTAATTCAAGACAAGTGTTCAATGTGTTTAATTCACTCAACCTGAATCACCCCCCAAACAATATTTGTCATAAACAAAATAATATTGACATTTGGCTGATTTTTTTAGAACGTGACGTGAAGCAAAAATCAAGTTGCTAAAAAATCATGCACATTTCGGTAGCCGTAATAGTACAGTATGAAAGTTTTTAAGGCTGCGATATTTTCTTAGAAAAGGGATCAGGCGTACTCTGTCGCTCACGTGCGTCAATATAGGGAAAACATGAATATTTTATGGCAATTTTTTAAATAATTAATGACTATTCCCCTCAGAAAATTTCAACCAATCAAATTAACGCATTTTACAGAAATCACCTAGCAACAGAGAAATATCACTAAGTATTCGATGCACCATGAAAATACCCGGGTATTTGCACATGTGCATAGAGTGAATATTTTTGGACATTTTAACAACATTCGGGCTATTTATTATCAAAATTAATTATCAAGATGAAAATATTTCCACAATTGAATTTAACCCGTCTTTTCAATTTATTTGTTTATATTTGAGATGTCATAGACTGCGTTTATGTCGAGCGCTTCGATCGGATGGAAACTCCATCCGATCGTGTCCATCCACTTGAATTTTGCGACGTAAACGGGCCGGCCCGAACTCTCCATCGGATGCAACGCGTAAACTCAATCCTTAAAAATTGCTAGCTTGAATCGAAGAATCCGGATCGAACGTTGCATTTTAACGATAAAGACGCGATTGGATTGAAAACAAGATGGAGGAAGTCAGCTGATTCAACGCTTCGCATACTTTTACCACTTGCCGCCAGAAAGTACAACAAGACGCATGCGTTCACATTAAATCTTCCAAGGTTAACCGATATAGTTACCTTTATCTAATATATCTTTCGTCTTTGTTCAACTGTAGCGGACTAGTTTCTGCTCATCCAATCCTTTAACATAAAATACGATATATACGCTGCGACTTGAAACAAGGATGGAATTGACACGATCGGATGGAAACTCCATCCGATCGAATCGCTCGACATAAACGTAGTCATAGTTACGGTACTTTTACAAACTCGATTTTTTTATCGTAATTCATCCAAAAGTAATTATTTTTAGTTTTTTATTATTTTTATCGGGAAATTCTTGCTATCAAAATTGCGTGAAATTTTCTTCGGGAAATAGTCCGTTATATATCCCTCTCGCATGCCAGCCTTGAACATTTTTACTCGTGCACTTCGTGCACTCGTAAAAATATTCGCGTATTTGGCATGCACTCGGGATATAACTACTGAATATTTTGGACAAATTTACAATTATTCTCAATCTACACACTTGACTATACGTCGTAAGTTGTTGTCAGTCCGATAGGAAAATGATTTACGTAGATACACCTTGTTAAATATCAAATGAATTGTGAACGTTAATATTAACTCTTGTTTTAAGTCAATACTAATTCATTTCGTAACAAATTCGATCCAGAATAACTCATCCCGGAGAATAGAAAATTTGCTTTGTGATAAAAAAAACGGCACTCAAAAATATTCTATACTTTTTGAGAAAATTACTTTGTAAAAAATCAAACCTTTTGTTGTGTCAAATAAAATGAAAGCAATTGGGAATTCAAATTAGTTTTACCGCGTATCGATAATATAGATAACTGTCGCATTGTGACGTCATATCCAGGATAGAAACTTTTAACGCCAGTGCACGTCGCCGGTTAAAGTGACTTTTTGTAAATATGTGGCATTATCAAAATTGGAAAAATTATGGGAAAATTATCTTACAAATTTGTCATTTGCTATTTGCCAAAATTGGATTTGAAAGATTAACAACAGCGCAAAAATAGGATCACTTTAGGAGACGGTGTAAAACTTTTAAAGCTTCTCAACATAAAACTATTTAACAAAAATGCTGCATCATCTTTGTGTAAATGAAATAAAGTATTTTTTTTTACTAGAAGTAGGATTCGTTTTCATTCAATAAACTTATCATCTGCTCGGATTGGGTTTAAAAGGTTTACAAGTGTAAGTACATACCATTGACTGGCAAGCAATTTGCCAATATTTTAAACGTTTTTACTCTCTGATTAGACCTCTCAATATGGATCATAGCCGAAGATATTTGAGCAATCTTTATACATTCAGCGTGAGAAAATTTTTTAGGTTAGTTTCGGATGTATTCATGGTTAATGTTAACACTGACACTTTAAATCTGGCGTACAACTTGATATCAAACAAACAAATTACAAATTAGTTCATTTCTTCTTTAGAATTATCGAAAACTAATCAAATTATTACAAAATTCGAACAGTAACAAAGGCACGTGACTCGACGTGTCGTCACAACCAGGAATTTGCTTAGTTGAATTTATTTACGCTAGAGTCGCATGCTTAGCTGGAATTGCCTATACAGTAAATTGTGCATTTGTGTAACTATTTTTAAACAGATGTCACTGTTCAAACACCGTGCAAATTAACAAAGCGGGAACATTCTTTAGAGAGAGTCATGTTATGAATGTGGCGCCGAGCATTATATCAATCAAGCCTTTTGTAATTATTGCCGCCTAACGTAAATAACGTAAGTAATCTCAAGTTTTCACCAATCATTTCCTGTGCCATAACAGATTAGAGAGTGGAACTAACTCATATTTACATGGTCTGTATATAGCAAATAAAATTAAATTTGTCAAAAAATTCTAAGTACCTATTCAAAAGGAAGGAAAAAAAAAAACTGGATCTTGTTACAGAATGTAAAGCATTACGAGGTTCGAAATTATAAGACGGGTATAAAAAATGTACTTTTATTTTAAAACTAATATGCAATTATTAAAAAAATTGAGTAATTTTACAGTTTTGTTTATAAAGTCTCTTTATACATAAAAATTGATCAGAAATTACATTTTTTTTTCAAGTATAAGTTAGAAATTACATATTTTCAAGTACACTCAGGTCTTTTTTATGCGGTAGATACGTTCCACAGAAAACCGATAAAAAGACATACTTTCCTAAAACCGCATAAAACCAAAACACCTTCGAAGTGCACAGTAATATTAGGACAGTCGGTAAAATTGTTCGATGCGTCTGTTCACAAACAATTATAAAAAATATCGTAGGTAATAAAACCATTGACTGAGCTCACCGCCGTTATCGGCACAGACCATAATATAAATAATATTTATCAAGAAGTTGATGACTGTGGTGTTACTGACAATAGATTTGTTTATTTGCAGAAATACGTTTTCTCCACGTAGGTCTGGTACAGACAAATATATGTGATACCATGTTATTGGCGGCAAAACCGATTTTATATTAGTGTAGCTAGCTGGGTATAGATGGCCAATAAAAAAATACTCACGTAGGCAACACCTATACGTTAAAGAAAGAAAGATATACAAGACCATTTTCTGTCTCATAAATCCCAGTCTTTAATGCGACTCGAGGTCAAGACTGAGTATAGTGGGTTGCATTGGTTTTGCAAGTTATACATTTAAGGCTCCTGGGATCTGCGAATAATTGAAAAACAAATGCAAGATATTTTTGTTCGCCTTAAATTTGAAGAAAGCCTTGCATCATCAACTTATGTAGAATTTAATAATCTATCTTTCTCGAAAATCCATCTTTGAAAAATTGATCTGATTAAAGTATATTAATTAAAATGTCAAAATAGCATTTACAACTTTTCGCAATCATCGGTTACAGCAGATTTTTTTGGTTTAGTTCATGTTAAAAATTGAACAAAAAGCTACATTGTTTGACACTTATTTTTCTTTCAACTATTCTGTACGTTGATTTAAATGAAAAAAATCAATCAAACATTTTGCTCTCAAGTCCTTATTTCGAGACAGTGTCAAGAAGATTTACAACGTGCTTCTTTGAGTATTATCGGTTCTTGGAAGCTTTAATTTATGACTGATGGCAAGGTTCGACTGCACGTACACGGTGATTATTACCTACCATAAACTAAAAAAACTATTCTTAAAAATAGTATTACTGGCCAGAGAAAAATACGCTTCGTAGAGTGTTACTTAAAATGTCTGATGTGAATTAATAGATTTAAATTTATAAAATTTAAATGCAGTTGAAATCCCGTTTAGTGATGTTCGAAAAGCCACGAAAAAACACCACTATAGAGAAACTGAATTACTATATAGAATTCACGTATAATTTTACAGTTTTAGCAGTCACTTTAAAAACCAATCGGTATTGAATATAATTAAACAAAAAATTAAGATTTAGTACGTTTGAAAAATTAATTAATTTAGAATAATATATAACAATATAGAACAAATTAATTAAAATTGAAACAATTGTTTAAAAGAAAAATCATCGAACCCGTACATTTTAATTTAATAAAAATACACGGTTTATATAAAATCCAATTTCCAATCATGATTTGTTTTCTAGTAACGACTTCGTCGGCATTTTATTTTAACACATTAGTGTCGGGTATTCCTAGTTTGCACATTAAATTTTTCTATCTTCCATAAGTAAATTGGAAAACATAAATTTTATTAACAGCAAAAGCTTTTAAAAACACCTTTACTAATTGTAAGTAAATAAAATTGTTAAAGTAAATGACGAGCAAATATTCAAAACGTGTTTTGTCCAAAAAACAAGATTTTGAGTTAAACACGCAATGGCATTCATTCGAACCTCTAGAATTAAACTAAACCGATACATTCGACCAAAAAAATTGTCACGTGTAAAGCAGCCGTTGAAAATAAACCTTCAAGTAAGAACACGCTGTGCGCTCTCTGTCTAGTTTTGCGATTTGCCGAAATTGGCATCTTTGAATGTTTGCTCCTATTTCAGTTTTAAAGTACATAATATTTCACAGCCGGCGCAGCATTGTTTCATTGTTAAACACAGGCCTATTATATTGCGATGCCTTGGTTATAAACAAGTTTAAGGTGTTGCCTATATTAAGTGTTACGCTAAAGCAATTTATTTTTATGAGTTTCGCTGAAACTCTTCACGCGTCAGAAGCCTTAACGGCGTTCCACCCTAAGATTTTCAATACATGTAAAACGGGATTCGATTTTAAGCCTTCATTTTTAATTTTGAAAAGGAGGTCGATACTTCATCTTACAGAGAATACCAATCTACTTTGAGGTATGTGCCTATTATTATGAAAGTGGCCTAAGTCAAAAATAAAACAATTTTTTTTTATTAGTTATTTCACCTCACATTACATGTGTGATGTGAAATAGCTGATAAACTCTTTTTTTGACTTAGACCACTTTCATAATAATGGACACAAATATACATAATTAACCATGTTATTAATTAAAACATTAAATTCCGAAATTCATTTTTTGCCTTCACTTATCAAAATTTTGTATTAAATTTTTTGGACTCTTAGATTAGACTTTTTTTATTTTGAGCTGACCCCTACCTGTTTTAAACAACGCAATAGTTTTTGATTTATTCAATGTTCTTTAGATCAAGAAAGGAAATTGAAGTAGCTAATTTTTGCCGATTTCCGAGCTACGTCAATAGTTATTTACGTATCATGTGCGGAAACAAATGTTTTGGTAATGAGTGCCAGATTTGCAAATACGAGTGGGCGTAGCGCACGAGTGAAGTGCAAATGGGCACGAATTTCCTTATATTGTTTACGCACAAGGTGTGTATGCTATTTTTTGCACGAATTTTTACCCCAAAATCTATATAAATAAAAATGAAATACCGTTCGTTGGTGACGCGATAAGTTAAGAACGGCGCGACAGATTTGGCTAATTCTTTTAGTAAAATTTTAGTAAAACATCGAGCCAGGTTATGACGGAAAGATATTTTGTAAAAGTTGCTTTGAAAATAAAAACCATTTGGAATCGTGAAACTGGGACCACAGCTAAATATTGTAAACAAAGATGGCGTTCGAATGACAGTCGACAACTGATTCTCAATTGTGACTAACGAAACGCGCTAATACAAAGTGATTAATTCAGTTATTTACTTGCAGTTGTAAGTTGCAATTAACACAATTTAATAATGCCCCCGATACGGAGAAACAAATTCGGGCACAAATCGGGTTATGCTCAAAGTCAGGCTATTTATCGAACACAGCAAACTGGAGAACAATCCGACCAGCGAAATGAAATTGAACGGAATCGATTATCACAAAATCGCTCAGCACGTACACAAGAACAAAGAGAAAATGCAAATGACGAGGATATGCATCGAATGAGACATAATCGGTTAATAGAAACCAATCGCGCGACAATGAATTTAAACGATCGTGTAAGAAGACGAGCAAATGTTGGGTTGAATACTCATCGAGCTGCATTCCGTTACAACGTGACAAATGATTACAGTGCAGACCAATCCGTTGCTATTGGATCGATGAACGTTGTATGCCCGCATTGTAAGGCATTAAAATACAAAAATGAAGCTCCGGGATTGTGTTGCGCAAGTGGCAAGGTCAAATTGGTGCCATTGGTTCCGCCACCATAGCCATTACGGTCATTTGTTTCGGGAACAGGACCAGAAACGAAACATTTCCTGACACAAATACAGAAATACAACAGTTGCTTCCAAATGACTTCATTTGGCGCAACCAATGTTATTCGAGCCAATTTCATGCCCACCTTTAAGGTAATTACAACACAATCATACATAGAATTATTATTTATATAGGTTACTTTTACAGATTCAAGGTCAAATATATCACCGAGCAGGTTCGCTGTTGCCACTGCCAGATGCAGACTATAGATTTCTGCAGATTTATTTCATGGGCAAATCGCCACAAGAAGTAGATCGACGTTGTGCACAAAACAGTTCGGTGAAAAGACCAATTATCGAACAACTACAAACTCTTTTTCACCAAAACAATGCATTGATTGCATTGTTCAAAACTGCACTGGACCGAATGCCATCTGATAATCACAAAATTGTTATTAGAGCCGATAAGACGCCTGCGGGAGAACATGCAAGACGTTTCAACGCGCCAACAATTGATGATGTAGCCATTGTTGTCGTAGGGGAAAAATTGGAATCCCGTGATATCGTTCTACATAGGCGGAACAATCAGCTGCAGCGAGTGTTTGAAACGCACCGATCATATGATGCGTTGTAATATCCCATCATATTTTGGCAAGGCAAAGATGGTTATCATTTCTCAATCAAGATGATAAATCCGCTTACAGGTGCTGAAGTGGACAAAAAGGTCAGTTCAATGAACTATTATTCATATCGACTGATGGTCCGTGAAAATGAGGAGAATCACATCTTGAAATGTCGACGTCTGTTTCACCAGTATGCTGTCGATATGTACGTCAAAGTTGAAACTGAGCGATTAACATTCATCATCATTCATCATTGAACCAGAGGAAACTCCGTTCCGAACAGTATATTCACCTTCGAGATGCCATCAATTCTGACGGAAACGCACAGAATGTTGGCCGAATTACGATTCTCCCAGCAACGTACATCGGTAGTCCGCGACATATGCATGAATACGCTCAAGATGCCATGTCGTATGTTCGCCATTATGGCACACCAGATTTGTTTATCACGTTCACATGCAATCCGCAGTGGATAGAAATTCGACAAGAGTTATTTCCACGCCAATCACCCATCGATCGCCATGACATCTCAGCGAGAGTCTTCAAACAGAAATTGAAATCGCTGATGGATTTCATTGTCAAGCATCGTGTGTTCGGCGAGACGCGCTGCTGGATGTATTCAGTGGAGTGGCAGAAACGCGGATTACCACACGCACATATTCTCATTTGGTTGATTGAGAAGATAAGACCAAATGAAATTGATGATGTGATATCATCGGAAATTCCCGATAAAGAAGAAGATCCAGGTTTGCATGAGGTTGTTACTAAGAACATGATTCATGGCCCCTGTGGAACATTAAATAACAATGCTCCGTGTATGGTCGACGGAAAATGTTCCAAGCGTTAGTAGCAGAAACAATTACCGGAAATGACGGTTATCCACTGTATCGTCGTCGATCTACTGCGGACAATGGAAGATTAACGATTGTCAAAGTGAATCAACAGGACATTGAAGTTGATAATCGTTGGATTGTTCCGTATTCGCCGTTACTCTCCAAGACTTTCAAAGCGCATATCAACGTCGAATCATGCCATTCCGTAAAATCCATCAAATACATCTGCAAGTATGTAACCAAAGGAAGTGACATGGCTGTGATAGGAGTTGGTGCGGAGAATTCCATCAATGAAATCACTGAATATCAAATGGGCCGCTATGTTAGAAGTAATGAAGCAATTTGGCGCATTTTTTCATTCGCCATTCATGAAAGACATCCCACTGTTGTTCACTTGGCCGTACATCTGGAAAATGGTCAGAGAGTATACTTCACTGCGGAAAACGCATTACAACGAGCTGATCAACCACCACCTACAACATTGACCAATTTTTTTGAAATATGCCAGAATGATGACTTCGCCCGAACGCTCCTATACTCCAAAATGCCAAGATATTATACTTGGAATCAATCGTCAAAGAAATTTCAACGACGGAAACAAGGACATCCAGTTCCAGGTTACCCACATGTATTTTCTAACGATGCATTAGGTCGCATTTACACAGTCCATCCAAACAACGACGAGTGTTTCTATTTGCGTTTGCTATTGGTCAACGTTCGTGGCCCAACATCATTCCTACATCTACGAACTGTTAATGGTGAATTATGTGACACATATAGAGAAGCCTGTCAACGTTTAGGATTGCTAGAGAATGACACTCATTGGGATTACACCCTTCAAGATGCTGTGATTTCGTCAAATGCTCATCAAATACGAACATTGTTTTCGATAATTACCTCAACATGCTTCCCATCGAAACCGATTGATTTGTGGACCAAATACAAAGATGACATGTCTGATGATATTTTGCATCAGATGCGTACTAGAACATCAAATCCAAATTTGCAACTAACCGAGGAAATTCACAACGAGGCATTGATATTAATTGAGGACATGTGCTTAGTGATATCAAACAAGGTATTACGTCAATTAGGGATGACAGCGCCCAATCGTCCGATGCATGATGTATTTGATCAAGAGTTGAGACGTGAAAAACAATACGATTGCGATGCAAATAGAGAATCAGTTCAAACGAACGTTCCGTTGTTGAATCGGCAACAAAAATGTGCATACGACACTCTCATGAAAGTTGTGAACGATGGAACTGGAGGGATTTTCTTCTTGGACGCTCCCGGTGGAACTGGAAAAACTTTTTTGATCGCATTGATTTTGGCAACCATTCGCTCGCAGAATGAAATTGCACTTGCACTTGCTTCATCAGGAATCGCAGCTACGTTGTTGGAAGGTGGTCGAACAGCTCATTCAGCACTCAAGTTGCCGTTCAATTTGAATATCACTGAAACTCCAACGTGCAACCTTTCAAAGAACTGTGCGATGGCCAAAGTTTTGCAGCAATGCAAATTGATTGTTTGGGATGAATGTACGAACTGATGATCAACGCACAGCTCATACCGTTTAAGCTAGAAATGTTGACTGTATAATTACCTATTTAAATAAAAAAATTGGAAAAAAAAAGTGCTTTTTATTGAAATTTGGACAGGACAACGTCTGTCGGGTCAGCTAGTAAAATAATATTTTTCCGCCATGTTTTTTTTTGTCCTGGACCTTTTCGGCCGGCTAACCATCTGCGCAATGTGATTTAAATGGAAAACGGCATCATTGGTTCTAGCCACATTTTTAAGATTTGAAGAATAAGTCGCTATTGCATTTTATAAGAGCTAGTTATTAATTAAGCTGTAAAAATTTTTCGAAACTAGCATCCCTCATAAAGCCACCAAATATTTAAAATTTTGGTTTCAAATTTATATGAGCTTATTGCTGACACTTAAACGCAAAATTATATCCGCATCGCTTTTCTTCAAATATTATAGTTTGCTCATAAATTAATTAAAATCGTTTGAGCTCGTTTTGCAGAAAGCGCATTTTTTCATAGCTCGAGGGTAAAGTGTCAACAAGATATATTGCCCTAACAAAGGCACTTATTGACTGCCTTAAAGTTTACGTTAACCGAGTGGAATCGTAAATTATTTCTTCGCAAAGTATTTATTTTTGAAATCTTTTGCAAATGATTTTAGTTTCGATAATTTACTTATTGTGCTGCCACGAATTTATTAATAACATAAAAATCTTATTTTACCGAAAATAATAATTGAAATAAAATATGATTTTCTATAAATAATTGTTAGTCCAAGCAAAATGTCGCCAAATGGGGGGTTACCCTGCAAAAGGTCGGTCAGGTTTGGTTTTTTGATATGTTTTATCATACATGCCCCTAATGTCCAGTTTTTGACCTCGTGACCTTTCCGGAAGGTGTTGAAAATGGGGTTTGAACTTAAGAAAAACACGTTTTTGTGTACGCTGCGCAAACGGCTACTTGGAAAAAAATTTTTTTTGATTCATTTAAATACCTGACGATATGGGCATTTAGAATCGAACCGAGACCGCTACTCTAGGATCAATAGTTTATGAGCTACGATTTTTTGAACTTCACCACTTTGATTGCTTAAACCGCAAATGAACTGTTTTTGCTGTTATCTCACGTCTCGTGCGTTCCTGTCTGATTCACTGATTACATCGAAACAAATAATATGGCACTGTAATGGGCATTAAAGGCTCTTTACTATGGTTTTTTGTTTGATCCAATTGGATGAAAAATGACCACACGGCGAGCAATCAAATTTGGAAAATTATTGAAAAAACTCCCTATTTTTAGTACGGTTTCAGTGTGCTCTCAAATCTGTCCATTATAACCAATCTCAAAAATTTTACATTCTATGAATACGTGACAGCTTATGGGGCACAGAACTGCAAAAAATATTTTTTTTACTACTGACACCCTTGGACCAGTGCAGCTTTATTCCAAACGGGGCGCGGACTCAAAAATAACGAAAACGTTAAAATTCTCCTAGATTCCTGAAAGTTTGCACGTGTAATCACGTGTATGTTTATGTGTGCAGGGTAAAAATACATTTTTACTGGGCTATGTACCCAATTTAATAATAATGAAATGACTTGGTATTCCATAATAATTGAAAGGGCTAGAATAAAAAAGGTACAAGTAAAATTTACATTTTTTGATTATATTGGAGTTTGAAGTTATGTAACTATAAAACAATTCAGACTTTTTTAAATAAAATCTCATTTTATAATAGTTAATTAAAAGAGAATAGAATTTAAATTATAAGGTTGTGTTTGGTGCAATAAATAGGCATCTCATCTTTAACAAAACGCACTTATACCATAATTTTTCAAAATGCACTTATACCCTATTTATTCTGACCCCTTCACATAAAGATTCACTTCGAAGGTACTTACTGACATAGGGGCAGAGATGAAGGTCAAATTTTATTTCTTTGTGTGAAACAGCCAAGATGTAAAAATTCTGTAAATTTAACTTCAGGTACTGTTTGATGTGACTCAAGTCGAAATTTGTTTCCTCAATTTTTATGAAACAGGTTGCCTGTAGTCTAGATAATATATTGCTTGATTATTTTTCGATCAAATATCTGGAGCTTGGCTTGAAGCTCTTCCATCTTGTAAATTAGGTACTCTTTTAGAAAAAACTTTTTACAAATTGCAATTTCACTTAGATTGGGCATCAATTTCTGTCATCCTCATATCTGCTTGTGCGGTTCTTCTGTAGACTCGTTGGGTCATCATGGTTTATCGTGCATTAAAAGTGCTGGTAGACTCTCGCGTCACAGCTGTATTAATGACATTATTAAACGTGCTTTCTCTTCTGCCAACATCCCTTGCATCCTTGAACCTAATGGTATTCTGAGGGATGATGGCAAACCTCCAAATGGTATTACAGTTATTCCATGGAAAGTAGGTAAATCTTTAGTTTGGGATTTTACTTGTACGGATACACTTGCCCCTTCTTATTTGACTGATTCTTCATTTTCTGCAAGATCTGCTGCCCACTTGGCAGAAAATCTTAAGAAAAAAATATATAAGGCAATTTCTGATGATTACTTTTTCGTCGCCTTCGCTGTGGAAACTTTGGGTCCTTGGAGTGCTGATGCCCTTTCTCTTCTTGAAGATTTGGGGAGGCGTATTGTTCAAACAACGGGAATTCCTCAAGCCAAAACATATTTGAAGCAACGAATAAGTTTGGCTATACAGAGAGGCAACGTTGTTAGTGTTCTTGGTACAGCCCCCCTTTCTTCTTCTCTTAATGAGTTATTTTATTTATTCTAGTTATTACTTATATTATGTTATCTGAATATTAATATAATCTTTAATTTATATAATAAAATGTAACATGTATATAACAACAAAGTAAAATAACATAACATAACCACAGACGCCTTTGCCTTCGTTTTTGCAATTCGACGTAACACGTTCGGGGTTACGATACAGAGCACTGGTTACAAATGGATACCTACCTTTAGATTTTGTTACTAATAACCTTGAATGAATTTCAGCGTTGTTCACAACATTTCTTCATATTTTCATATTCATATAACAATTTATTGTTAATTATAACTTATCATTTGGTCGTCCATGTAATGTAAATTGTGTTTTGTTATGTAATTATGAATTTGCACAAACCAAATAATACTTTTTTCACCAATTAGAGAATTTTACTATGTATCTCACATTCTCCAAATTCCGAATTTTGAATGCAATGTAAAAAGATGTTTTGTTGGTTTCTTGTTCATATTTAAAAAACAATTTCCTGATAGTCACAACTTATTATAACAGGTAGTACTATTAACTAGTGCTCCGCTGTAAAGAAGGTACTAATTTAAATTCATCAACAAATTTAGTTATTCTTCCGCAGAATCGATTATCAAGAAATGTTTTGAGACAAAAGTCCGTTTTGCGACACATGGTGCCAAATTAAATGTAAGACTCAGCTTATAGTATATGAAATTAATTTAAACCTACAATGAAATTGTAGATAATACTTGTACACATCAGCAAAATATTATAATCCATCATGACATTTAATCGTGGGTTGATATCAGCAAACAATTAGCAAATCGGAGTGGCGATTTTGTATTTCCTGGTGAGTTTTTTAAAGTCTGTTTGAACGTTATAACGCATTCATAGTTATCAATGATTTTTAATGAAGTAATTGCTTAACTTTTCAAAAAAACTTATTAATCCTTTTACGCAACCATTTAAAGAAACGGTCATTTCCAGAAAAATGGCTGTTGACATATATGTATGTAGGTAACATTATTTATTGCCTTAACTAAAGATCAATTTAACCCACCAATTACACAGAAAATTTATAGAATAATGGGCAACGTTCTTAAAGTTTCGTCAACCGTTCAATCTAAGGATACTTCTAAAGATTCCATGGCTTCAGGATACTTCCACTCAGATTCTGGTCCGCAAATAAGCGGATCGCCAAAAGAAGACAATAAATGCAACAAGGTCACAGAATCTTCCTGTGAAAAAATTAAATCGGAAGGAGAGGGTCAATCTGAAGGCGACGACAATCCCGATGACTACTCCTTCAAACATTTATTTCAAACAGTAACTGAAAGTGACGATAGCACGTTTTTAGCATCTCCTCTGCTAACTGCCTTAAAGGAGAAACTAAAAATTGAAAAAGGCTCCCACTCAAGTGGAGAAGATTCAGGCGCAGACGACATGCGTTCAGTTATTTTTATTCCAAATGAAAAAATTGAAGTCCAAGGATTACTTAAATTTGTAGCTTCCGCGAACCCAGAACCCATTTCCATGGGAACTGATACTGCAAGTGCTGAAAAACAAAAAGTGAAATCGGCGAAAACGGTTAGTTCAACGGAAATTACTACTCAAAGTCCTGGAAAACAAAAAGTAGAATCAACGGAAACGATTAAATTTAAATATTCTGTAGTAACTATCACTTCATATATAGGAAAAGTTTCTGCTGAAATGGACAAAGCGCCTGAACCTGAAGATTCCGTGGACATACAAATTTTGGCAATGCGCGAACTGCAAAAGGTTCAAACTGAAGATGTCACGGATCAAGAAGACTCTAATCGGAATTGAGTAATTATGTAATAATTTTACGAAAAACCGAACTTTTAAATTGTTTAACGTGGGTATACCTTTTATGTAACCGTATGTTATTAATAAATTGTATCAAGAAAGATTGCCAATTTTTAAAATCAATTAATTAAGGTGATCTCTGTAAGTTAAAGGAACTAGGTACTACTTTCGTTCCAAAGATAATTTAGCAAACCAAAATTGTCAATAAAATCGTTTTTCGGCTACTACATGCGAAAGTACAAATTTAGCGTACCCAATCAACGAGAGAAAGCGGCACTTTGCCTGTCTAAGCAGGTAATAGTATATTATTTAACGAGCACATAATGTAGGCTATTATTAACGAAGATGAAAGTTTGTAAATACGAGTCGAAGACGAGTATTTACAAACATCTGAGTTCATAATAGCCATTATGTGCGAGAAAAATACAGCTGTTTATCTACAATCAAAATTTTATTCGATAAAACTTTGAAATGCTGATAAGTTCCGAAGCAAAATTGACACCGAAATTAAACCGAAACCAAAACGTGATTTTCATCGAGAAGCCTTTGCTTCCAGTTGTCATGGGCGCGAAAAAAATAAGAAGGATTTGTCAGTTAGCAAGAAAAATACGAACGTGTTTTTCTTTTCCTTATATTATATTTTGAAAGTGACGACTTAACCAGCCTCAAGTTGTGACACTTCTCCGATTCTCGCGATAGCCGAGGTCTCCCTAATGGATAATAGTGTTTTACTCGTTCCTAATTTTCTTTTTCCCGCAAGGGCGTCGTGCATTGGCACCGTCCGATAATTGTTCCGTCCCGTAACAGTTAAGTGCAAATATTCCCTCAGTAATGGAAGAAGGAAGAAGAAGAAGAGATTAGGCAGAATACCTCGGTGTTTTACCATTCCCTCGCGAGGAGACATGGTTCTGATTTTAATACGGTGTTACTGTCGCCCAGAATTGAACCCGAGACATTTGTTTAGGTAGCCTCGTAAAAACTAAGGTACCAAAACTAATCATTCTACCGTGCGCATAGGCAACCAACATTACTCTCCGTTCATTAATGAAAATAAATAGGCAACCAACAATACGCTCCGTCTATTAATGAAAATGAAACTGAAGGGGCGTGACCTGTGGATAAGGTGCCTTGTTATGTATCCATGGCTAGCATATGAAATGAACGTATTACGTCATGATTGTAGATAAAGTATTTTACCTGATTCTGAAAGCGTTGTCTAGGTTACCGTAAATCACATCGCTGTTGATTCAAGTAAAAATGTCAAATGTCAAACAGCTATCAAAATAATCCGTTGGCTTTATTGTGCATTATTTTGAGAATTTAAACGTTCAGATAAGGTAAATACAATACATTTCTCCAAAAATTATTAATCTGATAAGATCTAATAGGATTTAAAGCATAGATTTAAAAACAATGAGTGATATCGAGGATATTAATTGCACCCCTCCAGAAATTAGAAAAAAGAGTTTGATGGCTAGTTTGGATATGCTACCGAAAAGGTCAAGAGAAAAATATGAAAGGCAACATCAATTATTTTTGGAATGGTGTGCCAAAAATCACTCACCAAATACAGTGAAAATGCCATGATGGGATATTTTGTCGATATGGCTGAAAAATATTCGCCTTCAACAATGTGGTCTTATTATTCAATGCTCAAGGCTACACTAAATGTTATAAATAATGTTGATATTGGCAATTACAAGAAACTTGTGCCATTTCTTAAACAACAATCAAAAGGCTATATTCCTAAAAGATCGAAAACATTATCACAAGAAGAAATTATTAGATTTCTATTAAATGCACCAGATACTATATATTTGATGATGAAGGTATTTAACAATAACTAAGTATTGACCACAACATTTGATTATTTTTCATGATTTCAGGTTTGTACAATTTTTGGAATTGCTGGCGCCTGCCGTTCTGACGAATTGATTAAATTAAATGTTGATCAAATAGAAGATAAAGATTCTTATTATTATTGTACACATTCCAAAATCAAAAACAAATAAGCCCCGAACATTTATTGTAACTGCTGATTTTGAAGGAGGAATTAAACCTCTTGAGTTATACAGGAAATATCTATCTCTGCGTCCTTCGCATGTCGACAATAAAAGTTTTTTTCTTTCCTATAGACAAGGGAAATGTACAGTACAACCTGTAGGAATACTATTGGTGGTATTCCCAATAAAATTGCTAGTTATCTGAGTTTACCTGATGCCTCATTATGTACTGGCCACTGCTTCCGCAGAACATCCGCTACGCTATTTGCTAATGCCGGTGGTAGTAAGGAGAACCTTAAACGTCATGGTGGATGGAAAAGTGATTCCGTTGGCGAATGTTATGTGGAAGAGTCGGTTTTCAATAAAACAAAAATTGCAAAAACAATTCTTGGCGGTGTACACCAACAAGAACAAACGCAATTAAATACTTTCTTAGTTAATGAAGGTGCAGACATTTTACAAAATTGTGAAAAGGAAAAAAATCAAAATAATTGTCAAATTAGCGGAACTATAGAAAAGGAAAACAGTTCTATTACTAACATTCTACCAAACACTTCCAAATCTTTTTCAGTATCTGGTTCTTCAACATCTGACATTAATTTCCATAATGCATCTGGCTGTACAATCACATTCAATATATATAATAAATAATAATGTTCTAATATTGAAAATTACTTCTTTATTTGATTAACGTTCAAACTTAATTTTAATGTTAATTATTTATTTGAGATAATAATTAAATAAATAATTAATGCTGAAAATTACATTTACTTTCTAAAATGTAAATCCATAACTTCTAAACATTTCAAATACAAGTAATAGTAGTATGTAATAGCCAAAAAAACATTGTATGTACCACGCCAGTAAAATGTCTATCGAACTCGTCTTTTTGCTCGCCTCGGCTTCGCCTCGGCTCTCAATTTCAAAACTCGTTCGATAAAGTGGCAATTTACTGCCTTGGTACATAAATAGCTATTATTCGCTATTTCCACATGCTCGCTTCCGATTAAAACTTCGGTACTTTTTGTACTAGTACTCCGTCGTAAAGAAGGTAGGTATGTACTAGTTAAATCCACAATCGTTGCTTTTTGATCAACAACAATTAAGGGATACTCTATCTGCTAAGAGTCGAGGCGACATTTTAAGCAAAAAAAAATCCATTTTGGGACACGTGGTGGCAAATTAAATAACCCTCAGGTCAAATATGAAATTGGTTTAAACTTACAGTGAAATTACAAATAGTCAATTCTGCCATTTAATCGTGGGTCAATATTAGCAATCAATCAGTAAATCGAATTGACAATTTAATATTTCCTGGTAAGTTTTTTAAAGTTTGTTTGAATTTTATCACGCATTCATTCATTTTGATTTACTGATTGCTGATATCGAGCCACGATTCAATGCCGAGATGAATGATAATATTTTCTTAATGTATTCAAATATTATCTACAATTTCACTGTAAGTTTGAATCAATTGCTATGAACTGAGACTTACAATTAATTTAGCACCGCAATAAAGATATCCTACATCTGAAAACTTGTCAACTATCAGGTTAGATTTGAGCTGATTAACGATTTTACTGAAGAGTAACTAATTTTGTTTATTAAATTGTAACAAAATTTAAATTAGTACTTTAAGACGGAGCACAATGCGATGAGTTTGACCTGTACTCGTTGTCGCTCGATCCCTTCCCACATTTACTTGGAGTACTTTGATACCCTCCCATTAAACTTTTTTAAGGGCAACCTCCACCCTTCCTCGGAACACCGGACAACAACTATTTAGCGCCGTATGGCACGTCTCTCTAAATCCAGCCTTCACGCAGTTGCTGCACTTCGGCATCTCGGTATCACAATCCTTCCGCATGTGCTCTCCCTCTACTCCTCCCTCCACATCTACTACATTTGTTTGTTTAGATTCCATAATTGCAAGAAATATATTTTATTCCGCGAACTGACCCACCTCCATGGATGCTCAGATGGACCCGGACAGTAGCCACTCTACATAACAGAGTGGGGTGACGGGTAGTCATACCCGCCGAACATAGTCTGCTCGGTAGGAAGATGTTCCTGCCCAGGTGGATGTAACCCACCCGAGCTCTCCCAGGACATCCCCTACCGCCGTGTCCTCACGCTCGAGCCGCTTAACTGGTCCCGCGTTCCGAACCAGCTTCCTATCTTCCCCGAATCATGTCTGGCAAAGAGGTGTGTTGGTCCACCCAACCCGCAGGAAAGGCTTTCCTCAACCTCCAGCACAGTCTTTTCTGGAGTCCTAGGTCGCCACACATGGCCTACATGGGGGAAGCCTCATCGCTTCAGCCGCTGTGCAATCTCGTTGGTCAACGGATGCTTATTTATCACATCTGCCCGCCGATACAAGTGCCGGTTACCTCGATCACCCGTCAAGGCCGTGAGATGGGGGTGTGCTGGTGCCCGGTAATACCATCATGGATATACCGCCATATTCGGTCGTCAGAGCCTTGTTAGTAAAAGCAGGGTGCACCACGTGCAGGTAAGGTTGACATTTGAGTGAGAGAGGCTAAATATTCGCTTTATCACCCCATTAACACCCCATGTCTGGCGCAGTTGAATTGTCTTGTTGCAAGCCGCTTGCTTGTCGAATGAAGTCTGATGTGCACCGTCCTGCAACTGTAGATCCTTTGGATTTATTTATTTGTTTAGTTTAACTTTCTACTTCTTTCGGTTTTGGTATGAAAAGTTCCATATCTATTGCAATTCTATAGTCTCCCTTCGACTGTATCTCCGTAACTGAGTAACTTATAATCGCTTATTGAACAATAACTGTTTAAAAGCGTTCTAGTTCCGCGAATTCTTCAAATATTACTGTTTCTTCGGATTTGCTGCATTGATTTCAAATGAAAGTTTGTAATGACGTATCGTCGTCCCCTGAATTTCCTTCACTTGGGCCTTCTTCAGTTTTAACTTCCTCAGCTATTACGTTCAGGTTCAGGTTCGTGACGTCTTTATCTTCATTTACTGATTAAGATCTTTTTGAGGCAGTTTTGTCGTCGTCCTCCAATTTCTCTGGTGTGGTGAAATCTTCAGATTGAGCGTCTTCCTTAAATTTAGTGCATTTATCGAAAATAAAAGTTTGTAATATTAGGTTACATATACCACGCGCAAGTAAGGTTAGTTGTCAATCAAAATAACCTCACTACATGGCTCAATATAATCATTTTTTTGGTGTAAAGTACTCGTTTCCGCACTAAATTTTTTGCGGAATGAGTGTTGTTACAGTATGTTCTATGTATAAAACAAAAATTGGCGAAATCGGGGGGTAGACCATAAACTAGTATTTTTCCGAAATATTCCGCCACAACTGAGACGGTCGAGCGAAATTTAGGGTTATGTTTACTTTAATATTTACATTGTATTTAAATTTAAAAAATATGTATTTGTAGTAGGTCTGCGTACCGTTGCGGGAATCGGACTGTTCATCCGCTTTTGGTGCGCGTTGGTTCAACATTAGAAGGATGACTGATGTTGTCATTTTCTGTGGTGTCG
Source organism: Dascillus cervinus (assembly GCA_949768715.1). Lineage (NCBI taxonomy): Eukaryota > Metazoa > Arthropoda > Insecta > Coleoptera > Dascillidae > Dascillus > Dascillus cervinus. The sequence goes on along the minus strand of OX458319.1, from coordinate 12,289,886 downwards.
TCCTGCTGGCTCGCTATCTCCATGTAAGGGCGTTTTAGTCTATCGATTGAGATCGTCTGCTCCTTTCCTTTAATCAACAAGCTAAAATGTTTACTCCCTGTTCGCAACACCTTGTAGGGGCTGTCATATAGTGGTTGAAGTGGCTTTCGGATCAGATCGACTCTGACGTAAACAAACTTTGCTGATTTAAGATCCTTTGGGATGTGGGTAAATTGCTGGTTGTTCCAAGTTGTCTTTTGAAATTGAATCTGTTGCATTTTATTCGTGATTTGAGCTGCAAAATAATTTGGCTGTTTGCTGTGGTGGCGGTTCCACTAAATCAGCCAGTAGCCTTAATGTGGTTCCGTAAACTAGTTCGGTAGGTGATGCTTGTATGTTTTCCTTCACTGTGTTTCTGATGCCCAGCAGTACCAATCGAAGAGCTTCCGTCCAGCTGGTGTCATGGCATTTAAGCGCTGCCTTCAGCTGTCTGTGCAACCTCTCTACCAAGTCATTACTGCAAGGATGGTATGCCGTGGTTCGAATTCTGTTAATTCCAGCTAATTGTCTGAGAGATGTCAGTAGTGTGATTCGAACTGTGTGCCTCGGTCCGTAGTTACCACAGAGGGAACGCCAAATCTAGGAATCCAGTTTAGGAAAAATGCTTGAGCACAGGTTTCTGCAGTGATGTTCTCAATAGGGAGTGCCTAGGGCCATCTGCTAAAACGAGCAATTATTGTTAGAATGTATTGTTTACCTTCAGACATTGGTAACGGTCCTACAATGTTGAGATGGATGTGAGAGAAACGTGCATCGGGGTTTGAAAAGGTACCGATTGGTGTTCTTGTGTGTTTATGAATTTTGGCTCGCTGGCATGGAGCGCAACATTTTGCCCAGGTGGCTGTGTCCTTCCATACTTTATTCCAAAACCAATTTTACAAAATTTTCAATTTATAAATCTGTTGAGAACAAAATTGCGGATGGTGATATTAAGGGTGCAGTACGCTTATTATCTTCTGATGATTCATTTGCCAACAATAATGCTGATACTTTTGAATCATTGAAATCTAAACATCCAATTCCTTCAAGATTACTCCAGCTTCCTGATCCACCTGAAGACATGGTAGATCATCTCCGTCTCTGAAGATCAAGTTTATAAAGCGATTATGTCATTCCCTAATGGTTCTGCTTCTGGAATGGATGGAAAAAGACCACAACATCTCAAAGATTTATTAGGTAATGGTACAGGTGACTCTGGTCGTCACTTATTGAAAGCCATCTCTAGTCTTTGCAATCTCATGCTAGCTGGTAAAGTTCTTTCTGATATTAGACCGATTCTTTATGGTGCCTCTCTTTGTGCTCTTTCTAAAAAAGATGGCGGTATCCGCCCTATTGCAATAGGTTCAACTTTTAGACGTTTATCTTCTAAATTATGCAGTTTCCACATTAAGGATTCGTTATCTTCGTTTTTTCATTCTATTCAATTAGGTTTTGGAATTAAGGGTGGTTGTGAGGGACCTGTTCATTCAATTAGAACTTATATTAATCATCAATCTGATGCTGAGGTTTTTCTTAAAATCGATGTTAAAAATGCTTTTAATTCTATCTATCTATTCTGTTGTTAAGGCTGTTACTCCAGATATACAGGGTCTTTCATTGGATTTTATATAAACCGTGTATTTTTATTAAATTGAAATGTACGGGTTCAATGATTTTTCTTTTAAACAATTGTTTCGAATTTAATTAATTTGTTCCATTTTGTAGTCGCTCACTCTATAATGAACTGTTGAAAAAATTATCATAACTAAGTTTAATAAATAAATAATACTACTAAATAAAAATGAATTAATCCGTATAAATTAATTCATCCAAATCCGACCTGTCTCTGAAAATTGAAGACTTGTCTAATTCCGAAACATTATTAAGGAAGAAAAGTTCGCATTTATTGAAATTGAGAACCAATTTTCTTAAATTCGGAAATTATCGTTTCCAAGTCTTGTAAGACATCAAAAGCCTTACCACCTAGAGAACCATCATCTAAGTACTAAACATTTAATTCTGAATTCAAATTCTTAATAACTTGATGAATAGATAAATTAAAAATTGCAGGACCAAGAGGGTCACCTTGTTGACAACCTACCAAGGATTCAATAACATTTCCATTAAAGAATAAATTTGATTGACAATCCAACTCAAAATCTAACAACCAATAAAAACAGTCTATTTTTTGAATTTGAGCCAATTAGGATCTGATTACACTGGCAATATTTCCATACTAAGGAGTAGATGATTACAGCGATAATACTGTTGCCGTGGTGACATTTAATGAACTACTGCATTTCCAAACCTCCAATTTCCGTCATTTTCGTTGGATTGTCTTGCCGAATACAACAAGTGGTAGAAATCTTTTGGTAATTTTTGTCAGTCAGTAACACTCATAGTTGTTGTCTTTAGAAAATCGCCACGAGTGCTAAAGCACTCGTGGCGATTTTCGTCACAACAACTATTCGTGTCTGACTGACAAAAATTATTACCGGCAAGATTCCTACCACTAGTTGTATTATATACGATAATTTTCTACTGCACATTATTCCCGCGAGCATAATTTGTAGTATTTTGTTTATGTTACTTGACAGCACATTTTCTAGTTTTGACATCTGTCGCCAGTTTGATTTTAGTTTATAATGAATTAAACTGTATTTTTATGCTGTATTTTTAATTTAAATGTTAAAAAATAATCTTCCGAATACCACTCGAGAATGCGAATTAATTAGAAAATAATTCTCCAGTTATTTTTTCAAACTTGTTGCCATTTGGGAATAGCCACTCGAGCCCTACGGGCTCTCGTGTCTATTCCCTGGCAACAAGTTTTCGAAAATCTGTCGAATTATTTTCAATTTATTCCCACTCTCTTGTGATATTACTTATGAAAATTTTTTTGCTCGGCAAAACAAAATATTTATTTTTCACATAAAAAAGGGTCCCGGCCAGATATAATTTACACAAAATGTGCACTTTTGCCATTCGTTTCATATACCAAAATTAATTTTCTCTTGCTGCGTCAAGCCACACCGCATGCCATTATTACTCTGAAGTACGGTTGTAAATTAAACTGACGGATGACTTCAGGCGATCTTTTTCTTGACCATTTCTCGACACTTTTTTTTACATGAATTTACAAACATTGAAATAATTAAAAAACGGTAGTATATGAAGAAAAACGATATAGTGAGGGCCGCCGGTAAATGAGTAAGCTACAAGACCATTACAATTTTAAAGCAAAACGTTGAAAATTGGAGCCGTACAGGAAGTTGTAAGACTAGGTGAATTTGGACATTTTAATTAATAACAAGCTTAATTGACATAATATCAAACTGTAATTAAGTGGAAGTCGTCTGGCTAGCGTGTACTCGTTGTATAAGATAGCGACCTTCTTTTCAAATTTGAAAATGCGACCGTACGGACAACGTACAAAACCATTGAATTTAGTCTCGGGGCGCCGAGGAGTGTTAAATATAAATTTTTTGCACATCACTCAGATGAGCCGTTTTGACGCAATATTTTGTACATGAACCTATGTTTTTAAATACACATTGCCTAAATTTCAGGCGTTTAAAAATATAATAATAAAATTATCGCAAAGTAACATGCCAGATGTCCCGGATGCAAAGTGGCGCGCCAATTTCGGAGAACGTAGGGGAAAGTGGGGCGGATTCATACACGGGGCACCTACACACACTGGACATATTTGAAGTTAGGCGCACATCTACAGAATAACGTTACCGTGTAAAAATGCCTTACTAACTCATGTGTTCGCCCACGGAGTTTAACAGCCAGTCGGCGCAAAACACGCCTTACCTTACCTTAAAAGGTAAAGTAAACCTTACTTTAAGTGTCTTTTGTTGCCAATTACTGGCCTTTAGATGATTATTCACTGTTTTATTTCAAAGATAATAAAGGTAAGTGTATGAATTGATTTATAAATCTTCCTATATGTGGGCGATTTTTTTTTGGCAATATTTTGTTTTCATTCTCTTATGACGGGGTAGATTCACACACAAGTACATGGGGCACATACATACTGTATGAATGTGCCCCGTATAGTCTTTTTGTTTTGGTTTCCAGCATTGAAGCGATTAATTTTTGTTTTGCAGAACCATCATGGTCAGAAATTACAAGAGAAAGGGCACAAGGAGTGGGGAGGTAGATGAAGTGGCAATGTCATTAGCTATCACTGATGTTCTGGAAAACCGGCTATCTTTTCGGAAATCAGCAGCTAAGTACGGAGTTAATGCACAAACACTAAAAAGTCGTATCACGAAAATGCGCAAAACACAGGAAGCTGGCAGCGAGGGTCGTACTTTCCGATCAAAATTTGCATCCTATCAAGTTTTCACCATCGAAGAAGAAGATCTTTTAAATAAGTATATTTTAAGCAGCTCGAAAATGCATTACGGGCTGACATGCATTCAGGTTAGAAGACTCGCATATGAATTTGCTAAGGCCAACGAGATTAAATATCCTTCCAGTTGGGACAAAAACAAGATGGCGGGATTAGATTGGCTAGCAAGTTTCCGCAAACGTAATACCAATCTAAGTTTGCGAAAACCAGATAATACAAGTGCTGCCAGATCATTCGGTTTCAATAAAACAGCGGTAAATGACTTCTTTCAGAACCTTGAGACTGTATATGGCAAGTACAATTTTACTCTCAATCGGATTTTTAACTTCGACGAGTCTAATATCTCAACTGTACTGAGCACACCCAAAATCTTAGCTGCGAAATGTCAAAAGCAGATTGGTCAGATAGTATCAGCTGAAAGAGGGGAGTTGGTCACATTTGGCGGAATTATATCAGCATGTGGAAATACAATACCACCATTATTTGTCTTTCCACGTGTACATTTTAAGAACCACTTTCTAGAAGGAGCTCTGGAAGGCTCTTTAGGTGTAGCCACGAGAAGTGGTTGGATAAATTCGAGCATTTTTATACAAGTTCTAAAGCACATCCAGAAGTTTTCCTTATGTTCAAAAGAAAATCCCGTTCTACTTTTATGTGACAATCATGAAAGTCACGTCTCTATTGATGCAATTAACTATTGCCGGAGTAATGGAATTGTGTACCTTTCTTTTCCACCACATACAACTCACCGCCTTCAACCGCTAGATGTTGGTGTATTTGGACCATTAAAGTCAAAATTAAAAACAGCATTTAATGATTGGCACGTTTCTAATGCAGGAAAAACGCTAAATATTTATAATATTCCAAAACTTACAAAGATACCTTATTTGGAAGCATTCAATGGTAGAAATATAACCAGCGCGTTTGAAAAAACCGGAATATGGCCCTTTAATAAAATGATTTTCAGTGATGATGATTTCGCACCAGTTCAGGTATATCGTTCACTTCCTATAACAAATTCCAATGAAAGCACAGGTGTTGATGGGTTCGCTACAGGCGGTGACGAGCTTGTATCTGCTCTAACACCGCCGCCTTCCAAAGTACTATTGAAGACTCCAGAAATGGTAAGGCCTCTGCCAAACTTTCAAAGACGCACACAAACAAAAAGGGGTCGCTCATTAGGAAAATCGAGAATTTATACGGACTCGCCCGAAAAAACTAGACTTGAAGAAATAGAAAAAGCAGGGAAATGAAAAGACAAGAAAAAGAAAGAAGAACTAGAGCAAAAGAAATGAAACGTGCCTTCAGTTTAATAAATGAAGATTCTTCAAAACTAAAAATGCATAAGAACTATAGAGATAATCGAGAGAAAAATAACTTCTAGTGACAGCGAAACAGACATAAGTCTAAGAGAAAGTTCTGCATCACCATTAGAAGAAGGCGAGGTCGAAGACGATCATTTGATACCCCTCGACCCTAACGATGTAAAAGATGGTGGCTTTGTTCTTGTTAAATTTGAAAAAAAGAAATCTGCTTTGTATTACGTGGGTAAAGTTCTCGAACACCATAGTTTAACAGAAGTAAAGGTTTCATTTTTGAGGAAGAAACCAGGCTCTTCTATGAATTTTGAATTTCCAGATGTCAAGGATGAGGGGTCAGTAGATTTATCAGACGTAGTTATGTTATTACCGGATCCTAGATCGGCTATCACAGCTAGGACGGCGAATATTTTCAGCTTCAACAAAGATCTCTCTTTTTATAATGTGCTTTAATATTATTGTTGTAATGGACATATATTTCAAAAGTGATATTTTTTGTAAACTGAAAGTAAAAATTACATTATGTATTATTTAAGATGATGCGACTATTTTTGTTTTTTGCGTTTTGCGTTTTGATAATTTGATTTAAAATAATAGATAAACATTTGTAGAACTACTTCTGCATGTTATATTATACTGTATCAATCTGCCCCTTCGTGTATGAATGTTCCCCATGGCCTGTATGAAAGTGTCCCGTATGTGGGGTACATACATACATTTTCAATTTGTTTTTCGAAGTGTGGTAGAAACCTGTATAATTGAATTTTCGAATATTTTATGTTTTAATTATTAAGAAAGATATATATGCTATCGATTTTCAATTAATAGAAATAGACATTAATACTACACGGCATTCCACAAGACAAAATATAAAAACTGTATGAAGCCACCCCACCTTCCCCTACACTGTAAAATCCAGATTTGTTTAAGGAAATCTTTGGTTGTCTTTTTTTGTATCAGTCGCTCATTGACTTTCAGTGGAGTAAAGTTACTAATAACTTGAAATACCGAGAAATTGTTTTTATACAAATAAAAGTGTTTAAAAAAAAAACAAAGTGTGATCTTGTGTTGCGTTTCTATTACATTGCTACAGGGTACTTTAGGTAAATAATTTTTATTTAATTTGTTCACCATTTACGAGTAGGTAAGTATTGTGCTTACCATTAAATTTTCTCGACAATGCCTCGATTAACTGTTGGAGCTACTCGTAAATCCCAAAGACAAAAAATGAAATAAGTTCGCAGAAAGATAAAAACTTTGTCCAATTCAATTGTTGAACAAGCATCAACAAGCAGCACCTTGGCTTCGCCTGGGATAGACAATAATGTACAATTACGCCATAATAGTTTTACCGATGAAATAAATGTGGAAAATGTAGCAAAAACTAATGGCATTGTGCGTGACAATAACGATATTAGTGGTCGAAGAATAGTGAATATTGAAAGATTTTTTAAACAAATCATCACTTTTAGACATAATCAACTTTTCTCTTGTTCTAATGAACATTTAAATGTTACGAAAGAACAAAGCAAATTTATTATTGTGTGTGATATGTGCAAATCTGAAAAATTTATATTTTCGGACGATAATCCAAATACTATGGATATCAATAAAGCAGCAGTATTGGGGATTATTTCTACTGGAGGCGGCTATTCCCAACTACGAGAAGTAGTTTCTATATGTGATATTCCATGTATGGGACCTCATTTTTTCACTGCAACCGAAAAAATAGTTTCACAGTTTGTTCATGATACGGCATGGGACATAATCGAAAAGGCTGGGAAAGAAGAAGCAAAACTTGCAATTGAAGAAGGAAACGTGGATTCAGATGGCATACCCGTAATAAGTGTGATCGCAGATGGCGCTTGGAGCAAAAGGAGTTACCGAGTTAATTACAATGCTTCATCTGGGGTTGGTGTTATTATCGGACAAAAAACTGGTAAAGTGTTGTTTTTAGGTGTTCGAAATAAATATTGTTGTGTATGTTCTCGTGCCAAAACACGAAACATTGAACCGCCAATCCATATCTGTTTTAAGAACTGGAACAAGGCGTCTACAGGAATGTAATCTGATATTCTTGTTGAAGGTTTTATGAGGAGCATTGAAATGCATAATTTAAAATACGGGTATTTGATTGGAGATGGTGATAGTAGTGTTACAAAAAAAATTGATGGAAGCTCGTCCCTATGGTACCCAAATAATTCAAAAAATTGAATGCTGCAATCATTTGCTGCGGAACTTCTGTACAAAGCTTCGAGAGCTTTCTCAGCGAAGAATAAGTTCCAAAAAAGTGATAGTTCCAATAACGCAGAGAAATTGCCTTAATAATAGAATTAAGCGGTTAAGGAATGGTGTCCAAGGTGCCATTAAATATGCTAATTCTTTGGAATTATCACATAGTCAAAAAATTCCGCAGCTTCGCAATGATATTCGAAATGGACCTAATCACGTTTTTGGGGAACACGATGACTGCTCGTCTTACTTCTGCACTGATGTTAAAGTTAATGAAGAGTGGATTTCAGAAATGAAGGTATCTGGCCTCTATCAAGATGTCATGGCAATCGTTGATAGAGTTGCGAGAAATGCAGAAAGTTTGTTGATAAACATGGACAATAATGCAAGCGGAGTGTTACAATTCTATTTTGGCAAAATTCGTTGGCGGCAAAAGAATTAATTTTAGTGGAAGGGTCTCATATCAAACTCGATGCGAAGCTGCTTCAATTTCTTTCAATTTGGAACCTGGTGAACTACCGCGGGTTATTCATAAAAGAGCTGTGCACTGCAGTCCAGGGAAACACACTCAACACTTTATGAATAGTTTGAAGAGGGTAAGAACTTGGAAAAGATGCGGACAGGAATTATTTCCAGATGTAAAAAAGAAAAAAGGGAGCCCATAACACCTGCCGACAGTGATTATGGTGCCACAGAAAGTGAAATTGTTGTAATGTTAACTAAAGAGCAGTACGATATAAAAGAACAAGAAATGTTAGCTTTGATTAAAAAATCGGATTCTGAACGAGACGAATTACAACATACCACGATATGCGATCTCCTACAAGCTATTAGAGCGATTGGCTCTTTATGGCATGCTGTTACGGCAGACACTATTAGAAAATATTTTGAAAAGGCATAATGGATCCACCAGAAAACGAATATCTAAAATAACCTCCGAATGAATGGGCCGAACTTGAAGCAGTTAGACCACTAGGTATCTCCTTTCAAGAGTTTGTATCTGTTGATGATGATCTGGTCGTTTATTCAGAAATAGTGATTGATCAAAATGAGTCATCAACATCGGGCGCCGGTTCTCAATTGTTGTCATCCGATAACAGCGACGAAGAAAATGAAGAAGTTAAGAAGCCTTCCAGAAATGAAGTTTTGGCTGCACTTTCGACATAACAGCGATTTGCAGCAACAACAGACGTTTCTCAACAGTTTGACACGTGTTTAGACATTGTATCTAATGAATGCACCTTAAAATTACGTCAAACCCTACGCCAAACCAACATTGAGGAGTTTATTAAGTAATGTGCACATAAATTGTACTTATTGTGTATTATGGTACACTCTGCCGCACTTTAAATGCGACACGATGTTCGGCGCTTGCAGGCCATGTTACAACGATGTTTGCAGGGTTGTATACAAATTATCAGGTCCGTATGCAAGATTTGATATTGAGGATCAATGTTATGAAGTCAAAAATCAAAATAAGTCAGTGAAACGACAGAAACAACGAATAAAATACGTTCGTGTAACAGTCGAACAGTTTCAAGAAAACAAGCTCAAATTTGTTACTAAACAGTATTTATTATTAATAAAAGTCACAAATCATTAATTTGTTGTTATTAAATAGATAAGAAGTATACACGCATTTAATAAAATGTTATTGTAACTCATCAAAAACCTTAATTGACAGTTTTGGTGCTTCGTTTATGAGAAGATGGAAGATTTTGCCAATTTTTTTTTAACGGTGTTAATCGATACTTAAATGTTTAATCTGATACGAAACAAATGCAATTAATTAATTTACTGGAATAATTAGTAGATATCAAATGAGGAGTGACCATTCAAAACGAAACGTCCGTTTTCTTTTGAAATTGAGATTTTATGCGTTTTAGATTCTTTTTCAAGGTTTACATCGGTTTTCGTGTCTAGATTTAAACAAAACAAAATATAGACATATCCATTGTGATCGATTTAAAATTCATTTTCATTCAAAAATGAATATTTACGAAAAACATTTATTGTTCTATTATTATTATTATTATTATTACAAACAAGGCATATCCAAAATGTTTTATTTTTTTAGCGTAAGTTTTCTTATTTTTTTTCGCAATACACTCATTCTCGTCGAGGAAAGACATTGCCTGTTTCCTGCACTTCCTTGAACTTGGTTTCACTTTCAATAAGTAACGCTCGACAGGTATAATTCTCAGTTTAAAAATTAAAACACACGAATTAAATAAATAATTACTTAATGTTTAAATTACATATGGATTTTTCCAATAGATGATTACTTTTCGCCTGCCTTCAATTTTTCAGAGTAAAAGCCGGTCAAACGTTCTCTACTTTTTTATCAATGTTGAAGCATCCTCTTCATATTTAACGACGGGTTGAATACTATTACTTCGAACAAAAGCGACGGTCCGTCCGAATCGTTTATCGCTTGTAACATTTTTAAGGGTCTTCTTATGATTATTAAATAATGCAATTATGTAATAGGACCATCTTGATTGCAGACGGAAACAATAGGGCCAACACAGTGCTCATACCGCGGAATTAGATTACTGTTAAAACACAGGTGCAACACAGTGTTCATCAATTAAAACGTTTCATTGATGAAAAAAATGTTATTTAATTTGTGGGTGATAGCGATAGCATCGATAATTTCGATAATCTTGAACGAATATGAAAATTTATTCACGACAGAAATTGCGAATGGTAAATCGCCCCACTTGTTTGCATACATTGTGTTTTCAAAAGAATTTTTCTCACAAATTAATGGCCTTCAAACTTCGGTATCGTTATCGTTTCATTTTCTGCAAGTCGATGAATTTGAATGTCGAAGTTTTCTCGTACAACTTCATCCCCATCGACCTAGTCTATTTTATACCTTTATTCGGAAGTTAGGACGTCTTTCATGACTCGCTGGTATTTGAAACGCAAGGAAAGTGTTCTTTTTTATCGCAACGACAGCGCGTGAGGACAATTTTCTTTTCTCAAAAATTTGCAAACTGTAACTCATTAAGGGGACCCATTTGTCCTTGAAAGGAGAATGAAAGAAAGAGAGAAATAGAGATGGCGCAATAATCCACATTTTGGCATGTTACAATTAAATTTTATCGAGGCTTATAACACTTGAAAATCGGCCATTTCCAGTTAGATGGCGTACTGCCACGAGCAAATTTATCATATTTACGTCACGATTCTTCGAACTTCCTGATAAATAATAAAATGTATATTATGGTCTGGCGATAAAAGCGAGTCAATATAAAATAACGAGGAAACTGACTTCGACATTACACTTATTTAGTAATAGTATTTAACAACGCTGTCTGTTCGAAATCTAACAAAATATTACGATGATTCAAATTATCTCGGCATTTCGTTGATTCGTGATTATTTCTGAACAATCAGCGAATGTTTGTTTGGTACGTTTTTTTTCGCTTATCCTGTTTTGTAAGAAAATCAATAAAAATTCAATTTGTTCATTAAATATGAATCTGTTTAATTTTTGAGATTATTCAGAATGAATAAGTGTAATAATAAAATATAATAATCAATAAAAATTCAACATCACTTTCTTTGTTATTCACCTTTAACCCGCGAGAAGGCGCGCTATGAGCATTTTGTTCACGCAAAAATATAATGTGATATTTTTCGATGTTACCGATATCGTAAAGCCTCAAGCCTTTAGGTACCTTTCTAAGTGTTAATCCTATCTTTATTGATGCAATTTGTGTGCCGCTTAGTGTCAACACGACCGCATTTTGACATTTATTGGCGCCGATGTTTATCTTACGATTTACCGCGATACCTACGACCTCCAGATTTCAAAATGACTTAAGTACCCATAGACAATATTGCATACAATAGTAACGATACTATAGTATTTTTTCGCTTAACCCTAAATAGGTAGCCAATTTGACTGCTTGCTTGTATACAATAAGCGACTTCAGTTGATATATTTTGAGTCGTATTGATTTACAGATAACAAACTGTTAACTCGCTATAAACCAGTGTCCATCAAAGAATTTATTTACTCTGGATAATCAGACAGGAAGTAATAATTATTAAGTTGGTCAAAATTAGTGGTTCTCAAACGTATCTTATTTTAACGTTGAATGCAATACTTTAAAGAGTACATTTTACAAAGCACTGATAGGTAGTCCTACGTAAAACTGACTTGAAAAATTGCATGCACCACAGCAAGCTTATCGTGAATAGACTGTATACCGGGAACTTATCTTAAAAGTAAACATATCCTTATGTATACTTTTAAAAAAAAACGAGTCAACGCATTGCTTTATTGCGATCTGTAGGCAGCCAAGTATACACCACAATTCTCAACATTTGAAAAGTTGGCTCTTTCAACAAAAGTCAATTAATTTTTCAGTGTCAGTTTAAAATTTCTGTAATAATCATGTAGGGGAAGGTGGGGCAGGTTGTTACATTTTTGACAATGAATTTTTTTCCTTCCAAATTATTAGCTCGGTAAGAAATCTAAATATATGGCCATAAACAGTATACATTTAACTCAAGGTATTAATTTATAATTACCTCCAGTAATAAACAAAAAAAATCTTACGAATTTATTAACTAAATAATGCAGACTGTATCAATGTGCCCCTTAAAGGGGCAAGTTGTTACAGTACGTGGGGTAAGTTGTTACATACATGAAAAATTATAAGGAAGGAGCAGAACACAGTCAATCCTCATCAGATGTAGGTACAGTTTATATATACGTAAAAGTCATCGTCGATACCACATGTCATGTGTGCCCATCTCTTGCACGCTGTACATTGGATCCAATTTTTGTCTTTACTTTGTAAGAACGGTATCAAACAGATAAGGCAAATTTCATTATCTTCGGACTCATCCGACTCTTCAGAATATGTTTTATTATTTTTTTAAATCATTTTTTTTGCCCTTGCTGTTATTTCCACTTAGATTTCTTATAACAGGGCCGTTGCCTTTTATTTTAGTCCTTCGATTTTCCCTTTCGTGGGCTTCTTTTGTAGTTAGTCCATAATAATACATATTTGGGCAACTCCTCCTCTTGTTCTGGAGTAAAAATTTTAGATGGTTTGGCATATCCAACATATTGAGGATTTGCTGGTTCCAACCGTATTTTTTGTAGGTAACGATAAATGGGCATCAAGCTAATCCCGAATTTATCAGCAGCAGGTCTTAAAGAAATTTTCTCTTGGGAAATGGCATTAGCAGCTTGCTGAAATGCTGCAATTGGTGTCTCACCTCAAGTAGTTTTTCTTTTATATGTTTTCACCATATTTTACATGAGGCAGGTTGTTACATGTAACAATGTGCCTCACAAGAAATGTAACTATGTGCCCCCACGTGCAATTGATAGGATAAATTTCATTTTTAGGAAAACCGTTAGTGTTACATCAAAAATATTCCACATCATTGTTACTAATTAACATGCGTATAAGAGAATATAATCAGTTTAATCAGATGACTTACCGTTTTGTTGGTAAAACAAAAGTTGTAACGTATGAATGAAAAAACTTTCCATGCGATGAAACACATTTATGTTGATATCTTGGTTTTTACGTTAGATAGCACTACAAGATTTCAGCAATAGTTGGATCACGGCTTTCCGTTTCTTGTATTATAATATTAAATGTTGGCATGAAAGGTTACAGATGGTATGTGCAATGTAACAACTTGCCCCATGTAAGAACCTGCCCCACCCTCCCCTACAGCAAAGACGAAAAAATTGAATTGTCAATGTGGTATGTACCAGCAAGGTAATAGTTTGCGGACCGTGAGAGATTTATTTTCCGTAAAATATCCTGAAAGACCAATTCCTTGCATCAGAACTCTGCACAATATCGTTAAAAAATTTAATTCATAAGGCTGAATAGTAAATGGTCATACGAAGAAGATTAAAACCAACCATGTGTTGACCGAAGAATTAAAATTAAATATTTTATGCTACGTTGAGCAATATCCGATGGTATCCTTGCGAGAAGTAGCTGAATATTTCGTTGTATCAAAAACGTCAATATTTAAAACACTAAAAGAATTTAAGTACAAATCTTATAAATTTTCCAATCATCAAGAGTTATTTGAGGAGGATAAAACAAAAAGAACAAATTTTTGTGAAACTTTATTTAATTTGTTAAACGAACATGATGAAATTTTAGCGAAGATAGTTTTCACCGATGAAGCAACGTTCACATTAAATGGAGAGGTCAATTCCCAAAATTTCCGGTGTGCATCATAATTTCTTATTTATCCAATTTATTCTGTTAACCTTGTTCCTTCGTTTTCCTTAGATATTGGTCCCGCACTAATCACCATATTCAAAATTTGACCCAGACTCAGTACCAGCAGAAGGTGAATGTGTGGTTAGGAATAGTTAATGCTACATTTATCGGGCCTTTTTTTATTGATGGAAACCTTAATTCGGCCAAATTTTTAGATCTGTTGGTAAACAACATCATTCCGGCAATAAACAATTTAAACATTAACGAACCATGGTTTCAAATGGATGGAGCTCCTCCGCATTCCACAAATGTTATAAGAAATTGTTTAAACGAAAGGTTTCCCGGACACTGGATAGGACGGTACGGCCCCATACCATGGACACAACGATCTCCATATTTATCGCCCAATGACTATTTCCTTTGGGGTTACCTAAAATCAAAAATTTACCGCAATATCCAAATTTTAAATCTAGATGAATTAAAAGATCGTATACGAAGTGAATGTAACGAACTGAATCCTGACATTCTCAGAAATGCTGTGCGTGCGTTCCAAGATCGGCTAGGTATTGCTTAGAAGTAGAAGGTGGACATTTTGAACACTTGCTATAACACTATTTTTTTAATGTTTTTTGTTATGTACTTTATGTTAATAACTTCTCAAATTTTGGGAAGTTATCCCACTTAATAGTTTTAATAAAATTGTTATTATTTTGATATTCATAATACTATTCATGATACTTGAACATAACCTTTCACAATGAAAAATAATAACCTTGTGATTTGTGTTGTAATGTTGGTTGCCTATAGTTATCAATATTTTGACGCGTTTTTTTTTTAAAGTAAACATGGGAGATATGTATACCTGAAAGATAATCTCCCGGTATATATATATATACAAATTTTCGACTCATTTTAGAACTTCACTAGCAACCTTCGTGGTTATAGTGTAAATAAGTGTAATAAGTGTAAATTGTTATTATCTCTCGTCATTTGCATTGAAACGAAGTGCAAAACAAGTCTGCAAGTACTTCCGGGTCCACTACACACGTAAGTATATTTTTGTTGTAAGTTTAGAGTTTACATCTCTAATAAACCGGCTAAATACGGTATAACAATATATGCGCTTGTGGATGTTAAAACTCTTTATACAAGCAATTTAGAAATATATGCCGGGAAACAACCAGCAGGTCCTTATCATTTGAGTAATTCGGCTGCTGAAGTTGTCAAGAGCATGGCAAGACCTATATTGAATACAATGGACAATTATTTTACATCCATACCGCTATTTGACGAGTTGAGAAGTGTGCACAGAACAACAGCAGTGGGGACACTTCGAAAAAATAAAAGAGAGATTCCATCTTTTTTTTTGTCAACCAAGGATAGACCAAAACCTAGTTCCATTTTCGGCTTTGATGACAACAAAGTGATTTTGTCGTATGTGCCTAAAATGAAAACAAAGAAGATTGTTCTCATGTTGTCTTCACTTCACGATGATGATGCTATAGATCGAGAGACAGGGGATGAAGGTAAACCTGAAATTGTAACGTTTTACAATTGTACTAAAGGCGGTGTGGACACCGTAGACCACATGAAGGAAGACTACTCCGTTGCAAGAATTACATCAAGGTGGCCAATGCGATTGTTTTTTTACCATTTTAAACACAAATAATTTATAAAGCGAACACACAGCAGTTGATTGAGAGACGTGTTTTCCTGAAAAACGTGACTATGGAGCTGGCAAAACCATACATTTTGCGACAAAGTAGCATGCAGAATATATCATTTGACTTGAAATTTACCATGAAGTGATTTGTATCAGTTTCTAACGCTGAAGCAGAGCCTGGACCTAGCGGATTCTGTGCCATGTGTCCCAGAAGAAAAAATAGACGTTCAAAAAAAGCATGCTATTTGTGCCAAAAATTACTCTGTACCGAGCACGTGACGTTCATGTGCAATATGTGTTTTGAGAGGCACTTTCTTCCAGACTCGAGAACGGAATAATTTTTTTAAATTAACGTTATGTTCTTTTTTTATATAGCCTTTTTTCCAAGACTGCTTAAAATTAAAGCCAATGTTTACAAATATTTTATATTTGTGTTAAAAACCAAATTTGTGTTAGTTAAGACTTAATAAAACTTACTTTTTCATACTACATATTTGCTCTTTTGCTTATATCTATACATTTCTTTTCAATGTATAGTAGAATTAGGCAACAAATTACATTTGAAACAGCGTGAGCATTTTGCTCGCGCGCGCCTATCCCTGTAACATTTTAAGGTGCGCCTTCTCGCGGGTTAAGTAAATAATAATAATAAATTTGTAAAGGGGGATTTCTAATTCAAATGCAAAGTTTTATGAACTAGTAGTTATTCAAAACACTACTCATCATTGTTTCATCGATTTTGGTAGCGAAGTCTCGTTAATCACCGTTAATAAAACCAAGAAGGTATTGACTGAGATAACCCTGGACGGGATAACAAGAACGATATAACTATTGCTTGTTGAAAAGTGTGTTCCGGACGCGAATATTTTGATTGGACAAAATTTTACCGAACTCAGCGATTCACTTATGTCAAATCAGTATCAGTATCAATTAGCTCGTGTGGAACTTGTAAAGATATTATTTATTTTCACGCGACAGGAAATGCGATAACGCTAAAAATTAAACACCAAAATAGCAAGGACAAGGTCAATGATTTGGGCAAATTTTGGCAAGCGGGAAATGTAAATTCTGGAACGCCATCTCGTTGATAATGGCCACACTTTTGACAACCTTGGGCACCTACCTTTCTAACGTCAAACGTCAAACGTTTAGTTTTTCCGGGTAAACTGCGTTGTTATAAGATATAAGATCTTTAAAGGCTCGAACGTAGTTTAGAAATCATCTAACCTGTGTCAAACCGAAGTTTCAGGGGAAAATACGCGATTTTTTTTTAAATTAGTGTTTTTTGAAATACATGTTTTATAATAAATCGACATTATTGCTCAACTAAAACTAGTTTATGACCCACTTACAACCTACTTCTATCTACATTCTATCTAAGTTTTGCTGTAATTTTAACAATTAAGTGCGATGGCCTAGAAACATCGGAACCAGTTTTATTGTTCATTTCGCGCCACGCCTAAAAAGGCCCCTCTTAATGTCGATGTTATTGTGTGTTCAAGGTTCGGGCAAACTGTTGTCCTTGTTCTGTTATCGCAATGACCCCATGAAATATCAGTCATTCAAATATGGCTCACAGCTGAGTTCTATTTTTCCTAATTAAAAATAGATTGTTGGATGAAAATCATGAACAAAACCCGACTAATTTTGATGTTCCATACCAAACAAATGATGGAACTAAAACAGGAAATTGCTCAATTAAATTTCCTGAATTTTAATATTAGTTATTGGTGTACGAAACAATTTCCATACTAAAAAGGTTCGAAATTGAAGTGGTAGTTATTTGGAGCTTATGTTCCTCGGTGGTTTTGGCAAAGGTGTTTTTTTTTCTTCAACGATTTTTATATTTAAACAGTTGCATTTTTTGTTAGTCGTAAGGCGATTTTGTTGTGATCCAAGAAAGGTTAGGCCAACTATTTTATGAATTGTATGACAGGATGTTATTCATATTATTATTTTGTCAAAACGTATACAGTGTGTTTACATTTCTTACTTCATGTATATGCACTACACAATCATAAAAGTAACTAATTTTTTTTCCAAATTATTGGATAGAAGAATTTAACATACCAAGCAGCTTCAAACATAACTGAAGGTTCGCTGTGAACAACCCTTACATCAATTTTGTATCGACCTTCTGGAATTGCTCGGGGAAACTTGGATGAATCCGGAATCCACTCCATTACCCTGTAGTTCGACTACAATTTAATAATGGATTAGAAAGCAACAATTAATTCTAAATAGACCAACCCCTTTTTTTATTGGACAGCGCAACGGCGGCTTATCATATTTTGCAATAAACTCTGGTATACCAAAAAGTTGATAAGAAATGATCTCGCACAAAGTTCTGTTCAACTGTACTATATTTCGTCGATATTCATTACTTAACCAAATAAAGCTTGTTATGTAAATCTGAAATATAGTGAAAGCTACAAATATTGAAATATTTCAAATCTTACTCTTGCACTACTGTCGTCAAGAACATCCCGCGTAAAGTGTACTGTTCCATTCAAAACTAGAGTTGTACGATTTTTTCTGACAAGCCCACTGTTGCTGAACGTTACCCAAGAAGTATTCGGTGATTTTATCTCTAGGCGTTCTGGAATTATTTCACCATTACCTTGCTGTATAAAATATTTACGGTTATGATTTGGGAATTAACAATAGAAACATATTGATAATAAAATTATGATTGTGCAAGATACCTTTAAAACCAAAATGCTGATCAATAATAACAGTTTCGGGATTGCTAGTAGCATGATGACAGAAGTGTTCACTGTGTTTTGGTAGTATTTATACCAAAAAATGTTGTTATTTTCATAGAGCGACGATCTTTTGCACAAAATGTAATAATCGGTTTGCATAACCATAATGGTGAATTGTATTTGAGGATGCTGTGACGCAACTCATCAGATAAACTTTTTAAATCCTAACATCAAAAATATGCAATCTACGTTCTTTCAATGTTGACGGTGATTACAATTTTATAATCATTTCCAAATTTTTAAGTCGATTAGTGCAAGGTTATTTAATTCGTTTCCAAATTGTAGTAAATTTACCTACAAGCTTCTCTTGAAATTTTTATTCTTCATTGAAAACCATTTTCCGTGGCTCCGTGTTTTCTAAATTTACTCCGAGAAATGAGATTCTCGATTTTTCATCGATTCCACTATTCATAAAAAATACTTATGAACCGGTTGCGAACAGTTCAGCAGCTTGCAGTAAATATATGACTGCATCCAGCAAAAATTACTAAAATCCCTACTTTGTTACAATTATCCATGTTGATAAATCATTATTAAATACGTTGTATTCTCAAACTTTCAATAATAGTATATTATTACATGAGCAAGTAAAGAAGGTTTTTATCCATGAAAATGAAGTTTGCTGCACGAGCCGAAGGCGAGTGCATGTAATCATTTGAGTGGATAAAAACCTTTACTTGCGAGTATAATACTATACTTTATCTACGATCATCCATACAAAATAATAAAACAAATTCTTAATTAAATATTTTTTTATTTTTGAACGTAATACTATGACAGTTAGTTTACATTGTCATTTTTATTGTAAATGTTAATCGTAAAGTTTGAACAATTATTGAAACTAAAAGGTGGATTCTTGACAAGATTAATGTCACAATGAATGATTTGCGTTTCAAAAATGCTTGAAGTTTTTTATAATTTTCAATATGTATATCGTGATGAATGATTAAGGTACTCTTAAGCATTGAATAGTAACTCCAAAGAGAAGAAGATGAATATTTTTCTGCAAGCATCACAAAATAACTTAACACAACATTTTCAGAAAAGGAAGTAGTATTTTTCTCTGTTCGCCACTTTAAAAAAGTTTCATAAACAGATTCATATTTGTGCCGTGATTTTTGTGGTAGAAGATTTTCTATTGCAGTCGTTGCGATATTGCGAATGTCAGGGGGCGTACAAGACATTTCATTTTCTTCGTCCAACATTTTAAATTTGCGGTCACAAAAAACTGCTTCACAAACCACGAATTTTATTATTAACACACTTGGGTACGTTTTGCTGTCAATTGCTTTAGTTTTGCTTGGTTATGTTGTTGCAATTAATGCAAACTGTTACCAACGTGGCAATGTTGTAAAATAAAAATCCCAATATTTTTAATTTTCATTGGTCGAAGTCCCGATGGATAAAAATTCTGTCAATTTTACCCATGGCTGGGAACCAATAGGATGCTCTCTTTAATTTATCGATGGATAAAATGACAATTTAGAGTAGAGGTTTCACATCAATAATGTTTATATTATATAATGATCGTAGATAAACAATTATTATTTTGTTTTCCACAGCATTTTACTTATTTAAAGATATTAAGAGGAAGCCGACCGTTGAAAATAGTGTCGTTTTTAAGGGTTTCTGGATTTGCTCTACAGCCTTTATTTTTTAATATTTCTGATTTTTTTTTGTGCCATTGTAAACTACAGCATCTCTTCTACAATAACTCTTCACTTAATTCCAAAAAATTATTAATTTTCTATTTTAAAAAAAATAATTAACTTTTGAAATAACGCACACTTTCAAATGCTTAATATTCAACTTCACGAGTACATACATAAATAATGATGAAGAGTTATTGTTGTGTAAGCCTTTAGCAAAATGTCTGCCAAAGTGCATCATTGTAAAACAATAGATACACCGGCTACAATTAATCCCGTAATAGGCTGCAAACACATTTTCAATCTTGCAAAGAGGAATCCGTATCCCCACTTTTCCTACGCTCGTAACTCATCAAAGTTCTTGATAAATATTATTTATATTATGGTCTGTGCCGATAACGGCGGTGAGCTCAGTCAATGGTTTTATTACCTACGATATTTTTTATAATTGTTTGTGAACAGACGCTTCGAACAATTTTACCGACTGTCCTAATATTACTGTGCACTTCGAAGGAATATTACGGCTACATGCAGTGGCGGCTCGTCAGAGGAGGCAAGGGAGGCTAAGCCTCCTCATGATAAAATTGAAATAAATAAATAATTACATAATCAAATTTGATTTTCATTAAAATTTCAGTATGAAATCATCAATTATTAGGTACTCAATTAAATAAATAGTAATAGTTATTTGGTAGATAATTTTCTGTCACCATACCAGAACGGCCTTATTAAAGGGGATCTTCTGTTTACAATATGGGACAAGGTTGCATGTAAGCGCCAGAAATATTGTCGAAACCGGGTCGGAGGCAATTTGCTACATTTGACTCCAAGCATCTGCTTTAACACTATATAATGAAGCGATTTTGACCTTGAACGTTAAAAAGAAATGAGATGCAATACTTGAGTTAGAAAGAATAAAACTATTGCAGTAGAGGCTACGACTCCATCCCCCACCCAAACAGGCGCCCTGGCCAGTGCGTTTTGCCGGACAAAGATCCCATTTATTCCTTAGCACTGGGTGCGACAGGTCTACTGAAATCATTGAATTCAGGTATAATATTTTGAATTTGCGGGTTTTGTTGTTTCAACATGACTGACGATATAAAAGTAGAACTAAAAAATGTATTTTGTTGGCCATGCTTACTTTTTTCATCGGTGTCACAAACCGAATATACTCATTGTCAGTGGAAAACAACGGGATATCACGATTTGAAAAATTTACCGCGTTCCATTGAAAGGTCACATATCATCATTTATAGGGATACCAATCCCGCAAACGCTGGATCCCGCAAATGCGGGATCGCGCATGATTTTAACGAGACCACTTATGCGGGACTACATATGCGGGATCCGCGGGACTTCCGGGACTGAATAAAAATACAGTAAAACCTCCCAATAGCGGCCACAAAAATTTGTTGTAAAAATGACCGTTATAGGGAGGTGGCCGTTATTGAGAGTGATGAATATATCCAAATAAAACATGTTGAATTTTGAAAAGTGGCCGTTTTTAGAGGCGACCGTTATTCAGAGGTGGCCGAAAATAGAGGGTTTACTGTATCCGAATTTGAAAAAATATGTATGCCGAGCGCGCGTTTTCTGTCGCCCAGCAATAAAATCAGGTCAAATTTACAAGATCAAACTTTGAATACTTTATCATTTCTCTGAAAGTATTTCCAAAAGAAATCTCAATAATTTTTCTTAATTTTTTTTTACTAATAAATGCTACTTTTATTTTGAATTTAGTTGTCTTTTATTGCATAACTAACTTCTGGTACTTAATTTTCTTAGCAACTAAAAAAAACATTGTGATAGTTTGTATTCCCTCAAATCCTGCGGATCCGCGGGATTGATGATGCCAATCCCCCAAGCTTGCGGGACTGAAGTTTTGATGCGGGATTGGTACCCCTAAATTCATCAACATGTAAATTTACGTTATTTGGTAAAGGAAATCAAAATATATCGAGGATTTTGGATACTGCTCGAACTCGCGAGATGGAGGAATTTAATATCAAAGTTAGTTATTTTCATTATTAAGTAAGAGAAAATACAATTTGTAAGCCCGTATCTTATCATCCCACCCTATGCATTTCCTTCAACTCCTAATTCAGTCCTGGCAAGAAATAACTTTACACCTCCTTGATGGTTCTTGCTGGACGGTAATTTGTGATACAAGAATAAAACATCATAATTTGTTGACTAAGTAGAGTACCTATTCTTCATAAATATTAGCCTCCTCACTCGTCACTACCACGAGCCGCCACTGGCTACATGATCTTTTTTGAATTGAGATACATTTTTATAAATTATTGGAATGTTTTGGACCTGGCTGGGGTTACATTTTTTTAAGGAAGTTAGTTATGATTCTTGATTCTTGATTGTGATCAGACGTTGGTGTATTATTCCTCATTATACTACTACATTTTGATATGAAAGTAGAATATATCCTGAAGAGAAGCGACTTTAGGATTTCAAAAATGAAAGAAAAACTATGCAGTTTCTATTTGGAATGTATTTTTCCAGAGTTAGTGCATCCAAGGCATACGCGCAATTTAGCCATGAGCGAACCAACTCGTATAGTAGCGGCGCAGAAGAACTAGAAGCGCAAAACAACTGCAAGAAGAAAATTATTTGGAAATGAAATGTTATGAATGTTAGCTTCAGTAAGTTTTTGAAGTGAAGCACATCTGAATGATGTACAGTAATGTTCGCCTATAACGAACCCGCTTATTACGAACTTTCGTTTATAACGAGCCAATTTATAAGATACAAAAGTTATAACGAATTATAACGGCATTTTACCGCCACTGTTTTTGTTGTGGAAAATTTAATAGGAACAATAAAAAGAAAGTTTTTGGTAATTGGAAAATTTAAAAATCCTAGATATTTTAAAAATATTGTACAATTGCCACTAAATTACAAATCCAATAGAAAAACATGAATGACCTCTGAGATTGTTGCGTGTGAATTGCGGGAATGGGATGTTGAGTTACGTCGTGAAAAACAAAGAATCATATTATTAGTTGACAACTGCGCAGCTCATTCAGATGTTAAAAATTTGGATTGCATCAAGTTAATCTTTATGCCACCAAATACCAGTTCCACATTACTGTATTATTTTATTGGATTGTGTTCACAACTTATTTGAAAGTGTTATATCGATATTTGTTTAAATTTTTCTTACTCGTTTGCGTTGCACGCGTCGCTTCCCAAAATTCACTCCTCGGACGATGTCATTTTCGGAACTTGGTAACAAATATAATTATTTATCAATTTTTTAAGATTTTATAGATACATTTGAACAATGTTATGAAGAGTTAATCCGTCATTTTCGAAATACCTATGAACTTTTTTACTTTGTTTAATCTTTTTATTGTAAGTAATGTGCATACGGGAAATAAGTTCATAATTTACGGAAACTAGTCGAAACGTATTAATTTTCATGCTGTCATCTTATATTATGTGTTATTCTCTCATCAGAGTACAGTGCGACCTCGATAATCCGGACTTCGTTATACCGAATTCTTCAATAATCATTTTAATTGCATTGTATACTTTATAATTCACATTTAATAGTACTCGGTAATCCGGACCTGCGTTTTTAGACATCTCCGTCATTTAAGATATCTCAATTTTTCTGAACGACCCGTGTTAATCGTCAATATGTACAATTTTCTAGTTCATTTGCATTAAATATTTCTCTTTTCATTAAAAATTATCTCGCTTCAGTAATCAGAATTATTTACTTATCCGGATCGCCGCGGTTTTAATTAGTCCTATAGAGGTTGCATTGTATTTGTTTCACACTATCGCAAAGAATAGCACTCCTACAGTTTTTAATAAGTTATTTATTTTCACGCGACACGAAATGCGATAAGCTGTCAAGTTGCTGATAATTCGTGATTCTCCTCTAACCTCTTCATTAAAAGTTGTAGTGGGGATAGTGTCACTTGAATTTGGCCAAATCGATGGCCTTGTAACGTACGGCTTCCTCTTAATTACTGTAATTGATATCTTATAAATCCATAAGGTGTTTTTCGAATTTTGTTCTATGCATAATTTCGAAATTTTGTAAAGTCTAAAGTACCAAAAAATAAAATTTCGGGTTTAATTTAAACATATTGGCACTTTTTTGTATCTAGTACTGTTACCGCTTTCGGTAAACGGTATTGTTATTTTGAAATTAAATTGGGATATAAATGGATTGCAGGGTTTATCATTTCATTGTATTGTAAAACTGGCACAGTATATTTGATTGTGAATAGTTTGTTTTATTAAAACATATACAGCGTGTTTACATATGTTGTTTAGTGCATATCCACCACCAAATCATAAAATAAACTAATTTTATTTCCAAAATACTGGATAAGAAATTTTAATGTAGTACCTATTTTGTATTTTATTGCTGTAACTTTTTTTATATTACATATTACGTAACTGTTTTATTTGATTTATTTTCCTATATAAACATGAGAAAAATCAAAAAAAATGTAAAAATGATTGGCTCACCACCAAAGCGAGAAGGAGGTTGTATACTACAGGAGAATGTGCAAAAGGAGGAAGGAGTGCAGTACACTTACTGGGATGACCCTAATGAGCTTGTGGGCCGTCTGCGCATGCTCTACGCATCACAGGCAGCTGGAAATCCAAGTCATTCAAATGAAACCATAGCGATTATCAACGCATTGCGTGAAGTCGGATACATTTCCTAAGATGAGTGTCAACCAACACATACCTGAGTGTAGGCTTGATAATCAAAGATTGAGCCTTAATCTCATGTGATTTTTTAATGTAATTGCGATTTGTAACCATAATGTATTTAGTAGTAATTTAATAAAACTAATATAATTATCAATTTTTTTTCGATAACCCCTAACCTGCAAAATTTGGTTTTCAACACGATTGTTTCCAACATTCAGACGTCTGATATCCCACAATCCGATGTCAAATCGAATCAATTAGCATCAATAAACCGTGTGTGAGAATCCGTGAATTCATGATAAATTCCAAGAAACCGCGGGAAATCATGTGTAATCAATTATAATTAATCATGCGAGCAATCAATAAATCGCGCGAATGAAATCTGCGCTAGCAGGCCGGCTAACGAGTCTGAACACGCAGTTGATTCAATCGGGTTGTGTCGGAATCATTCGGTTAAGCCGAATGAGTCTGATCTTGCTATGGTTACCGAATCAATCACACCAGTCGAACAAGTTCAGATAGGCCAAGCAATAGAGCAAAAAAAATGTCATAATTTGCCATAAATACTACCCGAAAACCGACTGTGCGATTACATAAAGGACAGTTAGTAGATCAATTTGGCATAATTTTAGACTCGAGGACCATAATTTTTAATTAGTTATGAACAATTTAGAAGAAAAACTCGTTTTTTTTTTAGTTTTTTGCTTGTAAAATAGAAACTAATGAAGCAATCTTAATGTTGTGAATAGACGAATTGTAGAGAATTAAATTACGAAGAGACTGAGAGGTCGAATGTCTCGATCGAAGAATTAGAACCGGAGAAAATCCGGAAAACCCGGAAATTTCAGTGTTTTTTTAAAAAATTCACAATTCTGACATTTTTGAATTTTAAGAACTGAAACCTTGCACACAGATAGCTAATTATATGTATTTTATGTGTGCAAAACTCAGTTTCTGTCGGACTAACGGTTATTGCACAATCACCATTTCAATTTTTTTCTGCGAAATTTTCCAGGAGGGCTTCTTGCTCCTGTGGTTATCCGATGTAAATTTTAAAAAGAGAATTGGAAACTAGACGTACACAGCAACAAAACGTTCATCTTAGATTTTCCATAAAATGCAGAAAAATAGGTGAAAAACGGTTTTTTATATGGGAATAGAACCGGCTGCGCTTTGTTACCCACGGGCTTAACGAAGGCACGTAGCAACGGAAGCGTGTCGAATTCTTTCGGCGCCTGCCGAATTTTTATGCCCCGAAGGGGTGCTAGTGTTCTAAAAAGAACGATAGCTGAACGTTTGCGCACGCCGAATTCTTATGCCACGAAACGGGGCTAGCGTTCTAAAAAGAACGATAGCTGAACGTTGGGGTTATCGACAAGAAACTACGGTTAAGATAGTTACTGTTTATTGAAGTGACTCTAGTTAGAGTCGGAGCTCAACTGCTGAATGTTCAAAAATCCCCACCTTTTATAGGCGTTTTTGTGGGATCGGGGATCGTCGTGTGAGACCGTTGTCATTCGTGGAGGTAGGCGGTAACAGCTTCCCCTCACGGGCTGTCGCCCCACACTACTCCACCGCTTTTGCGGGGTCGGCCGCTTTTACTCATATTCACGACTGTTTTTCACCTATTTTGCTACATTTTGTGGAAAATTGAAGATGAACGTTTTGTTGCTGTGTACGTCTAGTTTCCAATTCTCTTTTCATAATTTACATCGGATAACCACAGGATCAAGAAGCCCTCCTGAAAAATTTCGCAGAAAAAAATTGAAATGGTAATTGTGTAATAACCGTTATTCCGACAGAAACTGAGTTTTGCACACATAAAATGCATATAAATAGCTATCTGTGTGCAAGGTTTCAGTTCTTAAAATTCAAAAATGTCAGAATTGTGAATTTTTTAAAAAAAAACACTGAAATTTCCGGGTTTTCCGGATTTTCTCCGGTTCTAATTCTTCGATCGAGACATTCGACCTCTCATTCTCTTCGTAATTTAATTCTCTACAATTCGTCTATTGACAACATTAAGATTGCTTCATTAGTTTCCATTTTACAAGCAAAAAACTAAAGAAAAACGAGTTTTTCTTCTAAATTGTTCATAACTACAGTAGAGCGTCGATTATTCGAACTAATTGGGACCGACTACCGTTCGTATAATCGAAAATTCGGATGACCGAACAGTCATAGTTTATGAGGGAGGGGGAAGCACTAAAACGCTCAAAATGATAGAATATAAACATATATTGAACAACAAATAATATTTCAATCACATTATAATTTATGTACTTTATAAATTATTTTTTAAATCAATCTTAAAACTTGAAAGTTTAAGTCGCGCAACAATGTAATGGCAAAGTTAACGACGATTCGGATGATTGACGTTCGTATAAATCAAATCGTCATTCGGATGATTGACGTTTCGGATAATTGACGTTCGGATAATCGACGCTCTACTGTAATTAAAAATTATGGTCCTGGAGTCTAAAATTATGCCAAATTGATCTACTAACTGTCCTTTATGTAATCGCACAGTTGGTTTCCGGGTAGTATTTATGGCATGAAAAAATGCTTTATTGCTTGGCCTAAGACTTGTTGTGATATGTGGCAGATTTTTACTAATTTGAATCGACAAAAAAGTAGTTGAAAACCGTGTTCAATGCTTTTTCATGCATTTTAAATATGCAATTTTAGTTCAATAATTTTGTAATCAGTTAGATTGGTATGGGTTTAAGCGAGTTTAACCTCAATTGGCATAAATTAATCTTCATGTTAACAAATTGTTAGCTAAACAATTTCGTGTATTTTGTATAGATGTTATGCCGAGGCCTTAAGGGATTAATTTGCCGCTATGGTACTCACACACACGTCGAACGCATAAGTGTTTTTTCAAAGCGGAAACGGTTCTTTGCGGGTCCTGTGTGGATGCTGAATTTTGGAGCCGCCAGTGGATATTTCACCATTCGCGCGAATATGATTTTCAAACGTGTTAAATTTTAATGAAATTTGTGAGGCGGTTTTCACCGCGTATGCATCGATGCGAAAGTTTAAACGGGGCGGCATGACAAATGACTGAATTTGCGGGGTTGTGTGCAGGTGGTTCGAGCCGGTCAAACTCGCACCTTGCATTTCAGTTATATTTGCGGGACTTGCGGCCCTAAGAATCGCTACAATATAGTTGAATTGCAACAATTTTATGCCGACAGGTACCGCAGCCGTTCATAATGAAAGAGATGTCTAGAAACACATGTGGGGGTAAGAAAGACGGCTAGATAAATTCCGGTAATAAATTCTATGTTTTTATGTTTTCGCTGGAACGCATCAACGGGTTTCAACTTGCAAATTTTGGTTAAAAATACGGTTTTCAACATTAACTTATGTTTAATTATCCAATGATAGACATTCCGACGTCGGATATCCCACAATCCTATGTTAAATCAGATCAATTAGTGTCAATCAATGTTTGTAAATTCCAGGAAACCGCGGGCGGTAATTGTAATTAATAGCGCGAGAAATTAGCGGTAATCATGTGTGATTATGTAATCAATTAGGGTAATCAATAAATTCCGAGAATCCGCGGCCGCGATCGAGGGAAAGCGTGGACGCCTGTGATGTATGCAACCCATGCTACGTGAGTCACCCGAATTTCCACCATGTTAAATCCCTATCCCAAGTGTCCCCGAACCGCTGTTGTCTAACTACTCAGCATTACGCCCTTAAGTTTTTCTATCTTCCATAAGTATTAAATTAGAAAACATAAATTTTATTAACAGCAATAACTTTTAAAAATTTCTTTACTAAGTAAATAAAATTGTTAAATTAAATGAGGAGCAAATATTCAAAACGTGTTTTGTCCAAAAAATACACGCTATGGCATTCATTGGAACCTCTAGAATCAAACTAAACCGATACATTCGATCAAAAAAAATGTAAAACAGCCTTTGAAAATGAACCTTTAGGTAAGAACACGCTGTGCGCTCTGTCTAGTTTAGACAAAACACGTTTTAAATGTTTGCTCGTCAGGTGTAAGCAGGTATTTGGAATGTTAACACTCGAAAGCCGTTTTCATTGTTACACATTGAGCTATTGTATTGTGATATGTTGGTTATAAAAAAGTTTAAGGTGTTGCCTGTATTAAGGGGTACGAAATTCAACATCTGTTCCGAGTTCTGAACAGAATTTTCTAATATAAGTAATAAAATTGTATGACGTTCGACAATACAACCTTTCTTCAAACAGGTTATTATTTGGCCTAAAATTTTAACTACAGTCAGCTGCATTCCATCTGTTTGTTCGCATATCGTAACAAATTGTCAAAAAATACAGTAACCGCAAAATTATTAAAAGAACGCGTACGTTTCAAAATAAAGATTTTGATTATGGTGATATGGAGATAGATATGTCATTAATAGAATTTGAAACGGCTAAAAGTCAATTTTTAAAAACGATTTACGATATAAATACCCGGGATCAACATACTAACCCGTTTTGGCGTAAATTAAGACATTGCAGAGTAACAAGCAGTATTAACAAAACTTCTAAGTAAATAAAATTGTTAAATTTAACAAATTCTTCTTGCATATTATTAATTTACTTTAAATTATATCGTTCCAAATTTATTGAAGATACAAAAATGTTCGCATCTGTTGAACAGGTATATTAAAACGCAACCGTTCGAAAGCCGTTTTCATCGTTGCACATAGACCTAAAATGCACTGCACTTTGCGGTAATTATGGTGATATTTGGATTATAAAAAAGTCTGAGGTGTTGCCTGTATTTAGCAAATTGCATTTGTCAACAATATTTAGGGTGGAGCGGCCTTAAACGTAATTGACGTTTGGCTAGAACTCTTGCTACATTTATGCTAAAATCAATGCGTATTCTGGAATTCATCTTAGCCTGGTCAATTTATACAAACGAAAGGGCTCAAGCTTGCATAGATCGGGGAATAAATTGACTGGGCTGCTATAAAACCAGTTTTGTTAATGCGCATTGAGTTTAGTATAAACGTAACATCTGTTGCATCCAAGGAATGCGTTTACATTTTGTAGGTTCAATGGGCAGTATAAATTTATTTCTCGTTCAGTGTGTACTGGCATAACGTTTTTAAATTTTGACCACATTAAATTAGAATTCGTGACAATTTTTTTTTTTTTTTGTGACGTTTCCATACATTTTTGTCGTTCTTGATACCTCGTGCAACGCAAATATAGTTCTAACTGTTTTGAATAAAAAACTTCAAACCATTGTCTCAATAAATGTGTCGATAATCGTGAAGCTCTTCTTATGGAGAATTAAACAGGAGCTCCGCCACCTTAATATTATTTCATTCAGGAAAAAAAAATTAAAAGGTTTTCAAAATGTTTTATTTATAAATATCAATTGAAGCGTTTTTTACAAAAACAACCATAGTCCTAATTTTTTTTTGTGATATTACTTATGAATATCGAGTGGGCAATGGCTGTTTTTGCAGAACAAGCAAATATTTACTTAACTATAACGTTGGACTATGTATCTTCTTGCAGAAACCGATTACACCATTCGATTGGGCGTCCAAGAAACTCTGTAAATCAACACTAACCGCGAAATTCGCATTTTTGGACTATGGTCGTTTTTGTAAGAAGCGCCTCATCATTGAGTATTGAAAATGTTCAAGAGATTTTGGTGTCTTAAATTATATTGTAGTAAATTTTAATTTATCACAATCAATAAAATATTATTCCGTTATTAAATCGATCAGGTTCGGACTCTATTCTTAATTGTTCACTGTTTAAGCTCCACAATAATGGCGTGAAGTCCTTATATATTGGAACTTTTAACCGAATAATATCCACGATTGAAGAGGGTGTTGGGAGCTTCTCTAAATATTTTTGATAAAATGAAGGATTCTTTCCAGGAAACTTTCGCCCAATCGCGGCTCTAACCGCGTTTCTACTTAGTTCTTGCAAACTGGGCACGATCGGCATTTTATTAGTTATTTTCATTAATTTTTTAATATTAAAATTATTCGTTTCACAAAGAGAATCATTGAATTTTTCAACGTGTTGTCTTAATGAAATAAATGTACCTAATTCCAAAATGCCTTTCATCATACTATCTGACTCATCACCAGTCGATTGTAAGTGGAAATCAAGGTATTTGGAAAGAATAACTTTCAATCTATCACTAGCAAATGATTTAAAATCTAAAATTACACTAGCGTTGCAAATATTGTGTTGACTTATAATCCCTATTGGCATTTTAAATAATAATTCGAATTCGCCATTGAAACCATAAAACGCATAAATTTTAGCAACCTCAACTAATTTGATCTCAATTTTTCGCTCGAACAGCATTTTTAGTATTTCAATCCTATCTTCTTCTCTCACATCTCTGATAACAAATGCTTTCAATACACGTGCATACAAACCACTGCTACTACGAGTAGTGACCCATTTTAGTAAGGAAAATGCCTCACTGGCAAATTCCGATCTGAGAATCAAATATAAATACTTGATCCACTCTTTTGTTGGAAATGTGATATTACCTATGAATCTGTAAAAATCCCACAACCTTAATCGTTTTATATTATAAGTTCCGAATGCAAGTTTAAACAATGTCATGGTTTTGCGTCTAACTGCGTAGTACATTAGATCATAAATTACTAAACGATTTGATGGCTTTGGCAATAAGCCACCTCTCCTAATGATTTCAACATCTAAAGGATTATTGGAAGTCAGTGCATAATATAAAGCATTCAACTCCTTACTTGTTGGGGCATTACAATCATATGCATATTCTAACAACAATTCCGATATGATGTTATTATCGTTTACGAAGCGAAATGAACGTATTAAAGGTGTGCGACCTTTCTTGCCAATTTCCGTATCGGCATTGTAGTAAAGAAGCATGCAGATAACTTCTTCGTTATTGCAATCTACAGCTAGACAAAGGGAAGTATGACCGTCATGATTCTGTGCATCAATATCACAACCGTGTTGTATTAAGCAATGGGTCATTTCTTCGTTATTCTCCACAGCTAAATGTAAAGGTGTATCACCATTCAAATCTTGAGCATTGATGTCTGCACCCATTTCCAATAGTAAATAAAAAACGTTGAATAATTTCTCTGCGATGGCCGAATGTAAAAGAGTACAACCATTACTATTTAATTCTTCAATATTACCACCATGTTGCAGTAACCAGTACAAAACATCAGGTTCGCTAGTGGCTCTGTGCATATCAGCATGCATCAAAGGGTATGTTATAATTGTATAATTAAGGCTATTGAGATAATCTAATGTTTCCGGAATATTATCTTTAATTTTTAGTAATGAGAATATCCCTTTGCCATTACAGTAGGTCTTCTCGGATATATACACTAATTCTTCATCAATCAACCATTTCATTACATCCCATCTGCAAACAATAAAGGACATACAATTTTGGGAAAATAGGTGGAACGTCAAACTTTGATTAAAGGAAAATGGTACATTCGAGTCAGTGGACCTTTCAAATTTATTGGTAATTTATTACTAAAACTAAATTTGTTAATAGGTCATGTGCATAAACTGTAACTAACTTTAGTAAGGGATAGTTTGCAACGATTTCTGTCAACTTTCTGATTTGGTGTGCATAATACAAAACTAGTGTTAAAAAGGGATAATAAAGCTTAGTTAAAGTTGGTTTTAGTTGAGATATTTAGAGAAGGTTGGGCCGTCTATAGCTGGTGATTTTAATATTTTATCTGTTTTCCGAGCCAAAAAAACTTTCACGAAACGATTTTTTCTTAAAAACCAACGGATGAATAATGTACAAAGATATTTTAATTAAATGAATGATTTTTATTACATTTTTAAATTTGGTTTTTAATCTGATCTTGTAATTTTATTAAAATAATTTCTTGGCAAAGTTTTTCCGCTCTTAACTTACTTCAATTCGCTATTGTTCTTGGATTAATCGTTTTTAATAGTTGTCACTTTAAGTACTACAGATATTAAATTAATATAACAATTTATTGTTCACATTTTTAAACGTTTAATTTTGTCGATGGTGTGTTGTAGAGAATTTCGTTAAACGGATTAATTTTCATTTCATTTCATTTTCATTTCATTTTCGGAATAAAATTTTAAACCATAGCATTTTTGAATAGAGCATGAAGAGACCTTTCAAATGAGATAACACAAGCCTCCACTTCTTTTAAATATTTGAGGTTAGGGATGAAATTTTCACTTTACACGATATCATGTGATAGACTAAAAGTGACATGTTTCTGGATATTTTTTCAATATGAACAATAATTGAGATAATGAATTTATTCCATTTGGCTGGCGCACACTGTATATTGCAATAATTACATGAAATACATCTTTGGAATAATATCAGGTACACTACTCTGTAATAGGATGGACGTTAGTACAGCGTCGCAGCGTCATGTTTCGGGATCTTTTCTCAATATGCACATTTCCCAGGCGCGCACTGTATAGTTGTAATTTGAAAAAACGAATTTGACCTTGAGAAACAGTTAAAAATTATGTTTGAGCTACACTTTGAAGTACTTTTTAAGCCATTTAATTTGACGTATCGTTTGTTACAATCGGACTCCAAATAAGTGCTATACTCGTCGCGGCCAAAAGATGGAATAGGCACGAGGTGTTCACGTGATAGTTTGTAGCGTAGCCTGATTTACACTACCTCGCCAAATTTTAGTTGTGTGCGGGAAATTTAAATTTTACTATTTCATGGATTTTATGGAATGCATTTATGCATCTGTCGGGAATAATCATTTTTTATTTTTTACTTCACGCACGAAGTGTACAACGAGACAGCAATCTGGGCTCAGCCACGAGAGTATGAAAGCGTACAATTTTCGGCTACGTGCATTGGGCTGCATCATACTTCTTACCGTGCGCCATTTAACCAATAGGAAACGTTCCCACCAAAAATCACGTGAAGAGCACGTTCATTTATTACTCCATCTGGTCGTCGTGTCGATTATAGGAGCTGGGGCGTATTTTCGTGGGGCACAGAACAAATTCAGTAAATTAATAAAATCAATTTTTGATGAGGTATAGTTCATTTTTTAATTCGGGATAAAAAATAAAAAGCACAAATTACACTAGAACATTAGTTATAACATGCTGGATGCTGTTCTTTCAATGATCATGCGTAATGTATTTGTAGCTTCCAAAAGAAGTGGTTTAACTTGAGCTAACTTAAAAATTTTGTTTTTCGAAGCTACCTAATTTTTTATTTTTTTATCTCGAATTAAAAAATTAACTATAGTATTCCTTAAGGTGTCCATTTTGCCCCACTTTCCCCTATATACAAGGGTCTACACAGGTACAGATTGATTAAGATTAAATAGGACTCAAGAAGCGAAGACCGAATATGGTGGGTTGCATTGGTTTCCCAAGATTTACATTGGAAGGTAGTCTAAAGCAGGTAACTCTAAACGGAATTCCTTTACAAGAAACGTGGAACTGGAAATGTGTTCTTTTGTAAGAAATGCATTTATACTTTGAAGGTTTCAGGTAATTTATTTTAAAAATTCTTTCGTTGTTCAATGCATATTGACATATTTTTAAATTTATATCTATTAACCACAATGTTATCGTTTGAGGGAGTTCTTTAAGACAGTTATTTTAGTCGATATCTAAGTTTTTATTACATTTTAATAAAAGCTTGTTTTTAAGAAAAAAATGTTTTACTATAAATTATTTTATTGGCTTTTTTTAGTCTTGGACAATTTTAATCTTTATTATCTACATTCAATTCATTTAATTCAATAGTATATAATAGTTTTGCTAATGCCTTTGTTTTATGGTGTCTTCCGACTTAAACCGGCGAATTCTAATAATCGAAGACCGGAGACCGAAAAGTTGTATTTCATTCAATTCAAAAGGGTATAGGAGTAAAGCAAGTCGAATTTTCAAAATTCGTTTGTAGATGACCCTCAAAACGAAGTTTTGCGCAAAGTTCAATAATGTAACAACTCTTTTTTTTTGTAAATTTTCAAAAACGTAAGTGTTGTTAAGTCAATCATAAATTAATAATTAAGTTTGCCAATTATTATCCGTTAATTCCTTATTAAGTTTCTTAAATGCGATTACCTCAAAACTCCATCATATGATAAAAATAAAATCTTGGGGCCAAAATATTGCTTTCATTTATAAAATAGTTTTCTGTCGAAATAAAAATTTGATTAAAATAGTCTTTTTTATTTAACGATAATATTGTGGTTAATACATATAAATTTAAAAATGAGTATGCGTTGACCGAGGAACGATTTTTTAAGATAAACTACCTGAAACCTTCAAAGTATAAATGCATTTCTTACAAGAGAACACAATTGCAGCTCCAAGCTTCAATTCCGTTTACAGTTACCTGCTTTAGGCCTCGTCCAGACAGAGGCGCTATTAGGCTCGGGACGACTTTACTGCAATGTAAATAGATACCGTTCCGAATCGTCCCGAGCGTAATATCACCTCTGTCTGGACGAGTCTTTTAGAATGTAAATCTTGGGAAACCAATGCAACCCACCATACTCGGTCTTCTCTTTTCGAGTCCTATTTAATCTTAATCATTCTGTACTGAAATGCATTGAAAATGTGCAGTTGTCAAACGCTTTACTCAACTAGTTAGTAAGTCCTAGTTCATTCTTTTTGCACACGGCTCTATTTAGTCATAACTTATTAGGCGATTGTACGGCGATTTAGTTACACTCTATACACATGTTGCTTGTGGAAAATCACACTCGCCTTTTTCGTCGACTCGTGTGATTTTCCAAAAACAAACGGTACTCTTCTTTTTGATAACAAATTTTGTCGAAAAGTTTTGGACCATGAAAAAATCAATTCTATTTACTGACCTTTTGTTATGAATTGTCTCTTGAATTAGTGTTCTTGAATTAGCATCGGCCGCAAGTAATACTGATAGGCCCTTTATTTTTGCTATTGTATGGTCCATGTTCAATCCAATTATAAAATTTTCAAAATTGCTGAATTTGTGTATTGTGTTTTCACTCATATATCCATATTCAGGTTAATATCTAATGTAACTGAAAAGTTCCAACCCATTTCTCTGTTCAACCCCCATTTGGTCGACTCATCCATTAATGACGTCACAAGTTTGGGGGTAGTCAGCGGTGTTGTGACTGCTAGTGGCAAAGGTTTAGATCGGCGTCACATTTTCCGGCCCGGTCCGGTTTTTGACGTTTTTATTATGATTTGTGTGAGTATTCGCGAGCAGGTGGATTTAATTGTTTATATTATTTAAACGATTATAATTAATTTTAATTTCCAATCATAAGATAAGTGTTTGCCGTTTGTTGACAATCTTTATTTTGACAACGTATTAGTAATCAGCAACCTCTAAAATCTCTAGAATTATTAAATTTGTTTATTTCATTACAATTTTAGTTAAAATAAATTGTCGCCCTTGCTATTTCATAGTTTGATTAGAATTGATATGTTATCGGCAAAGTGCAAATTTTGGTGTACTGTTTGTAGCCAAAAGTAAATTTAATATACAGGGTGGACCATCGTATGGCATTTTTAAAATTTAACCTATTTATAATGGTCAAAAAAAGATGAAAATTGGAGGAAATGATCTTCAATTTTGATACTACAACATGGCATAATTCTTTTTTAGAAAGCAAAATTGATGTGAAAGTTGACTTTGATAGTGATTTATTATCAAATTACTAAAGCTATCAGTTTGTATTTTCTTTCACTGCATCTACGTAATGCGTACATTATGATGATATGCAAAGCGGAATTTAGTTAGTTATAGTGATTGAATAAATCGAAATATTAAATAATGTAAAGCAAAACACTCTTATTTATGACCGAATTCTTAAATGACAACCCTCGTTAACTGGTGTGAGGCTGATTTACAACTGTCCTCAGTAAAAGTGGTTCTGAGGTACAATCGACACGAGCTGTGAGTAGTAAAATCCAGGCCCGTACTTAAATCTTCTATGGAATGTAAAACTCGCTATTTTTAATTTTTGAAAGTGACTCATTGTTAAAACAGCTTTGGTTACTCAGTCACTGCTAAGTCAAAATGCCTAATATTGACCTACTTCTGCTGCTAATAATTATTTAAAAAAATATTGAAATTCTCTTTAATTTAGGCATACAAAATTGAAAATTGGTTAATATTTACGTTTAATTTTAAGGAAAACTCGAACTGTGTACTATTCCGGCCACCGAAATGTAAACGATTTTTTTTAGCAACTTGATTTTTGCTTCATAGCATAGGCGTCCTAAAAGAATCAGACAAATGTCAATATTATTTTGTTTATGACAAATATTATTTCACCAAAGACACTGGATAAAGCAGCTTTAATCTATGGAAAAATACGGAAATTTGTGTCAGGTGTCGTGCACATTTCGGGGGCCGGAATGGAAGCGGCGGCCGGGGGGTAGGTATCCCTCTTAAGTGCTAGGAAATAGGATTTACTTGAAAATTTGCTTGCCTGCTGTTCTTTTAAGAATTCACCTGATTGTAACCAAATGTTTAGTTTAGTCTTGAACTTCCAACAGTCTTAATGTGCTTTTGTGTAGTTTTTGTTAAGTTTGCCTGAAAGCTATTCTGAACAGTAATTATGCCTTTTCAATATTCATTTGAAGAAAAGACTGAAATGTTATTAATTTTTGGCGAATGTGGCAGAGACGCTACTCTGGCCGCCGACACTTACGCCGCGAGGTTTCCGCAAAATCGCGCTCCAAATCATCAAATTTTTAAATCGTTAGTGTCTTCTTTACGTGAAAGAGGAACTTTTCAACAAAATACCAGGTCGTTTATCAATCCAATTGTTACTCACGATGTCAACCAAGCCAGGGTGTTAAATTTAGTTGAAAATAATCCCCACATTGCTAGCAGAGAGATTAGCTCTCAAACTGGGATCAGCAAAAGTAATGTGCTTCGAATTTTGAAAAAACACGCATATCACCCGTACCACCTGGAACTTCACCAAGAGTTGCATGGTGAAGATTTTGCAAATCGAGTGGCTTTTTGCGAATGGGCAGAGGAAAAAATCCGGAATGATGAACATTTTTTTGAAAGAGTTGTGTTTACCGACGAATGTTGTGTGAAAAGTAATGGTGCGGTAAATAAACACAATTTACACTATTGGGCAGTACAAAATCCGCACTGGATGAGAGAACAAGACATCCAAAATCGCTGGTCCCTTAATGTCTGGGGAGGTGTTGTGAACAATAGAATTGTGGGGCCGTTTTTTTTTTGAAGGTCCATTGAATGGTGAGAGATACACCACCTTTTTGCAAGACGAGCTAAATGATTTGTTAGACGCAATTGTCCCAGTAAATCAAAGGTTTCGGTTGTGGTTCCAACAAGATGGAGCACCTCCACATTTTAGTCGAAGAACCCGGGAAGAATTAACGCTCCAGTTTGGAGAAAATTGGATTGGTAGGGGCGGACCCATACCTTGGCCAGCGAGATCACCTGATCTTACACCACCAGATTTTTTCTTATGGGGTGCCATCAAAGAACGTGTTTTCCGGGAGAGACCGACAACAAGAGATAACATGAGGGAAAGACTAATTGCCGCCTTCCGCGAATTTAATGATGTGAATGTTGCGGCTACCGTTCACGCAAATTTTCAGAGACGCTTGCGACTTTGCATCGAACAGGAAGGTCATCATTTTGAACATCTAATGTAAAATAAAATAAATTAAAATTCAACTATTTGTTTCTTTTATCTAAATCTGATTAACGAAAAAAATTCAAGTCCGGTCCTGAAGTAAACACCAGCCTCGGCTCGTCAGAAATACCTTTTTTGATTTATGGTTGGTTTACAGCGGGCATTGTGAACGCACATTTCTTGCGGACAGAAGTTACAGCAATAAATCACTTATAATTTCCCGACAAAAATGACAAAAACCTCAATTAATTTAAAATCAAAGGTTCCTATCAAATTGCAAATTTCGGGAATACATTCTCCATAATATTTTCAATGTAATTATTAAAAAAAAAAAATTGGATTTCTGTTTTTTTCACTTTATAGCGTCCCGACGCTGTTTAGAAACTTAATTCAAAAAAATAAAATTACCATGGTGTAGTGCTTTAATTGAAGATTGTTACCTGCAAGTTTGAATTTTTTTAACAAACAAGAAATAGGTTAAATCTCCAAAATGCCATACGATGGTCCAGCCTGTATAATGGAAATATTCGTCGCGTATCGGATTCTACCGAAAATAAATGCATCGGCCTGTGATTGCAAAACAATGAACTTCTAAAAAAGTTGATAAATCAACTTCGAGCCGGCACTGACATCCTCACAAACTATCTCAATCAATTTCAACATTTCAAAATTGCTTAAATTTTATACCTGTTAGCGGGAAAGTATTCCGTAGATATTTTATGTAAACTGAAGAATTGTTAGATATTTTATTAAAAAAATGCCTTTTATATTGAGTTAAATCTTTTCCTTCTAGTTATCAGTTTTACAGGAAAAGGTTTAACTGAATATAAATTTTTGTAAAAAATCTAATAATTCTTCAACAGCGAATTGTACACTTTGCCGCTAACATATCAATTCCGATCAAACTATGAAATAACAAGAATGATAATTTATTTCAACCAAAATTGTAACGAAATACACAAATTTAATAACTCTAGGGATTTTAGAGGTCGCTGATTACTAATACGTTGTCAAAATAAAGATTGTCAACAAACGGCAAACACTTATCTTATGATTGTAAATTAATAGTTATTCAGTTATTCCAGTTCCTTCAATATTATTATTGAACGTGGGACCTAAAATATTGACGTATTGCCGACTTTGAAACTATTGATCTCAGCGGTATTGACAATATATATTGAACGTCTTTTTTTAGTTTTTTAAATTTTATTTTATTTATTTATTCGGGAGACGTAATAGTTATTTAACCAACAAGTGCGTTAATGAGAGCGATTAATAATCGAGACAGTTTAACTTGTGAGCGGAGCGAGCACGTTAATATTGTTGAGATTATTAATCGCCGATTAGCGCAAAAATTGGTTACAATATTTTTCCGTTGATCGAATCTTACAAAATTGAAGAAAATGTAATTTTTTCCTTGACAAAAATTCCAATAGATATTCGAATCAAGCATGCCAAACATTTTAAATCAGTATATTTTCAAACCAACGGTACCATGACTTACAAAAAGTGTCAAAAGTTTGACAATCCATCTGGACTTTTTATCAATTTTATTGGCTGTACGGTTGCTAACTTCTATATAAATAATATTACTATAAACATAACGTAAGTAATTAATTAAATTTGTATTTCTCATTCATTTTGTCATCTTACATTTAAATAAAGTGCCATTTCAATTTAATGGTATATTTTGTAGCTTAGATACCGAAATCATGCATTTATAAGGAATCATTCATTAGAAGGGGTCATAAATGCATGATTTCCTATTCATTAAATTGACCTGTAAATTAACGATCACCGGAAAAATTAATTATAATCGTTTAAATAATATAAATAATTAAGTCCTTTCGAACGGTGTATAAGAAAACTGCTCCTGAATACTCACAAATCATAATAAAAACGTCAAGAACCGGACCGGCCCGACAAATATGACGCCGACCTTAGAGGTGCTGTTTAAACGTGACATTACAAAGAATATTTTTGTAAAAGGATACCGTTCGGTGAACTAGTCTGTCATACATTTTTGCAAGAAATATCTCTTGTTCGGGACACCTATTAAAATAATTTATGGCGTAACGAAATTGAAGCAGACAATTAAACTGAAAGCAGTTTAGTTTTATACTCACAAAATTTTTTTAGTCATTTCGATTTAGAATATGAATTGTGCATTTTGTTTAAGTAATTGCGGACGTGCAAAGTCATCGAAAACTGGTCTCGTACGATGTTGCTGGTACGATTGTATTTCATCGTGTTTGTCGGCATACACTCTCGTGTTGATCG
This sequence comes from Dascillus cervinus, assembly GCA_949768715.1. Taxonomy (NCBI): domain Eukaryota; kingdom Metazoa; phylum Arthropoda; class Insecta; order Coleoptera; family Dascillidae; genus Dascillus; species Dascillus cervinus. The sequence goes on along the minus strand of OX458319.1, from coordinate 12,249,035 downwards.
AACGATTTTACACGTACGGACAAGTACGTCCTACAACGTCGTCAATGTACCATATGTCCCCCATTGATACGAGTTTTCCATCACTCTCCAACTATCTGACATATCCGGTTGGTTAATGTATTATTTGTCAAAAAATTGTAAAATTCTAACTGCGCTGATAACAGTTTCAAAAAAGGTTCCAGAAATTACCCTGTACAAGTTCAGCTGTTATTCTTAAGAGATTTATGGCTTTATTGTTATGCCACAGAATAGAAAACCTTACAGAAGGGACACTTCTGTCGGTTCCTTTGATGTCTAGGCTTAACTTTTCGTGACCTCGAAATTCCAGGCCCTTTAATTCCGTGTAGCGGATGCACAGGTGTTCAATTTAATCACAAGATAGTATTTAAAAGCATGAAACGGCTAAAGAAAACCTTATCAAGGTCATGGTTAATTTAGTTAAAAAATGAAACAAACTAATTTTTGAATTTTTCGAAAACAATTAAGAAGACGAATACAAAAACGGCATGGCACACAATAGTCACTAATTTCACACTTTACACCACTGAATTTATCAATCAAATAATTAAAATTCACAATGAAATGAAATTACGTTAAATGATTAAAATTGAAAAACAATAAAAAGAAGCTGCACAAATTTATCTCCCGCTATCAACGGCACTAACAATAGTGTACATTTTTATAAATGTTGAAATATAGACAATCTTCTATTTTTTTGGGAGTACACTTAAAATTTCTATGGTTATATTTAACTAAATAAAATATTCTTAAACGTGTAAACGTATAACTGAACGGCTACAAAGTGCACGTGTTATAATAGCAGGTGCACGAGAGCGTGCATCTCATAGGCCAAATTGAAAGGGCCGCAATTTTGAAGTAGCAAATAGAATAAATAGTTTCACGGAAAAAGCACGAAGTAGAACGAGAATGTCCGATGGGCCTTTTAAATCATATTAGTTTCTATCCCCGTCTAAATTTAGTTTCTTTTTCTGAGTGTCGCCTCTTTGTAAATTTTCTACTCTGGTTCTGCGGCAGTTGGTCATCCGCATTTTTGTAGAGTTAAATTTCTGAGAAAATGTCATTAAATGTATTTCTTCTAAAGTATTTGTTAAAAATAGACTTTTCAATACTCATTTTAGTTTGAAATTAGTCACCCCAGTGGGTACCGACGTCAGGATTAGAATAGCTTTACTGGATTTATGCGATTAGGACACTGGAAAGGCTTATGAAATGCACACATTAACTTGTTGATTTTATTTCCTTCAAACAAATATAATGTGAAGAGTTTTAAAAATGTGTTATTTACAAATATCAACAATACAACAAATATTAATACACTTTATTGTTGGCTGTTTCATGTTACTTTTTTTGGCTCGCAATTTACGATTCGCTCGGTTCCGCAGACGCTCCGCCTCGCAAACACAAAATGTTCTTGTTTAAAAGTGATACTTTTAATTCTAACGTTAATTCAATATGAAACAATGTTTCTTTTTATAACGTAATGATCAAATTTAAAAAACAATCAAAAGAACTACACAAATTCTGTAGTGAAGCCGGGTTACCACTCAATTCCACAGCCGAACAGGTCCGGCATGCGCAGCGCACTTAAGGGCGAAGGACGGACTTCATCGCAGCGTTAACAATAGTATAGTTCGGGTTTAGCATAGTGACGAAGTGGACGTAAGTGAAAGTTTGGGTCCTCAAAGTTTTCTTTAGCAGCCCAAGGAAGTTCGCCTCTATTAAACTGCAGGGTAATTAATTATTTTCTCATAGCACGTGCACACTTGTTTAACCGTTTTGAATTGTAGAATGGCAGATTTCATGCAAACTGCGAGTACAGAATCGAAAACAAATGAAGAAAAGTGCATTAATATCTTGCTATTAGCAAGTCACTTTGATATGAAAACTACCTTCATTAATGCGTTTGCAAATTATTTGCGTTTCCAAAACTTTAACGACGTAACAACAGCAAGATGCCTTCTGTCGGTGGCTCTTTTGAATTTTTCAGTCGTCGATGCCCACGGCAAAACCGAAATGGTGAAACTTTGTACAAACAGATTGAAACACGAATTTAACATTCCGCGAATTTTTTCATTGTTAACTAATGATCAAATCAAAATTCAATTAATCTTTATTCCGAATGGGAGAGGTGAGAAGTACATACAAGACATTACCAAGTTTTTAATGGAATTGAACGAATTGCACGCAATATTTGTTCTGACAACATCATATGATAGTAAATTAAGGGATTTCTTGCCACCAACCCTTCAACCTTTATTGGTGCATTTAAGTAATCAATGTTGTGATAACATAATGTTTATACTGCCACACATAAACGATGACAAGTTTTGCCTTTTGGCGAAAAAACTTATAATGTATAGACAACGAAATTTACCGAAGAGAATTTCCATTAATTACAACAATATTTTTGACTTGAACTTTGAATCTTTCAAATACTTTATGGCTGCTGAAAAATCTATTGAAGTCGATAAAACCAGAAAGTATGAAATGATCCACTCGTGGGAAATGGCATCGGAAACATGCAAACAGTAAGTTTCAGAATTATTAATTGTATAGGCCACCTGACCACAGATTTTCTTAAGCGCACGTTGTTTATCTGGTGTGACAAGGAAAATTGTTTGATCAAATTAAGTTTCTGTTATTCTTCTATTTACAAGTAACGTCCTAGAAGCTCTCGTAAATATTATAATCTGTTGTTCTACTTTCAGAATAATTTCCCGCATCGTTGGTGATCAAAATAATTCTCGTTTGATACCTTTCCAAATTAATAAAGAGTTGATGAATAGTTGGACCGCTCCTAGAAGAAAAGAGAAAAGAGAAATGGCCGATTTCATGCAAACTGCGAGTACACAATCAAAAATAAATGAAGAAAAGTGCATTAATATCTTGCTATTAGTGAGTAACTTTGACGTGCAAACTACCTTCATTAATGCGTTTGCAAATTATTTGCGTTTTCAAAACTTTAACGACGTAACAACAGCAAGATGCCTTCTGTCGGTAGCTCTTTCGAATTTTTCAGTCGTCGATGACTACGGCAAAACCAAAATGGTGAAACTTTGTACAAACAGATGGAAACAGGAATTTGACATTCCGAGAATGTTTTCATTGTTAACTAATGATCAAATAAAAATTCAATTAATCTTTATTCCGAATGGGAGAGGTGGGAAGTACATACAAGACATTACCAAGTTTTTAATGGAATTGAACGAATTGCACGCAATATTTGTCCTAACAACACCGTACGATAGTGAATTAAGCGATTTTTTGCCACCAACCCTTGAATCTTTATTGGTGCACTTAAGTAATCAATGTTGTGATAACATAATGTTTATATTGCCGAACATAAACAATGAAAAGTTTTGCCTTTTGGGAAAAAAACTTATAATGTATAGACAACGTATTAAACCGAAGAGTATTCCCATTAATTACAACAATATTTTTGACTTGAACTTGGAACCTTTCAAATACTTTATGGCTGCTGAAAAATCTATTGAAGTCGATAAAACCAGAAAGTATGAAATGATCTACTCGTGGGAAATGGCATCGGACACATGCAAACAGTAAGTTTCAGAATTATTAATTGTATAGGCCACCTGACCACAGATTTTTTTAAGCGCACGTTGTTTATCCAAGGTGTCATGTAACATTTTTATGAAAATCGATTTTTTCATTTAAAACAATTCCTTTCGCAGTATTCTTTCATTGATAAATTTTTGGAAACTCAGTTTCAATTAGGTATCGAATTATCAAATGCTAAAGTTGTTATGTTATAGGGAAAAGGTACCAAAAAATTATATTCAAATGCTTATATCTCGTAACTTAGGTTTATGTACATGACACCTTTATTCACTCACCCCTTCAATTATTTTTGATCAAATTAAGTTTCTGTTATTCTTTTATTTACAAATAACGTCCTAGAAGCTCTCGTAAATATTATAATATGTTGTTCTACTTTCAGAATAATTTCCCGCATCGTTGGTGATAAAAGTAATTCTCGTCTGATACCTTTCCAAATTAATAAAGAGTCAATGGATGGTTGGACCGCTCCTAGAAGAAACGAGAAATCAAAACTTGACATTTGCGCATTAGCATATGCATATCAGTTCCATCAACACAACGTAGATGAGGCGCAAAAAGCAACACGTCCAGAATGGCCGTTGGAAAAAGAACAATCCGGAAGATTTAGAGATGTGATTGACTGGGTCGATTGATTAACACTAAGCAATATGCAGTACTTTTCTTTTTTTGTTCTTAGAAAAAAACTATTTTAAATTTCTAAATGAACATACATTTGTATACATAAACCAGTTTCTACTTCCAAAATAAATTGATTAAATTGACATTGTACTGAAGAATTACAAAGAAAGTAATATCTACTGTTGTTGATAAAGAACCTGATAAGCTACAGCAACATTATTTAGTGCAAGTGGATTGTCCGCTCTTATGGGCGGTTCAGACGTTCAATATACAAGTATTGTCAATACCGCCGAGATCAATAGCTTCAAAGTTGGAAATACGTCAATATTTTAGGTCACACGTTCAATACTAATATTGAAGGAACTGGAATATTGTCAATATATATTGAACGTCTGAACCGCCCATTGGATATTGCTTTCCATAGGTAAACACCACATGATCCGAGATTGAACATGACGTCACTTGCACCGAACATTAAATCGAGTTATAAGTCAGTTTATAGTTTAGTCAAGTATATCGATTAGATCACTTTCACTGATGACGAAAGTGCAGATCTGGGATTATTCTGTATTTACAGATCTAAGATTGTAAGAATCGTTAAATATTTATAATTGTTTTTTAATTGCTAGATAAAATATTTGATGTATGTAATTGTAAGTTGGTGTGTACCGAAGACAAATAAACTATTCTTTCCAAGCATTTATGATATGGTGTCCCAGAACTGATCTACCGGGTTTTTCCGTTAAGACGTCCACCCAAATATAGGCTAATTTGAGCCTTGATGTGGGTTTTGTTTTCCAAATAGAAGCCAATGGATCTTTATTTATTTATTTTTCGTACTGTTCTATTGTTACAATATTTCATTAATCAAATTAAAATAAAAATACTTCAATAATCAAATAGATAAAAAAAGCCCGGCTTCTATTTAGGGACAACATGAGAACCTTAAAAATGCTAAAACCAAATACAAGCCTATGAAAAACGTTTCATCTATTGCCAAATTAAATAAACGAATCACTGAAGGGTTAAAATTATTGTTAGTAAAAGCACTTTTAAAAAAATATATTTATATGATAATAGCATTTAAATTACCAACAATAATTATTCGCATGTAACAATATTCACCTACGTTGCGCCTTGTCCTTCAATGTTGGGTGTCGGCCATCAATCTCCATAAACGTTCGAATTTGGAGCCCGAAATAATTCAGTTTATTGTTGAAAAGTTATTTTTTAATAGAGTGGTACCTCGCATAACGAACGTAATTTGTTCTTACTTCGTTCGTTAACCGAAACAATTTTTCCCGTTGAAATAAATGAAAATCTAATTAATCAGTGCGTTTGCCCAGAAACATTGTTTTTTGAATTTTTATGGATTAATGTGTGGCAAACATGAAATTTTCTATTTTGGTATGCATAATACAAAACTAGTCTTAAAAAGGGATAATAAAGCTTAGTTAAAGTCGGTTTTACTTCAGATATTTAGAGAAGGTTGTTGTTATGGCCGTCCTTTCAATTATTGTCAATACCTACTAGTCTACATCAATATTTTCGATATTGTCAATACCTCAATATTTTAGGTCACACGTTCGATAATATTGAAGAAACTGGAATATTGTGAATATATGAGCCGTTTAGAGGAAAAGTGGTATAAGTCTTTTTTTTTCAGAAAAATTGAGTTTTGCGTGTCAGTTTCTCATATTACGAGGTTTTGACTCCGAACCAACGATGTTCTTTTGAAAAATAGTTGAACTACACTTAAATCACTCTGTCAGTTAATAGTTTTCAACTTAAAGAACTGAAAAAGTGCTATAACTAAAAGTCGACAATTTTTGACTTATACACCACTTTTCTTCTCACCGGCTCATATATTGAACGTCTGAACTGCCCATTAGGCCACTGATGTTTTCAAACTTTCAATACACTCTCCTGTAAAATTTATAAAAATGGACATAGAATAGTTTGGTTCTTAGGCGAGGAGATATTGTTATGGAATGTGTAAACCACAATATTTCATTATTGTTGCTAATCTAAGTACATTTGTGGCCACCCAAATGGGCACGATTTTTTTTAGCAACTTGATTTTTGCTTTATATCATAGGCGTCCTAAAAAACATCAGCCAAATGTCAATATTATTTTTTATCCTACACTATGAGAAAATCCAATTTTTCCCTCTCTACTGAAAGGAGAAAGGATGCCTTTGCACGGCTAGCCGGACAAAGAAACCGTAAAATGCCTAGCCGACAAAATAGTTGTAGGTGGCGCGCGGACAGTTTCAAATGCATAATTTAACCTGTCAGTTTTTCGTTCCGTTTGTGTATTGAATTTATTTCTTTATTATCTGTGGTGTATTTAATTTGTGATTGTGATAATGGATGAAGATTGCGATGAAATGGTGGAGTATTGTACTCCACCCGAAGTTAGCGATGCAGCCAAAGTGGTCACCATGAATTTGTTACCAAGTACATCAAAGAAAAAATATGACCTACAATATAATTATTTCATGAACTGGTGTGGTTTAAAAAAACTAAAGAGATATAGCGAAAGCGTCATTTTAGCTTACAATTAGTTATCGGAATTGTCTCTAAAATATAAGTCATCAACACTGGTCAATGCACTAAATATTAAAAGCTATGTTATCAGTTAGAGATGATGTACACATTGGAACTTACACAAAAGTAAATGCTTTTCTAAAAAAGCAATCGGTCGGACACATTGCTAAAAAATCAAAAACTTTCACCCAGCAAGTATTCAAAAATTTCGCATCATCTTCTGTTACTTCAAAATTTTCGGAACAATTGCAACTGTCAAATTTATCCAAACAGGGAATTTCTTTTGCGAACTGTGTAATCAGCAACCCTATTTTTAACATTAACATTGAATATTCTTTATAAATTGTACCTGCTATTTAATATTTAAAATAAACCTTATTAGTTCTATAATATTGTTGGATATTGTAAAAAATGGTGTAGTAATGTTGTGTAGCATAAAAAATATTGTGTGAACCATGGCGGCAAAGTAGTTTTCCGGGCCTCAAAAAGTAGCCAGCCTCGGCTGCGCCTCGCCTGGCCATATCTTTTTTCGCCCCGGAAAACATTCACTTTACCGCCTTGGTACACAAAGTACTATTGTTTGGCCAAATATATTATCACAAAAGTCACTGAATAAAACCAGATTTAATCTATGAAAAAATAGGGAAAGTTGTGTCAGGTATCGTGCACATTTGGGTGGCCGCAAATGTACATCTACTTGACAAGGTACTGAAAAATATTTAATTTATGGAATGTTTTTTTGTTTTATTCATTTTTTTACTTTTAAATATAAGTTTATAAACATATTACTGTAAAATTAGTTTTCTTTTTTCCCCTAATTACACTAATTAGAAGTCCATGTATAAGTTTGTCTTTAACAATAAATTTTGACACTTTTCAAATGGAAAATAATTTTTCTCTAATATTCAGTTCATTAATTGGCTCAAATGTTTATATTTAGAACAAATTGAAAACGTCAGGAAAAAATATTGAAATCAGTTACGTTTGATTTTTAATATACAAAAAGCAATAAGTTACGAAAAATTATTTTATTTGCTAAGTAACTTGTATACATTTCTTTATGACAAGACATTATTGGAAGATATACAAACAGACCAATACAACAGTATTATTACTCAAATAACAGCAACCGAAAATTCTTTATAAAATAAAGTAGTCTAATTAATATGCAGCCATCAAAATATACAATACTGGACGGTCGTAGACATTGAATTATAACTGCAGTGTCTCTGACAACCCAAATTTAAATCAATTTATAAATAAAACAACCGCGAGATTGTTAAAATCCCCAATCTCATTTCTCATATTAGGCCTCATTTATAGTTAATTTTGGATAATTTACATTTGACTAGAATCATACGGGAAGACCGACCTACTTCTTATCGAAGAGGGGCAGTTTCGAGCGCACAGCCCCTTCGCATACAACCAGACGGGAACATTTCGGACGTTGAGTAGCCGGATGTAAATTGGATCCGGTTGGTGAATATGAACCTTGCTTTTCCAAAGATCTCCGTAAAGCCGCTATCCTCGAACTAAGTTGCAAGCTGCTTTTTGAAACCCCCGGATGGCGAAAATTCGCGCCCTTGCGTTCAAAATAGTCTACAATGCTAGAAATATTTGGACGAAAATCCTGTTGGGTCCAATCCGATCCCGCTAAACTAGAAATATCATCACTACTGTCCGTGTAAATTGACGAGGCTCTTTTACATAACGCGTGAATCTCAGCCGGTTCTAGCTCGTCTAACGAGCGCAAGGAACTCACTGCCGTACCACTATCCCACAAACTGCTCGGAGACAGGCATTCTCCGACACTAGAATAAAAACCCGACTCACAAGAACCGCGTCTTCTTAACGTTGGAGCTGTCGTTTCAGCAGCGCCTAATTCCAACAAATTGGTGCTCGAGCCGCCTTTAAAAAGGGGATGTGTGAAAAGCGGAGTACGAGTTGGCGCTTTTCTGGAGGCGGTGGGCGAACCGGGCAGCGATCGTGGCGATTCTGATGTGTCAATAAACGGGGACGGTAGTTCACAACAAGACGAGAAAAGCGAATTGCCTAGGAACTTTCTCACACCCCTGAACTGTTCGAGTGCGGTGAATGGATTCGTGGTTCTCGGTTTGTAGTGAGGGTCTTGCCTGCACATGGTGAGCGCATGCCGTCGCGCTTTTTCACTAGGAGTTGCATGCACCCAGAGGGCTAATGCGGACACGTCTTCAGAAAGAGACCGCCGATGCAAACCTAAAACATTAAGGGAATAATATAAATTTTTGTAGTTATTTATGACGCAAGTGCGTTATAAAGGGTGGGACAATGAAACGGAAGCGTGGTTTAGAGCTGATGGTGAGAGGTTGTCGACATTCGTCCCTACCACCACTTTAAGAGCTCTAAACCCCACCTTAAATCATCCCATTTCATTGCTGCACCTTTTATTACAAGTAAGGTACGCAAAAAATGCATTTTTCTTAAGGTACAGGTGTCCCATCACTTGTGGCCGTCGCCAAAATTGAGCTTTAATTGAAGGTTATTTATTTTAAAATTTGGTGCACGCATGACTCTGGTATAAGGCTAGAAATTTACAGTTTTAAATGTTAATTGTCGGCGTTAGTTTTTGAGAGAAAAAAATAAAAACAGGCCTTTTATAAAAATAATATCTCCCAATTTCGTCAAATTTCACGTTTCAGGATCAGTATGATTGAGACAAAGATATCCAATGTAAAAACATTATTCAAAAGCTGTAATTAGTTTAAAATTCCCTTATATTGGAATATGAAGAGTAAATGACCGTAAATAGTCGTTAGTGGCTATCCGCAAAGTTAAGTACGATTTAAATTTAATACATTGTAAAAATGTCTCCGAAACTGGAAGTAGGTAACTGGTACCTTGAATGGTCTGTCCCTTTTCCATAACCGCACCGAAAATATTTCAAACGAAAAATGTAACAAGTCGTCTTCGAATTCAAAAAAATTATTCAACATCCACACTTTAAAGTATCTTCGTACTCATAATCGTAATTTATTAGAGAACTTACAATTTACGTAAATTTTAGAAATCTACAAGAATGTAAAAAGGCTCGACTTAGGTACGCTCCTGTTGTTCACATCGACCGGCTTCCACTCTACAATTTTTTGGGGGTGGCCATAAGTGATGGAACACCCTGTACTTATGCAATGAATACACGTCTCCCATAGAAAACTTTGTCCAACACCTCCAACAATTTTGTTAAACATTGTTTTAATTTGCCATTTTAAAAACGACGGTGGGTAATGCGATGTTACTATGGTGATATAAGGAAACCAGTGAGAGAAATGTTCTTTATCTCATCAGTAACTTATAAACCCTTTTTATCTCACTGGTGACTTATAAACCACATTATTTACTGCAAACTGACATAAGTATACATATTGCCATTATTAGATGTTGGATAAAATAGATTAACTCACTTTTTCTGTGAGATGGTACAGATGACTGAAAGGAAGGTACTGATAAGTGTTCTTCACTTTTAGCTGCACAACTGGCCAAACGGGCCGCTTCTTTCTCAGCGGCCTGCTTGAAATCGGCTAAGATGGTGTCTAATTCATTGATGATTTCGGAAAACGTGGGCCTACTTTTAGGATCGATTGTACAACACCTAAAAGTCAATTGTAAAAAATCAGGCAAACAATCTGGATCACAAAGTTCGATGAAGGCGAGGTAATCTAAACCGAAGTTATCAGTACGCGGCAACTGATCAGGATCGGCTTCAACTCTTGCGATCAGTTCGCACAAGACTATCCCATAACTGAACACATCACTTCTTTCATCATAATATAATCCCTTGAGACATTCGGGCGACATCCAATACGGTGAACCGACGGTACTTAATTTAACGTTGTTTTTGGGATCAGGAATCCGAGCTGCCAAACCAAAATCACCCACAACCGCTTTCATATCATTGTTATCCAGTCTTCTTATTAAAACGTTCTGCGACAAATAACAATAATATTAAAACTCGGCTTAACGCCGTTTGAATCCGACATACTTTACTAGTCAAATCTCTGTGGAAAACTCCTTTCGAGTGCAGGTATTCCATGCCTCGGGCAACGTCGCGCGCCAACGACACCCGGACCCTCTGAGGAAGTTCTATGGAACGGTTCTGAATCAGTTGTTCCAGAGAACCTCCGTTAATGAATTCCGTCAGAGCGTGAAGTTGTCCCTCGTGAACGCAGACCCCCATGAATCCTAAAATATTCGGATGCGAAAGTTTGTTCATGAGCTGCACTTCTTTCAGCATGTTGCGTCTATTCGATCGCAAAAGGTTCATCTTTAAAACCATAACTTGGCCGTTCGTCCGATGCGTCACCTAAAAATAAGACGAAATGTTTTAAAAATTATTTTCTGGCTAGTTTCAAATCCTAATAACTTCAGCTTTTAAAAAAATAAATAAATATCGTTATTGTTCTTATGGTGAACTTTATCACCTTCTGCATGTTTGTTATCAGCATTCACCAAATCAATATTTACAAATAATATAATTATTAAAATATCTTGGTTGTAAACGTCTAATATTAATTGAAGTATTAGTTTTTTTGGGTTTTCAATTAAGGCTTTGATTGATTCGATTATCTTTGTATAATTCAGTTATCAATATAAAGTTAAGGATCTCTGAATTGCTAACTTAGGAAGTGTTGCGCAAACGGCCATTTTAATAATAAAGGAGATTTTTTAACCCGGGATTAGTCGCTTACGAGATTTTATCTCACCGTACAGGGAAATGTCTGATAACTTTGTTTAAAGACGGATACGCACTAGACGATTTATCATATCCTCTATTGATTAGTCTACTACAAATCAGTGGAGTTAGTTGATGTAAATAAGTCGTACTTGGTGTTAAGTATTTATCAGCTTCAAATTAATTATTTACAACGTAATGATAAGAGCTGTAATAATACTCTTATATTTCGAATCAAATTATAAATCTTTTAAATTTAATAAATAATATGCACCAATTCTAAAATCTCGGAAGGCCACCAACTGCTTGAAACACAGCTAGACATCTGCTTGGCACACTTTCTATAGCTGTTATTGATAAAGTCTTCAAGAATTCTTTCTCAATCTTGTTGTACCGCTTCGGCAAGCGCGTTAAGCGTTGTAGGAGGATGAATACGAGATCGTAACTGTCGATCCACTTGCTTCGTCAATAATACCGGTATGAATGCGAAAGGGCAAAAATTAAATTCTTCCGAAATTTTGAACAAGCCGAAACACCAATTGGGAGAGCGCATATCCGGTTGTACTTATGGATTCGTCGATTGATTAGTTAAAACCACCAGGTTGGTGCGAATATTGAATATTATTCCTTCCACGATCACGACCACCTACAAATGGTATAGGTTGGGTTATATTGCGCTTAAGATACCGATCTTCACGTCTTTTCCGGACTAATACCCGAGTATCATAATGATAAAAATTGAATCTGTCTCATTCACAAGCTCCCTAAAATGACGCTAATAGAATACCAGCACGTCTTGCAGTAACATTTAACGACCAATATTGTGGTTAATGGAAATGTATGTTCACGATTTTTTGCAAGTTTTATTAATTAATTAATGTATATTTGTACTTTTTAAGACTAGTGTTAACGACAAACTTAATTTTATGTATTTTTATTTATTTAAAATACGTACATAATTTTTTTTTTGTTTGGTAGGTTCAAATTAGCGTTGTGATATTTCAACCTTTACAACGGGTATCCCAATAAGAGTGCCGGGTTTAATTGTTTTGAAATTGTTTAAAAACTTTAGAACGTGGTTCCGAACAATAATAACAACAGATTCATTTAGATGTGTCGTAAACAATGTCACCAAAACCTGTTAACGGATTGCTACGTAAAGAAGAAGACCCCACGATTATTCGTGGAATACAAAAACGGCTGTTCAACATTTTGATCCAAGGGAATGCTTTCCACCAGATGGCTTTCCCAAAATCGTGTTCTAAGACAAAACCCACAAAAGCGTCTGGACCGTTCAACTGGTTGTGTGCGTCGATGAAAGTTAGGTCTAAATAATGGACAGACGGTTGGTTGGTTCCTAAAAAGGCAATGACGATGAAATGGCCAGGCAAGGTGGTGGCATCTGTTTTTTTTTTTAGATGCAAAATGGGTTTTTGATGATGGATTATCTTCCAGAAAGCAATCGAATATAATGCTCATCTTTTCTTAAAAAGCAAAATCATTTTTCAGGAGCATAATGAATGTCTTCACAGCAGGTTTCTTCCAACGGTTGAAATCAACGAATTCAAGTACGATTTCCTTCCGCGCCCACGTTATTTGGCATCCTCTGACTTCCACTTATTTTCTAAGCCAAACATTTTTCTAAATGAAGAAGTCACAACTGCTGTTGACGATTATTTTGCAGGCTTTGACAAGGGCAAAATGTATTGAACGTTTGGAAGGTTTTCTTAAAAACAATAACTGATTTTTGAAAACATTTTATTGTTAGGCTAACTATTTATCATCGCATCCTTTATACTCAAATAAAAATATAAATGTTGCTTTGACCACGACGATTACTTGTAATCAATTTTGATTGCCATTGCTTCAGAGAACACGCAAACAAGAACTTCCAAATTATTACGTTAGTGCAGAATTGAGCAAAAACTATGAGAACTGTGCGGTGTAAACAAATGCAGTTTGTGCCGTCTCTCTTGCAATCGTTATTTGTCGATTTTTTAAAATTCCTTTGAAACATATTTACAGTTTATAAATTGAAGGGCGAATTGAATTTAATTCTAGACAATTCGGGAATGGGTCAAGAAAAACGGCGAGTTCAGTGATAGGTGTCTCGGGTGTGAAGGCGGCTTTATTGAGAATGCATCAAAAAATGTCCGTGTCCGAGCAGCGAAAGGAACTTTTTAAATTTCGCCACATCTTGCAACACGTTATCTTTGTATCAGTCCCAAGTGACTGCATCCTTTCCGCTCATTTTATCAGCGCTCGGTTATTTTTAACTGAAAGTACTTAATCACATTTCCGGTAAATTTAAATATAACTGCGATCTTGTGTATGAACATATTTTATATCGAATAGTAGTAAAAGGGGATCTTAATGGAATTACGTGCGGCCAAGTAACTCGTAATTCCGCTTCCGTTATTTTTTCAATTAAATCTGTAAAAGAATGCACAGTACGTTACACAGAATAATTACACGATAATTTCGCGAGGAAACCGAAATATCTGTTGTGTAATGAGAAAAGTTTCGTTTTGCAATATCGCCTTTATCTAGTAATTAGTAATTTGCTTCAGAATATTGTTATCTGAGTGTGACGTACAAACGACTTAAATATTTACCTTATCATTTGCACACTTTACATTGTCGTTTTGCGACAACGTAAAAATCACAGATAAATCGCAGACGATATACTACAAATTTTTAAAAACAAATTTTAACAAATACAAACTGGGACAATTAGTTCTAATCAGTTTTTATGGCATACCGTAATACAGTTATTAGGGTGAATGTACCTGTTGTCCGCTACCTGTTCACGGCCTTTTCGAAAAATATATGATCATATTGATAATATTTTGTATTTTAACAAAGGAAAACATATGTTGTAATGTTCTCTGAAATTAATAGCTGGCCGACCAAAATACAACCGGTAAACCATGTGGTTTGCTTGCAAATAAATATTTTGAAAATTCTAAACTTGAGTATACACTATTTTTCATTAAATATCATTGTTCGCCAGATATGATTACTGTAATCTCGAAATTAAGTTAAGTGGCCGACAACTGGCGCGCACACCCTATTACTACGACCAAATATTTCTGTTGGGGAAACTGGGTAAAAGGTTCTGGAAAATGGAAAAATAAATGTTAAAATATGCCATTTAGGAAAAAAATTAACTTTCGGTAATTTACTTTCAGTGGTGTCCAATAAAAAGAGTATACATTCTCATAACCTCTTGGTAAATGTTTACATCACTCTGGCGTGGTGACATTATCCGGTTTTGTTTTTCAAACACAACAGACTGTTACAGTTAATTTTAAATGGTAGAGGGATATCCTAACGAATTTTACAATTAATTAAATTGGTATGGATAATTTACTATTGCGACAAGACGATGTCATGGTACTCTACGCACTGACCGTCCCCGACTTTTGCCTATGGGATTAAGTTTAGGGTAGGTACTCTAAAACATACTAAAAGTTTTTTAAAATTATAGGAAGGATTACAAAAATTCGACGAGTGGTGTTCTTAGTAGGTTACCAAGACTTTATATTACACAACACACAGTTTTAAACAAGTTATTTAAAAAAATAATTTCTGCATAAATGGCATATTTTAACCTTTATTTTTCTTTTTGCTGTATTATGTTGTTGGCAAAATAATAATAATAATATGAAAAGAAAATTCCTGGGAATTTAAAGGTAGATACCGTTCTAAATATCCGCCGTCATTTTTAAAGCATAAATTAACCCTCCGTTTCACGCTGCCAAATCCTCCATAATTAAAGCTTCCAATTTTTCAGTGGTGTTCAATAATACTACTAAACACCTTATTACTCAGGTACCCAAACCAAAAATTTAAGGGAGTTAGGACAAGTAATTCGTTTGACCAAATTCCCCTGCCTATAATTTGCAAAAGCAATCATCACTTCACGTAACATTTTGCTGAGTACTGCCAACCATTATTTTCATCAAGAACTCCGCTTTGAAAATACGCCACCCCAAAAAGACCGTCATGTTCCAAAACAAAATCAATTTATTAATAAATTATTACAAAAGTCAAAGGTTTGAAATTGAACTATTTGTCACCTGTGAAACAATGTCTACCAAATGTTAAGAAATCAATTTTTTTACTTTATGTTGGTAGTAATCAGTACTTAATACCATAACCTATACAATTTTGACAGAATCACTTAAATGATACAGTTTTCCTCATCGAATTTTAAAAAAAAATAGTTATATTGCTATATTTTCTAATTTTAAAGCTACATTACTAATATAACCTTAAACTGACAGATATAAAATAACATTACTATCAGCATAAAGTAAATAAAAATATTTTTTCAGACATCTAACCGTTTCTGGAATTAAAAAAGATACTGTAGCAGTACTATTGTGACATTTCAGTTTATAAGTAAGATTTAAATGATGCACTGTCAATCTTACGTGATAACCTAGCCTTTTTACTACGGTGACATTGACAAAATATGGTCACCGTGAAAATTAGAAATGATGTCATGGCATTTCAGTTTCCAGGTAATATATAATATTCAATGTTATGACAAGAACTGTGCTGAGATTCTGTCATAACATACCCTTAAAAAAATTAAGTACTCGCACAGATCACAGGTAAAAAGATATAGATCGAATAATTTTATCTTCTAGAAGGCTATGAAACTCTTTTCTTGTCAAATTCTTATTGATAGTAAAAACGGTTTGTAGAAGTAAATCGCACTTCAATATTTGGAAACGTAGCGTAAATTTAAGGAATACAACCATTTTCCAACGTTGTCATTTCCAATAAGGAAAACTTGTGTTCAGTCTTAAACATTCTGTATAAAAGTTTAGTGATTCTGCCAAAAATAACAAGTTATGTTATGAAGTACCCCTTACTCATCAGTGCCAACATAAATTAAAAAATAATAATTTCATAATTCTTGGAGACTAGAGAATAAATTTGTAATTTCAAGTTTGCTGAATTACAATCACTACATTTATTTATTTGATTTAAAAAGAGAGAAGTAGAAAATGTGTAAGAAATAATCTCCTGTTGGTATGTCTTGGTAAACAACAGCAGCAATCATGACTTGTAAATCGGGCTGAAGTTAATAGAATTTAAATATATATTTGATGAACGCAAATTATCAATTTAGATAGGTAAATTAAGAAAAGGAATTCGATTCACGACTAACATTGTCTGATAACGTGCGATTGTATTAATTGAAAACAGAATCAAGTGTTGAATTTTAATAAAAATCGTTATCCAATTTTCGGCAAATTCCACTGTCATTATTAAATTATGTACCAAGAAAGTTCTGCCGGAATTCGGTCTCGTTTCGTTATGCACGGTGTCTCTCTTTCCCAATTCACGGGGTGAGCAAGAAACGTCTCATTACGCAAATTGCCATTTCTATATTTAAGCAGGAAAAGTGGCAAAAAAATGTCTCACTTTCGAAAAATGCGGGATGTCGACGAAATTAAATTAATTTAAAAAAATCTCGCCTGCGCGGCAATAATTTCGTTTCGCTTCAATCGCTCTGTAATCAAAATTAATTGATCCAGTTTAAAATAATTAGGAATAAAAATGTTTTTTCGGGGGTCCCAGTGAACGGTCTAAATATTAAAGAGGAGGAACTGTTTAGAAACGTTTTTTCCGCGACTTTCACCAATCGCGAAGATCGCAACTCGAACCGCGACCCACGCACCCCAAAATAGCGTAAATACCGAAGCAAATAAACATTTTTGTTGCAAGTAAACAGGCGAGTAAAGGAGGGTCATTACGACACGTCGTTTCCCATTTTGACGCACTTTTTGTGAAAAACATTTTGATTTATTTCGAATAAGATACAGGGTGAACGCACCTGTTCGGAGCCTTCTAACAGAATTTCGAAATTGCAGCTATCATATCAGGCGAACAGTTACACTTAAAGCATGGTTCACAGTAATTCTGTATTTTCAAATTCTCTGACTTTTCCAGGTTTCCCCTGACCCCTTTCTAGTATTTTCCCTGACCTTTGTGTAATAATTTGTGCTCTTAACTGAATCGGTCAAAAAATTTTCTATCTCATCTTAAACGTTTTTCCCTGATTTTTGAGAAAATGCATGAATTCCCCGACTTTTCCCTGATATTTTGATTTCTTTCTAAATTCCCTGACATTTTTAGGTTTTCCAGGTTTTCCAGGTTGCTGTGAACGCTGTAATGGCACATTGAATGGTCTTTTAATACAAAAATTCATAAAGAAATACCGTATTTTCATGTAGGTATCAAACTTTTAAAAAAAAATTTGTCAGTAAATGCACGTTTTACCGGATGACGGCCGTCAGCGTCCACTTGATGGCCGCCAATATGCCCGGTTTCTGACATATAGGTATTGGAGGGCCTTCCTCGGTAAACTTGAATATGTATGGAATTATTTTTAGCTGATCGTTTTTCATAAGAAGTTGAATAATTGTAACAAAAACAAACAGAAATTATAGTTTAATTAACCCTAGATAGCTAACCATCGCCAATTTGACTACTTGTTTGCATACAATAAGCGACTTTAGTTGATATATTTTGAATCGTATTGGGTTATAGATAAGGAGCTGTTAACTCGCTGCAAACCAGCGCCCATAAAACAATTTTTTACTTGCTTCAATAGCGTCACCTATCTTCAGTACATGGTTTCAATTTTTGTCAGAAAGGTTTGAAGCCATATTTTTTTCGACAAAATCAAACATTTGTACGTTCAAATTTAAGTATCAGCAACGACGAACTTAACTCTAACAATTAAATTCGACATTTGGAATTTTTGCTGCCACTGTTTCGGATTTATAATGTAAATAAATAAATGCAAAATGAGCAGGAACTCCCAACTATTATCTGTAAACCGTAATATCAGCAATAGACAATACAACAATACAGTCGAATTTTGCTAGACATTAAACTATTAAATCCAGTAACGTTAGCTTTCTAGGGTTAAGAAAATTAAAAAATAACATTAACATTTCAGCTTCTCCAGCGGATTTACCAATCGATCAATTTTTTCGGTAGCTCTAATAATTTTTGTGACCTGGCTGCAAACCTGTTTATGAGAATTTTAGTGTACCTGTTACCAGCCCCCGCAATTTTTTTGCAAGACGATGGTTTTTCGATGTTTCAACGATAAAAATATAATATTGAATCTATAATCGCTATTTAAATGAAAAAAATATTGACTAATTGACTAATTCACTACATAAAACACAACATATCGGATTGGTTTTGATACAGATGTGGTCGTCGGTTAGAGAACAATTTTTATTTATTCTAGTTTAAGAAGCAAGCTTGCAAATTTGCTATCGAAAGATAAAGAATATGAACTATTTAACACATTGGTGGTCTTACTTAAGTGCAAAATATTCTTAATAAATGAAATACTAGTTGAATACAGGTTGAGGCTGCACAATCGGTGCGTTCACCCTACGTATAAATCTAAAAATAGGGCGAGTTTCAGCTGCGGGGCCTATCCGCGGTCTTGCCAATTTTTCCTGTCCGAGCGGAAAAGTAATCTGAACCCTGCTCACCTTAAAGACTTCGGAGAAAAATCCGGAACCGATTTTTTCTTGATGGAAGTCGTCGAAGCGGTTGAGGGAAGCAACGGCGTGCCGCAGAGCTTGAAACGATGCACCTGTTTTCAGTCTATCACATCTTGTCTTTGGTGGCTCGGAAAGTTCGTTTTTGGGGCATAGCACTTTGTCGTAATCGCCGTCAGTGGGATCACAAGGGTTGTCATACATGCACGGAACTTTTGTACTGGACTCATTGCTTTTAAGGGGGTACATTATAACACAAAATCTTAGATTATGTAGCATTAACCAAATTCGTACATATTCGCGTACGAGTTAAATATCGATATTTATGCGAAGATAACTTGTTACACATACTTTATAATTTTTGTAAAAAAACATTAATTAAACTGCAAATTGAATTTGTGTCAGGGTTAAGTTTGACATTTTTACCTAATATCAACAACTGTCAGATCTGTTATGTTTTTACGTCCGAATCATCACATGATTCTTCGATTTTAAAGCGGCAATGATGCAGAATGTAGGTAAATGTGCGAAACGGAATTAAATTTAGAATTTTGGAATCAGGATGAGTGGCTCATATGACGAGACGGTACAGTTGCACTTGCACACACGGTACAATTCCGCACTTTTTCGATTTGCACTGCGATTATTTTTGAATTTGCAGAAACACTACACACACAGGCACTAAAATATGATGCGATTCATAAAAAATACGTCGTCTGAACTTGATATCTCACGCGTAAATAAAAAGTAGCTTATGACACTAGCTTTCACTCGAATATCACCAGCTGCCATTTTTTATACGGCATCATTCACCACGTACGTTTAACAACTTAATATTTGAACTAGAAAGAGAAAAAAACACCGACTGTACGTTCCACTAGAAATTTTAGGTTCACGCGCGCGCACAACAATCGCGACGCGGCAAATTCAAAAATATCCGATCCGATCGCGGTTCAAAACTCGATTGAGTAAAATCTAGAGTGATGATGGTGTTAAATTAACCTTACAACTGATGCGTTGTGAAAAATGTGTGTTTAAGATATATTCCATGTATGTGTGGAAAGATTGTCCATTGTAAACTTTGTAAAAAGTGAAAATTTCCCAGTAGGAAATGTATTCACAAAAACTTTCTTTTCCACCTTAACACAATTGTTTCAACAATTAGTTTAATTATCATAATGAAAGTGGTAGATTTGGATTTAATTAGAAAATATTATGCACACAATAAAATCAACTATTTTAATTGATATTTTATTAGTGCTCTGCACACTGCTAACAAAACAAGAATTGCATTATTTTTTTAAATATTTAACGTACTTATTTAAGTCGTAATTATCTTCGATTTCTTCTGTAAACTTAACCTTCTTCTTTGGTTTTCTATTTTCCAGTATCGCTTTTCGTTCTGCTTCACTGACGGTCCATATATTTAATGGCAACTGAAACGAGATTACTTAATTCAAATTTTTTATGAACTTCGAAAATACTTTTATGATCTGTCTCGGCTCGTGATATCGAATTCGAATTGTAGAACCATCAGGATTCACTAAAACTGTCGGATACATTCTTGAACATGTCAGTCGATGAGGTCTGGTTATGTACGCAGATAATGAGTTAAGTTGCCTCACTTGTTGAAAATATTTAAATGTACCCATTTTTTTCTGCCAGAAATATAAATGTAAAAAGAGTTGTTCAATAATGCATGTCTGATTTGGTAATTTAGTTAATTTTAAAGGTTAGCCATCTGTCAGTTGAAAGGTTGCCACCCTGATTTTAAGTGGTGGTGGTGTTACTGCAAATTTAAATTTTTGCAAAGGTGAAAAGTTTGTAATGAACTGCATCTATTAAATGAGTACCGTTAATGAGAACGGCAAAGATAAATTAAGGTAAGTAGCACAATGGATGCTTAATAAAACTGTTATAATTATGAAGATAAGTGTTACACTTTTGTAAATAAGATTTAGCAAGCACCTTTTGCAGTTTTCTTATGTAAAAAATGGATTTTATTGTTTGAAAAAGTTATCCATATATGCAGGGTTTTATGTCACTAATAAACATTAGCAACACATATGGTAGTTAAATTAGCCCAAAATATTGTCTTAATTGCAGCTGTAAAAATCCTTTTGTAATGAACTTCAAGGTCCTAATGGCAATTTATCCAAATTAGTTTCTTACATTAGGTATCATAAAAGACTCTGTACAATCGTTTATTACATAAATTAAAATATTTTTTGTGTAGTAATATAATAATAAAAAGCTTATTTACTGACATCTTAGGTCTATTTGTTTTGCTCTTCCAAGCTTTTGTGTGCGAGTCTTTTCCAATTTTGTATCTTATTTTCCTCTATCGATTGAATCCATTTCTTTTTTGGATGGCCAAAAGCTGTAATAAGACCAGTGCAAAACAAGAGGAACCAAGAAAAAGTAGAAATCTGGGAGAGGAAGATCGTAAGGAAAATATTAGAAGGAAAATATTCTGAAGGACAAATGCAGAAGTATAAGAGCCTATCAATACCTTGTGATGAGCAACTTAAAAGAATGTGAATAATGCACTAGTTAAGTAGAACACCAAGAACGAAAGGTAAAAAAATTGCCTGGGAAGAAATAAAAAAATAAAATTTATTAAACGTGGGAAATTTGGAAAACTTAATCATTCAGATTAGTATGAAATTTTCTTTATCAGTTTACATGATATCTGAAGTACATTCAATATGGTTATTTTTTCATAGGGATAATCTAAGTAATTGTATTTAATATCAGAATGCAATCAATAGGCTTAATAAAAAAATAATTGTATCAGCAAGTGGTTGGAAATATACTTAAGATTCAAGTATGCATTAGTTGCCAAATTCAAGGATGTAACGAAATATTA
Source organism: Dascillus cervinus (assembly GCA_949768715.1). Lineage (NCBI taxonomy): Eukaryota > Metazoa > Arthropoda > Insecta > Coleoptera > Dascillidae > Dascillus > Dascillus cervinus. The sequence goes on along the minus strand of OX458319.1, from coordinate 12,227,146 downwards.
CTTATCTGTATCTATTTTCTGATTGAACAGTAGAAGGGGACCATTACTTTTACTTTCACTCCTAAAACCATGTTACTTTTTAATACTTTGTTTATTATTTTTGTACAAAGGTGAGAAAAAAATTATGCTTTTTACTGCACTTTCAATTTCAAATTGTTTTAGTGTCTCAAGTTTTGAGTCACCTGCTTTGTACCAATTAACAGATCCTGTTGACCATGGAGAAGGCCCCACTTGGGATAACAGAACAGGGCTTCTGTACTTTGTCGATTTACATGCAGGAAAAGTTTATGCATACAATCCGGATACAACAAATTTGACCCATATGTCCCTCAATGGAGACGTAACTCCCGTAATTCCGTCCAAATCAGATCCAAATCTTTTTATTGTCGGCGTGAATCGGTCAGTCGTTGCTGTCAATTGGGATGGAGTGAACGATATTACCTCAGAAAATATTTTAACAACCGTGTCAGAGAGTTTTCCTAGCAGTCGTTTCAATGATGGAAAAGCTGATAAAAGTGGTCGATTATGGTTTGGTAATTTAAAACCAATTTTTTTAAATTTTCACCTTAAATTATAATATGCAGGTACAATGGGATATGAAAATGCAAGTGGTTTGTTACTAAATGAAGGTGCTTTGTATCGTATCTCTCGCAGTGATTTATTAAATCCGCCTGCTGTAATAGCTCCAGTGAACATAAGTAATGGTTTAGCATGGAATAAAGCCAACGATAAATTTTACTACATTGATACACTCACCATGCAAATAGTAGAATATGACTATGATGATTTAAGTGGAAATATTTCAAATCCGCGAGTGGCTTTTGATGTAGGAATACAAACAGCAATAGGTGGAGCTCCTGACGGTATGACAATTGACAAAGACGATAACTTGTGGATAGCACTTTATGATGGTGGTGCTGTAATTAAGGCTGATCCTAGAACAGGTCAGTTATTGCAAATATTAGCTATCCCAGCACAATATGTAACATCAGTTAGTTGGGGTGGACCAAATTTAGATATTTTATTTGTTACGACATCTCGTTACACATTAAGTGCTGGAGATAGGTTGAGACAACCGGCTGCAGGCAGTCTTTTTGCAGTAACAGGCTTGGGTACTAATGGATTACCAGCTTTTGAAGCCGATATCATTTAAATATAATACATTTACTTATTTAAATATCAGTGGACACTTAAGACTGTTCATCCCCACATGGGAATTATTTTGAAGATTTGTGGAACAGTAAGTTCCCACTTATACTTAAGTAAATCTTCTATGAAATCCGGTAAACTTTTTTAAAGCTTTTGGTACTTCTTTTTATTAGCCTTCAACACCTTTTTCCTAAACAATTATTTGTCTTTATGTAACTTAAAAGTAAATACAGACGAACTTTTATCAAAATGCTTATGCATAATTTATTTAAATTCTAATCAATTGCAAATTTAAAATAGCGTTTTCCAAACTGATGGAACTATAGAACAGTTATTTTGTAGTCAAATGCACCAAATCTTATTTCTGTAAGTGTTTCCTGTGAAGATTTTCTCACAAATGTTTAAACGTTCGTTTAAAATATTATTGCAAAGGTTTAATGTACAAGTGGCAAAAATTAAACACAAATCTCTGTAAAAAGTTACAGCATCATCATATTATTAATAATCAAAGTGGTAGCAGCAGGTTGTGCGTTGGATTCTTCACCATGACCTCTTCTGTGCTTCTTCATACTGCTCGAATCATAAAATCCTTTTCCACAAATAGGACACAAGTAAGGCGTTTCGCCAGTATGCGTTCTAACATGAACTGTCAAATTTCCCTTCAAAGCAAAACTCTTGCCACAAAATGAACACGAATATGGTCTTTCCCCACTATGGGTACGTAAATGGTATTTCAAATGTGAAAGTTGCGTAAACGACTTTGTGCATACGTTACAATGGTACGGTTTTTGTCCAGTATGAATCAACATATGCGCTTCAAAACTACCGACATGTGCAAATGATTTTTTACAAATGGTACAAGTATGCGGTTTCTCACCCGTGTGTATTTTTAAATGTGACTGTAGAGCTGCTTTTGTCACAAAACCTTTACCGCATTCACTACACAAAAATGCTTTTTCACCGTGAGTCAACTTATGCGCTTTTAAAAGATGTTTCGTTTTGTAAGAACGTTTGCAAATGTCACAGAGATGTTCCCTTATCTCCTCCTTCAAGGTCGGCTTTTTCAATTCATCATTTTCGTTGAAATGTCTTCGTAAGTGTGCATTGTAACATGCTAGGCGTTTAAAACCCCTGCCGCAATAATTACAGGCGAAACTTGAACTGTTACCATTGTGTCCTAATCGTTCATTTGGAGCGTGTGTTTTACGGTGATTTTGTAATGTTGTCAGCTGAATGAAACCTGTAAATGAAAACGAGAAACACAGAATTAAAAAAAAAAAAAGTTGTTTTTGTTTCTTTAAAGAATATTGTGACAAAAAATCTAGTAAAATTTTGCTTTCTGTGTAAACTATGCTATTATAACTTTATCATCTAATAAAAGCGATTTGGGATTCTATTTATGTGAACTTTTAATTATGCCATTGCTGTTGCACATGATTTAAATTGATCTAAAGATAAAATTAAATTCTAATAGGGAGATGTGATTATGGCAGAGTGCGAAGTTTTCTAATTAAGGATCACTTTTTTTCAGATTTTATAAAAAATGTTGTACCACAATGAATTGTTTTTGACTACAAAATTAAGACAGTTCAGTTTTCTAAAATGAATTTATGAAATTAATTTAAGTCTATTTAATCATTATACAAGGTGATTACCTGATCTTAATAAATGTTAAATGAATCGGATTTAATTTCAAATTACAGATAGCATCATAAATTAAGTAATTTAATTAGTCAACTATTATTTCAAGTAGTAATTTTTTATAATCTGCAATTACATTAATTTTGAAAACAGCCATATTACAGGTGTTCCAAAAGTCCCGCATCACATTGAAAGTGGACTCTAAGAATGTACAAAGTTGCCACAAATGCCTGTGATTTAGTAGGGCAGGAAAGAACCGAGATTCACACCAACAGTGATTTAAAACTGATTATTACTGATGTTGTGACCTTTAAATATTTTTTTTGTTAATTCTAATATTGCCTGGAAGCAGTGTGCGACTTTCGGAACAACTGTGTTCACAAAGTGAATTTTCAGTGTTACAATGGAGGTAAAACTAGCACAAGCCACTTCTGTGGGCAGATATTTTAAACAAAAATTACCTTTTCCACAAACTTCACACACATGTGGCCTTTCACCTGTATGTGTCATCATGTGCCTTTTTAGGTTACCGCTCATGCTGAAACCTTGCCCACAAATTTTACATTTGTACGGTTTTTCTTTTGTGTGTGCTCTCATATGTTGACGGAGTTTGCTGCTTGTAAACATTTTGGAACAAATCGAACAAGTGTGGTTCCGAGCTTCTGGATGTTTCGCTTCTCGTCGATGATCTTTCAAAGATTCAAAATCATCACATACAACATTGCAGTCTCTACATTTGAATGGTGGGCCTTGTTTCTTTACGATCTTTTTGCGTCTAAGTAATTTTCGCCGTTTCACTCTTAATTTTGGTAACTGGCGGACTTTTGGTTTTATTTCATAATCTTCATCACTGTCATCGTCATCATTAGGGTCGACAAAGTTCTCCTTTTCATCTTTTATTCCATTGTGAATATTCTTATCTTGTGTTTTATTGAGAATAGCACGAAGCGTATCTTCCGATTGATTGCATTTTTGTCGAAACGTATGCCAACGCACCAAGTCATTTATACAGTGCGTACAGATATTCTGTGGCAGATCATCATCTTCGTGTATCTAAAAATTCAATGGTTAATTGATGCACATTACCTAATGGGATATCGTACCTGTACAGAAGCACATTTGTGTAAAAGTTCAGAGATTCTCATTTCTTCATAATTGAGTCCAAATATGGGTTTAATATCTCCTTCAGTGAGGCATGCTCTACAAATTTTCTTAAATTCGTCTACACTTAATTGGTTATTTGAAACATTTCCAGGCTCATAATTATGGGCTTGACCAATTTCTAATTGAAAAATTCGTAAAATTTCCGGTATATTCATATTTTATTAATTAAACATGTATTTACACATAAATCACGAAATAAAATACAATTTAAAACGTTTAAAACTCCGGAGTATATATAAACACAAAAAAATCAATACATAGTGGTTAAGCGCACCATAACAAAGAATGCATTAAACCAAGGCCAACTATGTTTATGACTTTAGGCACGCATACCTGATTTTGATTTTTTTTTGTTTTGTTTTCTCGCAGTCAGAGGCTGCAGCAGGTGTTATGCTTAAAAACTGTCTTGTTTTCTTTAATTCATTGGGAAATTAAAGAAATAAGTCAGTACTTTTGTCGCATGTTTACAAAAATCAAAATTAAGGTTCGGAATAACACTTATTTTCGTTCAACTTTTTCATTTTTCTTTTCCTTTATGTGGACATATAATATAGTTAAGTAAACTTACTTTTTATTTCCTCAGATTTCCACATAATTTTGTATTTTAACACTTGAATTAATCAAGATATGTCCATTTTTCAGTTATTACACTTTAAAATTTTTAAAAACGCACTTCACTACATTTAACATTTTAAAATTGTTTTGAAACTTTTTTAAAACGTACGTCACAGATTTTTACATTACACAAATAACATTAATTATCGATACTAAAACTGTTCATACCACTAACAGTTTTCGCGATATCGCGTCATCAGTAGTATTCGATATTATAAGCGTTCCTTCAAGTTTTTTGAATTATTATATCCACTCCCCACTATTTTAATTTTTATCTATTCTTTTTATTATTATTGTATTTCATTTATGTATTAATTTTGTTTATTAGTTTTATTAACATATCATCCTTAACATGTAACTGTTCATTTATAAGTTGTGCTTTATTTTTGTTTTTATAAATGTGTATATTTTCAGCTATGTTCATCCTGACTCCTTTTTTCATTATTTTTTCTATTTTCATAGTATTTTCAATGGTACCAAACTGGTGTTTTTCTTGATACAAATGTCTTGTATAATTTGAAGTTGTATTATTTTTGTTAATGTGTTCTTTATACCTTTTATGGAAACTTCTGCCAGTTTGACCAATATATTTTTTGTTACATGTGTTGCACTTAATGGAATAAATTCCGTTCCAATCATACTTGTCTTCTTTTTCGATTTTTGGTTTTAAGAATTTTTCTAATTTATTATTTGTTGTTAATCCTATCTTTAGATTTTGGTTTCTGAAAATCTTTGTTAATTTATTCGTCACATTTCCATAATAATTGAAAGTTACCCATTTACACTTCTGTTCACTATTATTTATTGTTCCTTGGCTGTTTTCGTGGTTGCTCTTATTATCGGAATAGGTAAGAAATCACAAGATTATTCGTCAAATAGAACTAGCCGATCCTTCTAATAAACTATTCGAATGCTTAAACCTACTAATAACTAGTGACTCGAACAAGATGTTCAACACAGGTGTCCAAAAGATGTTTACGAAATATTCAACAATAGTTATTTGTATTAGACCAGAAACTGTATTTTTGAGAGTGCGAGTAAGGTTTTGAGGGGAGAGGCCGAAGGCCGAGACCCTCAACTGCGAGTACTCGCAAAACAGTTTCTGAATGTATGATTGATACACAACATTTTTTAGACCGACAAAAATATTTAAATAAAAAAATATAAATTTGTTTGAATATCTCGGCTAGAGAATTAATTTTTTCTTCTGTTGGCAATATTTACCCGGAAAGATTAAGTTGAACTTAAAAATCAAGTACCCAGTATGTATTGCTTTTTGACGTTTATGGCAAAACAAGCTGCAACTATGACATGGATTGAGATATATACCTCCAATATTGTTCAATTAAGAGCCTCTTTTATTTTTATAACTAATAGGTAGTTTAACTATTAATAAAGTTCTTGTCGATGTTAACAAATAGTGCAATTGACATTTAATTTTCGATTTGATTCGCAGATTCGGTGCTACCAACCTACAAAATTAAAATTACACTTCATTTTCAGTCCTAGTCCTGAAAAACGGATTTTCTTTTCTTTCTTGTTCTTATTCTTGTTTCATTACAGTATAATTTTTACTTAAAATTATAACATATAAATTAAACTACAAAATACAAACTAAAAATTACGTTAAACTAAAAAATTCGTCCAGAGAAGAAAAAATAGGTACAGTTCCCAGAACGCTGGCTGCGTTACCCTTCTGAATGGCAATACTAATTCGTTGTTTTAAGTATGTTTTCGCCTGAGGAATACCTGTGACGTCAATAATAAGTTTTCCCAAAGCATCCAAAAACGATAGAACGCTCATACTCCAAGGACAAAAGGTTTCAACAGCAAAGCCAACGAAAATGTAGTGATCTTCTAACGAACTATATTTTCTTCTTTTAAGATTTTTTGCTTTGTTTGCAGCAGATCTAACAGATATGGACGACTCAGGTAAATATGAAGGTGCAAGCGTATCTGTACAGGTGACATCCCAAACAAAGGATTTGCCATCCATCCAGGGAATAGTGGTGATTCCATGTGGACGTTTGCCGTCATCTTTCAGAACCCCGTTGGGTTCAAGTAAACAAGGGATGTTGGCAGATGAGAAAACACGTTTTAAGATGACGTTAATGCAGTTGTGTCTTAGGATTCTTCTTGCACTTTTTATGCAAGACAGTTCATGATGACTGCACACGTGTCTACTGAAGAACCACAATTACATATATGAGGATGACAAATACTGATGCCTAATCTTAGAGAAACAGCAATTTGTAAAGTGTTTTTTTCTAACAAAGTGCCTAATTTAGAAGAAGGTAAAGATTCAAGCCAAGCTCCAGATTCGGGTTCAGACACTGCCAATAAAATAGCTTTTTGAGTTACATTTGATGAAGACAATAGCTTTTGAAAGTTATTTTCAATAATTGGCAAATCCCAATTTCGTTGAATGGAGGGAGATGTCGACGGTAAAGACGAGGAATTCGATATAATTTTCTATTCTTCAATGGCTTCACTGGAGTAAGATGTCTCAAAGTTGGAAAAACGAAAAGGTAGAATAGACTTAATGAGCCGAGAATTAGCAAAGACAGAAGATAAGAAGGCTGGAGTTGAAATATCTGCAACAGATCGAATACATAGATCACCAAAACGGACAGGTAACTTGGTTTGATCCCATGACCTGTTTGTAAATTTTATATGTTCAAAATTTTTTCAATAGTCGAATGAATTATTATTATCCAATTCTTGACATAAAATTTTAAATTTCCAAACAGGGCAGCATCTAAGGAGGTAGATAAAATTTTGCATCCAAAAACAATGACGAAGCAAAAAGAGCCTGATGTGCGGGTTAACTTTATAAAGGTTTGTGGAAAGTATAGAAAATATCTCCACATACAGTGTATAATTTGTACCCAATATTAAATTATCGTCTGACATTGTCCTAGGGCCTATTTAAGTCTCCGAATATAATATATCTAAATGTTTTGTTAACAATATTGCATAGAAATAATTTTTTATTCCTGAGGACTGCCCTAAACTTCGGTGGTAGGACACAGACGCGTGCTGTTTGGTGTCATTTAAGTGGGGTAGGTAAAAACTGACAACTATACCAGAAGAATTTTCCAGCAATCAACAGCAAACGCCAGTACTTTATTTTATTTTTCGCGAATTTCTGATCGTGCCAAAGAACAACTTGCTCAAAATACCTTCAGAAGAAAAATTAATAGTACTTTGTGTACCAAGGCGGTAAAGTGAATGTTTTCCGGGGTGAAAAAAGATATGGCCAGGCGAGGCGCAGCCGAGGCTGGCTACTTTTTGAGGCCCGGAAAACCACTTTGCCGCCATGGTTCACACAATATTTTTTATGCTACACAACATTACTACACAATTTTTTACAATATCCAACAATATTATAGAACTAATAAGGTTTATTTTAAATATTAAATAGCAGGTACAATTTATAAAGAATATTTAACTATTGGTAATGTTAATGTTAAAAATAGGGCTGTTGATTACACAGTTAGCAAAAGAAATTCCCTGTTTAGATAAATTTGACAGTTGCAATTGTTCCGAAAATTTTGAAGTAACAGAAGATGATGCGAAATTTTTGAATATCTTGCTGGGTGAAAGTTTTTGATTTTTTAGCAATGTGTCCGACCGATTGCTTTTTTAGAAAAGCATTTACTTTTGTGTAAGTTCCAATGTGTACATCATCTCTAACTGATAGCATAGCTTTTAACATTGAGTGCATTGACCAGTGTTGAAGACTTATATTTTAGAGACAATTCCGATAACTAATTGTAAGCTAAAATGACGCTTTTGCTATATCTCTTTATTTTTTTTAAACCACCCCAGTTCATGAAGTAATTATATTGTAGGTCATATTTTTTCTTTGATGTACTTGGTAACAAATTCATGGTGACCACTTTGACTGCATCGCTAACTTCGGGTGGAGTACAATACTCCACCATTTCATCGCAATCTTCATCCATTATCACAATCACAAATTAAATACACCACAGATAATAAAGAAATAAATTGAATACACAAACGGAACGAAAAACTGACAGGTTAAATTATGCATTTGAAACTGTCCGCCAGGGAGCTGTCCGCGCGCCACCTACAACTATTTTGTCGGCTAGGCATTTTGCGGTTTCTTTGTCCGGCTAGCCGTGCAAAGGCATCCTTTCTCCTTTCAGTAGTGGGGGTAAAATTGGATTTTCTCATAGTGTAGGATAAAAAAATATTTATTGCCAACAACAGATTTTATGATTTGTGAAGGTAGATGGCGCAAATGACATAATTTTTGTCAAGTTTGCACAATAAATTTTGTTTTATTATCTGTGAAATTAAATGGCGCGGTGAATATTTACGTATCTAAAATTTGTGGTTTTAATCCAAATATCAGTGTAATATTGTTTCTACTTTACGTCGATCATGGATTATTTGGAGGACTTTTTGAAGCCCAACACAGTTTTTCAGACAAGATATGTGCCCACTGGTCAGGTAAATGGCGCCATGGAACCCTTGTCTGATCAGGAAGATTTTGAAAAAGATGAGTTTGATTCAAAAGCCTTATACATGAATTCCACTCAATATGCGGCTGAGTTCCAAAAGCGTGAAGCTGATCTTTATGAGCAATACTCTAAAGAACCAGAACCACATGGTTTTAGTACAGTCGAAGAGCCCCGAGCAAGTCATTCCAGACATGATAACAGAAATGAGTGTTTGCTGTTAGAAGCTTATGAGAAATATAATTTTGATTTCCGTCAAGAAGCGCTACCTTTAGTTATTCATCAGCATCGCGAACAAATAATAAATTATATAGATTGCAATCAAGTGGTAATTATAGAAGGGCATACAGGATGCGGTAAAACCACTCAGGTTCCACAATTCATTTTGGATGATTGCTATCGAAGAAATCAGTATTGCAAAATTGCAATCACACAGCCTCGTCGACTCGCTGCAATTAGCATTGCACGTAGGGTTTGTGAGGAAAGGGGTTGGGCATTAGGATCTGTATGCGGATTTCAGGTGATTTGTTAATAATTATGTTTCAAAAATTATTTAAATTATTTGTAGGTTGGATTAGAAAAACAAGTATCACCCGACACGATTTTGTCTTACGTTACGACTGGGGTGTTGTTACAAAAATTGATCAGTGCCAAAAATCTAAATGAGTACACGCACATCATAATCGATGAAGTGCATGAGCGGAATCAGGACATGGACTTTTTAATGCTCATCGTTCGTAAATTCTTACGATCAAATTCACACAATGTTAAGGTAACATAACCTGGAATATTTAATACAATGATAATTGAGTTAATTGGATTTTAGGTAATTTTAATGTCGGCTACATTTAACACAGAGGAGTTTGCATATTACTTCAGGTGGTACACCAAATCCACCATGGTCATAGCTCCTGTTTTATCAATAAATAAAGCCCCCAATTATGCCGTTCTGACGTATTTTGCAGATCAGCTTTCAAGACTTGGAGATGTGAGTTTTAAATATGAAAAGAACGGCTATCAAATTAAATAATTTTCAGGTGCCATTTTATAAATATGAAGAACCGAAAATTGAACAATCTCTTTATGAGATAATGGTGAAATTAATTAACACCTTTGATAAATTAGATGGTAATGATGTGATAACTGCCAGTAAGAGCATTGGAGATGTTCTGGTGTTTCTACCAGGTATAAACGAAATTGAAGATGCCTACAAAAAGCTGACACAGACACCCATGTATGTTCTTAACCAATTAATTAATGAAAATAACATTTGTTTTGTGGCAGAGATCAACACATCCCTTGGCATATTTTGCCATTACATTCCAGTATTACTACGGAGGAACAGCGAAAAGTGTTTCTGCCAGCAAGAGCCGGCCACAGAAAAATTATTTTGTCTACAAATATCACTGAAAGTTCTATAACGGTCCCTGATATTTGCTATGGTAATTATACAGAGTGCACATAAATTAATGTGGGTTAATGAGAGGAGCCTCAAATTTAACTTATTTTTTAAACAGTTGTAGATTTTTGCTTAACAAAACAGATGATCATGGATCCGAACACAAAATACCAAAGCTTAAGACTGCAATGGGCGTCCCACGTAAACTGTACCCAACGTGCAGGTCGTGTCGGACGTGTTTCTGAGGGCAGAGTATATCGACTTGTCAGTCGGAGCTTCTATGAGGTGACTAAATGATCTTTGATATGCTTATATTGACCCTCAATTTTAGCATGTAATGCCGAAAAACATTTCTCCTGAACTGCTGAGAGCTCCCTTAGATCACGTCGTGTTAGGAGCTAAAATGTTGGAACTTGATGAACCACCACATGCTGTTCTAGCTTTGGCCATGAATCCACCAAATTTGATCAATATCGAAACGTCCATTTTGTCACTGAAGGAGATGGGTGCACTATTGACGACAAGAAATGGCACACTAAGTACTTCCGATGGAGATCTCACGTTTTTGGGTACAGTCATGGCTGGTATACCATTAGATGTTCCGTTAACTAAACTGATCATCTTGGGATACATGCTTAGTTGTCTGGAAGACTGCATTATCATGGGTAACATTTCATTAATTATTAAATTAACCGCTCCAATAAATTTTCAGTTTTGTGTTGCCTACAAAATTCTTATGGGCAGTTCAGACGTTCAATATATATCGACAAATATTCCAGTTTCTTCAATATTATTGAACGTGTGACCTAAAATATTGAGGTATAGACAATAACAAAAATATTGATGAGATTGATTGATAAAGACTGATATAGGATTATTGTCAATATTTCAATACCAAAAGGGTAGAGAAGCTCTATTTTCTTATGTTAGAGTGCTATACATGGCTTTTCTAGGTCTTGTTAGCTAAAAAAAAAGTTGTCCTGTTCACAGACTACTCAATTTTATTTTGATTTTGTCAATTTAGTTTTCAGCTGCGCAATTGTGCCCGGTAATTTAATTGGCATAAGAAATGGGTAGAGAAGCTCTATTTTCTTATGTTAGAATGCTATACATGGCTTTGCTAGGTCTTGTTAGTTAAAAAAAATTGTCCTGTTCAATTTTTTTTTTTTTTTGATTTCATTTTCAGCTTCGCGATTGTGTCCGGTAATTTAATTGGCACAAGAAATGGGTAGAGAAGTTCTAATTTCTTATGTTAGAATGCTATACATGGCTGTGCTAGGTTTTGTTGGCTAAAAAAAAATTGCCCTGTTCATAGACTATTCAATTTAATTGACATAAGAAAACTATTATTCCTAGAGCACTGCCAGCGATCACATGTACACTATAAAAGATTGGGTTAATTTTACAGATCCAAATGATTAGAATTCACTGTGAAATTCAGGTAATTTTACCTAAAATTTTAGATAACCAATATTTCATTAAAAATTTTGGGTAATCTTACAAAAACTAAAAGAATTGTTACAAATAAATTTAAATTTACATCAAAATCATTGATTTTATACAAGACATTTTGTGGTTTTGAATTTGCTATTAATTTTTGCTTTAGTGTGTTGTAGCAAATTTCGTTAAACAGATTAATTTTTTTTACCCGTCATTTTCGGAATAAAATTTTCAACCATAGCATTTTTGAGTAGAGGATGAAGAGACCTTTCAAATAAGGTATCACAAGCCCCCACTTCCTATTTAAAAATTTGGGAATTGCAACTGTCGCTCGAAGGAGGTTGAGGTTAGGGATGAAATTTTCATTTTACAGAATATCATGTGATAGACTAAAACTGACGTGTTTCGGGATTTTTTTTCAATATGCACAATAATTGAGAAAGTGAATTTATTCCATTTGGCTGGCGCGCCCTGTATATTGAACGTCTGAACTGCCCATTAAAGCAGCCATGTGGCAGCAAAGTAATTTTAATTTTATTGCAGCGACTGGTTGTGCTTTAAGCAATATTTTTACAACTCCGTTTCAAGGGAAACTGAAAGGCTACAGAAATAAGTTGCGATGGGCTGATGGTAGCGCAAGCGATCTGGTGGCCTATTTAAATTTGTACAAGGTTTGGCAGAAGAAGAAGCAAACCAATTCATTTCGCACTCACAACTCATCCAGTGAATTAGATTGGGCCAAAGATAACTACATTAGTTTGAAGTCGCTCAAAGAATGGGCTTTGCTTGTTACGGAAGTTAAAGGCCGATTGGCCGGCGTGGGAATTAAAGAAACCTTCGGACCGGACAGGGTCATTTTAGATAAAATCACAAAATCACTCATGTATAAGACTGCAATTTGTGGAGCTTTTTATCCGAATTATTTTGTGCGGTGGGCCTACGCGGGGCAAGTTGATGAACGTGAAGCGGTTAAAGAATTAGGTGGACACGACCCTTACAGCACTGTTTATTTCAAAAATATGGACATATCTCAACCTGGGCCGTTGTATGCGAAACGAATCAAAGGATTGCTGAGCGATTGTGGATCGACCATGCAAGTTTCGTTCGATGGTAGCATGAAAGTTTACGTGCAATTTTTGTGCCAAAATCAATCGGATCTGGGGTCTCTGAAACAATCGTTTACTGATTCAATACCCGGCAGGGTTTGTCTTCCTGTTTATTGTTCGGTGCGACGCAGACAGTTGCAGATGGCTTCGAAAGTTGACGTACTAAGATCAGCAGACTCTTGGACATGTGCGAGAAATTTGGGATTTGAAGACACTAAATTAGGTTGTGTGCAAACGCAAAAATCCGTACGACATTCTATATTACCGTCTTTAGACACTCAATGCATTGTGATTCGCGTTAGTCATATCATTGATGTCGGTCATTTTTGGGCCAACTCTTTAGATGATGAGACTGAAGAAAACTTACGGACTATAGAAATCAAGTTGAACACAACTGAATTGAAATGTGTGAAAGCAAACGATGTTGTCGTCGGGGAATTGTACGCGACACTTTTTGAAGGGAAGTATTATCGCTGCAAAGTGCTGTCGATCGAACCGGCCGGAAGAAAGAATTTAATGATACAAGTCATTTTCATTGATTATGGAAACACCGAATGCAAGAAAGTTGATGACTTGCGTGCGTTACCGGTGTGTGATGAAGCTGCATTACCCGCACAAGCTATGGAATGTGTTTTAAGTGGAGTTCAGCCGTCCTTAGTGGTGAATCCAAACGGATTGTGGTCTGAACATGCAAACAGTGTATTTCACAATCATACCAATAAGGTGGAGATTTATGGAAAGGTACGTTTATAAATAAGTATGGCTCAAATGAGTTATAAAATTTAAGAACTCGTTAATTTGTCACCTCTCATAAATTATCAAATTTTAAAGATTATAAAACCAACTGAAAATTTGAAAATAAGATAACAGGGTAAACAGGAAAAGTAGGGGAATTTTTATGAATATTTTTCTGGAAAAAAATTGTTATCGAACTGGAATTAAATTTTTTATTATAGAATATAGAAGATGTTTGAGGTTTGTAGTAAGGTACTTAATTTAGTAACTATTAGGTGGTGGCAACAAATTTGCGCAAACTCTTTGCCTTGTCTGAATTAACAAGGTTTGTCCACGCGCATCCGGGCCTTTAGCTCTGCTCCTTTATGACGTGTGTGGAGAAGAACGTTAGAGTCTAGGCTCTAACGTTCTTCTCCACTGACTTACGACTCTGACAAATTTATTACTACATTAAATACAACATATTTCAACTGAAGAGCGCTTGACCGGATGTTACGCTTTTTAAATTAACGCTAAGACCTTTTAAGAATTAACCTTACCGAACACATACATCCCTTTTTTGACATTTTTCAAATACAGTGGAACCTCGTTTTTTACATCCCCGCATTTCACGTTTTCTCGTTATTTACGTTTAATTTTTGCAGTCCCGTTTCATTTTAGTGCGGTTTTACGTTTATTTTTCCCGCAAGTTACGTTAGAGATATTAAAAATGCAGTTATTACATTTATTAAAATTACAAATTCCACACATTAGCACATTCGATTAAATCCATGGCAATCATTGAAATGAATATGTTAGGAGTTTTTAAACACGTTCGCACTTCGCAAAGTTTTATGATCTTAGTTAGACAATTTTTAATTTCATTCGGTATTGATTCTCGAAAAAGTGAAAAAATACGTAGACTCACGCGTTTCGCTCGCGCGTAATTTTGATATACCACTTTGAATACAATAATAAAAAATCGTGATTCAATTAAAAAAGTGCCATCGGAAAAAAAGCACATGTAGAAAAGAATTTCAAAGTACGAAAAATTTATAGTATTGAAAGAAACCTATATACACAATAAATAAATTTACACTAAACTAATTTGTATAATCATTTAAAGAAAAATGTCCCTTAATTTACATTTTCCCTCCATTTACGTTTTTTTTGTCAGTCTTCAAAAACTTAAAAACTGGGTTTCACTGTATGTATTTTTTTGTTGCGTTTGGATTTTTTCCATAATAATAAGGTGACCGTCCTCCTTTAGGGAGCACAGTCCTTCTTTTGCAAGTTCTGTCCTTCCTCGAAAAGTGTCTTCCTATATGTCCTCCTTTTTAATATTTGAAGACTAATCTGAAAATCTCTGTATTCGAATGATGCCAGGCCGATCCATTGCGCGTGATGTAACAAATTTTTGTATTCTCTATTCTTGTTCAGTTTACTACTGCCCTGGAATTAATGCAACAGTTGAGATAGTTTTTATTTTTACTAATGATTTTTGGACAAGTGAGAAATCAAGATTGAATATTGAGACTCTAGCTGCAGCACTTTCTGTAAATTCAATATGAAGGATATTTATTTGATTTTAGGTTTTGTTTTTGTTTAATTTATTTGTGTCCTCCTTTTCATTTTAAAAAAGTTGGTCACCTTAATAATAAACTATCATTAATGTCTAGAATTTTCCTTGTATTATTCTGGAAAACCTGGAAAAGTCGTGGAATTTTAAAATTTAAGTTGACTGGGTACCCTGGATAAAATAACTAACAAAATTTCAATAAGATGAGCAGGAACGAAACTTAACACCTGAGAATAATTGTTAACGTGACGTTTCTTGAATTGTTTTCATGTTTTTCATTTCAAAGTGGAAATTTTTTAGTTTATATGTTGATTCTTTTTCAGATTTATTCGGTTGTTAATGGCGTGGTTCATTTGGAGGTGTTCAAAAGTAGCAAGTTGGCAAGTTCAAGTGGAAAGGTTTCTTTGAATGAATTTCTGATTAAAAATGGTCACGCGCAACGGGCTGAAGAAAGTTTCTTGTCTAAGGTAATTGGAGAGAAGGTATTATTTTTTTATTACATTTGTTTTAACAGCAAAATCATGAAAAACGGATGGAGTTTCAACAATATGAATCTAATATGACTACTAAAACAAAGATAATTGGTAATGAAGAATTGTGGGATGATAACATTAGAGATGTTGAACCGCCTCCGGAACATGAATGCACAACAAGCATTAACCTGAGAGGACCGTTTAGTCCTTTAGAAACAAACGTTTATTCTTTAACTCAAGGTGGAAGTGGCAAATCTATTAGCATCCAAGGCACATCTGTGAATACAGTGCTGTTAGATACAGACCCACAAGATCCTCACATGAGAATGTTGGTGGCAGGTCAAATTGGACAGAACCCTGATAACAGCAAAATGATTTTGCAACATACCACTTGGATGCCCAGTGTTCCTGGATTTCCACTATTGATGGCCTTACTTTTCTGTCCTAAGGTGGAACAGAAACCTACCGAGGACGCTACACAGATAGCATCGATTTTGTGCGGGTTAGGTTATCATGAGCAAACCAAAAAATCGTTATATCCTTCCCATGATATTGCCATGACTTTAGATACAGTTTTAGATGAAGATGATATGTTAAAAGTATGAATGCCAAATGGTTGTAATAACATTTTATTATTTTGATTTTTACCAGGTGAACGGGATTAGGTATTGGATGAATGAAATGGTTGACGCGATGCAACGTAATTATGACAAATTTCCTACTTTGATGGAAATCAGCGAAATTCAAAGAAATTTATGCGATGAAGTGAACATGTAAGTATTGCACATTCCCATTGTTTCACTATTTAAACATCTGAATTACAGTCTGTTTAAAAAGAAACGTACCAGCATTGAACCCACTTTTCTCAAATATTCCAAAACTTGGGGTAAAATGTCGGCCGATTGTGAAATGTTGCGTCCTCAAAATGAGGACTCTTGCAAAACGCAAATATGGCCTCTTCACTGGACTGTGCAGTTGAAAGAAAAACCAACTACCACCGCCTCAGATATGGCAAAGGTTTGTTCACGTTTGAATACAGTTAAATTGAATGATACACCAGGCCCATAAATATCTGTTATGCTTCTGGTTAGTAAAGTGGCTTCAATAAAAAACTAAATGCAAATTGTAATGGCAGTTTTTAAAATCAGTCGTCTCTAATGGAGTTCTTTATTGAAAACACTGTATTGCATTAATAATAATACATAATAACATACCTACTCGTTTCTAAAATATGGACGAATTATTTAATTTAACGTAATTTTTAGTTTGTATTTTGTAGTTTAATTTTTATGTTATAATTTTATAATGTTTTTAATTTAATTGTTAATTGTATAAATAAAAATAATATGTAAACCAATGTTAACTCCATTACAGCAATCCATAATGGTTTTGATAAACAAGAATTTCAGTTTTAATGATAATTTATAATTTTTAGATTAGATTGTTTGATTTGTCACTTTCCTAATAATATGATAACAGATGCTTATGGCCACCTTGTATTTATTTCGAGTGATTTACTTGAATGCTTTGTTGCAGAAGAAGAACTAATTATTGAACTCATGAAGGAGCCTTTTCTTTAATTTTGAAGCAGTTTTTTTAATTTGGATAATTGAGTTGTTTAGTTTATAATTGTTGTCCAGTACTGAATAAATATTTTGTTACTTTAGATGTTTTTTTACAAAAGGTGTAGATTATCCCTACTATTTTGATTCTTTAGGTCAAATGCCTGTCATGTTTTAGGTCACAATAATAATAATAGGGAGTTATCGCAAAGACCCCGTTAAAGTCTCCGCTCCGTGAAATACCACGTGACCCAGTCCGAAATTACCGTTACGGAGAGAGCCCTAACCAGAGTTATCGCAGTCTCTCCGTGAACGCAAACGCTTTTAAAAAGAAGCGAAACGGGACGATTTAACGGTGATATTATTTGAATGCGCATGTCTGGCGAAACTTTGAAAAGCACATGCAAGTTTAAATATTAGGCGCGAATATAGAAAACCGAACTTGTCAGGGAGACTTTAAAATTTGAAAAATGTCAAAGAAATTTATTGAAAATTATGGAATTTTGGATTTTACAGTTCGTTTTGTATTGTTTTTAAATGGCTGTTATAAGTTTGTTGGGAGTGTTTATAAATTATTACTCGTCCTGTGTAGGTGGTTAATTACGTAAATAACAGATAAGTACACATTTCAGAAAACCATTTACATTAAGCATTATACCAAAGAATAAACAAATTAGGAAACAAATTTATGTATGCATTACAAAGACGTGATTGATATTTTTTTTTGTAACAGTGTTAATATTTTTCCCGATCTACGTGGTGCCTTAAATTTAATTATTAATTAGTAATTGGTAATTTTGCAAATTGACGTTCCCACGAAACAAAATTGGTAGATTTGATAAAATCTATTAAAATTTTTTGATAGTGCTGGTAAATTAATTACAAACAAAATTAAATGTTTTGAGGGCTGGCTTATAACGATTAAGGCTTTAAAATTTCTGTGGGTCGAATTAAAAAATGAAGGCCGTTCGTTCCTGTGTACCAGAAGGCTAAATCAAGATGCTCTTGCAAATTGGTTTGGAACTGTTAGGGGTTCAGGGGGCAACAGTCCAAATCCTACCCCACAAATATTTCAGAACACTTTTAAAAATTTATTTTCATTAAATTACTTAGATAATAATGAAAGTGCAAACTGTGCCAATGATTTTGATCAATTGTTAACTGTTATAAATGAAAATATTTTAGAAAAATTTGTTAATGAACAGCAGCCGGTGTCAATTTCAAATAATTAACTCAGTTTCAATTTCACTGATTACAGAGAAATTGACTTCCTCGCCGAAAATGCTTTGTTTTACGTTTGTGGTTATTTGTACAAAAAAATGTTGTCATTTCACAATTGTACCGTATGCAAGGAATTAGAAATCAAAAATTTCACTTCTTCTAATTTATTTTGTCATCTGAAAGCATACCAAACCAAAGATAACAGAACTTTTTGAAATTTAGTCATGCCTAATGAAGATTTTATTAATGTACTTAATGCGTTTATGATTTAAGTATTTTACAACCTTCAATTAAAATTAAAAGAACAAACGGCAGATGCAAAAACGTTAATCAATTGGAGTGATTAACCCTTCAGTAGGCGCCTGTTATGTTGTTACACAAGTAGGCGCATGAATTACATATGTAATCCATATTGATTATTTATGATTGTGTTAACAAAATATTTTTTTATTATTTTTTTTTAAGATAATGATACTTTAATACATTTTATAACATGTAAAAAAAATTTTGTCTTGAAGTAAATTTATAACCGTTTAACATAAATAAAATTGCGAACTCTCCAAAATAGTAGCAAAATCCTAAACGCAGCCAACCGACTTAATTAGTTCATACACATTTTTAAATTCAAACTAACGTTATGTTATGGATTTCTTCCCGGTTATTTTAGCAAATATATCGGGTCCGTGTAAATGTTTCACGTTCTGAGCAAGCGCGTTAACAAAAAAAATTGAGAACAGCCGGGCTGTGTCCGCGTCACGTGATCCCTTCGAGAACTTTCCAAAAACGATCCGATCTTGCCCATTACCGGGTTTATATCGGAGCGAGTAAGCGGATTAATAGGCTTTAATCGGCTTACAACATCTCGATATAAACAGATGCGGCTTACATGATGAAATCTAAGCTTACGTATAAGTGCGATTGGACTTGACGAATGCGATTAGATGAATTTCGTCTTCGATATAAACGCGATTGGATTACACATGCGCAGTTACGGAACTACAAATGACATGCGCAATCTTTAAAGCAGCTACATTCAGTCTAAGCGGCAAAAATTTAAGCTGCAGAAAACATTTAACATTTAAATCTGTAGATACATTGAAAGCATATAGGTAAATTAAAAGTTTTCAGTTTACTTTTAATTGACCGCGAAAATAAACTGGTTCAAATCATAAAAATACGCCTCATGTAACACGTGTTGACTGTAACCTAATGTGAAATTAACTAGGGTACTTCACAGGTTGTCCAACGCAAAAGACAAAGATAACGTTATATTCTGTCTTTGTGTATCGGTCAGTTTAATCTCGTTGTAATCCGAAACATAACCTAACAGGATTGCAATTTTCACCGATATAAACAGGCAGTTTAAAAGTTGGATTTATTTCATTAGGCCGCTTACATGTAAGTGGATTACATGCGTACGATATAAACCCGGTACATGATATTTCAGCAAACGTAAGGGGGTCGGTTAAATACTTCACGTTTCGTTACTTTCTGAGCATGCGCTTTAACCACAAATTGAGAATAACCGCTGCGTTTCACGTACCGGGGTCTCTGCGATAACTCCCTAATATTGAATGTTGAAGGAACTGGAATATTGTCAATATACAGTGTCCACGGATGGGGTTGAAAAGAGGAAAAAAAAAATTATTTTCAACTCTAAAAAGTTTTGCTTGTCATAAACAAATTGCCAAAGCTTTATAAAAGTGTACAGGGTGTTCTAAGAATTACAAAGAAATAGTCTTATTTTTCATTTTTGTGAAAAAAGTTATTTTAGAAAGTTTTTTCAAAATTTAAGAAAAACTACAAAGTTTGGTAGATGCAGTAACAAAATTTTGTATGTACAATTGCGGTCGTAAATTCTACGGTTATCTAGCAATCATTTTGGAAGAAGTTGAAAAAACAAAAATCGAACAAAACAAACAAACCATTCGAACGTAAATAGCTATTCTGTACTGCTAAAACCAAGTGTTGTATCCAACAAAATAAAAGTGTTGAAATATTAAGGGCTTTGAGTCTAGTTATCTGCCGTCTATAATTTTAGAGATATTTTTACACAGACTGTCTCCAAAAAGCAAGACGACTACATAGCTCACTTATTTATCGGAAGATTTTAGTTATTCTATATACACTAAGACCTCGTTTAACGCTGTCTGCTCGAAGTCTAAAAAAAACATTAAATTGATTCAAATTATTTCGGCATTTTGTTGATTCGTATAGCTACATAGTACGATTATTTCTGAACAATCAGAGAATGGTGGGAATTTATCGTAGTGAAAAAGCATTTCGAGCGATATTAAAATGTAGGTGCTGAGGAGACTGGAACACGATGAATGTCAAGTCGACATAGGAACCGCTTTAACCCGACAGAGCTGGCGCCATACATCTTAGAAACCGACTATTTTGGAAACGAATAATATTTTAATCTTTTAATAAATTTGGCTGATTCTTCGAGTAGCTGCTTCATTTGGTCAGGGCTATCATCAGTCTTACTTTCGTATGATAGCGATGTGTGCAGGCATATTGTTTTTGTGCTTTTTGCGTCGTTACCGGCTGTGGGACCCAACGCCAATCGGTATCTAAGTAAAATAAGCTGAATATAATTTTCCTTTAAAATTTTTTTAAAATTATTGTTTTTCATTTTGTTTAATAGCTTATTGTGTTAAAACTTAGCACTAAACTTATTTTGGAAAGAAAGTCTAATGATTTGTTTTTGGTGTTACAAAAAGTGACATAATTTTCATATCAATGGAATACCCACTGTTTAAGTTTAACAAAAATAATGTTATATTAAATCCAGTTGTGATTTATTGTAGAGAAAGAACACGGTTTCCAATATACTATAAATTTAGATTTAACATAAAATAGTATTATTCAATAATAATTAAACTATAAAAACTCTCGGTCTCTGAGACAGGCGCCAGTCACGATTAAAATTTATTTCGCGTTAGCTCTGGTGGATTAAATATGCCTGTTTCTACAATACGAACCATTTTAGAAATAAAATTTGGTTATTTTCGGTCTCGTATACCCCTTTCCCTATTTACTATGTGTTAAAATGACCTCATTTAACGCTGTTTCTTTTAGCGCGTTGACGTCTAGGAACACAAAAACCCCAAAAATGTCTGTCTTTTTATTTGGTTCTTGTTAGAAATGCCAACTCATTTTTCTTTTGCTCGAGATAATAACTTTTGCCTATTAACAAATTTAGTTTTAGTGATCAATTACCAGTAAATTTGAAACGTCCACTAACTCGAAAGTACTATTTTCTATTAATCACTTGTCGCAAACAGTCGCAACACTGCTGACCCTTCTACCCAAACTTTTGACGTCATTAATGGATGGGTTACATTAGATATTTGTATGTGTAAAGATTGAGTGAAAAGAAGGCATAAACTACTATTACATGAATAACTAAGTACCTAACGTCACAAATTCAGCAATTTTGAAAATTTTATAATTGGATTGAATATGGACCATACAATTGCAGAAATACAGGGCCTATCAGTATTACTTGCAGACGATGTAGTAAACGATACATTACTTCAAGAGGCGATTCAAAAAAAAAGGTAAGTAAATAGTGATTTTTTCATGTAGATAATTATTCTGCCCTGCTTCGGAAGAAGGCAGTAACTACAATAACATTAAATCCGAGAAAATCGTATTTTAATAAAATTCTTTAGATGAACTACGTGTTCAGCCTAAATATCTCCGATTTTGTTTGTGTCAGATATAAAACCAACTAGTTAATCTATTTATAAGATAAAAAACGTTTTTTTATCATTTTAACATTATTTAAGGGGTTCGGGTTCGTTACGTAGCTTCCATAAGGATCAATGTATTACATGAGTAGGTATACTTTTCTTGAGAACCGTCCAACGGATTTCAACTAGATTTTGTACACATTTAATTTTACGTCTTTCTGAGCTGTAGAATAAAGGATTCTCAAAAATTTAAATTTTTTATCCTCAAAAGTCGTTATTCAAAAAAAAAAGAAAAAATTGCTTTGTAGGATTTTTTAAGGAAGCTAATATTATTTTAAATTTTTCTATTCAATCGCTTCAGATATACATGTTTTATGACACAAAAAAATTTCAAGGCTCTAGCTTTATCCGTTTTGTAGAAAAATGTACTATTGCGGCCACCGAAATGTACACGATTTTTTTTAGCAACTTGATTTTTGCTTCATATCATAGGTGTCCTAAAAAAATTAGCGAAATGTCAATATTATTTTGTTTATGACAAATATTATTTCACGAAAGTCACTGGATAAAGCCAGCATTAATCTATGGAAAAATAGGGATATTTGTGTCAGGTATCGTGCACATTTCGGTGGCCGTAATAGTACCTAAGTGGAAAAAAAAACTACTTTTCAGGAGAAGCGAAAAAGTAACTGACGCTCTGTGTAAATCGCACGACTTTGTTGTCTTTGTTCTCAAATTTGGAGCACTTTTAGTAATCATAAAACTGTCGCAATAGATAGTTTTGCTCAGAAAATAATACAGTTATTAAATGCACAAAAATAAAAAAATTGCATTTTTTCAATTTTTTTATATCCGACCCCTTTTAATACATTTATTGCCGTTCTACCATGTAAAGTATTTGGGAAAAAACGCATCAATAAAGCAGTATACACAAGTTGCTGCATTTTTGCCTTTTACTGATGAAATACTGTTTTTTTTTTTTGGTATTAACTACGCTACAATTATGACACTATTTGAAATCAGACATATTCCGAGAAGCGGAATAATTATTGGAGGTGAACAAGTCCGATTTTTTTGCGGTTCGTGAAGGTTCGGCCAAATTGAGTGATTTTTTCGAGAAATATTGTGTGGAGACGTTTTGGTGCGTTATATTGCTGTTTTGAGTTGGTGATTTGTTGGTTTTCGTCGATCTACGGCGTGGAACTGAGGAGAAATTTGTATTTTTGGGTTTGACGTTTTTTCCGTTGACATTTTTCTAATTTTCTTTATGTGTTCTTGATTTTTTTAAAATTCTTTCTGATTTTTTGCTCGTCAAGAGAAGATTTGGGGCTCATTGTCCTTTGCTTGGGTCCTGGACTAAGTGACGGCAAGTTTAGTTATTTGTTTTTATTGCTGATCATCAAAAGGAATATGGAAAATTGACTTTTTGATAACGTCGAATATTAAGTGTTTTGTTTGACATGAAATCATGTTTTGGACAGTTTAAGTGTAACGGTTGGCCAATATTCATTTAATTAGTGAAACATTCCTTGTTCATCTTGGTTTGGTCTCGTTTTTTTGACAGTTCATTTATGAAATATCCTTTGTACAAATTCAAAATTTTTCAAGAGTTCAAATGGTCTCAAAATTCACATTTCTAGATGTCATAAACAGAATGTGCCTCTTCCGGAACTTCCTGTTAAGCTTCTCAATTTAACAAATAAACTAGCCAAAATTATAAATGAATGTGTTTCCGTTAATTCTTTACCGTCCTGGAAAGACCTTTTTCTTTTCACCTTTCGTGTTCTTCATGTTCCTATTAAAAATGGTTATGAAAAGGAATCTTTAACTTCTAAAGTTAAGAAGAATGCTGACTAATGTGGACTCTCTACTTGATTCCAAAACCAATTTCTCAAAATTTTCAATTTATAAATCTGCTGAGAACAAAATTGTGGATGGTGATATTAAGGGTGCAGTTCGCTTATTATCTTCTGATTATTCATTTGCCAACAATAATGCTGATACTTTTGAATCATTGAAATCTAAACATCCAATTCCTTCAAGATTACTCCAGTTTCCTGATCCACCTGAAGAAATGGTAGAACATCCCACTGTCTTTGAAGATCAAGTTTATAAAGCGATTATGTCATTCTCTAGTGGTTCTGCTTCTGGAATGGACGGAATAAGACCACAACATCTCAAAGATTTATTAGGTAATGGTACAGGTGACTCTGGTCGTCACTTATTGAAAGCCATCTCTAGTTTTTGCAATCTCATGCTAGCTGGTGAAGTTCTTTCTGATATTAGACCTATTCTTTATGGTGCCTCTCTTTGTGCTCTTTCTAAAAAAGATGGCGGTATCCGCCCTATTGCAATAGGTTCAACTTTTAGACGTTTATCTTCTAAATTATGCAGTTTCCACATTAAGGATTCGTTATCTTCCTTTTTTCATCCTATTCAATTAGGTTTTTTGGAACTAAGGGTGGTTGTGAGGGAGCTGTTCATTCAATTAGAACTTATATTAATAATCAGTCTGATGCTAAGGTTTTTCTTAAAATCGATGTTAAAAATACTTTCAATTCTATCGAAAGAGACTCCCTTCTTTCTGTTGTCAAGGCTGTTACTCCAGATATATATCCTTATCTCTGGCAATGTTATGCTTATCAATCAAATTTATTATTTAATGGAAATGTTATTGAATCCTCGGTAGGTTGTCAACAAGGTGGCCCTCTTGGTCCTGCAATTTTTAATTTATCTATTCATCAAATTATTAAGAATTTGAATTCAGAATTAAATGTTTGGTATGTACTTAGATGATGGTTCTTTAGGTGGTAAGGCTTTTGATGTCTTACAAGACTTAGAAACGATAATTTCCGAATTTAAGAAAATTGGTTTGGTTCTTAATTTCAATAAATGGGAACTTTTCTTCCTTAATAATGTTTCGGAATTAGACAAGTCTTCAATTTTGGAGAGATTCGAATTATTAGCTCCTTGTATTCGCGTTTATAATGTTGAAGACTTTTTTATTCTTGGTAGTCCTATTTTCGATGCAGCATTCATTTCTAAAAAAAGTGATTCATTCTCATTACTTTCTTCAAATCTATGTAAAATTAATCCTCATATTAGTTTATTTTTACTCCGCCATTGTTTTTGGATACCTAATTTCACTTATAATCTTAGATGTTATCCTTTTTGGAAATATAAAAATGAGTGTCATCAATTAGATAATATTGTTATTTCTTTTTTGGAAAAAATTTTGAATATTAAATTTACAATAAGAACTTGGACTCAAGCCAAATTACCAATCCGTTTTGGTGGATTAGGTATAAGGTCTATAATTGATATTTCCTCGCCTGCCTTTTTGTCTTCTATATTTTCTAATTCTGGACTTATTATGTCCATTCTACCTTCCAGTTTTTCTAATTTTAAAATTACATCCCTTAACGAAGCTGTTGATTATTGCAAGGAAATTTCTAATTCGTCTTTACTTCTAAAACAGCTTTTTATTCAAATAAATTGGGACTTCCTATATGTGACAAAATATTTCAAAATTTATTACCTTCCTCAAATATCACACAAAAAGCTATCTTATTAGCTGGACCTGAACTTGAATCTGGAGCTTGGCTTGAAACCCTTCCATCTTGTAAATTAGGTACTCTTTTAGAAAAAAACTTTTTACAAATTGCAATTTCACTTAGATTGGGCATCAATTTCTGTCATCCTCATATCTGCTCGTGAGGTTCTTCTGTAGACTCGGTGGGTCATCATGGTTTATCGTGAATTAAAAGTGCTGGTAGACTCTCTCGTCACAGCTGTATTAATGACATTATTAAACGTGCTTTCTCTTCTGAGGGATGATGGCAGACGTCCAGATGGTATTACAGTTATTCCATGGAAAGTAGGTAAATCTTTAGTTTGGGATTTTACTTGTAGGGTAAGGCGGGGTAAGATGACGAATGGGGAAAGATGACGAATTCAGTATTTCTCAGATTTTATCACAGATAGCAGCATGCCCCAGCGCGCATAAGAGCCCCCAGTGATTGAAAATGTTACTCACTATGATAAACAAGCGTGCGTGCAATTTAAACCAAGTTGTGATAAAAAGTTTATGTTTAGCGCATTTGGTTGTAATTTTTGAACGTCAAAACGAAGCGAATCAGCATTTTACGGTAAGTTTTTCAACTTCTTTACTATAATATTCTAAAAGTACAACTCAATATCTACTAATTCATACGAGATCTAGTTCTTTTACAATAGTTTTGGTTAATGATAAACATTGTTTTGATAAAAATGACTTGAGGGGGAAAGATGACGAATTTTCAACGGGGAAAGATGACGATTCATTTTCAATTCGTTATCTTACCCCACATGCTTTTTGAATATTTGTTTATATTATTTTAAACGATTCATTACTTGGAATATTGTTTGTATAATTATTTGTTAACTTATAAGTACCTACTGAATCTAAATTTATACATTATGGTTGGCAGCCATTGATTATTTTATCTAACCTAAACATTTTGAATGTTAATGAAAATGGATATAAAATCGGGGCTTAAGAAAGTTTTTTTAAACGCGGATGTTTTCAACGCCTGTTTACAACACACCCTAACCACGGAAAGCGAGGAAGTAATGGGGCTCCTCATAGGACAGGTTGACGAAAATTTAGGACATTCGCACATATTTGCTTGTGTGATTCTTCACCGAAGCGAGAAGCAGCCAGATCGGGTCGAAATTTCAGCCGAGCAACAGTGCATGGCTTCAATTTACGCGGAAAAACTCGGCACGAAATTAAAAAGTCCGATGAGAGTGCTTGGATGGTACCATTCGCATCCCCACATCACAGTCTGGCCCAGCCACGTGGACGTCCGCACGCAATACAACTACCAAACCATGGATCGTTATTTCGTTGGATTGATTTTTTCTGTATTTCCCACGGAGAAGAGATCAATCGGGAGCCAAGTTCAATTAGCCTTTTTTCAATCAGTTGGCACGGAACCTAATCTAAGGCGCAACGAAATCGAATTCGTAATTAAACAGGAGACTTTTCAAAACTACAATCTAGAAAATATAGTCGATCTTCCCAAAGTTTTGACGCAAGAAGAGGACGACCGCAAAGATTGTGGTGATGAAACGATTGATACATTGACTAACATTCGGAATGACGCGTTTAAGACAATTTCATTTGAGAATATCCTTTCAAAGGTTTCACTTCCAATGTATGAAAGTCTGAACGAGAGAATTGTGATATCACAGTTGCAAATCGATAATTTGAGGCGGTTGAGGAAGGAGTTGAAAGATTAAATTTACGAAAAATTTATTTGAGCACAATAAAATGGTCACTTCGAGGCGGATAACTGGAATTTTTGAGTAACATTACATAAAAGCACTAACAAATAAAAATTATATTAAAAAACAAGACGATTATCACATTGTTCGTCTTGGGCCTTCAATAAAGATTACAGGCTGTGATTTTAAGTTAGCAGTTGTATTTATTGTTGCCAATTTAATATTAAAATCACAGTGCCTTGGTTGATTTTTATTGAAGACTGTGTTTTAAATTACAGACGGTACTTCAAGCAACAATATGCCACGAAAATATGAGCGAACTAGTGTCAGGAAATCGTGGAAAAATAAGGATATGGAGGCAGCTGTATTAGATGTGACACGCAAAGTTTCAAGTCTGAAGGTTGCAGCATTAAAATATAAAATACCTGAGGCTACACTGAGGAGATATTTAAAAAAAAGAGTTCGTCCTTTAGAAGAAGGAGAATTTGAAGTGGAATTCCCCCAAAATTTAGGGAGGTTTAGAAAAACCTTTTCTGCAGCACAAGTTGAAGAGCTGAAGCTATACGTGACTGATATTGACAAAAGAGCCTTTGGTCTATCACGAAAGCAATTCGCTGATGTATGTTTTGATTATGCTGAAAAAATGGGGTAAGCCATAGATTTAATCGAGAAAAAAAAGTGCTGGTGAAGGCTTCGTCAGGGAATTCATGAAAGAATGCGGGCTGACTATGAGAAAACCTGAGTCCACATCAGTTGCTCAGCTGATGGCATTTAACCGAGTAAACGTTGGGAATTTTTTCGAGTTGCTTAGGGATGTCATATTGAAATATTCTT
Organism: Dascillus cervinus; assembly: GCA_949768715.1. Lineage (NCBI taxonomy): Eukaryota > Metazoa > Arthropoda > Insecta > Coleoptera > Dascillidae > Dascillus > Dascillus cervinus. The sequence goes on along the minus strand of OX458319.1, from coordinate 12,198,790 downwards.
TCACAGTTGAACAAATCTACAACGTTGACGAAACGGGATTTTCCACTGTGGCAACGAAAACTTCGAAGGTCATCAGTCCTGTAGGTACCCGCCGAGTGATTAAAATTTCTTCAGGAGAACGCGGGGTCACAGTTACGTGTGTGTGCGCCTTGAGTGCCACTGGAAATTACATCCCTCCGTTCTTTATTTATTCAAGGGTGAGAATGAATCCGAAATTTTTAGAGGGTGCTCCACCAGGATCAGCTGCAGTTCCGCATATCTCAGGATGGATGACAGCTACCAACTTTGCCAACTTTTTGAAGCATTTTGCCTCACACACTCGCCCCAGTATTCAACGACCCATTCTTTTTCTCATGGACAATCACGCCTCTCATGTTACCCTTGAAGCTATTCAATTTTGTAGGGAAAATGGAATAGTCATGCTCAGTTTCCCACCTCACACTAGTCACCGATTGCAGCCTCTGGATGTGGGGTTTTATGAGCCTTTAAAGACAGCCTACAGTCAGGCCTGTGACGATTTTCTGGTATCAAACCCAGGCGTTTGCATAAGTATAGCACATGTTCCAAGAATATTTGGTACCGCTTACTTCAAGGTGGCTATTATCCAGACTGGTGTTAATGCATTCAGAGCAACATGGATTGAACCTTTTGACAGTAACATTTTCAGGGATGAAGATTTCCAGCCATCTATGACTACTGATATTCAAACTGTCGAATTTACTGCTCCTGCCTTTGAACGTCGGCCAGAATCACCATTTGAGAATTCCGATTCTGCAATATCATCTACTGTTAATGATTCTTTTGCACACCAGCATCCTCAACCACAACCGAATCTGACTCCATCTACTTCTTCAGCCCTTCCTCCACTACCAGTGGCAAGTAAGAAGACTGCCAGAAAACCAAGGAAGAAGTTGCCGTCGTTTCTTTTGTCAGAAACTCCTGTAAAAGAAGAGTTGGAACAGAAAAAGAAGGAACAAGAAGAGAAAGAGCTGAAAATACAGAAAAGATTGACTGATAAGGGGAACAAAAAGAAACCACGACGTCAATTGGATTTCCCTTCATCTTCTGACGCCGAGTCATCTCATAGCGTACCTTACATCGACACTGATGATGATATGGACCCGCCGAATTGCGACGAAGATAAATTGTGCATCATATGCTCGGAAGAAGGCAAGGATGAACTGTGGTACCAGTGCTGCAAGTGCTTCAAGTGGGCTCATTCTGAATGTTCCGGATGGGATCAGAAAGAGGACAGCCATAGGCCCTATAAATGCAACTTCTGCACTTAAATATCTTTTACCTTACATTTAATTTTAAAGTTTCAAAGTTTTATAGAAGTTTTTATTGAAATTACTTGTTAATAAAGGTTTTTTACTATGTTTTAAAATCCCAGGTTTTGTTCGTCATCTTACCCCACCTATGGGGTAAGATGACGAAAGTTACATTTTTTGGGAAAACCCGTGTTTCGTCCCTTTGAAGATGAAAGATTCAATTGAATAAATTCCTAGTATTAGGCAAGATATGGAAGAAGTTCTCATAAAAATTTCAGTTCTTAAATCCATTTACAGTGGCCAGGAAAAATCGTAGAAGCTTAACCTCGTCATCTTACTCCGCCTTCCCCTACGGATACATACACTTGCCTCTTCTCATTTGACTGATTCTTCATTTTCTGCAAGATCTGCTGCACACTTGGCAGAAAATCTTAAGAAAAAAAAAAATAAGGCAATTTCTGATGATTATTTTTTCGTCGCCTTCGCTGTGGAAACTTTGGGTCCTTGGAGTGCTGATGCCCTTTCTCTCCTTCAAGATTTGGGGAGGAGTATTGTTCAAACAACGGGCATTCCTTAAGCCAAAACATATTTGAAGCAACGAATAAGTTTGGCTATACAGAGAGGCAACGTTTCTAGTGTTCTTGGTACAGCTCCGCTTTCTTCTTCTTTTAATGAGTTAGTTTATTTATTCTAGTTATTACTTATGCTATGTTATTTTATGTTATCGTTAAGCAAATGTACTTATACTTATACTTATACTTATATTTAAACAATAAATATTATTTAATTAAAATATTGTTGCAAGAATAGTAACCATGGTAATAATTGGAGATATAAATCAACGTCGCTTTCAGAAACCGGGCATCTAAATACACTGATTAAAGCAAATAAATACTTTTCACAATCGGTGATAGTTAATGACATATTATTAATAATAAAACAGACAGTAATTGCACGAACTTCTCGAGTACTACGCTGGCTAGAAAGCAGTAGCTGAGCACTCGACTGTAGATACCGCCTTTTTACCTTATAATAGCACTCAAAATTGAAAAAGCAGTAACTGCTTTTGCCTTATAAATTACCTACGAATAACTTTTACTGCTTTTTTCGCTGTAAAGATATAGATCACGTCTAGACGAATTCAATGATACCCATATCTCAAATTTTATATTTTTGTAGTTACTGCCTTTTTCCTAAGCAGTATTGTAAGTGGTTCAAAACTTTCCGACCAAACTTGTTATCAAAAATCAAAATCGCACCAGTCGGCGAAAAAGGTGAGTCTGATTGTCCACGGAAAAAGTTATTGGATTTACAAAAATATTTATTGGAAAGTTGGCGCATACATGCCACAACCGGATATGTATAATAATATTGTACCATTCAATTAATAATTTCGATTGTAATATTTAGGCCACTTGTTACGAATGGCCTGTACGTATTTAAAGTATTTGCTCAAAAGTATTGATTAATTTTTGGTTAGTATACTTGTTAAAGGTGAATCGTTTTGACTATTGCACACATCGCATATCTAGGCCAAGCAATAAAGCATTTTTTCATGACATAAATACTACCCGAAAACCAACTGTGCGATTACATAAAGGACAATTAGTAGATGAATTCTGCATAATTTCCCACTCGAGGGCCATAATTTTTAATTTATTATAAACAATTTACAAGAAAAAATCGCGTTTTCTTTAGTTCCTTGCTTGTAAAATTAAAACTAATGAAGCAATCTTAATGTTGTCAATAGACGAATTGTAGAGAATTAAATTATGAAGAGAATGAGAGGTCGACTATCCCGATCGAATAATTTGAACCGGAGAAAACCCAGACAACCCGGAAAATTCAGTGCTTTCTTGAAAAATTTACAATTCCGCCATTTTTTAATTTTAAGAACTGAAACATTGCACACATATAGATATTTATACATATGTACTTTATGTGTGCAAAATTTAGATTCGGTCGGACTAACGGTTATTGCATAATCACCATTTCAATTTTTTTCTGCGATATTTTCGCGGAGGGCTGGATGTTTTTGTAGTTGTCCGATTTAAATTTTAAAAACAGAATTGAAAACTTAAACCTTAAACCTTGTTGATAGTGTACAAGGTAAATACATATTCATAAAGAGCATTTCTTTTGCTATTCATTGATATAATAACAATCTTGAATACCATCAATATTTGTACAATCTGTGGATATAAAAAGTAAACAGTACTTGTTGGGTAAAATGGGATTATACACAGTCGGCTAAAATAGGGTACCCGACATCAAAAATAGATGGAGAGCATGCGCAGTGACACTGAACATAGTAAGGATAGCGATGTCACGCGTGGGAGAGAGACGTTCAATTTTGGATAGGAGGCTTATGCAAATTGAAAGAGTTGGACAGCATGCGTAGTGATACAATTTAGAAGTAGTTGATATAAATCTGCAAATTTTGCAAATCTTGCAAAAAGATAAATACCGACGGTTTTCGACAAGGTTAAACGACGAAACAAAAAACATGAAATTTTAACTTTTATTTTTATTTTTTGCATGTTCTAACTATGCTTGTGTAAGGCACAAACCAATGCCACCTACACTTACAAGCCGTGTTGTTGAAATTTGGCAATGTTGCTTCGTAGTCCTATGGTCCTATATTTGAGAAGCTTAAATTCAAAAGGAATATTATTATTGGAAGTGAGCTTTTGATTTTTTATGAAAACATTTGCCTTAAGATTTTGACTGATACGAACAGACGTATCAATTTGCAAACCTTCCTGAAGATTCAAATTATATAAGTAAATCTCACTTTGAAAAACTTTAAATTCCCACCCTGATAACTCTAGTTCATTGGAAAATTTTTGTTTTAAATCGTCAAAGTCAACTACAAGATCAGATTTTAAAAAATTCTCAATTTCGTCATTTTGTCTTTCAAAAATTGCTTGTCGTCTAGCTTGTGGGTCAGTTCCATCTTTAATGACTGTTTTGGATAAATATACCGGTAAATTTGGAAAAATGCTACGGACTGCACCATCGTTAAAGCGTGGTCTCCTTAAAAGAATTTCGGTACAGGTTCCATCTGCCTGCCTGTATTTATCATGTGTAATCACATCAGCGCCGTTAAAATGTAATTGACAAACCACACTTGAAGACGATGGAATAAAGTCTTTCCTAGGGATTGATTTGAGCCACGCTTTTTTGTGTCCTTCGATTTTTGGAAACTTAAAGATACTGACACCACCTGCCACACAACACCGACTGGGCATTTTGAAATTGATTACCAATCTTAATAACGTTAACCTCAAATTTATGTTCACCGTTCAAACCACCAAACAAACACCAAAATTATGCACCTGAATACCTGAAACACGTCGGGAATATCTCTGCACCAACTTAGTATCACTCGAAAAACGAAACAAATTTGCCAAAAAAACAGTAAACAAATAATAACTACTGTAGATTCACGCACGCTTGCTCGTTACTGACCATACTGAATCGTATGAAGTCTGCGCTCGCAGCGGTCTGTAAGCGGTGTTGCCACGTTTCTTTGTGCACGGCAGTATTTAGCGACGGCTACGGTCCTATATTTGTGAACGTGCAAGCTGTTAATTGTCGTCAATTTCAGCACGAAATACGTTTAATTGAATCGATAGCGCGACGTGAAATAGTAATAATTGAGTTATTATGCAACGTTAACGAGCAAGGTAAATTATTTTATTCACAATCAGTTAGTAACATACAACTTTTCTAACTCTTTAAAAGTTGGAAAGTGAGCGATTTCATGAATACACTTCAGCCAGTCAGAAATATTAAAAAAGGAGTCAGTTATGCGGCGTAATCGGTCAGAAAAAAACCATAACCAACCTGTGAGGGCGTTACTGTCGATTTAAACTACAAATGTCAAATTAACATATATTTCGAAATGTCAACATTGTCGTTAAAGTTGACAGTACTCTTCAACATAGAATAATGAGATCAAATGGAGGATGGTTTTTGAGTCTTACAATTAGCCAAGTCACCAAAATAAGCGAGTATAATACTCTCAGAAAAGTACTTTTGGACCCCCTTTTTAGATCACCAGTCGCGAAAATTTCTGTATGTTTTTTCGTATCGCAGTTTACTTTTCTCAGGTAAGAGATTGAGTTTTAAGTTTTGTGCGGATTCCCGCAATTCGGGGGGAGTACACTCTATTTCACTATCAGACATTTTGCTTGTTAAAGAAACTGCAAATACAAATTTGGTGTGACTTTTGTTAAGCAATTTAAAGAAATGTCAGTCGTGCAGCGCCTACTAAGTGTTAATATTTGACCGAAATAAACGATAATATTATTTTTAATTTTTATTGATTGCGAATAAAATAGTATACAGACCTCGGCGAAAGTACCATTCCTGTGTCTCGAGAACTAGTTCACCTCAAGGCTACGCCTTTCGGTAAACTATACTTCTCTCGACAGAAATGGAATACTTTCCGCCTCGGTATGTAATATACTATAAAGCACTTTCCCCAAATTCTTTCTACATTACTAATCCTACTTTTAAAGAATTACCGTATTCTTAGCTATGATACTGTACATATTTTTAAAAACCTCGAGAACAACTGGTTAAATTTAAAAAATTGTTTATCGATTTTTGTATATCTTGACTGATAATTTTGAAATTATTAAGAAGGCATCGTTTGCCCACAAAACTAAAAAATCGTTGTTTTTTCATTTCTGTTAAAAGTTAAATATTCCAGAGAAATACGAACACATTCCAGTTACGTTGATATTGCTCCCAAGATATATCAAATAAATGCATAAACACCTAACTCAATTTTCATTTGAAGCACTACCTAGTTATTTAAATAATAAACCAAGTCTGTTGTGACAAAATTTAAAACGCGTTTTTCTCGAAATTGTAAATTTTGAGTTGTGTTAGTGTTGTACTGATGGTGTGACATAATTATTTAATATAATATTGCTAAAAATGACTTCCATTTGTTGACAAATTCCGTTATTGACCACAAACACAATCTTGTAAATGATCACATGATTGTAAAACTACAATATTTATTTATGTAACAAACAAAATAAATATTCTGTAACTGCGAAATTTCTCATTTACTACCATCGTATCATAAAACGAATAATTCGTGGATAATTTTTAAACACTACAGCGTTAAAAGTGATTAAGTAATAAGTACAAATGAATGTATTTTCGATTCATTTTCGGTCGGACTACTGTGATAACTTGGTGCGGCGTTGCCAAATCGATCAGTACGGCTTGTAAAGTAAAGGAGGGAATGCACAAACCCATTTTCACAGTAGCTCAAGAAAATGAACTTGTCGACATTCTTTCAATGGAAACGCGATTATTTTGTATAAGTTTAAACGAATTACGTCATTTAGCATATGAATTGGCAGAATAATCACACAAATCATAATAAAAACGTCCGGTGCCGTGTTGGTAAGTCTGACGGGACCCTTAATGTGGTTCTTGTTAGAAATTGCAGCTCAGTTTTCTTTTGTTAGAGATAATAACTTACGCCTATTAACAAATTTAGTTTTAATGATAAATTACCAACTTCCACGAACTCGAAAGTACTATTTTCCATTAATCAAAGATTGGCGTTGCACCTATTTTCCAGAAATTGTATATCCTTTATTGTTTGCAGATTTGATGTAGCGGAATGGTTGTGCAAGCATGAATTAGTGTATATATCCAAAACGAACGAATATAATGGCAGATTTTCCTTACTAAATATTACGGATAATATTTGGGAAGCATTAAATTATTATGTGTACAGTCGTAATTATTCTGTAATAACACTGCACTTGAAATATGTTAATATGCATAAGGCCATTGGTGAATCTGCTGTTTTGTACTGGTTACTGCAACATGGTGGTAATTTGGAAGAATTAGATAGTAATGGTCGTACACTTTTACATTTGGCCATCCAAGAGAAATTATTTGACGTTTTTTATTTACTATTGGAAATGGGTGCAGACATCAATGCTCAAAATTTGGATGGTGATACACCTTTACATTTAGCTGTGGAGAATAACGAAGAAATGGCCCATTCCTTAATACAACACGGTTGTGATATTGATGCACAGAATCATGACGGTCATACTCCCCTTTTTCTAGCTGTAGATTGCAATAACGAAGAAATTATATGCATGCTTCTTTGTTACAATGCCAATACGGAAATTGGCTATGAAGGTCATACACCACTTATTCATGCAATGCGATGCGTCGGGAATAATAATATCATATTGGAAATATTATTAGCATATCAATATGACATTAATGCCCCAACAATTGAGGGGTTCAATGTATTGTATTATGCAGTAATTTGTCATAGTCCTTTAGAGGCTGAAATCATTAGAAGAGGTGGTTCATTGCCAGACCCAACAAAATGTTCAGAATCTTTTGATGTAATGCATTACGCCGTTAATCGCAACGAAATGTCATTGTTTAAATTAGCTTTTGCAACTTTCGATATGAAACTATTAAAGTTGAGGCATTTTTATGACTTCATAGGTAATAACGCATTTCCAAGAAATGAGTGGATAAAGTACTTATACTTAATTCTCAGATCTGAATTTGCCAAGAAGTTATCGTCATTAGGGAAAAGGGCCAACAAAATAAATAATGTTAGGTTCTATAAATCTGTAGTAACAGCTTTTGTGGAAAAAAATGTGAGAGAAAAGGATAGGATTAAAATACTAAAAATACTGTTCGAGCAAAAAATTCCGATACATTTATATGAGGTTGATGAAATTTATGATTTTTATGGTTTCAATGGCGAAATCGAATTATTATTTAAAATGCCAATAAAGATTGTTGGTGAGAATTGTTGTGCTGTAAAATTTATTTTGAATTTTAAATTATTTACTAATGATGGACTGAAAGATGTACTTTCTGACTACTTTCATCCTCACTTAACATGGATTGCACATGAAACTATGGGAGATAGTACAGCGAGAGAAATTTTGGCATTAGGTAGATTTATTTCATTAAGGCAACACCTTGCAAAATTCAAGGATTATCTTTGTGAAATGCATCATGGCAAAATTAAAAAATTTATGAAAGTAATTAATGAAATGCCGATCGTTCCCAGTTTGGAAGAACTAAGTAGAAACGCAGTTAGAGCCGCGATTGGGCGAAAATTTCATCGAAAAAATCTTTCATTTTATCAAAAATGTTTAAACAAGCTTCCACTACCCTCTACAATAATGGACATTGTTCGCTTAAAAGTCCCAATATATAAGGATTTCACGCCATTGTATTTGGAAGAAATAAAAATAGAGTCCCAGCCTGACCTACCAAATTCGGTATTTTATTGATTTTGTTAAATTAATATTTTTTGTAAGTATATCTTTATAAATAAAATATTTTAAAACCACTTAAATTCTGTTTGTTTGAAGGAAATAAGATCAACCAGTTACCAATTTCTTCTCTTTAATGTATGCGCTACGTAACAAGTCACAAATTGTACGTCAACATTGTACAGGGTGTCCCATCACTTGTGGCAACCCCCAAAATTGAGCTTTAATTGAAAGCTATGAATTTGAAATTTGGTGCACGTATGACTCTGGTATAAGGCTAGAAATTTCCGGTTTTAAATGTTAATTGTCGGCGTTAGTTTTCGAGAAAAAAAATAAAAACTGATTTTTTATAAAAATACTATCTCCCAATTTCATCAAATTTCACTTTTCAGGATCAGTATTATTGAGACAAAGATGTCCAAAGTAAAAAAAAAAATCCAAAAGCTGTAATTAGCCTAAAATTCCCTTATATTCGAATCTTAACAGTAAATGTAATGATTTATGGCCCTAATAATCCTCAAGAGCTATCCGCAAAGTCGAGTACAATTTAAATTTATGGCATTGTAAAAATTTGTCAGTGTCTAGTGGAAACCAGGGCAAGAGAACGTCAGTAGCGTACCTAAATCGAACCTTTTTACATTCTTGTAAATTTCTAAAATTTTTGTAAGTCCTCTAATAAATTATGATTATGAGAACGAACATGATTTAATGTCTGGATGTTGAATTATATTTTTTAAGTCGACGAGGACTTATTACATTTTGAATTAATGTTTGAGTGCAAAGATGAATACGAAAGATTTTGAACTGAATGATTTCGGAACTCGTTCGAGACTCACTTTGTCGTCCCCGTAAATTTGGAAATTAGTTTCACGGATTATTGTCGTCGTACTGGGCTTTCCATTAGCCCATTGGCATAAATTTACGCGGCTTTCGAAATCTCGATCATGCAGTTGCTGATGTAATTCTATGTGGTAAGGATGATATTTGTGCTTTTTTAATATCCTCCCTACTGAAGACCGACTAATTCCCGTGTCTTGACTGATTTTCCTAATGCTCAATTGGGGATTATTATCGGCGAGATTTAAAACTGCAGCTTGATTGACTTCATGCGTTACCGTGGAATTCACTGTCGTTTTTTCTTTTCCCTTTAAATTTCCGTTTTGTTTCAAGGAATCAACAAGTCTTTGAAATATTTTTCTTTCTGGCGGAGTTCTTTGTGGAAAACGTTGAGCGTAAATTTGAGCAGCTTGAACATAATTTTGCCGTGCTTCTCCATAAATTAATATCATATCAGTCTTTTCTTCGAAGGTAAAGGTAACCGGCATTATAAACGAAAACTAATTAAAACACACAGAAATAAAACACAGATAAAAACTTTTTGGACAAAGTTACTCTTCAAAAGCTGAAGTTGAACTGATAACAATAGTAATACACCCACCCTACATTTATAACTGACAGTCGATATTTACGACTAGATGAATACGTTTACTATTGAAAAATGCAATTCCGAAGCAATTTTAGCAATAAAGTCATTAAATATTTATGGATGAAACGTGCGTTTGAACAGGTTCTCACGAAAGACTCAACCAGTACGACCACAATAATCCGTGAAACTAATTTCCAAATTTACGGGGACGACAAAGTTAGTCTCGAACGAGTTCCGAAATCATTCAGTTCAAAATCTTTCGTATTCATCTTTGCACTCAAACATTAATTCAAAATGTAATAAGTCCTCGTCGACTTAAAAAATATAATTCAACATCCATACTTTAAATCATGTTCGTTCTCATAATCATAATTTATTAGAGGACTTACAAAAATTTTAGAAATTTACAAGAATGTAAAAAGGTTCGATTTAGGTACGCTACTGACGTTCTCTTGCCCTGGTTTCCACTAGACACTGACAAATTTTTACAATGCCATAAATTTAAATTGTACTCGACTTTGCGGACAGCATCTTGAGAATTATTAGGGCCATAAATCAATACATTTACTGTTAAGATTCGAATATAAGGGAATTTTAGGCTAATTACAGCTTTTGGATTTTGTTTTTTACTTTGGACATCTTTGTCTCAATAATACTGATCCTGAAAAGTGAAATTTGACGAAATTGGGAGATAGTATTTTTATAAAAAATCAGTTTTTATTTTTTTTCTCGAAAACTAACACCGACAATTAACATTTAAAACCGGAAATTTCTAGCCTTATATCAGAGTCATACGTGCACCAAATTTCAAATTCATAGCTTTCAATTAAAGCTCAATTTTGGGGGTGGCCACAAGTGATGGGACACCCTGTACAGCTATTTTTTGTACAAAGTCGACGTTGCACATCCCTTTCGTACAAAGTTGGATATTTGATCGTTTTGATGGGCTTTGTCTGGTATAACTTGTACAATGTCAGCATTGTACAGTTCTACTTGTGTAATCTTGATTTTAATCCTTTCTTATTAATTATACTGTAATGACCCAAACTTGCCGCCGAATTAATTTAAATATTTGAAATATCCCGAATGCTCGAAAAATAAACCGCGAAATTCAAATTGGCCAAAAATTTGTGATCGTCTAGAATGTCGGTAGGACCCCTCGTTGCGTTTACACAATGCGGCAAGCGTTCTGGATGCAACAGTGAGACTTTTAGGGGAAGAGGTGTCTTCAATAAAACAATATCATAGTGGAGGATGCCTTTTTAATTAAATCAAAATAGTAAACGAAACAAATGCTCATGCAATAATTTGGAATCTGTGAAACCTCCACCCAAACAGATTCCTCAGGCATGTTACAGTAAAGCCAACACCAATTTAAGTTAACAAAAACACAACCCATGCAGCACACTGAGAAATTGCCCGATTGAAATACCACATAAACGGAATGTGGTCGTACGATATAAAAAGCCGTACTTAATGCGCGGTTACGTTGTAAATTTACGAATCCCCTGAATCCCACCCGCTTACTCGAAGTCCTGTAAAAAAAAAGGAAACAGAAAACATGTCCCTGGGCAATGGCGGAACAGTCCAGTTGCTATAACTGGAATGCTGATCCTGTCCCAAGGACTACATGGAAAACACACAGAAAAACATGTCCCTGGGCAATGGCGGAACAGTGCAGTCGCTTTGACTGGAATGCTGATCCTGTCCCAAGGACTACCAAAAAAAAAGAACACACAGAAGAAAAAAATAGTCACAAGAGTCAAGTGCTGCCCATCCCAGTACGGAAGAAACCACATACAGATGCGCGACAGACCCCTCTCGCGGGACGCCACTGGCGTCTTTTCGGTGACACTGGGATCAGTGCACAACGTTGGTAACAAGTGCCCGATCTTACAATAAATTAACTCGGGACGATTCCTCAGTGTTTACAATTACGAACAGCCAATTATTTAACCACTAACCCTAATTCGCATGCCATCTCTTATTCAATCACTCCTCAATACAAGCATTCTCGCGTATGAGGTTTTACGCCCCCTCAGACCCTTTAAACACGACGTCCCTGGCAGGCATCCACTCCTCGCGGTTCGCGGTTCCATTCCTTACGACGCGACGCCAGCCACGCGATTGTAGGCCTTACTGCTTTTCCTCCTCGTCTCTTGGTTGAATACAACACGAAGTTGGAACGCCTCGACGGTCGTTCAAAAACATTGCACGCGTCCTGGGATTGCACGTTTAATCAATCCGAGCTGGCATTTCTCTCAAAAACCCCCGATTGTTTTACTTAAGTAACGCGTTTCCCTTTCGGTTGTACGCCTCCGGGTACTCCACTGGACTCGAAACCCAAACGTGTGACGTCATCAGCCCACGCCACTCCGGACGAATTTGAACCTTAAGGACGTAGAAACCGAGTCCTTTTTCCCAAGCCTAAGTTATTTCGCCCCCGCGACCAAAAAAACACCGTACTACTCATCGGAGAACGAGTACAACAGACTCACGCGGAATTCGCGGCTGATTCGCTAATCGCAACAGCAGTTTCATACAACTTAATCTAACATGCTAACTAACCTATCCCATGCGCTGTAACCGTTAAAAACTTAAACAATACAATACCCGGTGTCGAGGGAAACCTGCACGGATTACACCACTAATTAAAACCACCCCCCCCCAAACCAACAAGACACTTTAAAAACAATAAAAAACAACAACTTTTGCGCGAAGCGTCTTCTTCGGTTTTTCGGCCCGCTCGCTTCTCTCCCACAACCCTTCGCGGCTCTCATAAACCGGTCCCGCCCCCTACACTTCTCACCGTGGCTTAAGACTCGGGCCACTTAAGTCGGTGCGTGTGTCGGGTTGCCGACGGTGCAGGCGTAAATTTTAAATTTTAAATTCAATTCACTACAATACGATTAATGTTATGGCTTAATTAAAATAAGTAAGTAAGTAAGTCAGTAAGGGAAGAGATGTAAGTAATTATATAATAAAAAATTGCAAAATACTTAAAAAGGCATTCGAAAGCTGTTCGTTAAACATCGATCTATTGTCAATGCACTCTGCTGCAATAATGTCTGACATGCCGATCATTAGAAAGTCTGAGGTGTTGCCCGTATCTTACGCTAAATTACTTTATTTTAATGACTTTCGGCAAAAGCTTAAAACTTTTTGCTACTTCCATGAGTTCGTCTGCGGTTACAAGAGATGTGTACAACCCAATGGCGTCTATTAGTGATTCTCTTGCGAGGAAGAACTACTGTCATTTGGCCCAGGAATTGGACCGTTCCCTTCTGAGTAACAGTCTCGTTGCAAAATTTGTTTTAGCAATTCTACATACTTGCCTTGATAGTCGTTGCCTACAACTTCTTAGCTGCTGCGAGTTTAATTTAAGTTTAAGTATAAATTAGACAAAAATCACATGCAAGTCACCTTTGACCAATATTAACATAAAATAATCACAGTTGACTGAGAAAATCATTTATTTACTTTAACTGTCAACCGAAAAATTTCTAAAATTATTCTTTTTTCAACTCCCGCCGTTCCATTCTATAACCAAACTATAAATTCGTCCGATCAAAATTTTCGTTCGTTTTCATTCATTACGGAAGTCCAAATTGAAACAGAGACCAAATTCGCGCATGAACATGAACCGGAAAAACAAAGCACCGAAACTGTTTCCAGCGGTTCTTCAGGCGATCGCATTTTCAAAAGAAGACGAGGGGCTAACGGCTAATCAGATCATCCACAATGCTCACCAAGCTATGAAACCTACAAGAATCCAGCAAAAGGTTGTCGAACAAGTTCACGCCGCGTTAAGATACGGGGTGGATTCCGGAATGGCTCAGCACAGAAGAGGAAGGTACCGGTCGAACGTCAGCAGATACAATATTCGAAAAATGGTCAAAGCCAGTGATAAACTCCCGGGAACACTGCCCGCCTCGAAGCGAAAACAACCAACAAGGAAATGCGAAGAAAGATATTCAAGCAACTATTCAAGTCGTAGCAGCTCGACCGCGTCAAGCCAAACCTATCGTAGCGCATCCAGTGCGTATTCTAGTGCGTCGTCGAGGTCCCGTTCTAGAAACAGACGTAAACGGCCGACACAAAGGAAACGGAAACAACCAAAGCGAAAAGTTGATGATAAATGGCAAGATGACAGCAACGAAGACCATATTGCATCTCGTGTGGCAGCAACGGGACACCGTAGACCATCCAAGCACAATCAACGGTCAACATCTCCGACTGCAGATCAAGGTACGATTGATTAGTTAAAAATTTTTTCAAACAATTTTTGTTATCCAGATCCGATGCCGGCAGTCTACCGCCCGGTTATTGATATGGGGCTAGACGGCAATAACTTAGGTTGCCCCCTCCATGTAAAGCAAGAGCCTGACGATGAAATGGTGTAATGTGTGTGTGTTTGTGTGTATGTGTTTAATGTATACATGCAGATGTATATGTAAATGTCAGTGTGGGGTAAAAGATTTTATCAAATAAAGTCTAGTACCTTGTAATTTGTAATTTTAATTATGTTGATAATGTGACCGAAATGGATAGTGCAACTTTTTCGACTGTAAAGTTCAGCTTGAAAATATTCCTTTTTCATTTGAGAAGAATATTTAAACAGATCGCGCCAAAAGGTTGATCCATGATTGGCTGCCAGCTGCTTGCAGTTTGCTGGCAGCCAATCATAGATCTACCATTTGGCGCGATCTCTTTGAATCTTCTGAAATTAAAAAATACGGTATAGAAGTGTAAAAGCCACTAATTGTAATTTTTATTGAGAACTCTGAAACAATATCACCATTTTCCGAACTTTTTCATCGATTGAGATTTGCTAGATGCCAAAGTTAAATTATTTCGGAAAGCAACTGGGGTTCTTACTGATCATATCATAATAATCTTAGCAAAAAATAATTGACTAATTGGTTCTGGTTGTAAAATATGTATATTTGTTTAGTCACTTAAAGTACAGAAGTTTGGGGATATTGTTCTATATCGATGGAGACTGTTGTCGTTCTTGATGGAATCTATCCTTTAAACCTGGAAATACAACGCATTTTCGATTTGGGCGTTCTGTGCAAACAGGAAATTGACATCCTTCAACATTCCATCATAGTAAGGTTATAGTTTCCGAGTCAACACATCAGAAAGTATCTTGAGATCAGAATCGCAGACGTATGGCAGCAAAGGTGAGACCAGACAAAGAAGGGACGTGTCACATTGAAGAGAATAAGACTTACCACGCATCCCTGCCTTCTGTAAAGGAGTCCGTCAATTGCCCATTTACCTACACTTTGGCAGTGTTGTTGTTATATAAGTTTTTTAGTAGTTCGACAAGATGATAAGGTACTTCCATTTCCAGAAGGTATTACCATCGCAAATATTAAACTTTTAATAATCACAGTTGACCTGAAAAAACATTTGTTGTCGTTTTGTTCCTGATAACAACTGACATTTAAATTTTGTTGTAAAATTGAACTTTAGAACCTTTAAACCCAAAATTTCTGTTCGTTTCATTCGACTTCAAAGTTTCGTCATAAACAAATACAAAATTGGTGGAAGTCAGGGCAAGTTTACGCCTACAAATGATAAATGGTCCAACATGAACCGGAAAGGCAACCATCCCAAACTTCTGGCAGCGGTTCTTCAAGCAATCGTAAACTTACGGGAAGCAAATGGGTCTACAGCTAACAAAATTACGGAACACGTTCGGCAAGTTATCGAAACCACGAAGGTTTGTTCAAAACCCCGAAACATTGTGTTGCAAGTTCGTGCCGCGTTGAGATATGCAGCCGCTTCTGACTTGGTAATGCACAGGAGAGGAAGGTACGGTTTGACCATCAACAGCCACAATTGCCGAAAATTGACCAAAAATTTTAGAAAACCTCCGAAAGGTCCCGTCGTGACAAAACAGAAACCTGCCATCAGAAACTACACCGAAAATAGCTCGAAGCGCAACAGCACAACTGCTTCAAGTCTCGCTTCGCCGCTTTGGTGTCCTAGAACCAAGTCGTGGAAGCCGATCAGCAAAAAAGATAAGCCTCATCAACATCTTCGCTTTAAAATGCCAAAGAGCGATGAGCGCGAAGGACGCCCGAAACACAAGAAGAATACGTACCAATCAGTTCCAATCAGTAGAAACGATATTCGCAAAATGGCCAAGATCTTGGCTCAGGAAAAACCGCCCGTCCGGACACGAAAACAACCCACAAGAAAGTGTAATGAACGGTATACAAGCAGCACTCGTAGCAACTCGACCGCTTCAAGCCGCACCTATTATAGCCCATCCAGCGGTCGATCTAGTGTATGCTCTAGTGAGCGAACGCCGTCGACGTCGACGACAAGAAGCTGTAAATCTTGCGGACGTTCTTGCTCTAGATCGACGACTGCGACTAAGCGCAAGAGACGATCGACAAAAAGAAGAGAAAAAGAACCAAATCAAAAAGATAATAAAAAGCAAGAAAAAAACGAAAACAAACCTCAGGAGAAGCATCCTGCATCTCGTGTTACCACACAAGGTGCAAAGAAGCGCAACAGGAAACGCAAAAATCGACGATCAAAATCTTCAGCTGCAGACCACGGTATGATTGATTGACTACAATTTGATTAGTTTTAATTAAGTTTTGTGATTTTAGAGCCGATACCCGTAGACGATAATCCGGTTATTGACATGGAGCTGGAGAACAATCACTTAGATTTCCCCTGCAATATGAAACAAGGACCCGACGATGATAACGTTAATGTAAATGAAATATTGTGATTATTAGCTATATGTCAATGTAAGTGTGGGGTGACACATTTTGCCAAATACAGTAGTATCAGAACCTCGTCCATTGCAATTTAAGTTATAGGCAATTCAAACTAAGCATGCGACTCTAGCGTAAATAAATTCAACGCACAGTGGTTCGAAATCCCAAAAAGCCGGCCAAAAGTTGAAAAAAAATTGTTTCTCTAGAGACTTAAAAATGTATCACCTATATGTATAAGATGATGTTAAAAATATGAAATTTATACCAGTTGAAGTTAAACCCCTTCTGAACGCACTTAGTAAATTTCAGAATTTTTGGGAGTTTCATTAAAGAGCAATTAAATTTTAAATTTAACATGGGTTCTTATGGAGATGTGTCTCTGCTAGGCAAATATTTAGTTAATTAGGTAAGAATAAATGATGACATGCGTTTACAATTTTCTGAGCAAAAAGGTGAAGTTGCAACAAAAGCTAAGCTAAAGTTTCATTACGCCTTTGTGACTAGTTTTAAAAATATTAATTAAAAACTATTGGAAAACGTACCTATCACGTGAGAATGGCGGGTTGGACACCCGAAGCTTGGCAACGTTGCACACAGCGCCCATGTGCGTCTTAGAAGAGAAATGTAAATTCGTCCAAACATATTTTCGCATAGAAAGAAGTGTCCTACAGCCACCAAATTTTGTACACCAGAGCATCTTAGTAGGGGGGTTTAATTTGCTGCCCGTCGCGGGGAGGGGCAAATAGAAGTGTTCTACAGCCGCCAAATTTTGTACACCGAGCAAAGCCGGGTACTTCAGCTAGTAAAAATATAATATTTGAATGATCAAGAGTATTACTGATCCTTTCTTGTGTAGTGAATAACTTAATAATGAACTCATCAGTGACTTTCATTAAGCCAACTTCGAATTTTTTTAACAGTTGATTTATGAGTTGTGACTACTGATTTGCCATCGACATTGTTAGAGAGAAGCTGAGTAACACGAAGTAACCCTGAGGATCGATTAGTTTCTTTTAGGTGATCAATAGTTATTCCTGAATTAGCTATCTTTTTCATAATTGTCTCACTGACTGTACCTTTCAAAGACTGTAAAGTTGGGAGTATTCCCAGAATTTGTTTCTCACGCTCCCACTTATTCATCTCTGAAAAATATTGTTTGCCATTCTTGTATAATACTTCATCTGAAACTTTTGCTTTCATCAAGATTTTATCCAAAATTTTAACCTCGTATAAAGCATTATGTGCACCAAAACTGGAAGTTTTTAGCCAATTCGCTAAGCCAGTGACTGTACATTCACCCTTTTCCTTTCGCCCTGTATGCTTTTTAATTACATTTAATGTATCTATAAAACCTACAACAACTTCTGAAAATTCAGTGCGTAGGGAGCAAGAGATGATTGCATCGCACAACCTTGGCCCATCAAAATTTAAGTTATGAGCAGCTATATAAACTTTCTTCTCAACCGATTGCAACCATTGAAAGAGATTTCCAAGAGCAATTGGCAGTGATATGGATATAACTGTTTGCCCGTTATAACGTAAATCCCCATAATCATAAGTCAAACCATTCGCCTGGGTTGCTGCTGCAGAGATTCTCTTGGTCGGTTTTACATATGTGTCAAATTTAGCTTCTCCACATTTCGCTGCTATTTGCATGATATCGCAGTCTCTACCAAGACTGGAGGTTTCTAGATCGAGAAGAACTATTGGAAATTCTTTGTCTAACGTTTCATAAGAAAAATCAGGATCAATCTGGTTAATTTCTTTTGCATTTCAACATTTTGATAACTATCGTCACATGAAATGTTAACGCAATCAGCTACTGACGCGCAGGGCTGCCAACCTCAATCCGCAAAAATTGAGCTCGCGGCGTTGTCGCGTTCGTTTCTCAGATTTTATTTATTCGATTTATTTATAAACAGCAACTATTGTAATTAAAAAATCATACATGTAAAATTAATATTTATGTTTTTACACTATAATAACTTGACCTGAAATGTTCTAGACCCTTAAAATATTGATAGCAATTCTCGTATTTTTCACAGTTAGAAGTTGAATTCAGGTAAAATTGTGTGAAGGTAATTCTTCTGCTAATGTTATTTTCCCATTTTCTACAGAACCTCTGGGTAATACCGTAGAAATTTCTTTCACGAGAAAGGAAATTTTCACATTTGTGAAATCGGAATTAAATGGAAATATCAACGTGGTCAATGGCATTGTTGAAATGGAGGTGTCAAAAACATTGAAGGATCCACACATTTTTCGAAAAAGTCTAAGAGATGCTATGGGTAAATTGATATCGGAATTCAAAAAGAGGTGGCAACAAGTGAGCAGGAACGAAACAAAATTCTTCCAAAAATTCGACGAGTGGCTGAACGTTCCTGTGTCTTTCACAATTGAAAATGAAGGTTTGAAGACTTCCACGGAAAACACAATGGGGCGACCTTCCACAACCTGGGACGATTTGAGTGATCGGTCAAAACGGAGGAAGACAGAAAAGGCTCGAAAAGAACATACCGTTCACGAATTGGCCTACGCTACGTAAATGGGTCTCTGGGCTTCTGGAAATTTACATGTTTCAAAGGTAATTAGAGATGTCACAAAAGCATTACAGTACCGGAAATCGATGACACACGTTTCAGAAGATGTAGTAGCAGGTAAAATGACCAAAAGTCAATACTAATTAATACGTTCTGCAAGCGTGAAAAAAAATTGTAAATTATACCCGCCTTATAAATGTGTATTGGATTCTAAAAAAAAAGTGTTACCCTGCAAAGTCAGAAATTTATGTAACTGAAAGTGGAGCCACAGTTGGACTCCAAGCATTGCTAAATCATACAGCTGAAAGAATATTAATGATACAATCGGACGTTATTGAAAGTCTTTCTGAAAACAAAGTTGGTAATTTAGAATTGATATGCAAGTGGGGATGCGATGGCACTTCCTGTCAAAGTACTTACAAACAAAAATTTAGCGATGGAGATGACAATAAATCGGATGCCAACATTTTCATTATTTCACTTGTTCCCTAGCAAATTTTTGATAGACCCAATCCAAACGTGATTATTTGGAAAAATCCATGTCCTTCGTCGCCAAAATTTTGTCGCCCAATTAAAATTCAATTCTTGCACGAAACTGCCGAAGCAACTAGGGCAGAAGTTGATTGTATCGAAGCGCAAGGGAGAAGCCTTGTGCCCTTTCAAACTGTAATGGGCGGCAAAAAAATTAAGATCAATTTCAAAGTTGTGTTGACAATGATAGATGGTAAAGTTTGTAACTCTATTACGAATACATTGTCAAGTATGCGTTGCTACCTTGGTGGTGCTACATCCAAAGAATTTAATGATATCGACAAGATGTTGCAAAGACCGATTAATAAAGATCACTTAGAATTCGGAATATCGTCGCTGCATGCATGGATACGATTTTTTGAATGTTGCTTGCATGTAGCTTACAAATTAGAAATAGAAAAGTGGAAAGGGCGCAAAGAGGATAAAGAAAATGTTGATAGAAGAAGAAAGACTATACAACAAGGTTTTCGTGACAGATTAGGACTTGTTGTTGATCAACCGAAACCAGGCTATCGAAGTTCAAATGACGGAAATATAGCTCGGAGTTTTTTCGAAAATTCTGAAATTTCCGCTTCAATAATGGGAATTGATGAAGAATAAATTGATAAAGCGGTTTCATGTTGTATTGCAGCTAATTTCTTGCGGTTTCGAAATCGATATACCCAAATTTCGCATATACAGGGTGGACCATCGTATGGCATTTTTAAAATTTAACCTATTTATAATGGTCAAAAAAAGATGAAAATTGGAGGAAATGATCTTCAATTGGACGTAGTTATGCATCAAGCGGCCAAGCGCCAATTCCCCAAAATCGAGATATTAGTGTCATTTGATAGCTGAAGCTCCAAACTATCAGCTACAATCTGTTTCCTGGTGTTTTATTCGTTAAAAACAATAAAAATGTAAGCGCCAATATTGATAACGCCTATTAGATGCATGCATTTCGAAACTTAGTATGCGCTGTAGCTCATTTTGGCAGAATGGAGCTTAGCCGTTTGATGCATAACACCGTCCAATTTTGATACTACAACATAGCATAATTATTTTTTAGAAAGCAAAATTGATGTGAAAGTTGACTTTGATTTAGTGATTTATTATCAAATTATTAAAGCTATCAGTTTTTTTCTTCCACTACATCTTGTTACAAACTCATTGAAACATTAAATAATAACTCACATGTAAACACAAATAAAATACGGAATAAAATGTAAAACACGTCTGGTCATTCCCTTTGTAAAAAAAGGTGACGTTTCTATTTATTTTATTTGCCCGTGGCAACAGTAAAACATGGCCAGCTACAACGTCCGTGCTCAGTCAAGCAGCCGCCGTGGCTGCATAAGACCGTTTAGGTAACACGCCCCTCCCTAAAGGCTGAGCACGGTGTTGGAAGTAGCTGTTGCCTTGGATTATTTATATTATAAAGAAAATAGTTTATGGTTAGCTATTAGCTGCAGGTTCCTGGAAGTGACGCGGGTCTCGTACGCCGGCATCTTTCATGTCATGCCGAAAGCGGGGAAGGCGGCGAAATGCGGCTCTTCGCGGCGCTGTTCGGTCGCTGACGATCCCGTTGTAGTTCGACGCTGTGCGTTGGGACTCCGGGAAGCAGGGTCGTCAAAAGAGTAAGATTATCCATAACACTATAATCAGATTCTAATTGGATAGTTCCGAAATCGGGCATCGATGACTCAGTTCAACTGGTTCGGCGTCATCCAAAACATCCAGGTTACAAATTAAATTCGGTTCAGGCACTTCTTGCACTTCCCCATTTTCTATTTCATGCTCTTCATCATTATCTTGAACCACTGGAGTTGTCGATTTGTACTGCAAAGCACTGTTTGACAAATCGACTTCTATCGGAAATAGCGGAGGTACTGACAGTAGTCCAAGAGTGTTTTTGTGCAATTCTGCGAGGCCTTTTATCAATTTGGATAAATGCCCACCGAAAGATTGCACGTGTTTGTTTTCGAGTACTAATTCCAGTTTGACCAAAACGTCAGAACGTAGTTTCTCAAAGCGGGTCTTGGCGACCTGGCGACATCGCAAAATCAACCTATATTCGTAATTTCCGGTTTCTACTCAACATAATGGCTCTTGCAGTGGTGCGTAGTTGCACTCTGTTACCGGGTCGGTACAGCGGTGGTCGGTTGCGTGGTTGCTTGCTACTTGTTCATACTTTGCTGCAGGCATCCATAGTCCCATGGAGTGACGCGGGTCTAGTACGCAGGCATCTTTCGTGTCATGCCGAAAGCGGGGAAGGCGGCGGAATGCAGCTCTTCGCGGCGCTGTTCGGTCGCTGACGATCCCCTTGTAGTTCGACGCTGTGCGTCGGAGCTCCGGGAAGTGGAGTCGCCTGTTGCAGCTGTTAGCGCTGAATCGTGTAGCGATCATCGGTTGCGGGCGCCACTGGAGGTTCCTGATGTTAGGATTTGATCCCCCTCCAGAAGGGCGTCGCGGCATCGCGGCATCGGAGTCGTTGGTGAAAGTTCGGTGAAAAAACCCTTTTCCTTGTGCCCCACGTTGGGCCGTCAAATGTTACAAACTCATTGAAACATTAAATAATAACTCACATGTAAACACAAATAAAATACGGAATAAAATGTAAAACACGTCTGGTCATTCCCTTTGTAAAAAAAGGTGACGTTTCTATTTATTTTATTTGCCCGTGGCAACAGTAAAACATGGCCAGCTACAACGCCCGTGCTCAGTCAAGCAGCCGCCGTGGCTGCATAAGACCGTTTAGGTAACAATCTACGTAATGCGTACATTATGATGATATGCAAAGCGGAATTTAGATAGGTATAGTGATTGAATAAATCAAAATATTAAATAATGTAAAGCAAAACATTCTTATTTATGGCCGAATTCTTAAATGACAACCCTCGTTAACTGGTGTGAGGCTGATTTACAACTGTCCTCAGTAAAAGTGGTTCTGAGGTACAATCGACACGAGCTGTGAGTAGTAAAATCCAGGCCCGTACTTAAATCTTCTATGGAATGTAAAACTCGCTATTTTTAATTTTTGAAAGTGACTCATTGTTAAAACAGCTTTGCTTACTCAGTCACTGCTAAGTCAAATTGCCGAATTGTAGAGAAAACACCAATCTAGGTACGCCTAGTGTAAAAATTTTGAATTTCTTTTTATTTATTTCAAAATAAATTCGACAAAATGCCTAATATTGACCTACTTCTGCTGCTAATTTTGACACTTTTTAAATAACTATTTAAAAAAATATTTCGGGTCTTGCGTAGATATTGAAATTCTCTTTAATTTGGCATAAATAAATTGAAAATTGGTTAATATTTACGTTTAATTTTAAGGGAAACTCGAACTGTGTACTATTCCGGCCACCGAAATGTAAACGATTTTTTTTAGCAACTTGATTTTTGCTTCATAGCATAGGCGTCCTAAAAAAATCAGCCAAATGTCAATATTATTTTGTTTATGACAAATATTATTTCACGAAAGTCACTGGATAAAGCAGCTTTAATCTATGGTGTCGTGCACATTTCGGTGGCCGGAATGGTAGCGGCGGCCGGGGGTAGGTATCCCTCTTAAGGCCAAACCGGACTTGAAAAATTTTTCATTTTCTGTTACGATGGGTTGCCTATTTATTTTTAGTCTTTCTCCAATGACGCCTGTCAATCATTTAAGCCGACGCATCAGGGGGCCTTGCCTGAATGGCTTTGTTATTTAGGTGCACCTGTTCGTAAAGTCTGCACTATTGAAATTTAACTAGACCGTCGAAAAATGATTTTTCTCCGATCGGACAAAACACAAACAATCTATTTCAAGTCTCTAAAAGGATAATTCTAGTATGTTGTAATCATTGCTAAGCAAATGAATATACCACACGCTACGATAGTTAATATCAATTGTTGCGATAACTACAACAATAAATTCTTGCTAAGCACTTTAGCTCGCAGATCATTAGCGGCACATTGAAAAACCGGCCCTTAGGTACAGGTATAATTGAACGAGCGAGTGGATGAATGCGTTGTTACAATTTTTGAAAAATTGAGATTTTTTGGTGAAAGGATATGTTATGTACCTACTTACTTATCGCGGACTGTTTCTGGAATGAATGTGCTGTTACAGTATTTTGTATGGGCGGTAAATCAGTTAAAATGCATTTTCTGACGCTTTAGTGAATTGTAACATAACACATTCATCCACTCGCTCCTTCAATTATCATAATCCTTTTTCCTTTGTTTTCGGTGTAATCTAAATCTAATAATTAGACCATAACGTGGACAATGTGTAATCACCGAGTTTTCTGAGCAGGATTCAATGTTTTCAACTCGATAAAAATTCATAAAGCGTTTATATGCAAACTTTATATTTTTCTCTCGATATACCGGGAGATTATCTTACAGGTATACATATCTCCTATGTTTACTTTTAAAAAAAACGCGTCAACATATTGATAACTATAGGCAACCAACATTACACCACAAATCACAAGGTTATTATTTTTTATTGTGAAAGGTTATGTTCAAGTATCATGAATAGTATTATGAATAGAATCTAAAATCATTTGAATATCAAAATAATAACAATTTTAATAAAACTATTAAAGTTTGAGAAGTTATTAACAGAAAGTACATAACAAAAAAAAATAAACAAATAGCGTCATAGCAAGTGTTCAAAATGTCCACCTTCTACTTGTAAACAATATCCTAGCCGATCTTGGAACGCACGCACAGCATTTCTGAGAATGTCAGGATTCAGTTCGTTACATTCAGTTCGTATACGATCTTTTAATTCAACTAGATTTAAAATTTGGATATTGCGGTAAATTTTTGATTTTAGGTAACCCCAAAGGAAATAGTCATTGGGTGATAAATCTGGAGATCGTGGTGCCCATGGTATGGGGCCGTACCGTCCTATCCAGTGTCCGGGAAACCTTTCGTTTAAACAATTTCTTATAACATTTGTGGAATGCGGAGGGGCTCCATCCATTTGAAACCATGGTTCGTTAATGTTTAAATTTTCTATTGCCGGAATGATGTTGTTTACCAACAGATCTAAAAATTTGGCCGAATTAAGGTTTCCATCAATAAAAAAAGGCCCGATAAGTGTAGCATTAACTATCCCTAACCACACATTCACCTTCTGCTGGTACTGAGTGTGGGTCAAATTTTGAATATGGTGATTAGTGCGGGACCAATATCTAAGGAAAACGAAGGAACAAGGTTAACAGAATAAATTGGATAAATAAGAAATTATGATGCACACCGGAAATTTTGGGAATTGACCTCTCCATTTAATGTGAACGTTGCTTCATCGGTGAAAACTATCTTCGCTAAAATTTCATCATGTTCGTTTAACAAATTAAATAAAGTTTCACAAAAATTTGTTCTTTTTGTTTTATCCTCCTCAAATAACTCTTGATGATTGGAAAATTTATAAGATTTGTACTTAAATTCTTTTAGTGTTTTAAATATTGACGTTTTTGATACAACGAAATATTCAGCTACTTCTCGCAAGGATACCATCGGATATTGCTCAACGTAGCATAAAATATTTAATTTTAACTCTTCGGTCAACACATGGTTGGTTTTAATCTTCTTTGTATGACCATTCACTATGCAGCCTTGTGAATTAAATTTTTTAACGATATTGTGCAGAGTTCTGATGCAAGGAATTGGTCTTTCAGGATATTTTATGGAAAATAAATCTCTCACGGTCCACAAACTATTACCTTGCTGGTACCACATTAACAATTCAATTTTTTCGTCTTTGCTGTACATGATTATTACAGAAATTGCAATTTTATGTTAAACTGACACTGAAAAATTAATTGACTTTTGTTGAAAGAGCCAACTTTTCAAATGTTGAGAATTGTGGTGTATACTTGGTTGCCTACAAATCGCAATAAAGCAATGCGTTGACTCGTTTTTTTTAAAAGTATACATAGGATATGTTTACTTTTAAGATAAGCTCCCGGTATGTGGAATCAAATGCAACGGTTCCGCTAATTCTGGTGGTTTCCAGAAATTGGAACTTTATCCTCATTATTAATTTTATTTCACAAAAGTTATGAAGAAAACAAAATCGACAACTGTTATAATAACGATCTGACTGTTATTATAAATAAATAACTGATTGTTATATTAATAAACTAACTATTAGATTTGACAGCCTACTATTATCTAGATTTCTGTTTGTAAAATTAGTACGTTTCATAAAACCTTTTCGATTGAAAAAAATTGTGTCTGTAACTCGTCGCAAAAGAACATCGCCGTTCTCTCAGAATGTATCATATTTCCTACTTGATGCACAATATGCCTACTACGTACTTAGCAAGGTGTTCCAACCATGTCACACTGGAATGACAACATTCTTATCCAAATTTAGAAGCACTACCATAAATATTTCTTTCGACTTTTCTACTGGGCCTGCAATATTACAATAGACGAGTCAGGTACTTTGTTGGTATTTGACAATTTGTTATAAGTCATGTTTTCAGAAACAGTGAAAGTGACCTATATAAGAATCATCTCCATCTTCGTCTCTTCGCGTCTTGTCCGTTATATTTATTGATTAATTATGAACAAATTTTAGGAATCAAAAGTAAATAATTCTTTAATTCGAAACTTCTTGTTCTAGACGGTAAGAATCTGAGACTACCTGTTCGATGGACTGACAGGTGTCTAGTATAAAAGATTCTTTCATTATACTTCTTTGAAAAGGGTTGCTTTCACGTTTGTTAGTGTCGCGAAAGGCAACCTTTTCCGTGCACTGCACGAGAAAACTTTTTACCGTGAGCTAATTTTTTCCTTACTACTGCACCAATAATTATTTATATCTACATAATTTAACAAAAGGAGTATAAATAAATAAACAGATGGCAATTTCCATCTTCATCAAATCCATTAGCTACATTTGCATTTATTTCAGAAGGGTTTACGAACAAAATTATTTTTAAATGTACTACTGCGAAATCAACTTTGAACAGATTTTTTCATCATCAAGTACGTTATGTACGTTTTCAATTGTAATGTTTGTGTATTTATAAATAAAAAAATATTTTTTCAGACATAATTTTGTTCCATTTTGAATATTGATTAATTTTTAAAGCGATCGCCGAAACTGTAAAATTAAACGTGAATAATGAAGTTTCATTATAGTGATGCTTTTTCGTGACTATTCATAACATTTTAAGTTTAAATTTCACTATAGAGGAGTTTAACTGTATTTTGTATAGTGGACCCCAAATAAATTATTATTATTAATGTTGTTATTATTGTTATGTAAATCTACTTAGTATAAAAGATGTTATCGAATTTTGTGCAAAATAAAATATTCTATTTGAAATTTTTGGCAATACATCATAATTATTTAACCAACATGTGCGTTAATGAGAACAATTAATATTTTTGAGATTATTAATCGCCGAGTAACACAACAGTTGGTTACAATATTTTGCCGTTGATCGAATCTTACGAAATTGAAGAAAACATAATTCTATTCCACCATGACAAAAATTCCAATTTTACATCAGTAGATATTGCAATCAAGGATACCATGAATAACAAATGTCAAAACCTAAATTTAAATTCATCTATCTGCACCTTTTATCAATTTTACTGGTTGCACTGTTACTACCCTAGTAGCATACAATATTTTAAAAATATTTATAAAACATTTATTTTTGTACATTCAAAAAATGTTAGATTTACCCTAGCAGCAAAGAAACACATGCACAAAAGAATTTCAAAGTTTTCATAAATTGTTCATATTTGTGGGCCGAATGGGTCATCAGAAGCTTTCACGCCAAAGTCCGGCAAAAAAACTTTTAATGTGAATTATTCTGGTGTTCTTACATCAATATATTTCGTAGCAGCGAAATTCTCATAATCTTACAATCATATGTAACACTTTTCGTTTTCATCTATCTCGTTATTTAAATAAATGAATGAAACAACTTTTGGCGAAATTTATTCTTGGAATCATTTGGTAACAGGTCAGAGACCTTTAAATTGCGATCCCCGTAAAGGCAGGTCGACCGATCTTATACCTACCTGTGAGAAGGCAACATGACCATTCAATTCAAAAATAAGAAAAATAAGAAATCTTTCCTTACCTTTTTTTTTTTTTAATTTATTCGGGAGACGTAAAAAACCTTAAACAAAGCACCTGTCGGTCCACCGAACAGGTAGAGTCAGATTCGCTGACTAAAAAATCGTCTCTAGCCCGGATGTTGTTTGGACTGGAACAGAAAGTGTTGAGTAGCAATTACCCTTTACTTTTGGCTGAAAGAATATTTATTATGGAGTGGAAGTAACGGATAGAGAGAGCCGCGGGGACAGTAATTATTGGAGGATGGACCTTGGA
Source organism: Dascillus cervinus (assembly GCA_949768715.1). NCBI lineage: Eukaryota > Metazoa > Arthropoda > Insecta > Coleoptera > Dascillidae > Dascillus > Dascillus cervinus. Next base: position 12,170,643 of record OX458319.1, on the reverse strand, counting down.
CGACGAGCGCGATCGCGTGGATTTGGCTCGTAGTCCACTGACGCCCGAATCAACGGATTCGGGTGGACAGTGGCTCGCTGGAAGAATTTTTCGGCGAGGGAGACGGTGTGTTCGCGAAGAGATTCGATTTTTAGGTCGCGGAGGATGGTTGTGTTACGAACGAACCAGGGTGCGCTCGCAACCAAACGAAGGGCTTTGTTTTGGACGGCGTAAACCGACGCCATGTAAGAACGCGGCGCGTATCCCCAGACAGGAATCGCGTATGTAAGAGTAGGACGGATAATCGTTTTGTATAGCAACAGTTTGTTGTCAATGGACAACACACTGTTACGACCGAACAGAGGGAAAAGTTGTGCTATACGCGCGTAGGCTTTTTGTCGGACGTGGTTTACGTGGGGCCTCCACGAGAGTCTGTTGTCAAGGATGACACCCAGATACTTTGCGGAGGCGTGCCAGTTTATTGGTTGTTGAAATAAGGTGACGTTGCCTGACGGGCCATGCCGCCTCTTTGTGAAGAGGACAGCTTGAGTTTTCGCGGGGTTTAACGCAATACGCCATGTCGAGTACCATTCCTCCAGGTTGTCAGCCACGCGCTGAAGGCGACATGTGACAATTTCTGGTTCGGAGCCGCGAGAAAGAAAAGCGGTGTCGTCAGCGTACTGCGCTAAAATAGCTTCGTGCGGAATCGGAATCGGTATATCTGCCGTGTAGATATTAAAAAGAGTCGGCCCCAGGATCGAGCCCTGGGGAACTCCGGAGGAAACGGGTTTAATTTGGGATACCGTGCCGTCGACTTTGACTCTGAATTCTCGCCCTGAAAGATAGGAGCGGATGAGACGCACGAGTGGTAATGGGAAATTAAAACTTATTAATTTGTAAACGAGTCCGTCGTGCCAGACCTTGTCGAACGCTTTCGCGACATCGAGAAAAATAGCACCCGTGTACTGGTTGCTATTAAATCCTTGAGTGATGTACTCGACGATCCTGAGAACCTGATCGGGAGCAGAGTGTTTGTCGCGGAATCCAAGTTGCTCCGGAGGAATTATGTTAAGTTCCTCCAGGGCTTCCTTGATTCTTGTGTGTATGCAGGCCTCTGCTGCTTTGGCGAGAGTCGAAAGGAGGCTGATTGGCCGATAATTCTGAGGGAATTTCGGGTCCTGGCCGGGTTTGTGGATCGCTACTACTTCCGCGAGTTTCCACCGGGCTGGGAAATGACGCAGTCGTAGCATTGCGTTTGTGATCGCGAGTAGAAAAGCGATTGCTTTTCTCGGAAGGTGTTTGAGGGCTCGATTCGTTATGCCGTCATAACCTGGCGCCTTGCGGGGGTGAACTGAGCGGATGTACGTTACCAACTCTTGAAAAGAAACGAAACGAATCGCACCCTCGTCGAGAGTGTTTAATGTATTATTGACGTTTTCGCGAACATGCTGTATGTGTGCGTTGTTCACCTGTTCGTCGTCCAGGCTGAACTGTTTCTCATAGTTTAACGCGAAGGCGTTAGCCTTTTCAGCGAGGGTATACGCTATCCCATTGTCTCCGTGAATGGGTGGCATAATTACGCGGTCGGCGCGCAGCGCTTTTGTCATTCTCCAAAGTGAACAGTTCTCGGCTTCCAAAGAGCTGACTCGAGCGTTCCACCGCTCATTTCGATGGATTCGAAGTGCGATTTTGACTTCTTCCGCGAGTTGGTTAGCCCGCGCTTTGTCGGGAGGGTATAAAGTTAGATGGGAGGTGCGTCGCGCGCGATTTTTCTCCCTGATTAAATTTAGGATGTCGGATGGGACCGCGTTGTGTTTTACGATTGCTTGACGTGTGCTCGTTGAAGCTTGTAGAGAGAATTTTATTTTCGTCTCTAAGTGCTGGACAGCGTGTTCGATCGCGAGTGTAGTGTTTATGTGCGGTACCGAGCCGAGAGACTGCAGAAGATGTTCTGTGAAACGGGGCCAGTGAATAGTCTGTTTTTGAATCGCGTCTCTGTCTTCGTTTTGCTGACCGAGCAATACGATAACGGGATCATGATCTGAGCTTAGTTCCGATAAACTGAAGATTTCCCAGTTCATCGGATTGTCTTTAAAGATCGCGATGTCAAGCACGTCGGAGAGGCCGTGTGCTGTATGGTGGGTTGCGTCCACAGGGGCGTTAATAATTAAGTCACTACGCCGGTTTTGATACGCGAAAAGAATGTTTCCGTTCGGGTTCGTTTGGCGGCTGTTCCATGCGGTGTGTTTAGTATTTAAGTCTCCCGCTACTATTGCTGGGTGTACGGTGTCGAATAAAGCGTCAAGGTCGCGCACTTGGAGCCTTCTGTCTGGGGGTTTGTAAACCGCAGCGATTCGGATCGGGCCTGCGGCCGCGGTGTTTACCACTACACAAGTGGCCTCCAAAGAAGCAAGATCGGGCGTTTGGTCCGTATGATGATCGATATTTGACCTGACGTAAATCGCGGTCCCGCCGCCGACTCGACCGTCGGCTCGGTCGTTTCGGTGAAGGGTAAAGTTTCTGATATTCGCGTTTATGCCACGGGCGAGGCGAGTCTCGCACACTAATATCACGTCAATCTGGAGTCTAACGGCGAACTCCTCGAGCTCATTTCGACGAGTTCGCAGTCCGTTCGCGTTCCAGAAGACGATTTGTAGCGATTCGGGATTACGTTTCCGCGGGGCCATTAACGAGGAGCGAGGGGGACTGCGGAGGGAGCCGAGGTGGCCTGGGATAGTAGGGCGAGAGTAATTTGAAGTTGCTCTCGGGGGATTTGATTCAGCATCGTGAGAATCGCGATGATGTTATTTGGTTCGATTGCGCTATCAGCCGGCTTTGGAGCGGTGATTTTGGCGTAGGAAAGACCGGAAGTAGCCTGCCGCGTAGGTTGAATTGGTGCCTGAGGGGCCAGATGAGATGGCGCCTGAGGGGCGGGTCGGGGTAGCGCGCGGAGGGGAGCAGACTTTTGCACCTGAGGGGCGCGAACCTTGGGGGCAGAGGGACATCCACGGTAATTGGCTGGATGGGTCCCGCCGCAGTTTACGCACTTAGCGGGGGTTTCCCTAGGTTTAGTGCAGGTGGCGGTTTCATGATTACCGCCGTACCTGACGCATTTCGCGGCTGCGCGACAGCACTTCTGCCCATGCCCGTGTTTTTGGCAGCGGTGGCACTGGGTCGGAAGCGGAGACTTATTTTTCTTTTCAACCTTTATTGCGAGGCTGAAAAGTCGGGTAAGCTCGAAGATTTTACTTTCCGAGCGCGGGACTGCGACCATGATAAGTGGCATGGGGCGATTGTTTTCACCTCGCTTGAAGAGTCGAGTGACGGAGGTTGGGTGAAAATGGAGTTCTTCGAGGGCGGCGCCCACTTCACCCGCCGGAATAGTGGGACAGATTCCGCGTAGAACAACCTTCAGGAGTTTGTCCTCCTGAAGTTCGTAAGTGTGGAATGGCCATTCCCTCTCCTCAAAGAGGGTGACGATTCCACGAAAATCGGTGGGGGTCGCCGGGTGGATTCTCACACCATCGACGACGTTTTGGGCTTTTAGGAAGTGAAGCTTCCTTTCCGTGATCGCGTAGGAGATTCATCTCCAGTTTATATTTCCTCGATAATAAATCGGGGGCATTCGAGCGCGCGGTGTTTCTGCGGTGTCTTCGAGGATTTCCATGTTTTCGTCGCGGTTTAGTTGCGCGGAGTTCGCGGGAATCCTTTCGGTATCGGATTCGGTATCGGATGAACGATTCTCTAAGCGCGCCCGTTTTTTTGATTTTTTATTTGACACAGTAGTAAAGCTACTGCTCGCGAGTGGCTCTGCCGCCTGTTCTTCAACAGGTGGCGCCACAGTGCTTGAAGAGCGAGATTCAAGTGCGGGGTTGTCACCGGAAAATGGCGTCATTTCCGTATTTGAACACGTGGGGACGGCATTCGTTTGCGTCGAGATAGCGCTTGCAGGAGAGGCAGTGGCGTTTTTTACGGGAGTTGGGGTCGCGTTTGTCGCTGAACCGCGAGGGAATCGAAATTCTACTAGGGCTCTGAGCCCGTCTGCTGACGAGGAACGGGCTCCGGGAACCTTGGGGGTCTCTGCGGTGTCGGAATCATTTTTCGACAAAGTAAGAGCTCGCATAAGCTCTTCCTTCACGTACTCTATGATCTCGCATAGCAATTCGCGGGAGATGCCTCTAGCTATGAAGGACTGGAAGCGGGAATCGTCTGGTGCTCGCATGACTTCCATGTCAGCGAAGCACCAGGAAAATCTCGGTGAGGCCGATGGATTCCAAAAAGCAAATAAGAGTAATAAAACTAATAAAAACTAAACAAATCTGACCTTAGTAGTTGATAAACAAGCACTAAACGGTAAAATCTCACGAGCACAACTGTATACGTTGGACGCACGAGCGAGACTCTTTCCTTACCTTTAAAAACGTATAAAATGCGATTACAGTAGAACCTCGATATAACGGACTAATTGGGGGGAGAGGGTGTCCGTTAAAGCCGAAAGTCCGTTATATAAAAATAGGTTTAAAATAAATCAAAAATCTTTTTTTTTAAATACGCTGTATTTAGATATAAATAAAAAATACAAAACACAAACAAAATTCTATTTAATTGTCTTCGGACACTCGTCGTGAAGTGACGTTGCTGCAGTCCACGAGCATTATGTCTCAAATTTTAATGCTACACGTATGACGTGATTATCATGGCCGCTAAAAATTGTTTACATGCGGCGACACTTGAATTTAAGCATGAATAATATTAACAGGACGTTTTTAATTTTTTTACATTTGACCGGATTTTTTGTCCGTTATATCCGAAGTCCGTTAAAATAGAGGTCCGTTATATCGAGGTTTTACTGTACTGGTAAATATACCTACATAATAAATAAATTTGAAAAATATTAATTAAATGACATTTAAGCAGCAACAGGAAAACGCCACTAGCAGATAAACATGGACGGAATTAAAAAGTCTGTTGGGGCTTTATTTGGATTCCATCAAAGCCAGAAGCAGTAGTGCTGCGAGGTCAAACCGGTCAATAGAAAATGAATAAATATATTATTATTAAATGTATTATTATTACATTACAATATATTATCTTGAATATTATTTTTTATATTTTTAAAAAACAATTAAAAAATACTTCCTCAAAACATTTAAAAAATATTTTTAAGAAATATTTTTTAAATGTTTTTTAAAAATATTTTTAAAATATAAACAAATATGTCATAATATTTTGTAAATATTCAAAAAGAATATTTTAAAAATATTTCTTTGTTACTAGGGTAATTTCAATATAAATACCATTACTAAACTAGATACTGAAATCGTTCATTAATAAGAAATCATTCATTAATAGGAGTCGTTAATGCATGATTTCCTATGCAATAAACCGACCCGTAAATAAACGATCACCGGAAAAATGTTTCAAAATCACGCGCTGCACATTTGGATATTTCTGGTATAAGTACGATGCCCAGGCAATGTGCTTGCAAATAATGTTTCCCGAATCCATTCTTTTATAATGGGCCTAGGACCTCACGCTGGTAGCGTCATAAATCACAATTATTCGACTAACTTTCTGAAACCAGATGCAGAACAAGTTGCTTACCTTCGATTCTTTCAATATGAATTTATTGCCTAATTTAGACCTTTATTAATGTACAACCGACTTTCCTCAAAAGAGATAATTGTAAGCTATAGATTGGCATAAGTCTCAATTATTACAAATCAATTTTACGCGCTTAAACAGACAAGTACGATTTTCAGTTTTTTGCAAATATTTAAAAAACTAAATTAACATCTGTAACGACACCGACTTTCCTAAAAAAGTATTGGCGTACCTAATCAATCAAATAGGCGAGAACTGCTTCAAATTCAAGAATTTGGACTAAAATCGACAAGTACGTTTACATTATACCCATTTCGATCTCCGGTTGTCCCTTAAGTGCTAGGAAACAGGATTTACTTGAAAATTTGCCTGCCTGCTGTTCTTTTAAGAATTTACCTGATTGTAACCAAATGTTTAGTTTAGTCTTGAACTTCCAACAGTCTGATCGTGCTTTTGAGTTGAGTTGAGTTGTTAAGTTTACTTGAAAGCTATTCTGAACAGTAATTATGCCTTTTCAATATTAATTTTGAACATCTAATGTAAAATAAAATAAATTAAAATTCAACTATTTGTTTCTTTTATCTAAATCTGATTAACGAAAAAAAATTGAGTCCGGTCCTGAAATAAGCATTACCCTCGGCTCGTCAGAGATACCTTTTGTGATTTATGGTTGGTTGTAATACTTTACAGCGGGCATTGTGAACGCACATTTCTTGCGGACAGAAGTTACAGCAATAAATCACTTATAATTTCCCGACAAAAATCACAAAATCTCAATTAATTTAAAATCAAAGGTTCCTATCAAATTGCAAATTTCGGGAATACATTCTCCATAATATTTTCAATGTAATTACTAAAAAAAAAAATTGGATTTCTGATTTTTTTCACTTTATAGCGTCCCGACGCTGTTTAGAAACTTAATTCAAAAAAAGAAAATTATCACGGTGTAGTGCTTTAATTGAAGATTGTTACCTGCAAGTTTAAATTTTTTTAACAAACAAGAAGATACTGATACTGAAGATACTGCACGAAAATTTGTCGAACTCTATTTGTGGTACTTCATGCCAACAATAGTACATAAAATTCTTATTCACGGTCACGGAATTGTGGAATCTTCGTTACTTCCTATCGGACAAATGTCTGAAGAAGCTCAGGAATCATGTAACAAGTATATTAAGGGGGTATTCTAGTCTAGAGGCATGAATTTGAGGTGTTTTTTTGTGTGCTATAAATAAAAAACAAAAAATATTTTTACTATCCATTTTTTAACAATACATAAAAAATAAAAAAAAGTGAAAAAATTGAAAACTCAAAATGTTATAAGCTGTTGAAGTGGGGGATTGGAAAAAAATGACGCACCAAGTCTGTCACGATTGCAACCCTCCAAATGATGTGAAACAAAAAAATAAAAAAGATTATTTATCTAGATAAATGCTGCTATCGTACTAACTAAAAAAAACTGAACATTTTTTTTTTTGCTAAATTGCGGATGTCCGGAAAAATAATAATTTTTTTAACTGTTTTTTTGACTTTTCTGAATTTTTAAAAAATAGTAAAAAAATTTAATTTGTTATAAATCATAGTTAGTACGTAGAGACATATATAGAGAAAACTAACACCAAATTCCAAGTAAATCGGTTAAGTAGAACTTGAGAAATCATGACAAACTTTTTGAAAAAAGTAGTTTCGAGAAAAACACGTTTAAAGTTTCGGGTAAAATTACGCCCAGTGTTGTTCCGGCCCAGCTGGTTTGGATGTCGTGTCACTAAAATAGCTATATCTCCGAAAATAATTAAAACTTTGACAAATCCTTTTAAAGACATATTCTTGAAAGGTTGAGCTTTGAAAATATGAGAAAAAAAAATTGATTTTTTTAAATTTCTACACTAGAATACCCCCTTAAAAGATTCCGAGAAGATTTTTCCAGAAAATGTGACCGCATCAAAAACATGGAAGACATTTTTTGCAGACTTTTAGTAACATCAGATCCAATAATATCCAGTTTGCGAAAACTTCCTCCAAAGAAACTAAGATCGTTGTCCTCATATGCGATTGAACTATTGATTCCACCTTCAATTGCAGAATCAAGTCAGATTTCTTCAAATAATACGAGCAATGCATCAGATTCTGACGATGATGATGACAATTGACAGGATTGCGATTAGTTGTAGGAGATGCTAAAAGTAGCCTTCCACATCGAGTCCACCATTTTGCTTTTTGGAAATATTTTTACATATTCGTAATCAGCGATCTCGAAAATTTCTATGCAGGAAATTTGAAAAGAATTTAACGATTATTCGCCATGGCGCCATTTTTGAGCTACTAGAGCCGCAATATTGTTTTTTTTTTAAATTTGACTTCGAATTCGTGATGAGCGACCCCAAAAATCCCCGAGTACAGATTTTCACCCGAATTGAATACGTTTTCGAAGAAACTTTCCGCCGTATTGGATCCGCCATTTTGTTTTTCTACATTTTGACTTCGAATTCGTAATCAGCGACCCCGAAAACCCCCGAGTACAGACTATCACCCGAATTAAATGCGTTTTTGACTTTTGGCCAGCTTTTTGGGATTTGGGACCACTGTGCGTCGTGCCACGTGCGTTTGTTATTGTTCGAGTTTTGTAATAATTTGATTAGTTTTCGATAATTCTAAAGAAGAAATGAACTAATTTGTAATTTGTTTGTTTTATATCAAGTTGTAGGCCAGATTTAAAGTGTCAGTGTTAATATTAACCATGAATACATTCGAAACTAACCTAAAAAAATTCTCACGCTGAAGTTATTGAGATTGCTCAAAGATCTTCGGCTAGGGTCCATATTGAGAGGTCTAATCAGAGAATAAAAACGTTTAAAATATTGGCAAATCTCTTGCCATCCAATTGCCAATTGCAGATGATATTTTTGTAATGGTATGTACACTTGTAAGCCTTTCAAACTCAATCATTTACACAAAGATGATGCAACATTTTTGTGAAATGGTATTATGTCGACAGTCCAACTCAAAATCTAACAACCAATAAAAACAGTCTATTTTTTGAATTTGAGCCAATTAGGATCTGATTACACTGGCAATATTTCCATACTAAGGAGTAGATGATTACAGCGATAATACTGTTGCCGTGATGACATTTCATGAACTACTGCATTTCCAAACCTCCAATTTCCATCATTTTCTTTGGATTGTCTTGCCGAATACAACACGTGGTAGGAATCTTTTGGTAATTTTTGTCAGTCAGTAATACTCATAGTTGTTGTCTTTAGAAAATCGCCACTCGTGCTAAAGCACTCGTGGCGATTTTCGTCACAACAACTATTCGTGATCTGACTGACAAAAATTATTACCGGCAAGATTCCTACCACTAGTTGTATTATATACGATAATTTTCGCCTGACTATGGCTACTGGTGAATTATCGATTTTGCGTTGTCGATTTACAGGTTGTCATTTTGACAGCTTTTTCTAAAACGTTTCAAACTGTCACCAAATATATTTTCCCGAGCTCTTGGTCTTCTGAGGAATGGCATCTTCGTTTATCAACCAGTTCAGACATTACAAGTTGTATTTTGCTTGCTAAAACAACCCCGCACTCATTTTATGGATGTGCTTCGTTGAAACGTCAAATTTTTTTCTTGTCACCAGCTTACTTTGTAAATGGACAATTCTGTTATTTTCTTGTGCAATTATCTTCAAAATGCCTCTCGTGCATTCCATGCCCTCAGATAATTTTGCATAGATTAATCTTTCATGCATGTTAAGAAGAAAACCGCACTCGTGCTACGCACTCGTGCAGTTTTCATACCTAACACGCATTCAAGAGTAACCTAAGCAAAATTATCGATAACATGGCATGCACTCGTGGTATTACTAATGAGAAGTTTTAAAGGTTTTGCATCGTCTCCTAAAGTGATCCCATTTTTCAGATGGTTTGCGCTGTTGTTAATCTTTCAAATCCAATTTTGGCAGATGACAAATTTGTAACATAATTTTCCAATAATTTTGCCAATTTTGATACTGCCACATATTTACAAAAAGTCACTTTAGCTGGCGACGTGCACTGACGTTAAAAATTTCTATCCTGGATGTGACGTCACAATGCGACAGTTACCTATATTATCGATACGCGGTAAAACTAATTTGAATTCCCAATACACAGCGTCCCACAACTGGTGGCGTTTTAAATTCTGTTATCATATAAATCAGTGGTTCTTAACCTTTTTAAGCCGCGACCCAAATTTGAGAAATATGTTCATGTCGCGACCCAAAAACAAGTCAAAATTTTTTCATTGCTTTATTTTAGATCGTATTTTTAAAAAATCTTCAATCCTACGATGATGATTTTTTTTAACTTACAAATTTTTTATTTATTTTTTTAATAATAAAGATAAACAAAAGTACTTTTCGATCCAAGGAAAATTTAATTAATAATCAAGTGTTTTTAATAATTTTTATTGACCAAATTAAAATATATTTATATCTTTTTGAAAATAATTGACATTTTAACTTATTCCTAAAAAAAAAGAAATATCAATACATATGTTAAGTCTTTTAAATTTTAAATGCAAGTCATACAGTTTTAATGAGAACCTTGTGCTTGAATACATTTTGAAAGATCTTCAAACCTCGGTTGAATGCTTGTCAAGGAGCACCTTATATCTATTTCAGGATTTAACTTGTTCCGGTAATTGTTTTTGATTACACACAGAGCCGAAAAACCAGCCTCACACATATATGTTGTTGAAAAGGGCAATAATACTTTTAGGGCTTCTTTAACAATTATTGGCTTTTCGGTTTTTAATTTTAACCAGAAAGCACATAAAGATTCAGTGTTTTTGTAGAAATTGTATCGAAGTGCTTGGTCACTTTGTATTTCTATTAATTGTTCTTGAAATTGATTAATATTAACAAATTCCTCATGCAAATCACTTACATCAAAATTAAATGGCATTCGAATCCAATTATATTTGAAAACATCGTCTGCAGGGAAATATCGATCATAGTCTGCTATTAGTTTTTCTAAATGATTAATAATAATTTTCTGTATTTCAAAATCTGTGATATCAATATTATTGTCTTCAACAAGTAAATTAAGAGTCGGGAATGAAGCAAGTTTCTTTACTTCAACCTTATTTCTCCATAATTTGAGTTTATTTTTAAAACATGTAATTTTTTCAGTTAATTCAATAATAGTATGATTACGTCCTTGCATAGACGTATTTAGATTATTTATTTCAAATAAAATATCTGACAAATAAGCAACTTGAGTAATCCACTTCAACTCGGAGAATTTAGATGTTAATGGGTGTTTCTTTTCTCTCAAAAATAATTCGACTTCTGTCCGTAATGATAATACTCTTTGAACAACTTTGCCACGGGACAGCCATCTAACTTCAGAATAATATAATAAATGTTCGTATTCTGCACCAAATTCGAAACACAGTTCGCGGAAAATTCTACAGTTAAGAGCTCTTGATTTGATAAAATTGACTACCGCAACAATTTCATCCAAAACGATACATAATTCGGGTGATAATTTTTTTGAAGCAAGATTTTATCTATGTAACAAACAATGAATCGGTATAATTTGTGGATTCATTTGTTTTGCTCTTGTCGAAAATCCCTTTTGAGATGCTGTCATGGCAGCTGCACCGTCGGTGCAAATACTGAAACACTGATTCCAATTTAATCCTTCTTTAAAAAACGAATCGACCATAAGAAAAATATCTTCACCTCTAGTTGTTGTTGACATTGGTTTGCAAAATAAAATGTCCTCTTGTATATCTGTTAAACCTGGATACCGCTTACATCTGTCGTTTCATCCAGTTGAATACTAAATAAACCAGCAATTTTTATAGCAGAAATAAGTTGATTCTTAATATCAAATGACATAGCATTAATTCGTAAACGAATTGTATCATTTGATAATGGTATCTTTTGTAATTTCTTTGAACTTTCATCTCCGCACATGATACGTGCCATGTCAATGGCAGCAGGTTTTATAAGTTTTTCAGCAATATTATGGGGTTTCTTTTGTCTTGCAATATGCCAAGCCACATGAAAAGAAGCAAGTATAGCTTGTTTGGCAGAATTTATAAAACCACTACTAATTGGTGCATCCAAACGCTGTCTTTTTAAATGGGCTTCTTTTCTTTCGAAAAAAGTACGATCTTTTCCCTCCTAGAAGAGAAAGCCTCAGGACAGGAATTGGACGTCACTTCCGGAAGGCCATTCGCGAAGAGCGGTAAAACCGAAACATTGTATTAGGGAATAACTCTTCTAGGAGGTGTTGGTATTACTTATTATTTGGTGTATTACTAACTTTTTTGGTTCGACTCAGCGCGACCCAAGAAATATGCTTCGCGACCCAATTTTGGGTCGCGACCCATAGGTTAAGAACCGCTGATATAAATAATGTACTTTTCAAAGCAGACCTGTTTTAAACCAGGGCTGTGAATTTTGTTTTTTATATTTATGTTGGTAATTTTACATCTGACAGTTTAATGTTATATTAGCAACGTCACTTCAAAAAATTAGAAAATGTAGGGCAAAATACTTCTGTGAAAGGGAACAATATGATCAATTGGAAAGAAACTTTTAATGAGGAAAACTTTGTTTTCAGTATCAAATATTCTGTAACATTTAAGTGATTTTGTCGAAATTGCATAGGTTTTGTTACTAAGCATTCATTACTGCCAACATAAATTAAATAGAACAATAATTTCTTAGCCTTCTAACGCTCCTCCTGGTTTAAAAATGGACTAAATTTAGTAAATTTATTTTTCTCTGATTGGTGAACATTTTTCTTGGGCGGTTTGGGGTGTTATCACGATGCCTCGTCAGGGACGATTCATAAGACGTGCGGTGAATTGTTTAAATCGAAAGAACGGATACACGTGCTTCTTGTGAACACAGGAACCAGACACGTTGTAGATATATTTATTTATTTTAATACCAAAAAAACTTTACCACCTAATTTTTAAAAATAAAATTCCTCAAGGGTATAATTTCAAACAAAATTAATTTTAAGAATGTAATTAAGTGTTGATTTTTTAATGTGAAAATTGCTCGGAGCTAGTGTAACTTTAAATAATATGAGAGGGCTCGATGAAATAAATTAATCGATTTTTTTTACTTTGCAGGTCAATGGGGCTACCACAGGCAAGGTTCGTGCCAAGCTGGCTTTGGTGCAGCTATATCAAACGTAAGCTATATTTATGTACTCAATTCAAGAAAATAATTTGCCATTATCGAACCACTTATCGCTGAGGTTACAAAATAAAATATATATAGTGGACCCTGTGATGTCGATAATTAATTTTATATTATTTTATATAAAATTTTTTGTGATTAAAGGTTCTTGTTTTTATTTTCGCTGAGGTTACATTAAACTAATTAATTTGCAAAATAAAAATTATTTTCAAACCCTCTTATCTAACCTTCGTTTTGAACGATATGAAAAAGCTGATAATGTTGCTTCAGCGTTAAAAAGTAGAAGTGTATAAAAATAAAAGTAATCTAGGCGTAATTAGAGTTGCTTTATCTCAAACAGCCCGATAAAAGGCTTTTAAGCTAACACCCTCGAGTTGGTGGTGAAATGTTAAATAACAAAGCACTTAAGTTCTTTTATGTATATCGAAACATAAGTTGCTTGTTCTGTTTCTTTTTTTCCCTTTTGATAATTTGTTCTCTTTATTGTGACTGTAAAATAACAAAAAGTTCGAATCGCCCGGTGGTGATAGATACCAAAATAGGAACCGAAATAAAACCAAAACAAGCGAACAACAATAAAACATTCGTCTTGTTCTGTTCACCACCATAAATTTATCCAAGAGGAAAAAAGGGGAATGTTAAGGCTGCGCCATCCAAAAAATTGTTCCCAAAGTCCATTTGCTTTAATTGCTTTAGCGTACGCCTAAATATAGGCAAGACCCAGACTTTTTTATAACCCATACATCACCTCAAGTTCAGTGGATAATGGGTCTATGTATAACAATAGAAACGACTTCCGACCGGCTGCATTCCTGTACCTGTACCTGTTCAACAGATGCGAAATTTTGCTTTCTTCAATAAATTTAGAGCGATATTTTGTAATCGTGGAGGCGCCATACACCATATGTAATCATCTCACATATATCATGTCTACTAAACAGCATAAATATATATAAAAAAGTGGACGTATTTAGAAATAATAAAGTGAAATCATCCATCATGGCGATATTAATTCCGGATAGTCAATTATGTTATTACCAGTACAAAAGACTCCTTGTTGAATTCTTTTCGGTATTGACAAATTGGCTTCCAATTTGGAAATAAAAATTCCATACATACCATATACAACAACCGGAGTTTTTTTTTGATGCAGGTGTCTTCTAAACCGCAAGTCATTCGAACTGCAATACGTTTCGCTTATCACAAAATTAATGAAAATAAAACTTTTTATTAATTCTTCAAACAAAGATACGGACGTAACGTGTAAAAAAAATCGAAAGACTTGACTGCAAAGTAATAATCATAATACCATTACCAAACATATTAATTGCTTTCATTTAGCGAACCGCCTTTATTTATTCTCGATTGATTAGACAAGCACGAGCACTTCATATGCAAAACACAAATAATTTATGTCACTTACATCTCAATAAATCAATTGCTAAACTGCAAATTTCTTTTTACGGCCTGTTAACATGCAGTTCTAAAAATCAGAACATATATTCCCAACAGTTTAAATATTTACATATTCAATTTTCGGCTTTGTTTGATTTAAGAATAAAATATATATAGTGGACCCTGTGATGTCGATAATGAAAATAAAAACAAGAACCTTTAATCACAAAAAAATTTTATATAAAATAATATAAAATTACTCACATAGACGCGTTTCGGTGGCTATGCCACCATCTTCAGTACATCTACTAAATCTAATTTTACAAACTAAGCCTTATATACTATTATTTACGGATCCGTGAATTTAACACTTGAGTGAGTTTCACGGATGGTTAGTCAAATCTAGTAATCTATACAATGGGGTATTGGGAATGGGGCCCATATCACTATTTAATAATTTTTTCCTATTCTTATATATAATCAAACTTTCCCTACTATTTAAATTCCTATAATCTGATTCTGCCCTAACCAATTTTAAATTGTCTATACCTATTCTATGGTTGCATTCTAGTACATGCAGGGCAACACTAGATTTCTCTGGTCTATTGTATTTGATATGAGCCATATGCTCTTTGAATCTGGTAATGATAGAACGTCTAGTTTGCCCAATATATACCAAATCACAATCACTACAACTAATCTGGTAAATACCTGACATATCCCTATCACTATTTTTGTCCTTCGGATTACCCAACAAACTACTTAATGATCTATTGTTATTACTGTGAACTATTTTAAGGTCAAATTTGTTAAAGATTCCACCAAGGCCATTTGTAACTCTTGGGTCGTAAGGAACTTTAACAAATCTGACCTTAGGATCGGTATCGCTGCTAAAAGTGGTACAATTTTGAATGGACAATTTGAATTGTTTCCTACGTATAATGTTATCTACTATGTTACAATTGAAACCATTACTTGTCGCAATATTCCTAATGGTTGTAAGTTCTTTCCAGTACCTTTGCTTCGTTAAAGGAAAAGATAGCAGTCTATGAACCATAAATTGAAAACTAGCCATTTTATGTTGTTGGCAATGGCTCGAATCTTTGGTTATATAGCGACATGTACTGGTTTCCTTTCTGTATACATCTATTTCTATTTTCTTGTTCTTCCTGATCACCAATGCATCTAAAAACGGTAACTTTCCATCTTTTTCTATTTCATGTGTAAATTTAATAGTTGGATATTGGCTGTTGAGGTCGGCAATGAAATCGATTAGATTATGGTTTTGGCAATCGAAAATAGCGAAGATGTCGTCCACGTACCTAAACCAAATTCTTGGGAAATAAACCGAGTTGGATTTAAAATCAGTTTCGAATCGGCCCATAAAAATTTCCGCGAAGAATGGTGATAACGAGTTACCCATGGAAGTACCGCTTGTCTGTTCATAGAATTTGCCCCCGATTTTAAACTGACTCTGCAGCATACACAACTCCGTTAATGACATGTATTCTTTGACCACCGTTTTCTCCAGATCGTTGGCGATCAGTAAGTCTTCAAGATAGGAAAGTGTTTGTTGAATTGGAATACTGGGAAATAAAGATGACACATCAAATGAAACCAGCAACTCACCATCTTCCAATGAGATGTTGTTAATTTAAGTGGTACTTCCATGGGTAACTCGTTATCACCATTCTTCGCGGAAATTTTCATGGGCCGATTCGAAACTGATTTTAAATCCAACTCGGTTTATTTCCCAAGAATTTGGTTTAGGTACGTGGACGACATCTTCGCTATTTTCGATTGCCAAAACCATAATCTAATCGATTTCATTGCCGACCTCAACAGCCAATATCCAACTATTAAATTTACACATGAAATAGAAAAAGATGGAAAGTTACCGTTTTTAGATGCATTGGTGATCAGGAAGAACAAGAAAATAGAAATAGATGTATACAGAAAGGAAACCAGTACATGTCGCTATATAACCAAAGATTCGAGCCATTGCCAACAACATAAAATGGCTAGTTTTCAATTTATGGTTCATAGACTGCTATCTTTTCCTTTAACGAAGCAAAGGTACTGGAAAGAACTTACAACCATTAGGAATATTGCGACAAGTAATGGTTTCAATTGTAACATAGTAGATAACATTATACGTAGGAAACAATTCAAATTGTCCATTCAAAATTGTACCACTTTTAGCAGCGATACCGATCCTAAGGTCAGATTTGTTAAAGTTCCTTACGACCCAAGAGTTACAAATGGCCTTGGTGGAATCTTTAACAAATTTGACCTTAAAATAGTTCACAGTAATAACAATAGATCATTAAGTAGTTTGTTGGGTAATCCGAAGGACAAAAATAGTGATAGGGATATGTCAGGTATTTACCAGATTAGTTGTAGTGATTGTGATTTGGTATATATTGGGCAAACTAGACGTTCTATCATTACCAGATTCAAAGAGCATATGGCTCATATCAAATACAATAGACCAGAGAAATCTAGTGTTGCCCTGCATGTACTAGAATGCAACCATAGAATAGGTATAGACAATTTAAAATTGGTTAGGGCAGAATCAGATTATAGGAATTTAAATAGTAGGGAAAGTTTGATTATATATAAGAATAGGAAAAAATTATTAAATAGTGATATGGGCCCCATTCCCAATACCCCATTGTATAGATTACTAGATTTGACTAACCATCCGTGAAACTCACTCAAGTGTTAAATTCACGGATCCGTAAATAATAGTATATAAGGCTTAGTTTGTAAAATTAGATTTAGTAGATGTACTGAAGATGGTGGCATAGCCACCAAAACGCGTCTATGTGAGTAATTTTATATTATTTTATATAAAATTTTTTGTGATTAAAGGTTCTTGTTTTTATTTTCTTGATTTAAAAATGATAAAAATGCTTCTTTTATGACTCAACTTCAACGGATATTTTTGAGGAGGCAGTTATGTCTGAATCTGATAATTACAATTCAAAAATTGACTGGAAATAATTTAAAAAGAATTTTTGTAATGCAACTGACGTTGTGCAGTAAGTTATGTGCAGAGTTCAACTTCGACAATAACAAAACGTGTCGCGCGTGGCAGTTATTTGCAGAGTTCATCTTCGACAATAACAACGTGTTGCGCAACGTATGCATCTTGAGAAACGTGCTGTCTTCCGCCACGTGTGTATTTATCTGGACAATAAGATACTATAAATATTACAAATATCGCTTAAGCTTTAGTCTTCACATAGTCTTCACGCAGTCTTCATGTAGTCTTTACGTAGCTCTTTACTTAGTTTGTAATTTGCTCGTATCTTGTAATCAACAAATAAATAAAGTTTTTTAAAATACCTCTCCGGGTTTTTGAAACTTAATTAGTATGTTTAAAGAATGCACACACTCTTGTCGTGTGATCATGTTAGAAGGTCAAAAGGTAAACGTAACACAATGTTACGTCAAAAATTGTTTGCAAGAAATTGTCAAGAATATTAAAAAAAATTGTTATGCTGTATTATGATCAATGCATCGCCTCACCGAATCGGACATTCTTCTTTATATCAAGTTTTATGATATGCAGTTTTCAAGAAA
This sequence comes from Dascillus cervinus, assembly GCA_949768715.1. Classification (NCBI taxonomy): domain Eukaryota; kingdom Metazoa; phylum Arthropoda; class Insecta; order Coleoptera; family Dascillidae; genus Dascillus; species Dascillus cervinus. The sequence continues at coordinate 12,152,869 of OX458319.1, read as the reverse complement.
CAAAAAAAAAACGCAATTTTAAACACAGTTGATGTCCTGTAGTGATTGCGTAGATTGGTTTTATTTAATTTAATCGCATCCGAGTTTTATTAGTTAATAATTTCATATAATTTACTTTTGATTTTATTGTGTACGCTTTGGTAGTATTTGAATGTGTAATCATACAAATCAGTAATAACGATAATTTAACCATTCATTTAATAACCTTGATTGACTGATGATTCTTGGTGGTACGGTAGTTAACTCTCAATCGTTCAATTTGCATGTCGATTGCGGCGTTTTATGGTAATTTGAACAACAACTGCCGGTAATGTAGGTGGAAAAATGTAGACTATCGTATGAAGTGAAACTATCCGCCTTGCAAAAGTTTCTTTTTTTTAAATCAAATTTTCATAAAGCATAATTTTCAGAAACACATAACCATCATTTTCAGATCTTATCTTAACGTCGATATAAGGTAATATTCTCTTGTCAACGGTTACCGTAGAAGGTCGTTTGTGATTGCTGATAACTACGAATGTGTGTATTGTAGCTCGTGGTAGACGTATATATCGGTAGGTCAATGTTATTAACAGTACGATAATCAAGCACCAGTTACACAACAGTTTGTTCTTTCAAAAACCATCATTACTACATCTTTAATTACACATTTGCAATTATCATCTTTTTTTTTAGATTCATTAATTCTGTTTGATTGATTGCTGTTCAAAATTTTTTGCTTAGTATCTTTGAATAAATTTTACTAATAAATACTACGAAAACCTGATAATGTGACTGAAATAAGTAGCTATCAGTTAATTGCAACATAGAGTTGTGCACAAAAATAGTATATTGTTCAATGAGTGAGAAAGTTGGTCATTTCCATGAGGATGAAATTTGCGACACGAACCGAAGGCGAGTGGAGTAATTCATTCGAGTGGGAATGGCCATTTCTCACGAGTTTAACACTATACGTTTTCTAATCATATTAATTCATTAACTCATAATGAATACTGGTAATAATTATTGTAATTTATTTTTTTATATATCCTTTTAATTATTGACATTGTATACATTAACCGTACCATAGTTAACGATAATAAATGGAGGCGATTTTACATCTACCCGAGTATCCATGTTTAAGTTTCTGTTATTGGTTATGTAGTTTTCTATTGTATTGTGCATGCTGCTGCTGGAAGCTTGGACTGCGTTGATAATTTTGTTGGCCGAGTCCATCTTGTTATTGATGGAAGTGTCTATATAACCTTCGGCTACTGATGTGGACTTCCACCCTCCGTGTCTTTTCAAAGCAGTTATATCTGCACCTGCATCTACTAGTATTGTAGCTGATGATCTTCGGAAACTGTGTCCAGTATACTTTTCAGCTTCCGGAAGTTTTAAATAATTAGCTATATCTCGCCCCATTTTGGAAATCTTGTTGACACCTATATTTTGATAAGTGCACTTGCATTTTTGATAGTTTAGAAAAAAAATTTCGGTTGGAACGTATTGCGGGCGTAGATTCATATATTTTTGAACAACATCATAGAATTTACCAATTACGGTGAATTTTCGTGCAATTTTGGTTTTTGTGACGGAAATAATGACCAACATTATTTTATTTTATTTATTTTAATATGTAAATTTAAAAATAATTTGCAGTGAACAACTTTACCTATTTAACTTTAACTATTAACAAACTAAATAACTAGAAACTTAACCTTAAAAATATTCGCATTCAAAAATAATTACCATACAGAATTTAACTAATTATTAACAAATTAAACAACTAGAAACTTTGAAAAAAGTCATTTCAAAACAACACCGATTCTTCACCACAATTTTTTCATTGCAGTTTTAATGCCCCTTTCGGAGGAACTAAATTTACACTATCTAAAAAAAGAAAATATTAGACACCCCTTTCTTAAAATCATTTAAACTTACCAATATAATCAAAGCTGCCATTACAAAACCACCTTTTTTTCTTCGACCTCGCATAATTCAAATTGCATAATACAAATTCATGTAGGTATTATCAAACGGACTTGGGATTTGTTTGGTAAATTCATAATAAACTATTTCTCCCAACAGTGAGTTGCCTAAAACATGTAACAAATATTTTAAAAAAACTTAAATACATTGCCATTTTTACTTACCGCAGTCTCGAAAAACTCTTCAAACTGCACTCACTCACTACAACTGACGAAATAATTTTACAGCACCAAATACATCGGTTACTTGAAAGATGGTTCATTGCCCCGAGAGCCGATAGAACAAAAAAATTACGAACCCTGTCATAAAATTTCAAGGGTACGGCACGCATATTCGCCTCTCCAGGGTGAGAATAATAAATAGCTGAATGTATTGTTTAAATTTTTAAGTTTAAATATCTTATAATCTATTGATACAATTACAATTTAAGTTGTTCAAAAATCTAATTAATTCACTCCATTTCTTTTAAAAGCGAGACAGATCCTTTATCCAAAACTTCAATTACTTCTTGAAAATACCTCCCCAAATTGAAATCAAAATACCGGGCCACTTTAAGTTAAAAGAATTTGTTATTGTGTATTGTAAATATAAATATCAATTCATGAAAATTGCTCACATAAAATTGTCACGAAAACTACGTTTTACTAGTAATTTGAGTAATATTGTTTAGTTGTGGATGAAATTGGTGAAAGTTTCCGTTACTATTGTTAAGCCAATTCCAAATCTTTACAAATTCGGTGATACCAATCTGCCTTTGTGTGCAGAAATAAAATCACCCGACAAAACTTTTTATCTTTAAAAAAATCCAGATGTTGTACATACTTCCCTCGGCAAGACTGTAACAGACCTTATTTTAAATATCAGCAAAAATTTATCCCCAAATAACACTTGCGCCGACTATTATATGCCTTCAATTTGACATTGGCACATTTACAACACCTGATACATTAATAAATGACAAACTTTACCTAGTCTCGCAATTACAACCCATGACCTTCAAACTTTTAAGTAATAAATTTATTAAAATCTCAAATCTCACATTATTCATACAAAAATTTTTAAATTTAAATATCTTAATAGTATATTATTATACAAGTTTTATAAGACGATCTATTATCGCACGAATAAGTTTGGGGCACGACGAGCGAAGCGAGGAGTGCTCCAATGCCATGAGTGCGACAATACGTCTTATAAAACGAGTGTAATATATTATTTTTTCTACTTTGGTGCTCTCAGTTTCAAGAAAATTTAAAAATTGTGCTTTCTAAATATTCTAGAGATTTTTAGGATTAGGTACTGGTTGAGTTGGTATTTGTCATGTGTCATATGTCAACTAAAACTTCAAATTTAAAATCTCCAGTTTGATATTTTTGTGAATAAGTTATGGAAGAATTAAACTGTACACTTGGCTTGACCTTGACATGAGCTCGGTAGAGATGCCCGACGCCGGCCAGCAATACCAACGTAATAAGTATTAAAAAAAACCAAAAGCCGTTTCACAAAAAGTTCCTTTGTGACACTACTTTCAGTTTCACAAAAACTCGCTTATGATACCAAAGTAGAAAAAGATATTTATAATCTATTAATACAATTACCGAATTCAGATTTTATCAAATTTGATCAAAACTTTATTTACAGGTAACTGAAACGAAACAAAGTTTTATCTCGCATTTTACATACGAATTTCTAAAAAATCGTTCAATAGTTTAATTAATAATTCACTAGAAACTCCTTATCTCGTAGATCTAATCAGGATATCAAAACAACGTATTCTTCATAAACTCAAAGTCATAAAGTAATAAAGTAGTGAGTTTAATAATGCTTTTAGTTAAAGTTTCAAATTTTTTTTCAAATTCGTTTACGGACCGATCGAATTAAGTACATGAATGTACGTACAATTAACGTCCATACTGATCCGTTTATGTACTGTGCGTTTATGTCCATGAATGTACGTCCAATGGACATCCATGATGGACGTCCAGATTAAGTCCATAAATGTACATCCAGTGGACGTCCCATTTATGTCCATTGCTGTAATGTACATTTATGGATTAGCTTGGACGTCCATTGAACGTCCATTATAGATCCACTTGTGGATCGTCCATAAATGGATAAGAAATGGACCAACATGTACGTCCATTGGACGTCCTGTGTTACTTGGGATGTTCCAAGTTGATCTAGTATATTTTTGATGCGATAGTACTCCAATCGCTAGTCCATTTCTTTCCATACTCAAAACATCACAATCCCTTTTTTCTCAGCTCCACTATACTTCATTTCACGATCGCATATAGTGTTCACGTGCTACACTCACTCTCCAATGCCCAAAACTTATAGTAATCAAGTTTCAAGTTACTCGTGCACAACATGCAGGTGTTGTACTCTATCTGATCGTGACATAAGATATAATTACACATAAAGCTTCTTTCTGAGTAAGACCCCAAAATCGTTTCACTTTTATTTGATCATAGGATACGAGTTGTTAATCATAATCATGTTAATCATAATTTATTATTCAATCGCATTATGAATCAGCGCAAACTCAATATACAGGGTGATTCCTAAAACACGTCCCACGCTCGAACTCAGTTATTTATTGCCCGATTTCAGAAAAAAAATATATAAATAATTAGTTGAGTAAGTACTACAAGAAGGTATTAATTTGGATTCTTTCCCACATTAACTTCAATGCGAAGCGACAGTCAACTGTTTTTTTCAAATGGCAATGTGTATATTTTTAAATTTATTCTGGTTGAAGATTTTTTTCTAAATCCAATGATATCTAATAACTTGACCTTGAAGTAATATTAAGGAGAAAAAAAATTGTCAAAATAAATAAGTCGGGGTTCTAATAAAAAAATTTAGCATGACTTGGAAAACAATAAAATCATCACGTGATAAATGTCATTTAAGTGTCAATATAAGAGTTTCATTCAAGTTTTCAAATTTTTTATGATTGGAATTTATAATTCTTATGTGAAATAACATAGTGATCATGAATAATAATGAATTGACTGAAATATTTTATTCAAATAACAAAACAAAAATGTCCTTATAAATATTGTTCAAATTGACCACCATCTTGTTGAATGCACAACTGGCACCTTCTAGTGACTTCATAGGTTGTATTCAATATATGAAATTAGGAGGAATTTCGTGACAAAATTACTACGTTTTCTGCATTGGTTAGATAAACTCGGTCTTGAACATAGCCGCAAACCTGCTGACCACCGAATTGATCCATATATTCCTAACCATTTTGTAAGTTAGAACATGCAAACATTTATTTATAAAAAAAAAAAATTGGCAGTTATTGGGGACTGCCGACAGAAGTGAAGATTTAAAACTATGAAATAACAGTGGAATAATATTTTGATAAGTAAAATTTTGAGTATTTAGTTCATAATTTGTTATTATTGGCTCATGTAATTGTGGAACATAATTAATTTGAACTTGTGAAGGAATATCATTGTGAATTTCGTCATCATAATCTGAATGTGACTCTGGAATGTATGGTTCATTCCGTGTTGATAGGCCCCCAGTACGAGTATGGGCCTCCAATTTGTAAATTATGAAAATTCTGACATTTAGAAACATGCTTTGCAATTGTTTTTGAGGGTTGATCTGTCAATAAATTAATCAAATTAGTGGCTCCGTGACGCGGTAACTGCGTGACGTAACTAGGTGCGAACTCGTAAGATTTACCCCATCCAAAAATCGTTTAACGCGCCTAAAGAAGTTTTCACTTCAAAAATTGTAAACAAATAATAATCGCTCGTACTTGCAAGGCTTTTAATTTTTTGCGACTATATTGTATCAACTTATCAGGTTCGTTTATATTATTTTAGTCGCCAATCAGTAAACATAAACCATAAAACTCCAGTTAGAGTTAGCCACTCCAAATGTAGTACCCTTCGAAGCTAAATCAATCTCAGTAATACTTCGGTTACCTATTCAACTTTATTTCGCATAAAAATTACCCTACGCGGAGTAAAATGTAGACAAATTAAAATTAAAATTAAAAATCGTGCTAGCTGAAAAATGCGAGATCCCCCTTAACGTGCTTGAAAGCTTCATTGTGTGCATTTTACCTTTAGTCTATCTCACCACATTAGGGATAAAATTTTAATTATTAATTTAATTCTTTTCTGAGTTATGCAGGATTTAGGAGAGGAAAGAAAGACGTCAATCGGATGCTCTGGTGTCCTGTGGACTAACTTGTCCCGTCTTAGAGAAGATGGATAAATCTAAGGATGCCACAGCAAAGCCAGGAAGAAAGGATAGATTAAGTAAGGCCATTAATAAATTAATTTTAAAGGTCCGCGGAACAGTGAAGGGCATTGAAGGTATTAGGTACAGAACCTTACATAAGGAAATGAATAGCGCTCTGGAAGAGCTGCTTAGATTGGCGGATAATGTTGACGAGATTGTCAATTCAAAGGAATTTGATGCATTGAATGCATCAAGGATGTTGGGGATCTCTAATGACGAGATTGTCAAAGAGAAGTCAGGGAAGTTTGATGCATCTAATGCATCAAAGATGTTAAGGATCTCTAATGGCATGATTGTCAAAGAGAAAAAGAGGACTACCAAGGTACATGATGGCACCCGTTGTGCGGAGACGATGAAGCCGCGTCATACATTGACGGAAATCAATGTACCGGCTGATGTCAGCGTTCCTCGTCTCCGGACGGGGGAGCGGTCGTGGACTGAGATGGTCCAATCACAGACTGAGGTGCATGATAACTCTATCCGGGCGGTAGAGTTACCGTGGACCGAGGTTGTGAAAAAAACGATTAAACCTAGAAAGGTAATAATAAAGCCAGACGCAGTCGTTATCAAAGGGACAGATAAAGTCTCATATAGCGACATCGTGCGTCTGGCACGGACTAAAATCGACCCCGCGAAGATCGGGGTCGAGATTACAAAGATAAGGAAGACTAGAGCCGGGGAGGCTCTAATCGAGGTTAAAGGAGGCCCCATAGAAAATGAGCTTTTGAGAGTTGAACTCTCAAAAGTTCTTGTTAAGGAAGGAATGCCAATAAGGTCATTGACAACAAAAGTTGTCCTTGAGATTCTCGACGTTGAGGAGGGAACCCGTCGAGAAGAATTAGCGTCTGCCATAGAAATGGCGGCTAATTTAGATAAGGATGTCTTAGACATTAAGACATTGAAGATTACACGTCCCGGCATCATGTTGGGAGTAGTGGCTTTGCCTGCCAGAATGGCAGGTCCACTATTGAAATCCGACAGGATTAGAATCGGTTGGTCTAACTGCCGGATAAGGATTAGACAGAATGTCACTAGATGTTTTAAATGCCAAGGAATTGGCCATTATGCTAGTGCATGCACTAGTCATAACAGGAGGATTCACTGCCACAATTGTGGTGAAGAGGGGCATTATATAAAGGATTGCCAGAATGAGACTCATTGCTGGATATGCAAAGAGTCTCATAGATCAGGCAGCTTTAAATGCAAAGCCATCACCGAAACTCAGATAATGAGGGTGATGCAATTAAATGTTAATAGATGCCATGCAGCTCATGACATTCTCTCACAAACGATTTGTGAAGAGAAGGTGAGCGTAGTGTTGGGCCAAGAGCCCAATGCTAATAGAGTTGACAATGCGTTCTGTGATGATAACATAGATTGTTTCATCACGATAAGAAGGGATTGTTCCGTGACGGGGTATTTTTCTGGACATGGATTTGTGTGGACGGAAATTAATAAATTTAGTTTTTACTCGGTATATTTTTCTCCAAATGGAAGTATAGAGGATTTTCGAACACTTTTATTTGATCTTTCTACCCATATACAAAGGATAAATAACCCGCGTTATATTATAGGGGGAGATTTAAACGCCAAGTCAGGTATGTTTGGTTCGACAGTTAACAACAAAAGGGGAAGTATTTTTGAAGAACGGACGGATACGTTAGATCTTTCTGTCATAAATGTCGGTGATACACCTACTTTTGTTAACGCGAACGGTTCCTCTTTAATAGATATCACCCTTTCGTCAATAGCTGTCACCGGAATGATATTTGACTGGCGATTCTGTGATGACATAATCAATATGAGCGATCATAGAACGATTATGTTTGACATACAGATATTGAATAATAATAACCAGTTGAATGAGATTTTATCGCCTACTGGATGGAAGGTTACTTCGCTAGGTTTAAATAATTTAATATCTGAGGATCAGATACCTGAAGATATTAATACACCTAAAGATTTAATTAATTGCATCACAGGATTGTGTAATAGTAATCTTATTAAACGTAAGCAATCGCGTCATATGCGTCCGCCAGTGTTGTATTGGTGGAATGACGATATCGCAGATAAGCGACGTCAATGCCTCGCATTGAGACGCATAATGACACGTGCTAATCGTAATCATAATATAGATCCTCAAATTCATTTTGAAAATTTTAAAAGGGCGAAGAAATCCCTAAAGTGGGCGATAAAATCGGCAAAACGAGCAGCTTGGCAAAAACTCTGCAACGAAATAGATCAGGATCCATGAGGCCTCGGGTACAAAATTGTAACAAGCAAGCTCAAGCTTCGTCCACGAATTGAAATAGGTAGAGAGGATACCCGCGTACAGGTGGCGAAGTTGTTTCCATCTCATCCTATTAATGTGTGGCCGATACTTGACATGCCTCCGGAAGAGGCTCAAACTTTAACGGCAGAGAACGTATTGCATGCTGCGTCTCGGATCAGAGCGGGTAAGGCTCCAGGTCCCGATCGAATTCCTGCAGAGGTGATTAAATCTTTGTCTCTAAAGTACCCTGAGGTCATAGCCAGGGTACTGGATAAATGTTGGAAAGCAGGTGATTTTCCAAACATCTGGAAAACTGCTTTCCTAGTATTGATAGAGAAACCACGGAAAGGAGATTTAATCACATACAGACCGATATGTCTGCTCGATGTCGCGGGTAAATTGTTCGAAGGTGTCATTAAGGGTCTGTTAGAGAGGGAATTAGAGGATAAAAGTGTTTTGAATGATAATCAATTTGGATTTAGGGCAGCGCGATCTACGATAGTTGCAGTCAGTAAAATTCTCGAAGTGCTAAATCGAATTAACCGATTGGCGTATAGTAATCGCGGTTTCTGCGCGATGATAACTGTTGACATACAGAATGCATTTAACTCGGCACCGTGGACAGGAATTATTTCAGCATTAAAGAGAGCTAATATCTCGGTTCACATAATAAGGATGATACAATCATACTTATCAGATCGTTACATCGTTACTTCTCATGGAGAACGGATTAATGTAACCAGCGGTGTTCCACAGGGTTCGGTTCTTGGTCCAACCCTTTGGAACATATTTTATAACGAGATATTAGAGCTCGATTTGGGAAAAGATGTAACACTCGTGGCGTACGCAGACGATTTAGCGATAGTTGTAGAGGCTAAATCCGAAGATGCGCTACGAGATGAAGCACAATACGCCTTCGGTAGAGTTAAACGCAAGCTGGATGACATGGGGATCAATATCGCCCTGCAAAAAACAGAAATGGTACTTTTGGCAGGGAGAAGGAAAATTAAAAGCTTATCGATCGATATTGACGGCTTTAGGTTAAATAGCTCGGATGCTATTAAATATATGGGTGTCTGGTTAGACAAAGATGTAAAATTAACTACGCACGTTAAGGAGGTATGTTTAAAGGGAACGAAATTAGCCGCGACGCTTTCAAGGCTAATGCCGAACATCGGAGGTCCGAAAGCTGGCAAACGCAGAGTACTGTCCTCGGTGGTCATTTCCGTGATTTTATACGGCGCCCCTGCCTGGATAAAGGCCCTAAGATTCGAGCGTTATAAAAACATGCTCGATAGGGTCAACAGGAGGTTAGCCATTAGAATAACATCCGCATATAGAACAATATCCACGAAGGCAGTGCAGGTGCTTGCCAGAATGCCTTCTTTGTGGATGAAAGCGAACGTAAGATCGGAAATTTATTTAAGGGGCAAAGATCATACCTCTTTGGCAAACGAATCCTTAATGATAGCTTGGCAAGAACAATGGGACGATTATTTAGGTTGGGCAAAAGTTTTTGTTAAAGATATTAGAAAATGGTTCAATTGTAAGTGGGTAGAAATGGATTATTTTTTAACACAATCCATGTCCGAACACGGAACTTTCGGAAAATATCTCAATTGGATAAAAAAGGCGGATGTCGATACTTGCTGGTTCTGCCAGCAGGTAGACACGCCAGAACATACTTTATTCATTTGTGACGAATGGGAAAGCATCCGAAGAGATGCTAGGATTAAAATGGGCCGTAATATAGACCAGAATAATATTTCTGAGTTGTTATTGGATTCCGAGGAATCTTGAAAAACAGTAACCAACATGATGCGGGATATTATGCGGGGAAAACAGCAAGAGGAATTTCGTAGAAAGGAACTTGTCAGAGATGATGTGATATTAGATTCTGACGAAGATTGAAGGTTAAAGGTTATGTGACTGAGAGAATGAATGTATATGAAGTATTTTGAATAATTTTTTCTTTTTTCTTTTTCGATCCGTTTGAAATTTTTTAGAAACGTCAAAATTTACCAATCGAAAATTTTTGTAATTTTTTGCTCGTGAAGCGTTTATAGTAATTATTAGGAGCAAATAAGTTTCATTTAATTTTGTAAAGTCGCGAGACGGATTCTATCAGTTTATTTGTAAAGTTGCAGCGAAATATGTAAAGAATTTTAGAAACGTCAAAAAAAATTAAAAATTATTCAATATACTACTTTGATTTTGATAGTAAAAATTCTAAGCCTCCTAGGTTTAAAATTTTTAATTATTTATTTATTTCTTTTAATTATTTTTGAATCATATTTAACCAATCTTATTGAATCATTTAGGTTGTAACGAACATCACAATTAAAGATGCAAGTTCATGTGAAGCCTTGACAGCCAGAGGGTCCATTACCAAGGGGAGTCAAGGGATGCCTTCATCACAATTCAATCTAAGATGATCAAAGAGGGAGAGAGTGATAGAGAGTGTGAATGATAGGTAAAGGAAGAAGAAGTTGAAATGAGTGTGTGAAAGCAAACTAATAAGAGGCAATTTTTGATGATAGAGGGAGAAAGTGATAGAGAGTGAGAATGATAGGTAAAAGGGAAAGAAAACGAAAGGTGAAAAAGTGTGAGTGAAAACTTACCAAAAGATGTGATCTAATGATAAGATGTAAATGGAACTAAACAGTCACTCACCTCGAAGTAATACTTGATGTAATGTTAACGTGGTTCCCGGGGTGAGGAAGACGTATGGGGGAGGAAGTTAGTAGTCACACAGGTTACCTTCTCTTTAAAAAAAAAAGAAAAAAAAGTGATGTTTAATTACAATTATTAAATCTTAATCAGTTAATCAGTGTTATGACTAGGCCGCTTCTTCTCACTCGACATCTTTCATAAAGCTTGCATCGAATTAATTTAATTTTGTGGTCCAGAATGTTGTTTCCACGAGCTGGAAAAATTGATACATACATAAATGGTAATATTCAAAATTTATATTACAATTAGACATCTTCTGATTCGTGATACATAAATATGAATAAATCGGAGCAATGAGATTTTATCTGGTGCACCTAAAGTGATCTCGAAAATCGGCATAACGTCTTCTCAGTTTCTTCCCGATACAATGCGTAAATTCTTATATAGAAGTTCTTGTGTATGTAAATTAGACATTTAGAGATCTTGTTACTGAAACAGAATGTTGTGTTAAATTTACCTTTAACACAATTCTGGTGTTGGTGGTATGTATTGTTGTATAGTATGCTTATTGTATGGACATCTAGAATTCATTACTAATTGTTACAGGTACGTGCAAATTCTACCTTTGTTCTAAAATAAAATCAAATGAACAATAAAGCACCTTTCTATACGACGAAACAAGGCAGAGTTAACAATGCTGCTTTTGTGAAAAAATACTATATTTGGTGAAAACAATAAAAAAGATTAACTTCTTTAATAAATTTTATTTGACAGAAACAATAGATTAGTTTTTTTTTAAAGTAAAGTAATTCTTAACACTTTATAGATTTAAAGTTTAACCAAAATAAAATTAACTTTTTAACAGTTCATTTTGTTTGAGATAGTAACGTTAAACGTGAAACAAAAAATATGTGTTAATTTTCATTTTTGCACTCTCTGCTTCCAAACAAGCGAAATGCGCACGCAACTGAGACACCGAAACATCCACTTTAAAACACTCGTGCGTGAAAACGTGCCAAAAATCACTCGCTAATCAGACCGTTTGCAAGCAAATTATTGTTTCATTTATATTCTTTAATGTGTACAATGCAATTTACACGACTTTTCATAAGTAATATCACAAGAGAGTGAGAATAAATTGAAAATAATTCGACAGATTTTCGAAAACTTGTTGCCAGGGAATAGACACGAGAGCCCGTAGGGCTCGAGTGGCTATTCCCAAATGGCAACAAGTTTGAAAAAATAACTGGAGAATTATTTTCTAATTAATTCGCACTCTCGAGTGGTATTCGGAAGATTATTTTTTAACGTTTAAATAAAAAATACAGCATAAAAATACAGTTTAATTCATTATAAACTAAAATCAAACTGGCGACAGATGTCAAAACTAGAAAATGTGCTGTCAAGTTACATATGTAAACAAAATACTAGAAATTATGCTCGCGGGAATTTTCTACAGTAGAAAATTCTCACTATAATAATGTTGTGATTGGACAGAATTAAACACGTGTGCCCAAATACTGCTAAACGATTGGTGAATGAAATCATTAAAAAATAATCAATTTAATACATTGGGGAATACTGCAGAAATTATGAATTGAAAGTTGTAAATTTCGAATGATATTTAACAGCTGACAGTTGTTTCCGGTTCAATTTATTTATTTATTTTATTTTGGGGTAAAAATTCGTGCAAAAAATAGCATACACACCTCGTGCATAAACAATATAAGGGAATTCGTGCCCATTTGCACTTCACTCGTGTGCTACGCCCACTCGTATTTGCAAATCGGGCACTCATTACCAAAACATTTGTTTCCGCACATGATACGTAAATAACTATTTTAGAATACGTATATATTTACATGATAAAAATAGTGCTTGAAGTTAACAGTCGGCTTACATTTTAGTAATGGAAAACTGAAAAGTTTTTTTTCCGCATCTAATAGAATAAATATCTTTCATCATATTTCATACGGATGTATAGATCTATTGCTACGGGTCGGTGAGTTACCTGCTACTAACTTGAACGTGCGGTTAAATTCAAGTCCGAATAGTAGATTACTTGCCACGCCAGGGTAACAGCTCTATAACATAGTTTTCTTGCGATTCCAAGATTTTTATTTAACTCTGACATGGGTACAGTAGTGAAGTTGAGAAAATCACTCTCAATTCGTTATATTTTGCAACTTACATCTATTTTATCCTATTGCCACAAATTTAAATCGTACTTATCTTTGTGGTAAGTTAGTAACGACTGTTTACAGTCATAAATCTTTACGTTTACTCTTAAGATTCCAATATAAGGGAATTTTAGACTAATTATAGTTTTTTGTTTACTTTGGCTATCTTTGTCTCAATCATACTGATCCTGAAAAGTGAAATTTGACGAAATTGGGAGTTATTACTTTTATAAAAAATTAATTTTTATTTCTTTTCTCGAAAATTAACGCCGACAATTAATATTTAAAATTGAAAATTTCTAGCTTTATACACGAGTCATACGTGCACGAAATTTCAAATAAATAAATTTCAATTCAAGCTCAATTTTGGGGGTGGCCACAAGTGATGATCGATCGATGATCGATATCATCTTCCCATGAAGGAATGAATTTCGAAAGCACCAACCAAAAAGGTTCTGGTTTCAGCGACAATATTTCAATTATCGTACAGAATTGCGAATAACTATTATTATTCACTAATTTGACATGTATTTTAAAAATGTCTATTAACACGCGACGTAAACTGCGAAGTGTGAACGCTGATAGGTTGCGTAGTTTGCCACCCGCTCGCCGAGTTAGGGGGTTTTGCGCAGGTTTATAAGACTACATTTATTTCAAGTGTCCTTGTACCAATTACAATTTCGAGAAAAAGTCATCGTCTTAGTGGACACGGGCAAGCAAAATGCAATTATGCATTTAAGAGAAAAAATAAAACCGTAGCTAATCAACAAATACGAACAAAGCGGATAAAATATAGCGCATGGTCTGATTTTGTTTAAGTTTTAAAATTATAGCGCTTCAAAATTAAAATAATTACTGCATAAAGGTATACAATCAATCTGTTGCTGTGGATTTGCAGTTATCGAAGGTTTGGTAATAATTGGTTAGGGTAAAAGTGGGATATATGCCCCCCCTTAACTTAATGCGTTATAGAAATTTATCATTAAAAAAAATGCTTCCAATAAGAACAAAGTATTATACACCAACGTATGTGACACTGAAAAATTGATGGTTCAACAACAAATTGTTGTATTTTATATTAAAAAAAAAATATTTGTAAAACAGTCAAAAGTGGGATATGTGCCTCATTGATGGGTTAAATGCCCCACGATGAGAGGATTTATGCCTCATTTGGCATAAGTGCCTTTGTTTGAGTAATTAAACAATGCAATGCAATGATTACTGACGAGGGATGCACGAAACTGAAAAAAATAAATGTTTCAATTTAATCATTGTGTTGACTTTTTAAAAAATATGTTTTTTAAAATGTAATTGTGTATTTGACGTTGTTTTAAAGAGTGTGTATTTTAAAATGCTGTGATTTGCAAAAAAGTGGAAAAAATAATTTCAAAATATTGTTATGAAAAAAGGAAACGAATTTGTAAGTAAATATATCTTCAACATTGAGGGGCGTTTATCCCTAGACCTTAAATATAATGGGATATGTGCCCCATGTAAAAATTTAAACTTTCCGCAAAATTTTCAGCCCAAACCTAACATTGTCTAACGGGCTTAAGTATAAAGAAAGCATTTAAGTCAAAACTGAACAATTTAAAAGCTGCATGTTTAAGAAATACGAAATATACGGTATAGCAGTTCATGCGAAATTAAGCAACGCCTTACCTGATTTTATTTTTTGCTGATATTATTTAACTGTGCAACAGCTTCGCTCTACAAAGTTTCACACCTTCTTCACACACAGTCCGGCAACCTTCCCGTACATAATTAGTGGCATCTACCAAATACCTTTTAAAATATCGAAGTTAGGCGTTTATCCTCCTGGGGCAAATATCCCACTTTTACCCTATAACGGTCAATTAATGCAAATCCATACCAAAGTATTAATTACATTATTTTTATACAGTAATACAATAGAAATTGCTTCAATTTTAAGGATATATGAGGAGCGTCCATGCAAAACTACAAATGACCATAATTTGTGCAAAGTGAGTTAATTATGGATTCTGGTTATATTTTCTAAATTAAAACCGAATTTCATGTCAGAATAATGCAAAACTTATCGTGTCCCATAGTAAACTCATAGGAAAGTAAAAGAGTCCAAGGACAACACATGTCCTATTGCAGTAAATGATGCAAGTGTTTCGATCAAAACTACTCATGTCCAGTGCAAAATGTATAGAGCAATGCCTGTGTTACTTCAAAAGTGAACTTGCCATGTCATCAAATTTTTTATAATGTGACTGGACTGTTTGTTTTATGTGTGAAACTTCTCCCGGGGTTTGTAATTGTGAATAGCTTATTGTAACCTACAAAAGTGCACATGAGTACATAAAAAGAGAGTTTCAAGTTTAATTTTATGTTATCTACGATCAACTTATATTCAAATATGGATGTATCAGTGGAACAAATTAACGTTGGCTCCAGGAAACGGCAAAAGCGTGGTTTATCAACACGAGAAACAGCCAAGTCTAGAAGGTATTAGCTTTTCCCGTATCAATTGGTGATTGTTTTCCTAATTTTCACGTAATTTTAAAGGTATATAAACACGGATCCTATCTGAAAAAATTAAACGTCTCTGTAAGCATAGCAGCAAAAAATTAAATTGCTCTTCAATCACCAAGCAAGAGATTCAACGACAGAGAGACAAATTTTATGAGTCTTTCCATAAAATCGATCAAGACCAAAAATTGTGCCATTTTATTTCCGTTTGTCCCCACAACGACGGCGCCCACGAAATAATAATAAATAATAAAACTTTCATGTTTTTTATTATTTCCGTACTAAAACTAAAATAGTGCCGGTCTGTAAAAAGTTTCTAATGGCTGTTTTTATTATTTCGAATGGTAGAATACGCACTGTTGCTAAAATTATAGAATCCGGTAAAGTTCCTAAAGAAAATCGTGGTGGGGATAGAATTTCGAACAAAAGTATGCAGAAGAAAAATAAAATTAAGAGTTTTATAGCTTCATTGCCTGCATCCGAAAGTCACTACAACCGAAAGAAATCTTCTCGAATTTATTTGTCATGTGACTTGAATGGCGAATAAGCGCTTTCAAATGTACAATACTAGTAATAACGACTATCAAGTAAACCGTACAATGTTTAAGAATGTTTTCTACCAAAACTTTAATATTGGTTTCAAGTCACCTGCCAGCGATGTATGCGGTACATGCCTTAATCTGAAGGATGCAATTTCTATGGAAACAGGTGCACAGAAAGTAAAGTCGTTAACTGACTTAAGAATCCATAAACTACGTGCAAACGCGATCTACAAACTAAGCAAGGAGACTCCCCCAAAAAGTATTTCATTCGCTTTCGATTTGCAACAAGTCCATCCCCTACCGAAATCGCCGATCCAAGATGCCTTTTACCTCCGACAGATCAACTTTTATGCATTCTGTTGTGTAGATATGGACAGTAAAACATCCTTTATTTTGTACATGGAACGAATCGCAAGCAAAACGAGGTTCAACTGAGGTTGGACCACCTTTACTGTGCCATTTGCGCTCTTTGGATGTGGCTGATTGTGAGACAATACGATTATTTTGTGATGGTTGTGGCGGCCAAAACAAAAACTCGTATACAGTGAGGACGCGTGGGTTGGAATAAATTCATTTAAAATTCATGGATTTGGTTTTTCGAAAAACGCTCAGACACGTCGATTTTTGTTTTTAAAACTGCATCTTTTTTGATATTTATAATTTTAAGATCGTCTTTTGTTTTCGCACTATGACGTCATCAATAATTTTTTTAAATTGCATCCTATATTTGTGTTCACGAATTTGGATGCAGCGCATTTTTCTGAGTACAGAAATGTCAAATTCGTATAACCTTGAAAAGGAAACTTTTCTAAATAATCAGTCCTAAAGTTTAAGAAATTTATGATAAAATTATTAGAGTGTACCACTAATAATATCATCAAGGAAGCGCTGGAAATCGAGCAAAACATTCAATTGCGTGTTTATTTTTCCGGTTTATTGAAGTAGACTTTAGATTTCAGATAACCCCATAGATAAAAATCTAATGGGGTTAAATCTGGAGACCTAGCTATTCGATAAAATCTCTCCTTCCGATCCATCTATTTGGGAAAATATTATGAAGGTATTCTCGTACTGTTTTCGAATAGTGTGGGGGCGCTCCATCCTGTTGGAACCATATTGAATCTGCCGGTATATTTGGGTTTTCATTATTCAGATACAGTGCACTTACACTGGGTATTATGTCATTTTGTAGTAAGTCTAAATATTTTTCAGAATTAAGTGTTCCCTCAATAAAAAGGGACCCACAATTGAGGTACCCACAATTCCGGCCCAAACGTTTACTTTCTGAGGGAATTGTGTATGACTTTTCATTCTCCAATGTGGGTTTTCTGGTACCCAATATCGAAAATTTTGCCTGTTTACCGAACCATTCAAACAAAATATTGCCTCGTCGGAAAAAACTATCTTACGTAAAAATTCCGGGTTGGCATTGCATCTATTCATCATTATTTCGGAAAAATTCTAATCTGCGGTCGAGATTGTCTTCAATAAGTTCCTCAACAAAATGTACTTTGTATGGGTGCCATTTGTTCTTGTGTAAATATTTTAGAACAGAAGATTTACTTAGTGACTGTTCTGCAGCTACTTGTCGACTTGATTTGCGAGGATTTTCTTGTAAATCGAGCAAAACATTCAATTGTGTGGTTTCTGGAAATGTAACATGGTTGGATTTGTAATTGTCTCTTACGTGGCCAAAGTCTCTAAACTTTTTCTCCATCTTACTAACTACTGATTGTGTAATAGGCTTCTCCGGGCACTTATCATTGAACAATTCGCAAACTTCAGCTTGTGTTCGAGTATTATCGTCATATCCTACCATCATCAACATTTCTATTCGTTGTTTCTCAGTTATACGCGCCATTCTTCAAGCTTTGAAACTGTACTTGACAAGTGTCAACAATCAAAAAAACAAAATAAACACACAATTGAATGTTTTGCTCGATTTCCAGCGCTTCCTTGATCATATTATTAGTGGTCTACTCTAACAATTTTATCATAAATTTTTGAAACTTTAGGACTAATTATTTCGAAAACTTTCCTCTTCAAGGTCATACGAATTTGACATTTCTGTACCCAGAGAAATGTGCTGCATCCAAATTCGTGAACAAAAATATAGAGTGCAATTAAAAAAAATTATTGATGACGTCATATTGCGAAAACAAAAGACGATCGTAAAAGTATAAATATCAAAAAAGATGCAGTTTTAAAAACAAAAATCGACGTGTCCGAGCGTTTTTCCAAAAACCAAACCTATGAATTTTAAATGAATTTATTCCAACCCACGCGTCCTCACTGTATAATGCATGTTTTGGCTTGCTGGTTATTAGAATCTCCTGCATCAGTGAAGAATATAGTAATACACTTTCCAGTAAGAGATGACCTCTACCTTCCAGCCGATAGAGCATTTGGCAGAGTAGAAAAGATTTTAAAACGCAAAAACGTTATCACAACAATGGAAGAATACCAGTAAGTTTATGCTAATGTAGGAACCGTTAAGGTTTTAGGGAATGATTGGTTTTTATACGATGTCAATGACATAACAGATAAACTTTACAATAAATTACCAGGTATAAAAAACTTGAAACGCATCAAATTGAATAATGCATATAAAACGATTAAAGTTACCGCCTAAAAATTAATTCTTTTGTTTTTGATGTCATAAAATTTTTCAGCTTTTCGCTTAGCGATTAAAGGATATACCTGCCGACTAAAATGTCAGTTGTAGAATGCACCAAAGACAACGTCGAAATTACTTCCAATTTTGGATATGATAGGGATCAAATCATTGCCATCGACATGAAAAAAGCAGACTTCTCCTTACGTGAAATTAGTGGAAGTTTAATCGAAACCACACTAATATGGTCCACATGGTCCGAAAACAGCATTCAGCGACATCGTTTGACTGAAAGCCCCCCCAGTAGCAGTAACGTTCGTGAAGATTGATTTCTTATTGATGGCCACACGAGATCGGTTTCAAACAACAAAGTCTACTGTAGATTAGAGGAGAGTTCTTGATCTCCCCGTATCGATGGCGACAATTAACAGAATAATTTAGTCTACTATTTAACATTCATGCCATCTAAATCGACGAGTTCCTCATAAGATTGTGACATGCATGGGATAATGGAACGACGTTATCTTCAATGATTTTAGTTAGGAATAAATGATCGCCCTAAGACGGTACGACGATATCGTGGACAAAGACAAAGTTTACAGTTTGCTGAAAGTTGCCATATCTTGAACAGAGATCACCCTGTGTATTCATGCCAAGCATATTGAGCGCACATTGCTATATCTGTAATTTTCTGGAAACAGTTTTAGTATCCTTCGTGCTAAGTGGTGTTTTCAAACGATATAAGACGAAACCAACCATCGTTAACATTACAAAAAGGTACTTAGTTGTAATAAGCAGAATTGCAAGTGGTATTCAGGTTTGTTCGATCACCGAACTTGTCATCCATCGAATATGTGTGGGATATTCATTAGGTTTACTTCAAAATGAATGTTTATGATACATTATAAACTATCGTCATGAATCACTAATATAATCAGTTTTAAGGTGCATATACCGAAATAAACGTATAACATATTATAAATTAAATTACAAAATACAAACTAAAAAATTATGTTAAATTAAATAATTCGTCGAGAGAAGAAGAAATAGGCACAGTTCCCAGAACGCTGGCTGCGTTACCCCTCTGAATGGCAATACTAATTCGTTGCTTTAAGTATGTTTTCGCCTGAGGAATACATGTGACGTCAATAATAAGTCTTCCCAAAGCATGCAACAACGATCGAGCGCTCATAAAGCCAACGAAAATGTAGTGATCTGCTAACGAACTATATTTTCTTCTTTTAAGATTTTCTGACTCAGGTAAATGTGAAGGTGCAAGCGTATCTGTACAGGTGACATCCCAGATAAGGAATTTGCCTTCCTTCCAGGGAATAATGGTAATTCCATCTGGACGTTTGCCGTCATCTCTCAGAACCCCGTTGGGTTCAAGTAAACAAGGGATGCTGGCAGATAGGAAAGCACGTTTTAAGATGTCGTTAATGCAGTTGTGTCTTGGGATTCTTCCTGCACTTTTTATGCAAGACAGTCAATGATGACTGTACATGTCTACTGAAGAACCACAATTACATATATGAGGATGACAAATACTGATGCCTAATCTTAGAGAAGCTGCAATTTGTAAAGTGTTTTTTTCTAACAAAGTGCTTAATTTAGAAGAAGGCAAAGTTTCAAGCCAAGCTCCAGATTCGGATTCAGACACTGCTAATAAAATAGCTTTCTGAGTAACATTTGAGGAAGACAATAGCTTTTGAAAGTTATTTTCAATAATTGGGATATAATGCGTAGGCGATTGAAAGTACTGCTCCATGGCAAATTGGACGACCTGCGACATCACGGTGGGGTCTTTTGCAACTCGAGAGAAAATATACCAACTGATATAAGACGTACATTGCTCAACGAATTATTAATTTTCTCTCAATAATTATTTTGATATCTAATAATAGACCATTATTTTTGTTAGGTGGAATTTACTATGAAACTTAGTGTATTACAGGTGATAATTAAATTACTATAAATTACGTTTGTTATCAGCTTTTATTAAGTGGCTAGCTGAAGAAATTACTTTTATACATGCAATTCAGGGAGTATACAGTACCAGTAATACCCCCACAGTGATATTTGAAACGGCCAAGAATGACATAAGTCGGAAAACCTCAAGTTGGTGTACACATTTTCAGATCCAATTACCTAGCAAAAACGATCAATTGAGTAATACTGAGCTCACAGTAATTCAAGGTAGCGTAAGTCGAGGTATTACTGTACCTACCCAAGTAACACAGGACGTCCAATGGACGTACATGCTGGTCCATTTCTTATCCATTTATGGACGATCCACAAGCGGATCTATAATGGACGTCCAATGGACGTCCAAGCTCATCCATAAATGTACATTACAGCAATTGATATAAATGGGACGTCCACTGGATGTACATTTATGGACTTAATCTGAACGTCCTTTAACGGATCAACATGGACGTACCTTGGACGTACATTCGTGTACTAGATTTGATCGGTCCGTAAACGAATCGATATGGATCAAAAAATTTGAAACTTTAACTAAAAGCATTATTAAACTTTAAAAATCAAAAAGTTGTTTGATTCCGTCACTTATCAAATTGACCCCATTTTAAGTATGAAGTTGATCACCAACTATTTTAATTTAGAAACGAACAATCAAATTTTTTCACTACAAAGCATTAAGTGATACATGTTTACAACTAATTACCACGTTAATAAACTTTGTAGGTAAAGTAAAACGCTGTAGGAAATTTATAATCCACAGTGATTAATTTAACCCCATTCTACGTTACACAAAAACACAATCTTACAACTTCAAGTGGCCCGGTATTTTGATTTCAATTTTCAAAAAATAATTGAAATTTCGCGTTTTTAAAAGAAATGGAGTGAATTAATTAGATTTTTCAACAACTTAAATTGAGAAAAAAATTTGAATTCGGTAATTGTATTAATAGATTATAAATATTTTTAAGTTATTTAAATTTCGAAGTTTAAAGCAATAAATTCTGCTATTATTCACAAGCCTGCCTGCCTGCCTGGAAAGGTTACTCTTTTGTGAGTATACATGTATCGTACCCTTGAAATCTCATTCAGGGTCGAAATTTCTTTATTCTAACAGATGTCGGAGCAAAGAACTTTCTTGGCAGTATTTACCGTTTTAATCTTTTGTTCGGTGCATTCGGTGCTGTACATTATTTCATCAGTTGTAGTGAGTGAGTGCCCTTTGAAAAGTTTTTTGAGACTGGCGTAAGTAAAAATAACAACGTATTTAAGTTTTTTTTTAATATTTTTTACATGTTTTAGGCAAATTACTGTGCCCCGATTGGGAGAAATAGTTTATTATGAATTTACGAAGTAAATCCCAAGTCCATTTGATAATACCTGTATCTGTATAGTATTTAGAAATAAACTATTATATTTTTAGAAACTAATGATTGGGAGAAACTTTGTGACAACGATGAAGAAGAAAGTGAGATAGCAATATTTATAATCACATAATATGATATAATTAGATAGAATTGCAATTATAATAAAATTATGTGTTGCAGATTTTCAGGAGCCATGCACATGTTCGGCGAAGTTGGAAGCCGATATTTTTGAACTGAAAGGTATTTAGGTATAGATCCATATAATTATCCACTTATTCTATCACAATTACAGGCATGATGCAACAAATCTTGAAAAAAATTTGCATCATTCAACAAGCGCAGTCGGAAACGAAAAATCCAACACCGTTGCCCGACGATGATAGGCAACGTATGTTGAATGCTTTACAGTTAGGGTGACCTTGCCAGTGAATGAACACTTTGCATTTAGGCTGTCATATTTGCGTTCACAGAATTATTTTCTTAGTCCCCAATATCACTTTTGTTGCTAATAACTTGTTGTATCGACAGATAAAGGGTTTTCCAATAAGAGGTGTTATTTTGAATAGCCCGTTATTTCGGTAGATGTAACTTTTGGAGCTGTAATTTTTTGACATTTGACAAGTAGAAACTACGCCATTAATAAAAATGGAACGATACACGCTTCAACAACGCATTGAAATTATTAAAATTCACTATAAAAATGGTGAAAATTTGGCAGAGACGGTTCGTAAAACTCGAACATTTTTGGGTCCAATGACCCCGCCGGACCATAAACCGCACCAAACAGTCACACGTTGAGGATAGAGAGGCTTTTCAACAGTAACTCTTGGGTTTTCTGAGCCCCAGATGCGACAATTTTGCTTGTTGACGAAGCCATCCAGGTGGAAATGGGCCTCATCACTCAAGATGATTTTTCGATGGAATTCCGGATCATTTTCATGCATTTCAAGGACCCAATCGGCAAAGATACGACGTTGTTGATGATCGGCCGGCTTGAGTTCTTGTGTTAACTGAACTTTATAAGCCTTAAGACCCAAATCTTTATGCAAAATACGGTGTAATGACGTTTTTGGAATGTCTAATTCCAAAGAACGACGAGGAATGGACAAACCTGGGTTTTCTTCAACACTTTCGGTTACAGCAGCAATATTCTCGGCTGTTCTTGAGCGACGTGCACGGGTTTTATTCTTCACATCACTAACTTGTCCCAACAGCTCGAATTTTTCCACCAATTTCTGTATTGCGGTCCGACAAGGTGCTTCACGACGACCCAAAAATGTTCGAGTTTTACGAACCGTCTCTGCCAAATTTTCACCATTTTTATAGTGAATTTTAATAATTTCAATGCGTTGTTGAAGCGTGTATCGTTCCATTTTTATTAATGGCGTAGTTTCTACTTGTCAAATGTCAAAAAATTACAGCTCCAAAAGTTACATCTACCGAAATAACGGGCTATTCAAAATAACACCTCTTATTGGAAAACCCTTTATTTTGTTAGAGCACAAGATTATTGCATCATTTGGAAGACTTGGTACAAATCAATTTATTAAAAGACATTTAAATACAAGATGTACAAAATACCTAGTGAATGAACACCAAAACCAAGTGAATGAACAGCGACGTCCAGTAAATGAACACCCAATATGGATGACAATACATTAACTTCAAACGTATTTGTAATAAAGAAAAATTTGTTTCTTTGTTATAAATTATAAATTATGTTCAAAGATACCATGAAATAGGACCTGCCTCTACATTTGACTGCAACTCGCAACCAACTGTTGATTTGAGCAATGTCTTTTTTTGGAATAAACTGATAAGAAAAAAACAATAATTGGATCATATCTGTAGAGACCTAATGGAACTATTTCGCACTCAAGATAGTTCGAAAATGCCCCACTGTTCTTAATAATTCAGTTTATTTGAGCAGTGTTCATTCACTGGGTGGTGTTCATTCACTGGACGGTTCACGATACTTCCGGCAAACAATCCAGATGAATTAAAACCATTTGAAGAATTTCTGAACGAACGGATAAATTTTATGACTGCTGTGAGTAAATATGATAATGCATTTAAATGTTTTTTTTTATATACAAGGTGTAAACGAAATAAGTACATTAATTTTAACTGGTAATAGAACTCTTCAAGACCAATAACTTTTCCTAATAACTTTGTTTTGAAAACGTTTTTGTTTTTGAGTTAAAATTATTTTAAAATCTTACACAATTTTCTTACACGCCACTGGAAGCAAAGTTCCGTAATCAACAAGATTACCTTATGAAACGGTTACCATTAGTTGCGACTATTATTGTCGATTTTAAACAATAAACCAATAAACACCAAAAAAAAGTTTTATTTCAAATTTATTTTTAAACATTGACGCGAGAATTGCGCTAACGAAAATAAAGGAAAACGATCATAAAAATTGTTCAAAGTGTCCACCGTTGTTTTGTACACATGCTTGAAGACGCCGACGAAGTGATTCTTCTACCCTTTGTTGTTACGAATCATTGCAGCAGCAAGTTCACCCCTTTCTTGCAACATTTCGATGGTATCAATTGATATAGAGTATACTAAATCCTTCATGTACCCCCACAAAAAGAAGTCGCAAAGGTTCAAGTCCGGTGTTCGGACAGGCCAGGGTACAGGACTGCTTCGTCCTATTCAACGAGCACTTTTCGAACATGATAAGGATACAATTGCTGTTCTTTTAGTATTTTCCAAATTGTAGCATGCGATACTCCATGTGTCAGTGCTAGCCTTCTTGTGCTGAGCCCAGGTCGAACCTCGACACTGTTCAGAACAGCCTCCTCAATGTTTGCAACTTGAGCTGGACGCTGCCGACCACGATCGTAAGCTGCAGGCTGAAAAGATCCGTGATCTCGAAGATGCTGCACCACATTTACAAATATGCAAACATTCCGAAGACGACGGTTCGGAAATCGGTTCAAGTAAATTCTTCGAGCTAAGGCTGCATTCCTTTGGCTCTCACCATAGGTTAACACAATATCTGTCAATTCGTTATTGGTAAATCTAGACATTGTTTCAGATTTCACTTGACAGAAGTGACATATTAATTGTCACTAATTAATAGTATATTATTTAACGAGCACATAATGTAGGCTATTATTAAGGAAGATGAAAGTTTGTAAATACGAGTCGAAGACGAGTATTTACAAACATCTGAGTTCATAATAGCCATTATGTGCGAGAAAAATACAGCTGTTTATCTACAATCAAAATTTTATTCGATAAAACTTTGAAATGCTGATAAGTTCCGAAGCAAAATTGACACCGAAATTAAACCGAAACCAAAACGTGATTTTCATCGAGAAGCCTTTGCTTCCAATTGTCATGGGCGCGAAAAAAATAACAAGGATTTGTCAGTTAGCAAGAAAAATACGAACGTGTTTTTCTTTTCCTTATATTATATTTTGAAAGTGACGACTTAACCAGCCTCAAGTTGTGACACTTCTCCGATTCTCGCGATAGCCGAGGTCTCCCTAATGGATAATAGTGTTTTACTCGTTCCTAATTTTCTTTTTCCCGCAAGGGCGTCGTGCATTGGCACCGTCCGATAATTGTTCCGTCCCGTAACAGTTAAGTGCAAATATTCCCTCAGTAATGGAAGAAGGAAGAACAAGAAGAGATTAGGCAGAATACCTCGGTGTTTTACCATTCCCTCGCGAGGAGACATGGTTCTGATTTTAATACGGTGTTACTGTCGCCCAGAATTGAACCCGAGACATTTGTTTAGGTAGCCTCGTAAAAACTAAGGTACCAAAACTAATCATTCTACCGTGCGCATAGGCAACCAACATTACTCTCCGTTCATTAATGAAAATAAATAGGCAACCAACAATACGCTCCGTCTATTAATGAAAATGAAACTGAAGGGGCGTGACCTGTGGATAAGGTGCCTTGTTATGTATCCATGGCTAGCATATGAAATGAACGTATTACGTCATGATTGTAGATAAAAGTCATTATTTTTCTTTGTTGGGGCATTTCATAGAAGGCTCGTCAATTTGTGGGGAAAAAAAATGATTTTAAAAAATGCGATTTCGAAAAAATGGTACGTAAAAAAAGGGCTTATCTCGACGAGTTCTACTACTGCTAAAAATTAATGTACTCATTTCGTTCACACCTTGTATATTTAATATAGAAAAAAAAAAAGATTTAAATCATGAAAATGTAGCTTCAAGAAGTTTATTATGTTTACCTCACATAAATAAATATAAATAAATTCAAAAAATCTAGTTCAAAAAATATAAAAAACATTACAAAATTATTCTGTTGTCTCCATCTTACTAATTTGGGTTTTATTCTTGAAGTTCTTCTAATTTTTTTATTTTACTTTGAATTTTTCTAGTTATTAATCTCAAATTGTTGCGCTGAATGCGCTTCTGAGTTTGCACTTCTGCTTCTTCAGATATTTTAATTAAAACGCAATAAACCTTTGGAGCTGGTTTATTCTGTTATAGAAATTTTCTACTGACTTATTTATAACAAAAAGCTTGCTTCCCTATGGAAACGGCTTTTTTAGCAGTTGCGATTTTTACTCCCCCCGTTGAGAGAATCCCGATCAACAATGATATCTGACTGTAGTTACATAGAAAAAAAACTACGTAAAACAATATGAAAACAATGTCTTTTGTGCTTAGATCTGAAATCGGGTCACTCGCGCACTTCACTGGCCACAGGTAAAGGGGATAGTTTCTTAACACTGCGGATCAGTTCACCGGTGGCAGTTTTTACCCGAACAGTTCTAATTATGTCGTCATGACCTGGGTGCACTTCGACGACTCTTCCTAGACGCCACTGCAATGGAAGCAGATTGTCGTCGCGAAGGATCACCATCGAACCTTCTTCGATAAAATGGTTTCCCCTGGTCCATTTGTGGCGTATGTTTAGCTCGTTGACGTACTCTTTGTGCCATCGAACCCAAAAGTCCTGCTTGACCTTCTGAAGGTGCTGCCATAGAGATAGGCGGTTGCCTGGGGTCTTTGAGAAATCCTGGGAAGGTAAACTTGAAAGAGAATCGCCAATTAGGAAATGGGAAGGAGTTAAAGCGGTGAGGTCGTTAGGATCGGACGAAAGCGGGGTCAAGGGTCGCGAATTCAAAACCGCCTCGATTTCGATAACCAAGGTATTTAATCCTTCAAAGGTGACAAGTTCTGTCCCGACTACGCGTTTTAAGTGATGCTTAAAGGATTTGACCGCAGCCTCCCAAACGCCTCCGAAATGCGGGGCATAAGGAGGTGAAAAGTGCCAGCTAATGCCCTTCTCTGCAAGGTAGTTGTGCACCTTTTCGTTATGGCTGGAGGAGTCTAAAAGTGTTTGTAACTCTTTTA
The DNA here is from genome assembly GCA_949768715.1 of Dascillus cervinus. Classification (NCBI taxonomy): domain Eukaryota; kingdom Metazoa; phylum Arthropoda; class Insecta; order Coleoptera; family Dascillidae; genus Dascillus; species Dascillus cervinus. Next base: position 12,125,145 of record OX458319.1, on the reverse strand, counting down.
GGTCGTTGTTGGCACCGATAAAGTTAGTACCGTTATCAGAATGTATGGATATGCATCTTCCCCGACGTGATATAAAACGCCGAAGCGCCGCCAAAAAAGCCTCAGAGGACAGATCGCAGACGACTTCTAGATGAACGGCTTTTGTAGCAAGACAGATGAATATGGGGACACATACACTTTAATTTTATTACGGTTGCGGAAACGTTTTTCTTTTACGTAAAAAGGTCCACAGAAATCCACTCCCGCGTGTAAAAAGGGTCTTGCTTTGGTAACTCGTTCCTTTGGCAAACTTCCCATCAAGTAGTTCACTGAAATGGGATCAAGCCTAGCGCAACGTACGCACGCTCGAATCATTTGACGAACTTGGTTCCGACCGTCGCGTCGTCGATAGGCCAGTAATTTTGTCGGAGTGCGTACAAAGTGGCCTGCGTACTCGAGTGCATGTTGTCAACATGTTCTTTGGATATTAATAATTTAGTAATAGGATGGGACTTTGGCAAAACGATTTGGTGCTTCTTATCGTAAGAATACTTCGAATGATACAATCGTCCACCAACTCGTATTAAACCACCTTTGTCCAGAAAGGGGCTTAAAGACATAAGCTTACTTTTCGGGTTGATAGGATTATCTTTTTTAAGCGAGTTCAGTTCGTCGCCGAACTCACTTTGTTGAACCAGTTTCAGTATTCTGACATTAGCGACTTGCAGCTCCTTCCGCGTCAGCCATCCTTTCTCACGGTTTGTACTCTTTATAATTATTTAATTTTTTTAGATGCCTCGTAAATACATCCATGCGCAAGACCAAAAGAGCTGATATTGATGAAAGTGTAATGAGAAAAGCTGTGAAGGATTGTCTCAAGAAGACTCACAGTACTAGGCAGGCAGCTGACATTTACGGCATTAATCGTAATACATTGCAAAGTAGACTTATGAATATTGTTAAACGGAATGAAGAAAACAGCTATATAGACTCGGACTCTGGAACGGAAATGGATCCAACTGAAAAACGCCATTTCCAAAACAAATACACTGTTAAGCAAGTCTTTACTGAAATTGAAGAAAGAGAGTTAGTGGAATATATTAAAAGGTCTTCCGATCTTAACTACGATTTATCGTACACGCAAATTCGAATGCTTGCGTACGAATATGCTAAAATAATTCCCGAGTGTAAATACCCTGTATCTAAGCAGTGTCTGGACATTCTGCAATGCTGGGCTGAGTCTCAAAAGTTGACTATTTCGACTGCTAAATCTACATTCATGGTTAACCGCTCTCCACCGCGTGTTCATCATCGTGACCTGGTTCTAATGATTGGTAACTCTCGGATCCGGCAATCTATGTGCGTAAAGTACCTGGGCGTTATGGTTGATCGTGGCTTAACTTTCGAAATACATGCTGGATATCTTCAAAGGAAAATTCGGGTGTTTATTGGCGCTCTGAAACGTAAGTGCAGAACCTCGTGGGATCTGGACGTCTCTGCTTCCCTCCACACTATCTATCGATGTGCCATTATACCGATTGCCAGTCATGGTGCTGAGATGTGGCAGCACAGACTTCGGATGGTGAAGGTACGGCGAAAGATTGATTCCATCTACGGACTTTGCTGTAGAGCTATATGTAAAGGCTACAGCTCCCTATCCAATGATGCTGCGGGTGTCTTGGCCGGGATTCCTCCGTTGGACCTGGAGATCCAAAAGAGGACTTGTCTCCGAAGTCTTTGCAGATTTGGATCTGCTCCGTTTGAGGACGATGTCCTTCTTAGCGTCGACTTCCCTAGCTGCGCTCATGCTAGTGAATATTTAACGTTACGGATTCAAGACCGGTGGCAGGAGCGATGGGGTGTCTCTACCAAGGGGCGGATTACCCAGCGCTTCCTTCCACTGGTACCAAATGCTGCTCGTTACCTATCCTTTATTACAACGCAGCTACTCTCCGGTCATGGTAACTTTGCCGTCCACCTTCACAGAATTGGAAAATGGGAGCACCCGAATTGCTCTGTGTGTCCTACGGAAGTGGACGACCCAGCCCATCGCCTTTTTACATGCCCTCTTTTCAATGAAGCCCGAATTGATCTGCAGGTTGTACTCCAACCTTGGCCCCCGCCAGCGGAACGCCTGTTCCTGGTGGACCCGGCCTTACTTCGACCATTTACGGTGGCCATTGAATGACTTGCCGGCCACTTGCGACATTGCCTACTACCTGGAAGCGCTGATGGTACCACTTTAAAGATGACTTGACCTGCAACACACTCATTGCACCTTTAAGAAGCCCTGGTGCCATCATACTACTACTCTCCTACCCAGAGGACTGCCCTTTCCGTTTTTGATGGGCAACCCAGCCATAATTTATTATAATACTTTTTACTAGCTTTACATCTATATATTTAAGTTTCTTCTCATTTTTGTAATCCTTATTTTCTGTCTTTGAGCGTCCAATTTGATGCTACAATTTTTGCAAATACATGCGCCGCTTGGCGCCTTTTGTTGTTGTTGTTGTATCTTGGGAAGATAATGTAATTGCAGGCATAGAATGGATGAAAGGGTTTATGAAGAGACACGGCGAACTATCATTGAGAAAACCAGAAAGTACAAGTTTGCATAGAGCTACAGCTTTTAATAAAGACCGTGTTCAAGAATTTTTTAATAGCTATTGCCTTGTATTGGATAAATTCAAATTTAGACCTAACCGGATTTACAATCTGGACGAGAGTGGAATTAGTACAGTGATGAAACCTGTTAAAGTTGTATCTACTAAAGGGAAAAAGCAAGTTAGTCAGGTTGCTTCCGGCGAACGAGGAGAACTAGTGACATTCATAGGCATCATAAATGCAGTAGGTGGAATTGTGCCACCAATCTATGTATTCCCACGAATAAGACGTCCGGAAGAGTACTTGACCGATGCTCCTGTATCCAGTCTTGCTCTTGGTAATAGAACTGGCTGGATGACAAAGGAGTAATTTCCTACGGTTATCAAGCATATTATTCAATACACCAACTGCTCACAAGACAATAGAATTTTACTGTTACTTGATAATCATGAGTCACATAATTCCGTGGAAACAATTAAGTTATGCAGAGGATCTGGAATTACTCTTTTATCATTCCCGCCGCATACCACGCATCGTCTCCAACCCTTAGACGTAGGTATATTTGGCCCATTTAAATGCGCTTTGGCAGTGGCTTTTGATGATTGGTTGCTTTCTCATCCTGGTAAAATAATTACCATCAGAAATATTGGAGAATTGAGTAAATTAGCATATTTTCGTGCATTTACCATCAATAACATAATAAGCGCATTTAGAAAACCGGGCTTATGGCCACTGAATAGGCTTATTTTTGCTGATGAGGATTTTATTCCAAGTTCTGTTACTAACACTGAAATGAATGTGTCAAATGAAAAAACTTCTGAGGAAATAGATGATCCCAGTAGTACATCGAAAAATAACTTGATTACTGAAAAAGGAAAGATCGATAAAGATGAGATTTCTTTAGAAGCAATTCGACCATTTGCAAAGGTTAAAGAACCAAAGAAAACTTCCAAAAGGAAAAAGGAATCAAAATCAAAAATATATACCTCCACCCCAGAATTGATGGCAAAGGAAGTACTAGAAATGGAAAGAAAGAGAAAATTATCTATAAAAATTAATACAAAAACAGTAAAGGGTAAGAAAACAAAAAGACATTTATTTTCACAGAAAACTATTGCTAGTTCAAGCGATCCTGACATGTCTGTACGTCTCATCGATTCTGATGATGAATCGCTAGACGATTTTCCACTCCTAAATGATACTGACTATGTTGTAAAAGTGGAAGATTTTGTGCTAGTTAAATTTTCCACCAAAGCTACACAATGTTACTATGTGGGAAAAGTAGTTACCAAACATTGATTACGAGATAAAATTTTTACGACGGCGAAATAATTCCCGGTAATTTGTTTTTCCCAATGTCGATGACATTTCAAATATCGAAAGAGAAGATATTGTTGCTGTTTTACCAATGCCAACTACTGCAAAGTCAACAGCAAGAACATCATCAATATATAGTTTTTCTACGACAACATCGAAATATGTTATTTCACGAGCGTAAATTCAATCATAAACAACTACATTTTGTACAGAATTTCATTTCGCATCGGTTGCTAGGCAACAAATGCGAAATGAAATATTTCGTGTTCGGTTCACTGTTTTTGGTCACAAATATTAAGGCGGCCTAGAAAATCGAATGTCATCAGTTTGCTTCTGTCAACATTTTTGTACGTTGGAGATAATAATTTCGTAGTTATTTTCGATAACTCTTACAATTAATATGGAAAGTGATAGTGATAATGACTTGGAATTAACACCTCCAAACATAACTGAAGTTGCAAAGTTCACAACATTAAATTTATTACCGGAAACGTCTAAGAAAATGTATCAACGCGCTTATAACCTCTTTTTGGAGTGGAAAGGAGATCAAAACGCAAAGTATGTTAAACGCGTTAGTAGAGGTTATCGTAGAAAAAGTGCAGTATGCAACGCGCACAAAATGGCAATTTTACACTCGTATGAATTGCTGCAGTACGAGTCGAAGACTCGTACTGCAATTCATACTCGTGCAAAATGAGCATCATTTTGTGCTTGTTGCATAATATACTATTGTAATACAATTTTACAGGTTGGGATGTTCGATAAAAATGTAATAAGTAACATGTACCTATTGACATATTCACGTTTATTATGTCAATTTCTTTAATAATTTTTATTTAAATAAATAATATTGGAGTTTTTCCACAAATATCTTTCTATTTGCCCTTGGTTTAATCTACCCCACAAAATGGTTGGATCTACCCCACGTTCAGGGTACTTTCAACCATTTGTAAGGTATTTTTCAATCACCTATAATTATGAAATTTTACCTTTGTTGAAACCGTTGATGCTTATAAATCAAGTGGCAAAGTGTTAGTCTAAAAGTCTGAGTGAGAGAATTAGGATATTTTTCTTTAACAACGGTGGTATAAGCAAAACCCTGAAAAGTGGTTGAAGGATCCTCCCTTTCCCCTATTCCTTTTTGTACTAAATGGCCCATTTCGTTCCTTTTTGTACTAAATGGCCCTAATTTACCCTACTGATGACCGGTCGTTGCGATAGTAATCCTGCTCACTTTGTATGAGAGGAACCACAGATTCGGACATTTGGTTCACGCACTCGCTCGAGCGGGCGGTGGTGCGAAGCTACCATCCGTCGGATTATGCCTGAACGCCTCTAAGGCCGTATCCTTTCTAGTCAAAGGTGGCAATGATATCTCTAGGAGTTCCGAGGGTCGAAAGGCCCCATACAATTATTTTACAAACATGCTACACCATGTATGTGTGAATAAAGTGTAATAAAGTGTTATAGCGAATTTAATTGTTGTACACTATTGGACAAATTAAATGAGACACGGCGTTCGAGTGCTCGCAGGCGGTTTTGCAAGGGCGTTTGGATGGTTGTCTACAAATTTGAAGGCAGTACTCAGTAAAATTGTCAGGGCCCCATCAAAAATAAAAAAATTAAGGAAACAATTCAAACGGTGGGCGCGTTCAGGAAAGTTGACCTATATTGGAGAAAATCGTTTGTCTCCGAAATAAAAGTTTGGAAATTTGTTAAAATGTTTACGGAAACGACTTTATATAATTAGTTCTTATGCATAGTTGATGAATAAAAATGTTTTAAACAACAACAACAACAATTTTCATCAACTTTAAAAAATAATTTTTAATTTCGTAAATTTTTGTTGGTGAGATAAAAAATTTTTAATTAATAATGCTTGATCTTAATTTACCTTAGAGTGAGTCAGAAGTTACTTTAAAAACAATGTTAAAATCTTAATAAAATCTAATTTTATTTGTATTTATTTTTCTCAAAATTTTGTTATTAACCTTTACGTAAATAAATCTTCAAAAATAGATTTTATAAACAAAACAAAAGAATTTTTTTTACGAAATCTAAAAAAACCTTTGGTTGGCTTTCATTTTATAACATGTGAAAAAATTTTGTCTTGAAGTAAATTTAAAACCGTTTAACATAAATAAAATTGCGAACTCTCCAAAATAGCAACAAAACCCTAAAGTCGTTTGCGTAAACATTTTAACAAATTTCCAAACTTTTATTTCGGAGACGAACGAACTACAATTAAGGCGATTCTCGCTGAGAGAAATGAAGCATTAATTGAACGGTTCTTTGCGGAAGAAATATGGCTTAAATAACAAATAAATTTTTCTAAAAAAAATATATTATGATAAAACTAGTTTAGTTTGAGGGTAGGTGACATTCAGAAAAAAAATCAGAAAATCGCGAAATTATTTGCTCTACTTTATTACGCTATTCTAACTTTAATTTTTTTTATTTAAAGACAGGATTTCGGACGAATCTTTCTTCAACATGCCCATAATACGTTGCTAAAATTTGAAATTTTTTGGTTCGCTATAACTGCCATAATTGCTAGGCAAAACTTTCTTGTAATGCGAATTGTAACCGAGAAATGTGTAACTCTATCCTTGTATACGTGATTCTGTCTGGTTATCGAGTATTTATTTTTTCCTTATCGCTTTCAGAGAATTTGAATGTTTAGCAAAAGTCTTACACTGGTCCAAATTTGTGCATTGTTTTAATCTTTTGCAGTTAGTCGTAATCAAAAGAGTCTGCTTTTAATATTAATGTTTTACATTTTTAAGACCAATAAATTTGTTTTGAAGTTGTATAAACCAAAAATATTTATTTAAGACGGGGTTGTGTTTTACGTTTATTTATTAGTACATATTAGTATTTGTTGACCTACGACCCTACGAGGTTGGGGAAACTTGAAATTCAAAAAATTGAATGCTCCAATCATCTACTAAGAAACTATTGAAACAACCTCAAACAATTGGCTACAAAAAAATTTAGCTCAAAAGGACAAATCGTGGAAACAAATGTAAGATTATCTTTGAAACATAATCTCCAAAGACTGAGGGTAGCTGTTGACTGTGCCATCAAGTATAGAAGACAACAAGATGCTACTTTTCAACAGAAGGTTATTAATCTTAAGATGGATATTGAACACAGCATATCACATGTATTCGGAGATCATAGTCGATGTGATAAATATTTTTGTAAAGGAACCAAAGACACTGAAGTAAATTTGATTCCAGACCTAAAACAGTGCGGTTTCTACAATGATATCATGTCCCACGCTAATCGAAAACGGACCAACTGCAGTCAAAAAACTAAGTGAGGAAGATGAACGGGAAGGAAATACGACGACATGGGCGAGACTAAGGTTAAACGAGACGGTAAATAAAACGAATGTCATAAGGAAAAAATAGAGAGAAGCAAGTAAGAAAAAGGAAAGTGGGAAAAGTAGCGGTGCAAAGCACGGAAAACGACAGAAAGTTCCATACATTTAAGGACCCAACCTTGGCAGAAAAGCAATTATCCGTAATTCTGCGCAATGTTCCAATTTCCATCCTGGAAATGGAAATACTGGAGGAGCTCAAGGCTAAAGGGTTCTTAGCAAGCAAAGTCGTGAGGCTATACAATAAAAATAAACAACCGATTCCAGTCTGCGCGGTTGAAATTACAAAGAATGATGAGTCGATGAAAATCTTCGGTTTAACCAAACTTGGTTATAGTGTAGTAACCGTAGAACCTAGGCGAAAATCTAAGGCTATTCCGCAATGCCAAAGATGTCAACGCTACGGACATACAAAGAACTATTGCAACCTAGAGCCACGGTGCGTTAAGTGTACTGGAAATCATCTTTATAACACTTGCCCCAAAAGACTGCAGGACAAACCCCAGTGCGTTAACTGAGGTGGAGAGCACCCTGCCAATTATAAGGGCTGCAGCTATTTCGCCAAAATAAGCAACGCCGGAAAACCCAATGTCCATCAAAGACAACTACCGATCTCGCAAGCTACTAACAACACCTTTAATAGCAACTTTTATGACAAACGACGTTCATACGCTACTGTAGCCCAAAGCACGCATGCAACTGAACAAAAGGAGGATACCGCAGATATTGTTTCGGTAATTATTAAACTCGTAATTGATCTAATCCTGCCTCACTTAGACAAAATAAAACCGTACCTCGTTGCATTAATACCAATATTAATCCAACATGGGCTCAAATAAAATACCCACGATTAATAATTTAACAATAGCAAATTGGAATGCTAATGGTATTTTAAATCAAAAAGCAATTCTTATTGACTTCTTGATTAGACACCAAATAGATATAATGTGTATAAGCGAAACACATCTTTTACCTGAAATCAAATTCGTGATACCTGGGTACTGTATTTATCGGTGTGATCGAATAGGAGGTCAAATTGCGTCTGGTGGTGCAGCAGTATTGATTAAAAGAAATATAAAGCATCATGAAATTCTTCTTCCTGATCTGCAACAGCTTGAAGCTTCAGCAATTAAAATAACGTTAACTGACAACAGTGAATTACTAATAAGTGCTGCATATCAACCTCCCAATAAACGATTGATGTTTTGCGATGTGCAATCAATACTTGACGGTGGCCTCCCAACATTAATATTAGGAGACTTCAATAGCAAGCTCACATCATGGGGTTGCCGAGCAACAAATCCAAATGGTAATAGACTATATTCAGTTACAGCCGATCTTCCTATCCAAATCCTGAGTCCTGAAGAACCAACGTATTATCTATACAGATTCGATCATCAGCCGGATATTCTTGACATATGTCTGCAGCATCGAGTCTCAAGGGTTATATATCAACAAGTGTTGGCAGAATTGGACTCCGACCATCTACCTGTAATTATTACGTTCAACAAACAACCATCATTAACGCAAAGTACACCGAGGTTAATCAATGGGCCAGTCGATTGGAAAATATTTAAATTCCAACTTAATAAAAATCTGGTATCATTTCAAAATCTATACAGCTTTGATGGCATAGACTGTGCCGTCAACCATCTAACATTATCGATCCAAAAAGCAGTTCGAATAGCTACGTTAAGGACCAGTCATAAAATTGTAAATCATCAAGTACTTCCATTACATATCCAAAGTCTAATAAGACTGAAACACCAGACGAGAAGACAGTGGCAACGAATTAGGCAACCTCATATAATATTATCTCTTACGCAATTAACGCGGCAGATAAAATGGGAAATTGAAAACCACAGAATCTCATCCTACAGACGCTTTATAGGTGAGCTAGAAATGGGGGATCCAACAATGTGGAGAGTAGTCAAACGCATTACCAGCAATAAACCAATTATACCAATCCTAAGAGCAAATAATTCTCTATACTCTAGTGACAATGAAAAATGCGAGGCACTAAGTAATCACCTAGAAGGAGTATTAACTGTTAAAACTAGTAATGAAAACACTGATTTCACTAACTCCATCGATGAAAGTGTAATCCATCAACTCCCCTTAAATGCAGCTAATGTTCAAACTACAACGCCAGAAGAAATAGCATCAGCAATCCAACACTTGCCTAATAAAAAAGCTCCTGGTCCGGATATGATAACAAACATTATTCTCAAAAACCTTTCACCAAAATGTTTATCATACCTCGCCTCCCTGTTTAATGCCTGCCTGACTACTGGATACTTCCCTAAGAAATGGAAACATGCACATGTTCTGCACTTCCATAAACCTGGAAAACGTAAAGATAATCCATCATCGTGCAAGATTTGTATGGCAATCTCGAGGAAATTATAGAACCTGCAAAGATTGTCTTATCTTTACAAAGGCATTTAGATTTCTCAGAGTCACCTTTAACCCAGTATGAGGAGGTTCATGCAAACATCACTGCCATTGAGATTCAAATTACGCAGTTTGAAAATGATTTTTATTCTATCATGGCCAAAGCCATATGTTTGATGAACAAGATAAAGTTGACTTGCGAACAACCAGAATGCAAGGAGCGTTCAGATTTCATAATAGAGCAAGAATCCGATGGCACGATTTCTGCACATCTCATCGTCTCCATGAAGAGTTATAAATCTGCAAAAAAATGCCAATTTTATGACTAGCTTATCACGATCAACTCACTCGGAGCGATCCATGCTGTCCAGTTCTGCGCAGAATTTTGACTCTGTCGGAATGGCACTTTCTATAGGTGGCTTACCACGGTCGACTTATTCGGAGCGATTCGTGTCGTCTAAGTCACAAGCATTATCTTGTAAGAAGAAGCAGATGTTGCTTCCTTTAGTCCCCCCCGTGCAGAATTTTGACCCTGCCGGAAGGACAATTTCTATTGGTGACTTACCACGGTCGACTCATTCTGAGCGATCCGTGTCATCAAAATCGCTATATGAATTCAAACAAAAGATTTGTTGTAGTGAAAAGCAGATTTTGCTGCCTACCGTCCCCGCGCAGAATTTTGACTCTGCCGTAAGGACAGTTTCTACTGGTGGCGTATCACGGTCGACTCAATCGAAGCGATCAGTATCGCCAGAGCCAAAAGTTGAACCCCAAGACAAGATATCAGTAATGTGTCATAATGATATCCAGATTTTACCACCTATCATTCCCGTGCAGAATTCTGACACTGCCGGAAAGATGGATCTAATTAGTGACATACCACGGTCGACTCATTCTGGGCGATTCGTTTCATCGAAAGGACAAGTTGAGCCCTCGCAGACCATTGAGGTGCAGATTTTGCTATTCAACTACTCCGCGCAGATTTTTGACCCTGCCGGAAGTTCAACATCAATCAAAAATCTTATGGATTCTGGTTCACAGTCCAATTTGAAACCTGTGAATATCTTTAAGAAATTGTCATTGCCGATGAGATCGACATACATTTCCGTGTTGGACTTCCATAAGGTCAATTCTTGTAATCCTTTAAAATGTGATGGGACTTTGCATTTACATCACTCAAGGTACAATTTTATTTTGTCTAATTTAATCCTCGATAAGATTGTTAGGTTATTTTTATTGACTTATTGAGTTCGCTACATTTGCAAGACTAATCTAGCAGTTTTGGAGGTGGAGAGGGGGCGAGCCCTCAGATGCCGTCGTCCCCACTCCATCGTACCCCAAGAATAAAATAAAATATATATAGTGGACCCTGTGATGTCGATAATAAAAATAAACAACAAGAACCTTTAATCACAAAAAAATTTTATATAAAATAATATAAAATTACTCACATAGACGCATTTCGGTGACTATGCCACCATCTTCAGTACATCTACTGTAGATGTAGTAGATGTACTGAAGATGGTGGCATAGCCACCGAAACGCGTCTATGTGAGTAATTTTGTACCCCCCTTGAAGTCAATGTACACAGTGTACTTCAAAACATAATGATTCTAAAGTTTAGGCATATACACAGCAAAAAATAACAAAGAAATACAAAGGACGAAAAGAAGAAAAAAAAATTAAAGTGCAGTTACTCCTTTTCTGTTGGAATTATACAAATCTTTCTTACTGCGCGCTTAAAAACACCAGTATCTGTTTTAACGGACACTACCCGCACGAGACCATCACTGCCAGGGTGCACCTCGATGACCCGCCCGAGACGCCAATGCAGAGGTGAGGTATTTTCCTCAACCAAGACCACCAATGTTCCAACTGTGACGTTGGGTTGAGCCGATTGTTGACCTCGAGGACGTGTCTGTAGCTCGGTTAGGTATTCCCGTTGCCATCGTTTCCAGAAATGCTGCTGGAGCTGCTGAACTCGTTGCCATCTAGACAAGCGATTCAACTGGATGCCGGTAACGTCGCTTTCAACAGGTGCAGTAAGGGAGGCTCCAATGATAAAATGTCCAGGTGTCAATGCTTGAAGGTCGTTAGGATCTTGGGACAAGGGGGTTAAGGGTCGTGAATTTAAACAAGCTTCAATCCGAATGATCAAAGTATTAAATTCCTCGTATGTAAGGTAAGCATCGCCTAATATTCTTTTTAGATGATGCTTAACGCTTTGAATTGAACGTTCCCAAAGTCCGCCAAAATGCGGTGATCTTGCTGGTATGAAGCTGAATTTAGTGTTTACGTTTGAAAAATGCGTTAATAATTTGTCTTGAAATTTTTCCGATTTGAAAAATTCGCGCTCAGCTCCTACAAAATTGGAACCGTTGTCGGAAAACATTTCTACTACATGTCCTCTACGCGATATTAGCCGTTTGAAAGCTCCTAAAAAACTGTCAGTAGTTAGATCTCCTACTAACTCAACATGAACGGCCTTAGTCGAGAAACAGACAAAGAGAGCGATATAAGCTTTGACTTTCTTTGCGTTACGCAATTTGTTTGTTTTTATAAGGAATGGTCCGGCATAGTCTACACCGCAAATTAAAAACGGTCGTAAAGGTTGCAATCGCTCTTTAGGGAGATCACCCATTTTTTAAATTACAGGTTTTGGATTAGCCCGCATACACTTCACACACGAATGAATGATTTTTCGTATCATACTTCTGCCCGATATTGGCCAAAATCGTACACTAATCGCAGCTAATGTTGCTTCGTTTCCCGCATGAAGTTCATTCTCATGAAATTGACGAATAATTAATTTAGTTACGTGATGTTTCTGAGGTAATAAAATCGGAAATTTATTATCAAAATTGATTTGCGCGTTCTTTAACCGTCCGTCTACCCGTAGTACTCCATTTTTGTCAATAAATTGATCTTTTTTTTTTTTTTTTTTTTTTTTTTTTTTTTTTTTTTTCCAGAGGTGGTAAAATCCCTTCAGGGAGACCGGATAAATCCGGTACTGTGGGGGTCCCTCTAGCGGACCACCGTCCTTCGGGTCATACCCACTAAAAACCACCCCCTCGCCACCCACCTACACCCTGGAAAACCAGCCCTTTGGCATTACCTCGAGGTGTAGGTTTGTCCTCTTCTTATGTCTGGTGCGTCTCCCGTCTCAATTCCTCGGCTTGTTTCTCTACCATTATTTCCCGGAGCATTTGAGTGACGGTTTCCCAGGACTCGCTCGATTTCAATAAAAGTTCCGCCACATTGTCACGCCTTACCACGACACCAAGTGCCCGGCTGGCTTCTGTCCTTAGTACCTCCCATCTTATGCACATAAAAATGGTATGTTCCGGAGAGTCTTCCTGGTCACAGTACCAGCACTTGTCGCTTTCGGCCTTTCCGATCTTCTTCAGGTACGCGTTAAATATGCCGTGGCCCGACATCGCTTGAGTCAGATGGTGGTCAAGCTCACCCCACTTTCTCCCCGTCCACGCGGCTACGTCTACCACAAAGTTCTTCGCCCATCCTTCGTAGGCGGACCACTGCTCCTGCCAGGCTCTCATCAGGCTGGCCCTGGCCTCCATTTTCTGATCCTTCCCTTGTCTATAGACGTAGGATCTCTCCTCCGCGAGGAGCTTCAGAGGGGGCATGCTGGCCAGGACTTGCACCGCGCATGTGGATATGGTCCTATATGCCGATGTGATCTTCATGGCCAGTTTCCTGTTGACTCTATCCATCATTTTGTTGTAGTGGTTGAATCGCAAGGCGTCTATCCATACGGGGGCTCCGTAGAGCACGACCGAGGTTATGGCCGAGGCGAGAATCTTCCTCTTTCTTGTTCTAGGTCCTCTCATCGCTGGCATGAGCCTATTCAAGGCCAATGACAGTTGTGTGGCTTTATTGCATGTTACTCTGATGTGCGTAGTCATTCTTGTATCTTTGTCTATGATTATGCCCATATATTTCATATACGGGCTGCTATTTATCATTACTCCTGCCACCTCGATTTGTATTTCTCGCACTTTCCTCCTTCCGGAGAGGAGTACGACTTCGGTTTTTTCCGTCGCCAGCTTTATCCTCATGTCGTGCAGCTTAGACTCGATACGTGCCACCGCGTACTGAGCTTTGTTTACGAGTGCTTCCTTACTCTTACCCTCAATCACCACCGCCAGATCGTCGGCGTAGGCAATTGTGGTTATTCCTGGTCCTAGGCCCAACTCCAGGACCTCGTTGTAGAATATGTTCCACAACGTAGGGCCTAGGACGGAGCCCTGTGGTACGCCGCACGTAATCCTAATCCTCCTGCCGTAAGAGGTGATTATTAATCTGTCCGTTAGGTACGATTGTATAATCTTGATTAAGTATCTGCTGACGTTGGTTTTCTTTAGAGCCTTGATGATTCCCTGCCACGGGGCTGAGTTGAAGGCATTTTGCACGTCAAGTGCTACGAGCGCGCAGAAGCCTCTGTTGGTATACGGCACCTTGCGTAGTTTTTCGGGTACCTCCAACACCTTACGGGCAGCGTCAATTGTGGAGCGGCCCGGTCTGAAGCCGAACTGATTCTGGTGAAAGAAGTTCCGGTCTTTGAGTTCCCCCTCCAGTCTCTCCTTTATAATCCTCTCCAAGAGCTTGCCGGCTACATCTATTAAGCAGATCGGCCTATATACGGCAGCATTGGAGTCCTTCTTTGGTTTTTTCTCTATAAGTATCAGGGAGGCCACCTTCCACTCCGACGGGAAGGTCCCCTCTCTGATACATCCGTTCAGCACAGAGATGAAAGCCAGCGGGTGCGCCTCCACCATTGCTTTGATGACCTCTGTCGGTACGGAGTCCGGGCCGGGAGCTTTTTTATTTTTCATTTTGCTAGCTGCTATTTTTAATTCGTTTTCTGTTATCTCCGAGACTTCACCTGGGTGGATGTCAATTTCCGGCCATTGGCTGATAACGTGTTGGGGGAATAGTTCGGTCACCTGTTTCTCTAGTTCTTCCTCTATTCATAGCAATACGCGGTCGGGTATTTATTTTACCTGTGACCAATTTGTAGCCTAGGCCCCATACGTCGTCATTTAGTTCATCGCACAGCTTCTCCCATGCCTCATTCTTAGCTTTCCTAATTTCCTTTTTGAGGGAACTCTTTGCCTGTCTGTATTCCATTACTAACGGGTGGCAATTGTCTGGATCCGCCCTTCTGCCTCTCGTCAGCCTTCTTCTGGCCGCAATGCACAGCCGCCTTTTCGCTGCGACGCTCTCACACCACCAGTGCACAGGTCTCTGGTGACTCCTGGCGGGTCTCCTTTTGGCCAGGAACCTGTTACACCATGCTGTAATACTGCATATTAGTTGTGTCGGAGTCTTCACCTCCCCAGGGATGGCCCCCAAGCAGTGCCGAGCCTCCAGACCGTCCCTAGGTATAATCCAGCCTCTAGCTGTTGCGGTGTTCCTCATTTGAATTGTTATTTGGTTGCTTGTTAGCTGGAAACTTATGGTCCGGTGGTCACTCATGTTTTCTTCATCGCTAAGCACCCTCCACCCGGTTATATTCCTCGCTATAGCCGCAGATGCGAGTGTCACGTCTATCAACGAGGAGCCGTTGGGGCCCACATACGTGTGAGTGCTGCCCCGGTTGATGACCGTGAGGTCCAGAGCATCGACCCACTCCTCCAGCATCTCTCCCTTTTTGTTTGTGACTTCGGACCCAAACATGGGCGCCTTTGAATTGAAGAATAAATTGATCTAAACGTAACAGTTTGTTGGATCTACATTTTTCATTATTACCAATAGTCCGAATTTCGTTTTCAAAGGATTGCCTTTGGATGTGTTTAATTATCTAAATCGGCGTATTCGAGTTCTGTAGATGATAAATTTTTACTTTTAATTCTTGTTAACAATACGCAAGCAATAGGCGATGACTCTTCGTAATTTTATATAAGACGAGAATTTCGAAAATACCGATAGCTCAGGTTCTGCTTGTATAACATTAATTGCCTTTGACCTCCTATCCTCTAATATTTTCTCGGTTTTTTGAGAATTGCACCAGATCGGCGGCCATTCGGCGGAGTTTAGTTTTAACCAGTGCGGTTCATGCCACCAGAGCTCTGAATTCTTTAATTGATTCGGGAGCATTCCCCTAGAAACAATGTCGGCAGCGTTATCGTGTGATCTAACATGACGCCATTTAGATATGTCACTAGTTGCTTGAATCTGCCTGACCCTATTTGCTACATATTGAGACCAAGTTTCCGGTGCCTCAGACAACCAGCACAGAACTACAGTAGAATCAGTCCAAAAGAAATTCGATTCAACCTTTAGACTTGACTTCAAAACCTCGTTAACCTTTGACATTAATTTGCAAAGTAATAAACACGCATTAAGTTCTAATCGCGGTAGCGTAATATTTTTGATTGGTGTAATTTTACTTTTGGCACATAGTGTTACCGCCCACCTCCACGAATGACAACGGTCTCGCCCGACGACCCCCGATCCCAACAAAAACGCCTATAAAAGGTGGGGATTTTTGTACATTCGCCAGTTGAGCTCCGACTCTGACAGAGTCACTTCAATAAACAGTAACTATCTTAACCGTAGTTTCTTGTCGATAACCCCAACGTTCAGTTATCGTTCTTTTTAGAACGCTAGCCCCGTTTCGTGGCATAAAGAATTCGGCATACGCAACGTTCAGCTACCGTTCTTGTTAGAACCCTAGCACCTCTTCGAGGTCTAAGAATTCGGCGTGCGCAAACGTTCAGCTATCGTTCTTTTTAGAACACTAGCATCCCTTCGGGGCATAAGAATTCGGCAGGCGCCGAAAGAATTCGACACGCTTCCGTTGCTACGTGCCTTCGTTAAGCCCGTGGGTAACATTTGGCGCCCAACGTGGGGCAAGGGTTTTTGAAAAAATTCACGAGGACCCACCCCACCCCGCAACATGACGACTCCTAGGCGTTGTACGAGGGCGCACCCGATGGACGACGTTATCACCGGAGAACCCTCCATAATCCAGGAAGACCTGCTGGGAAAGGTCCAAACCTCCCAGTGGCGCCCACAACAGTCAGCACAACAGCTGATACAACAACAAGAGAGAACCATCCGAATCCTCCAGGTCCAGATGGAGGAATTACAGAAGTCCATGGGAAGGATGTCCACTCCAAGGCCTTCACCTGCGATTCCGCCGAGGGTAAACCCTCCACCATTACCGGCGGTTCCCGTGGCAACTCCCGTCTTCTTCCCGGTCGCTCCTAGGCTCCCGAAGTTCGCGGGACGTGCGGAGGAGGATCCGCACGTATTCCTACAGCGTCTCGAGCGCTACTTCGAGATTTGCCAGGTGGATCCGGCAGACCAAGGGGAGATCGCAGCCGAACAGCTCCAAGCGGACGCGAGGAAGTGGTACGACGTAAACGTGCTGATGGGTTACTCCTTCGAGGACTTCCGAAGGATGTTCCAGCAGCAGTACTGCTCCAAAGCCGCAGACGCAAGACTCTCGGGCCGTTTTTACGGAGAAAAACAGCTCTCCTCGGAGTCCGTGGAAACTTTCCTCAAAAGGAAGCGGCGTTACCACGATCGACTGGGCCTGAAGTTAGCAGACGATACCCTGGTGAGCCTTCTTTCGCAGCAACTCGTGAAGGACTTCCAAAAGGTGCTGGTGTTCGGAGTCCCGGAGAGCTTTGAGGAGCTGCTAGCCATCGCGAGCCGTTACGAGGCCTTGCAAGAACAACCCCGCCATGGGACCGCTCCGGCTGTCCCAACACGCCAAACCATGCCGGCGTGCAGACATTGTGGAGGGAACCACCTTCACAGGGAATGTCCAAACCGGTCCACCACCGCTTCGGGAAACGAACAAGCCACGACGTCCCGCCGCGAGACGCCGCAATAGGGCCACACGCGGTAACCATCAACGCCCTGTTTGGCCAGCAAGGACTTCCCCGAGTCCTACTCCAGGTGGGCAACAACTCATACGGCGCCTTGGTCGACACAGGAGCATCCGCCAACTTCGTACGGGACGGTCTTTTCCCATTCCTCGTTGGAAGAGATCCTGGGGCACGCTCACCACTCACCGTGGGCGTCTCCACGTTCACCACCAAACCCGTGGGAACAATACGTCTCGTTTACGAGCTAGGCAGCACCACCATGGCAGACGTCTTCCATGTCGTGGAAGATCTCGCGGAGGACATCATCCTCGGCCACTCCTGGCTTAAAAACCGCGACGCCGTCATCGACGTGGCCCGTGGTTGTGTACATTTCGGGACGAAACAGAGACAAACGTGTTTTTTCCAAACCGCGACCCCTGTGCGAAAAGACGCAATACCCCTAGTGAATATACCGAACAATTTTCCCCCAGCGCTCAAGGACGCACTACAAAACACTCTGGGAGTGCATGCACGCGTGTTCGCGGACAGTGCCGTTATAAAAGTGACGCGTTCGGCGGAACATGTGATTTCGCTCATAGACGAAAAACCCGTGCACCAGGCTCCTTACCGCTATAGTGACGCGAAGAAGCAAACCATCCTCGAACAGGTCCAGGAGATGTTAGCAGCTGGAGTGATTGAGCCATCCACTTCCGCGTACTGCTCGCCAGTTGTCCTGATCGGCAAAAAGGATGGAACGCCCCGTTTCTGTGTCGACTACCGTCGCCTGAACGCCGTCACAGTCAACGAGGCTGCACCGCTGCCCATCATCCAAGAGACGCTCCGAGATTTAGGACCAGCTAAGGTATTTAGCGTTCTCGATCTCAAGAGCGGGTATTGGCAGATTCCGGTCGCACCTCGATGTCGCCACTTGACCGCCTTCGCGACGCCACAGGGATCCAAGTATCAGTTCCGGGTAATGCCATTCGGGCTGAAAAACGCACCAACCACATTTCAGAGGTTCATGTCCCAGGAAGTCTTGGCAGGCTACCTACAAAAATTCGTCCTGGTATACCTTGACGATATCGTGATATACTCGGCGAACTACGAGGAACACCTCCAACACCTAGGGCTGGTGTTTGAACGACTAGGCATCCACGGCCTCCGATGCGCGCCGAAAAAGTGCCACCTGGGGACGAGTCGCATCGACTACCTCGGGCACATCATAAGCGACGCCGGAAACGAACCCCAACCCTGCCACCTAGAGCAAGTGGCCAAGGCGCGTCCACCAACCTCCAGAAAGGACCTTAAGCAGTTCCTGGGGATCTGCGGATGGCTCCGCGATTACGTCGCCAATTTCGCACAGATGGCGGCTCCCCTTACAGACCTGCTGTCTCCCAAGCAGAAATGGAGATGGGGACCGGCAGAAGAAGGCGCGTTTGCAGACGTAAAATCCGCCGTAGCCGCTCCA
Organism: Dascillus cervinus; assembly: GCA_949768715.1. Taxonomy (NCBI): domain Eukaryota; kingdom Metazoa; phylum Arthropoda; class Insecta; order Coleoptera; family Dascillidae; genus Dascillus; species Dascillus cervinus. The sequence continues at coordinate 12,106,157 of OX458319.1, read as the reverse complement.
CTTCGCCTGGCCCGTCCCGACCCGAGCAGGGAGTACGTCCTGCAGACCGACGCCAGCGGTGTCGGCATGGCCGCCGTCCTTTACCAGTTGGGCCCTGAAGGTAAAAAGGACATCGTGTCATATGGTAGCGCTCGATTCACCGAGACGGAGCGACGCTATCATATTAACGAACAAGAGTGCCTGGCCATTGTGTGGGCAGTGAAGAGGTATCGGCCGTACCTAGAGGACCGCCACTTCACCCTGGTGACGGACAACCGGGCATTGCTATGGCTTGCGAACGCCCGCGACAACGCGAAACTAACGCGTTGGTCACTGTTGCTCCAGCCATTCGCCTTCACGATAGTACACACTCCAGGGAAGGAAAACCAACTGGCGGACATCCTATCCAGGGACCCACTGCCGCAACATGGCAACGTCGACGCCCGGGACGAGGAACAGCTCGTGGCCCCAAGGACACGGGAACACACGGACCCGCCACCTGAAGCTCTAAACGCCCTCGTGTTTACCACCCTTCAGGAAGAAGTCCGTGTCGCCCAACGGAATGACCCCAGTTGTCGCCGTCTCGTGGAGAGATGGCATCGCGTCCAGAGGGACGGTCCACAACAACCAGGGGATCGTATGTACGGCACCATTTACCAGGTCCAGGGGGACCTCATTTACCGGGTCCAACCCGGAGGGTTGCGACTACTCGTGCCCCAAGCACTGCAGGAGCAGATCACGCAGTACCATCACGACTCCATTCTAGCCGGTCACCCCGGAGCTGAGGAAACGGAACGAGCGATCCAGGAAACGTTCCACTGGCCCGAGATGACAAGCTACGTACGGCGGTACGTGCAAACCTGCTTACTTTGTGCCCAATACAAACGTAAGCCAAATCGGGAGCGAGCTCCTCAGAGGCCAAGACAACCTCGCACCCCGTGGGAGACCGTCGCTTGCGACCTCATGGGCCCTTACCCGGAAACGCCACGAGGACACCGCTTCATCTTTGTCGTTACAGATTTATTTTCACGTTGGGTCGAAGCTTTTCCGCTGGCGACCGGGACGTCCAGGACCGTTTGCAACCTCCTGGAGAAGGAAGTCTTCGGGCGATTTGGTTTCCCAAACACCATCATTACTGACAACGGGTCCCAGTTCACGTCCCACTGCTGGGAAAAATGTTGTCAGTCATGGCAAGCGGACCACTTCGCCACCGCAGTTTACCACCCCCAGGCTAACCCTACGGAGAGGAGGAACCAGGACGTCAAGAAGGGGCTGCGAATCCGCATGGCCAACCGCCGTCCGACCACCTGGGACCTCCACCTTCCGCCAGTCCTCTACAGCCTCAGACGAAGGCGTAACGCGGCAACGGGAAAAACTCCTGGGGAAGCACTCCTGGGATACAACCCCCGGCTCCCATGTGCCTGGGACTCCGACGTCGAACGCCCTCCCACCCCGGACCTGGGGGACATCCGCGATGAGGCCCGCAACAACCAGCGGGCCTACCTGAATCGACGCCACCCCGAGCAGCCTCCGGCCAGGCCGTACCACGTAGGCGACCTCGTCCTAACCAAGGCAGCACCAGGAAGGCAGCGCTTTGGACCAGCCTGGCTAGGCCCGTACGCGATCGCCGCTGTCATCACCGATACCATCTTCATGGTAGACGTAGCAGGACATCAGGTCCGATACAGCGTCAACCGGATCCGTCCAGCACCGCCAACGCCACCGCAACCCCAGGACGAACCACCTCCCGCGGCTGCGCAGTAAAATGATTACCTGTATATATAATTGTAGAAAATTGTAATCATACTAGTTTAAGACCCGTCGCGCGACCGTTGCCTCAAAGGGGGGGCGACTGTTACCGCCCACCTCCACGAATGACAACGGTCTCGCCCGACGACCCCCGATCCCAACAAAAACGCCTATAAAAGGTGGGGATTTTTGTACATTCGCCAGTTGAGCTCCGACTCTGACAGAGTCACTTCAATAAACAGTAACTATCTTAACCGTAGTTTCTTGTCGATAACCCCAACGTTCAGTTATCGTTCTTTTTAGAACGCTAGCCCCGTTTCGTGGCATAAAGAATTCGGCATACGCAACGTTCAGCTACCGTTCTTGTTAGAACCCTAGCACCTCTTCGAGGTCTAAGAATTCGGCGTGCGCAAACGTTCAGCTATCGTTCTTTTTAGAACACTAGCATCCCTTCGGGGCATAAGAATTCGGCAGGCGCCGAAAGAATTCGACGCGCTTCCGTTGCTACGTGCCTTCGTTAAGCCCGTGGGTAACAATAGTAACGTTACTGAAGACATCCCAGAATCGTAGTTAGCTTTGACGTACAGGGCTGCACCATACTCTTTTAATGACGAGTCCGCAAAGCCATGCAACTCGACGGACTTCAAATGATTTGATAATAGTAATTTTCGCGGAATACTTAATTCGTTCAAATACGATAATTCATTTAATAATTTTTTCCAAACGATTTCGATTTCATCGGGTACGCGTTGATCCCAACTTAGTTTCAGTATCCACATTTGCTGTATGATTAATTAATCCTAACGGATCAAAAATTTTTGCTACTGTTGCCAGGATATTACGTTTTGTGATAGTTTTCAAGTCTGACGGAAATTCGACTTTATACTTAAGTTCATCATTATTGCAATTCCAGAAAAAAACCAGTACTTTGACATCTTCGCCTTTTGATAATTCGATTGTAGAGTTACAATTAGAATTGTCGCTCAATAATAAAGAATTATTGGAGCTCCATTTGCATAAATTAAAACCTGCGGTCGCTAGAATGTTTGTAACCTGACTTTTAATCGATGAAGCTTCGTTAAAAGAGTTGCTTCCGGTTAGCAAATCCTCCATATAAAAATCTCGATTTATAATCTGACTCGCTGTAGGATGACTTTCTCGCGTTTCTATTGAGAATTGCTTTAAACAACGTATTGCGCAAAAGGGAGCACACGTGAGCCCGTAGGTTAGCGTTTTTAGTTTATAAGTTTTTTAGGAGCATTTTTAGATTCTCTCCATAAAATACGCAAATAGTCGTTATCGTCAGAATGGATTTCTATCATTCTGTACATTTTTTTTATATCCGCGGAAATAGCGTATTTGTAAGTTCTGAATCTACAAAGTATGTCAAACAACCCATTTTGAAGGTTGTTACCCGTTAACAAATTATCGTTTAGACTTAATCCGTTAGAGGATTTTGCTGCACAGTCGAAAACAATACGAATTTGAGGCCCTTCGGCCGTTCGCTTGAAAACGGCCAGATGGGGCACGTAAAATGATTTTTGGTTATTTAAATGCGATTGAGGAACGAGCTGCAAATGGCCGAGCTTCAGGTACTCCGCCATAAAGTCTTTGTACTCATTTCTCAATTTATTGTCCTTTTCGAACCTTTTTTCCTGGAAGATAAAACGGCTTAGTGCTAATGCACGGGACTTTCCCAAATCGACAGTATTTCGGGAAGGTAGTTTTACAATGAATTTACCCGACACCGCTCTAACCGTGTTTTTTCGAAAATGCTCTTCGCATGCTTGTTCCTCTGCCTTCTCTACATTGTTTTCTTCGCCTAAATCTTCCATTTGCCAAAATTTTGCTACCTGGTTTTCCAAATAAGTTTCGGGATTACGAATCAAATTGCAACTAAATTTTGAAATAGAATTTTTAAAATCAAAGTTTCCGCTTACAATCCAACCCAGGTGCGTTTGTTGTAGGTATGGTTGATTCTTTTGTATCTGAACTGGAGCTCCAATTAATAATTGCCAATATAATCGCGCTCCTATTAACAGATCGATATCTGCAGAGATGTTAAAATTTGGATCCGCCAATACAACACCCGAAGGTATCTCGATCGGACTTTTATCGAATGATATAGCAGAAGTCGGCCGCGTAATTTTTGACAAAACAAAGCATTCTAGTTTAGCCTCAAATTCACCTACTCTTGATTTGATATTGATTTTACAACCTTGTTTTGTCAGACTCTCTGTTACATTAACACCCGTAATTGAAGTACTAGTACAATATGTGCCTAGTTTCAAATTTCTACACATTTTTTCAGTTATTAACGAAACCTCAGAACATTGGTCAAGTACCGCTCGACATTTGCAATAATTTCCTTGATAATCTCTGATTAGAAGTACAACCGTTGAAAAAAGTACCTGATTGGTTTGAGCTACTAATAAAGTACTAGAGGACGTTCCAGGGTTGGCGTTAGGTACAAATTCAAACACGTGCAATAAAGTGTGATGCCTTTTGCCACACTCTTTGCATACACTGGCTGACCTGCATTTGTTTGCTTCGTGATTGTTTCGCAAACAATTTCTACACAGTTTTAATGAATTTACATGTTGAATTCTTTCGGCTATACTTAATGCTAGAAATTCTTTGCACTGAAAGACATTATGCTCTTTTTTACATATAAAGCACTTGTTTGATGAAATGACATTTGAAGTGAATTTGTTAGGTTTCGCAAAGGTATTTGGTTTTGAATAATTATTTCCGTTTTTTGAATGAAATTTACTGTCTTTTGACTGATTATTTGCTGGACTATCATTGGGCCTTATATTGCTCAATGCTTCCAATACCTGACATCGTTTTTCTAAAAATTCATCAAATTTTGTATATGTGGGAACTTCTTTTTCCAAAGTGGCCTGCCACTCTTTTTTTGAAGTAAAATCCAATTTCTCTAAAATAATTGGTATTAACAATGCGTCCCAGTATTGGACTTCGATTTTTAAAGCTTTTAATGCTGCGATGTTATTATTTACGTTATCAATTAATTCGCGTAGCTGTGTGTGTGACGATTTTAAGATTGGAGCAAAATTCAAGATATTGGAGACGTGATCTTGTACAATTAGCCGTTTATTTTCAAATCTCTTTTTTAATAATGCGATTGCGTTGTCATAATTATCACCCGATACCGATAGTGATTCTATCGCCCTAAGAGCTTTATCTTTTAAGCAACCCTTAAGGTAGTGAAACTTGCGAATGTTAGATATGCTCGTATCCTTTCCTACCAAACAATAAAATGACTCGTAAAATGTAAACCAATCGCTGTGTTTACCAGAAAACGTTGCTAAAGGTAAGGGTTTTAATATTACGCTATTTGACGGTTCTCTGTCGTGCCCGTTGTTTGTTATATTAATTACAGTACCTGCAGTGTCTGCTTCCTTAAGGGGCCCATACACAGCCAACATGGTTGTCAACCTTGTCGCCAACAATGTTGTAGTTGCTGGCCACACACTTCCAACCAAGTTGGCCAACATCAGTTCTACGTTGGTCTTAGTGGTGGAAAGGTGTAAGAAAAAAAAATATTTTATTGAAAAATGAGTGAAAATTTCTTGAAGCTTTTTGTGTTAAACGAGTTGTGTGAAAATGATGCGCCTCCTACTTCATCTAGCAGATCAACTGTTGACAGTCCTTGAATTTGAGCCTCATGGTCACTTAAAAAATCCAGTGCCGTATAGTACCATAAATTTGGTACATACTCGTCTTCAGCCCCGGCTCCAGACCTTTCGCTTCGCTCCACTTTTTTCAGTTCCCTCCGGTAACACGAACGTATATTTGAGAGCCTTTTCTTGAGATTATCAATGTTGGCATCGGGCTCAATTTGTTTATAAACAGTTAATAGCTTTCCCCACGCAATCTTCTTTTTGTTCCTGTCCTTAAAAATTTCAGATTTCACTTTCCAAAGTTCCGGCAATTCTCTAAACGTCTCAAAAAAATCTACCCAAACGGGAATATTGGGTATGGTGGCCATATTCAATAAATAATAGAAAGATTTTAACAGTAGAGCTGCAATTCACGACTGATGTTGACAACCTTGTCGTCAACCTGTCCACACATTTCAGAACTTGGTCGGCAACATCAGGCTCCGCCCACTAAAAATCCAAACCGTTTGGATTTTCTCCAACTTGGGAACCAACACGAAATTCCAACTTCAACTTGCCCATACACGGCAAACATTGTCCCCGACATTGCAAGTTGGCGACAAGGTTGTCAACCATGTTCGCTGTGTATGGGCCCCTTTAGAAGTGGAAGCAGCTGGCAAATTTTCGCTCAAGAATGTTTTTATTTTGCTTACAATCACCCGATATTGCGTTTCTATTTTGCCGCGCTCTTTGTCGGCTTCCGCCTCTAAATCCGTCTCGTCAGCCGATGTATCGTTCAACTGTAACCGTTCAATGTCTGTCTGAATTTTGTTAAATTGTTTAAATAAGTCCGTTACCGCTTCTAAATTCGTCTGCAATTGAAAATTATTTGCTTTTGAACTATCTAAACCGTTTTGAAGCCGCGTGATAGCACTTTTTATGTTACGTCTATCCAGCTTCAAATCAACAAGATCATCCCTTTTCGGCATGGTTCTCGAAGTGAATTAATTAAAGGAAATTGACGAAGTTAGGTAATGAATGGATAATATAGGTCTGACCTTTAACACCTTTGAGTTTGATGATTCCCTCGCGATGATGGCTCGCTTCCGATGATTTCGCACGATTTGTGATGCTTTGATGATTTTCTTACACACGGGTAATTTCTACGATTATGAATGAATATTGCTTTGAATAAATCGTGGTTCCGTTGATTATGCTTGTGGATCGAAGGACCAAAATGTTAGCGTTATTTTTATTGACTTATTGAGTTCGCTACATTTGCAAGACTAATCTAGCAGTTTTGGAGGTGGAGAGGGGGCGAGCCCTCAAATGCCGTCGTCCCCACTCCACCGTACCCCAAGAGGTGAACAAAGATCACTGGCAACATTCCCAGTTGCCAAGCTGATCAAGAGTTCATAATTCCAAGCAACATGTATTTGCCTGATCTTCTTGTTAATCAACCGGAACAAATAATATTGGGTCCCGGTCATCTACGATTGCAGAAAACTTTTTTTGATTGTGTAATGACGGGTCGTATGAAGGCCCCTTCTACTATTATTGTTCGTTGTCGTTTAAATCGTCCAGGCGAAGTTCCCAACCAGCTTGTAAGGTTCTGGGAACTTGAAAGCTGTCAGACGAAGCGAGCGTTTTCAAAAGAAGAATATTCTTGCGAAGCGCATTTTAAGCGGACCAGACCTCCTGAGGTCCTTGGTTATTTTCGAGAGGTTGCGCTCAAAGATTCTTTTTTATAGAAAGATCTTTGACGGACAACCCAGTTACTTTTGAAGTTTGTTTCACGTTAATGAAGGAATACGAAGATCTAGGTCACGTGTCATCTGATGTGCCAGATTCCTCGGATTCTTCAAATTGTTTCCCCATCATGAGGTGTTAACTAAACTTCGAGGTGTCTTTCTGCCAAACATGAAGATTTATTTACAATTGCTGTTTGTTTTCGGCAGTATATATATATATATCTATTCGATATCGTCCGATATTTATAGGACGTGCAGGCAGGTTCTAGTCGAGCCTAACCAAAGGTCACTGCAACGAATCTTGATGCGCACGGTTCCATCTGTGTCTCTGTGCGTTTATATTTTAAAAAATATTGTGACCTACGGTATTGCTTCAGCCTCATTTTTGGCCATTCGTTCGTTGTTTCAATAGGTATTGAATGCGAAAATTCTCCGCCTAAAAATTGCTAGCATTATGAAGCAGGATTTCTATATGAATGACCTCCTGACTAATTCATATGATTTGACGCAAGCAAGTGTCAAATATTTTGGAAGCTGGTTGCTTGAAATTATTTAATTGGATTCCGAATTGTCCACAGGTTCTGTTGGACATTTCAAAGAACGATTGGTACCCAGGCGTATTCGAGTTTGGCACTCACCACCACACTAGCACTCTTGGCCTAGTATGTGTTGTCCAATTTTGACCATCTCATTGTACGTTATTAATAAAGCGTTCGATCTGTTAATTACAAAGCGCTTCATTCTTTCACAAAGGCATCCAATCCAGAAGGCCTAATTTCAAATTGATCTTCTTCTTATTTTATGCATTCATCAATGGATACGGTGCTTGTATTTTTATTCATGCTACAAGGATAAAAATCCATGTCAGACTTTTGTGCACTAAGTCAAGGGTAACTTCCTTACGGCCTAATATTGTACCTAAGATGAGTTATCCGACACAGTGTTTTCATCACAATTATATGAGCAAGCCTTCAAGGCTCTCATTATAAAATTTTTTCGTCGTTTTCTTAAAACAAATTCATCTGTCGTGTTTTATATTATTGAATATGCCACGTATAAGACATGTTCCTACTAGATTCAACCCTGTCGAAATGGTTGCAAGGGGAAATAGCTTTAGTTTGCCTAAAATCTTTAATTTCATGGTGGTATGGACCGCCCTTTTTAGTCAAGTTTCCCAAGCTAAAGGTGACAATTCAAAGTCTAGCTGTTTTAGCTACCGATTTATTTTTGTTCTTTAATTTTTCAACTTTTTACACGTATAAGACGTGTTATCGCATCTTGGGAAATCATATCCTCACTTATGAGGTCATGTGCATTTTGCTCATGCAATTTGAGGCTACCCTCAATTCTCATCCCATTTCGTCTTTATCTGAAGATTCCAACGATCTTCAATAATAATAATTTCTGGTCATTTTTTCGTCGATCATTTTTTAACATCCTTTTCAGATCATATCTTTAAATTACATTCATATTTCTTGATCATCATCATGTCAACAAATTATACGACGGCATGTGAAGACAATGAAGCAAGGAATATTTGCCCGAGCTGCAGCAACAGAAGAATTGGAACGCTCACACCTCGGACCTGGAAGTAAAGGATGCTGAACCAGCTCTGAGTTTCCAATGAAGCGGAATATTTATGTTTATAGTATTTGTTCCCTATTATTTGTAAGGCTTTGAAAGCACTTTGCATAATTTTCTGCCATTGAGTGCAGTCGAAAGTTCATTGCGAGCTTTATTTTCGAATTTATACATACAGTCCACTATATTTATTTGAGTTCTTCTACTTTAACATCTCGATTTGCCATTGAGTGCAATAGAAGACAAAAACATTGTTCCGTTACAAAAAGTTTCTACTTAACTGAGATTAATATTATTTATTTCAAGAGTGGGAGGGAATTACCTTTAAACTGCTCAGGCTCCGATTCAGAATCGGTGCGTAGACCATAAACTAGTATTTTTCCGAAAATGAAAAAAAAATTTAATATTGAGAGCCTTAAGAACTTGCTCATATAATTTTGATAACAGCACCGCACCGGATAATTCTAACTTAGGTATCGTAATAGGCCGTAAAGGAGCTACCTTTACTTGGCACATAAAAGTCTAACATGTACCTTGTCATTTTTGTCGACTGAACGTAAATAAATGCAGGCATCGTATCCACTGAGGGATGCGTCAGAAAAACCATGCAATTGAACGTCAACGTAATACCTACATAAAGTAAGACGAGGAATACGTAAATCATTAAGATTTACCACATCATTTCGAAGTGAGAGCCATCTTGTCTGGATGCGTTTGGGAACGAGATCATCCCAAGATATTTTTTCCAACCAGAGTACTTGCAGAATGCATTTGGAAATTAAAGTGCAAGGACTTAACATTCCAAGAGAATCAAAAATTGGCGGAACTTCCGAAAGAATAACGCGCTTTGTAATTGTGTGATCGGACGCTTTATTAATAGCATACATGAGGTGATCAGATTGAAAAGCCCATATTAAGCCAAGAGTGCTAGTGTGATCGTGAGTGCCAAACTCGAGAATGCCTGGGTGCCAATCACTTTTTGGAATATTTGAAAGAACTTGTGGATCATTTGAAATCCACTTACGTAATTTGAAACAATCGGCTTCCAAAATACCTGACAATTGTAAACATATTTGACGAGCTTGCGTCAAATCATCCGAACCGGTCAGGAGGTCATCCACATAGAAATCTTGCTTTATGATGTTAGAAATTTTAGGCAAAGAATTTTCACATTCAATGCCTAATTGAAATAATTAACGAATGGCAAAAAAAGACGCCGAATCAGTAGCGTAAGTCACAGTGTTTAAATTATAAACACGCAATGGCTCAGATGGAGCCGTGCGCCATAAAATTCGTTGAAGTGACCTTTGGCTAGGGCTCAATTAGAACCTGCCTGTACATTTTCTCAATATTTGAAGATATAGCATAAACATAACGACGAGAACGAACAAGAATTGAAAATAAATCCTGTTGTATGGTAGGACCTACGATTGAAATATTGTTGATTGAATGTCCACTGGAAGTGGGCGTAGAACCATCGAAAACTACTCGAAGCTTTGTAGTGAGGCTTTCCTCTTTTAACACTCCATGATGAGGACGAAAATACGAAGAATGTGAAGAATTTGGCACAACACATGTCATATGACCTAGAATTTCGTACTCCCTCATGAACGGCAGAATAAGCTTCAAATAAAATTGGGTTGGCTGTTAAACGTCTTTCTAACGAAAAAAATCTTTTGAGCGCAACCTCTTGAGAATTACCTAGGACTACTGACGTTATCATCAACTACAATGTTTATTTTTGTTTCTTTCTTAGGAAAAATTGATTCGATGGATGCCTTATATAGCGTTTCACCTATTTTGCGAACTCCGCACAATATTACTTTTCCATTGACCTCGAGCCAGCATCTGGTTGCTGTCGACTTGAACTCGCTTGCTATATTTCTGTCTTGAGCTGCTAAAACAGAGAATAAATTTCTTGAAATTTTTGGAACGTACCACACGTCTTTTAACTCCATTTTTTGACTTATGCGGTTGACTGTCGATACAATCTGAATGGTTCCTTTCCCAATTGCCTGAAGTCTCTTCTTCAGCAACACTTATGACACACGGGTTGTCAAACCTTATGAACTCAACAAACTGATTAGGGAGATTTGTCACATGTCTTGTTGCTCCATTGTCAATCCACCAGTCAGCTGCATTTACCTCTGTTGTATAAACTTCGTTGCACAAAGTAACTAGAGCTACATTGGTATCGAGTGCGTTGCTCTGAGCATCGCCTACAGTTTTGGCTTTTGGCGGTCGTCCGTCAGCTATCCACTTTCTGCAGTCCCGAACCCAATGCCCCTTCTTTTTACAATAATTACAACTGTCTTCCTTTTTGGATCTCGTGTAATTTGATTTTGCTTTATTTTGTTTTTTTGATTTTGCCACTAGCGCCTCTTGTTCAAATTTGTCGCTGTCTGCAGTTTTTCTGAAGTTTCTCTCAAACATGCACAACTGCATTGTTAACTCGTCAAATGTTTTCGCATCGTCCTTCGTCAGCAGCATCCAACTAGACCGAAAAGTCTCAAATTTGCTTGGTAAAATGTGTAACGCCTTGCACACCAAATCTGGTAGCGCGTTCTCACCCTTTGCTTTGAGTCCATTGTTTAACTCATTCCACAAACTTCTTAACTGTGCAATGTGCGTTGAAACATCTTCTCCCGACGTCCAACTGAATGCAAAGAAATCTGTACATATTTTGAACAGCTGATCCTTAGACGTTGCCTAAAATTGATGCTTTAATGCATCCCACGCATCATGAGCCGTTTCTTTGTCCATAATTTTCTGATAGACTGCATCTGTTACTGAACTTGTTATCATTGACTTAGCATAAATATTTGCCTTACGATACAAGTGACTATCTTCTTTGTGTTTCTTTCTCTCGGTTTCAGACACATCTGCTGCTATCGGTTCTGGCTTCACTCACCTCTTGTCAATGGCATCCAGTGCTCCCTCGTGATAATCTAGCAGATCTCTGATTTTCCTTTTCCATATGGGCCAGTCTGATTCGCCAGTCTGATTCGCCCGTCAACGGTTTAATGTGCTTCGCTAAATCCAACTTAAGGGGAAGACTTCACTGTCAGCATGTGCCGATTTCTAATATTTGTACGCAATGTTCCACACAATATTCGGCTGTCCCGATAAAATTTCTCTACGTCTTGAGTAAGAAAGGTGGGGGGAACTGTCCGTAATGAGCTGAAACGACTGGGCATTGCTTCTGAACACGAAGCGGGCTTTTCCGCGGATGTTATCAGTGGCGATAACTATTGAAAAAACACACACACTTTATATAAAATTTAGTAACGTCTTTGAATCAATGCAGGTATAAGATGTTCAAAATAAAAAGAATTCAATTTAGGTAGCATCGTATGGTTGAAAAAGTCTGCGTCTACTTCAATTTTCTCGAAAACCATACCCTTGACGGTTTGTTATTAAAAGTTGCCCTTGGATTTGGAAGTAATATGAATGAGTGTGCTTCAATTTCAAATTGCCATCTTCCAGCGCTGCAAATTTAATTTTTTTTGATATTATGGCATCCTCAGGTGTTAACTCTCTTCCTGTGTGTACTTGGAATTGCCTGTTGAGCTAATTTTGGATGTGCAAAAAGATAAGTTCCATCTGGGCGAAGCCACTTGTCATACCTTATCATTTCTTCTTCATGAAAATGCTTTACATAAACAACTGCACTAGGAGAAGATGTCCAGTTGGCCCTTGGAATAGCACGAATCCATTGCCTTCTTCTTTCTTCATCCTTTGGAAATGAGTACGTTGTTTCATAGGTTTCGTGTTTCAAAGTTGTGGGATAATTGGATTTACATCCAGGTAGACAAAACATGCGAGGCATTTTTGTCTTGTTCACTTTGTTTCGTTTTTTTTTGTTAGGTATTTCGAGGAAGCGTCACGATTTTGATCGGGTTTGTTCAATAAATAACTATCATTGTTTATTATGCTGTTTATTAACACATACTTAACACTTAATGTTTACAATATTTACACTTATTCTTATTCTAATCTATTACAATATTGTAAATGTAGAAATTATTAATTTTAGTTAATGAATTTCGTTTGATAATTTGTAAAGATTTAGAATTGAATTTGAACTTGGAAGATTTATTAAAGATTTTCTGGAACTTATTCATTAGACGCTGGTTTGTATCGAACTGATCTTTAGATTGCAGTAAAATTTTGGGTTTTTGAGATAGCGGATGTATGTGCAAAGGGGTTTATATGTGTTAATTCTTAAAAAAAAAACATTAGGGATACTTACCTACCTAATTTGGAAACCGTGACGTTCGGTTAACTGTCATTTTTCTGTTGACATTTATTGTGTTTAAAGAGTTCAGTAATAAAATTGTCAGAGTTAACGATAGGTCTATGACACTTTTTAAAATTAACGGGCCATTCGGTCCTTCGGTTATAGACTTTCGCATTTGCTATGGACTCTTTTTTCGGATGGCCCTTCAATTAGCGAATTACAAATAAATAACATAACTAATGAAATAATTACCTTACTTTGTCGTATTCTCTGAACTTTCTTCCATTGTGAAGATGTTCACATGGCCACCATTACTCTTTCAAACTACATTCGCCATTTTCAAATGGTCATGGTTGTGTAGGGACCTGATTTGGTTCTTGACTAAACATCTCTATAGTACCGACTACCCACACGCGATGGCGCTGACTAACTTCTGTTAGCGCCCCCAGATTACATGAGGGTAGACAGTCTTCCGGCAACTACGAACGCAGTAACCCTCGGTGCCTGTGCAATTCATAAATACATACATCATCAAATCTCAAAGTGCTTTATTTTCATTCCTCGTAACATCAACACTACAGTTGCATTGTTAAATCCACGTTTAATCGGCGACTTTTTTGCTTATTGACGAGTGATCGCGTGCATTTGAGCACTTTAAAATTAATTAATGTTAATACACAAATAACACACAAAATCAATCTAATTTATAAAATCCATATAAAATTTATTTATAAATGTTCCGTACAAAAACAACTTAAACAGTGAAAGCAATCTGAGCATTGCTTTGGAGTGGCCTGGCATATATCTGTCAAACCAAAATTCAAATAGTGCTTGATTTTTTTTAAGCAGGAGAAGTTGTCCTAGAACCACATATGCCTGCAATTTGATCGTACAATTTGTTTGCAACGTTCATTTACGCTTACCTTGTCAAATCCTCTAGCAGAAAGCCTTTCCACGAGGACACCTCCAATTCCCGCTAACATGGTCACCGGTTTATCCCCCATCGGTTCCCTAATAAAATAAAATAACATGTTTCACGTGCGCTAATTAAAATTTAAATTTAAGGAGTGTTACCGGGTTGGAACAATTAAAATAACTCACTTAAAAATAAAATTCGTTCGTTTCGAGTTTTTGTAAGGAAAACGGTTAGAGTTGTTTATTTTCGTCCCCAAGGCAACTGAAAACATCGCCAACTGCAACGTTCGTGCTCAGTCATATATTTTAAAAAATGAGAACAGGATCAGGAGAACCAAGTGGCGGTGACTGTGGCGGAGTCGGCACTTGGTGGCTGAACCTGCGGAGTTGACGTGGCTGGTTGGAACTGACGTAGCGAAGGCGAGAAGGTTGAGTTGGTGCGAGACGAGCCGGGAAGGTCGTAGCAGATGATTGTTTGTGTACTACGGTGGAGTCGACGGTAGTCTGTTGCTTTTTTGTGCTGCGGTCGCTGTTCTTCCTCTTGATTATTGTGCAGTCAACTTTGACCTGGCTGGGCGGACGACTACAGCGGAGGCGTTAGCGGCGACAACGGAGGTAGACAGCAAGTGACGGCGACTGTGGCGGAGACGGCGGCGTCGGCACTTGGTGGCTGAATCTGCGACGTTGACGTGGCTTACTGGATCTGGTGTAGCGAAGGCTAGGAGGTTGAGTTGATGCAATGTGAGTCGGAAAGGTCGCAGCAGATGGTTGTTTGTGCACTACGCTGGAGTCGGCGCCGACGGCTGGAATGTTCAGTTTTAATGGATTTCAATTTAAAGTATTAAAGATTTAGTTACCCAACTGGAAGAGAGCGACTGCTAGAACAGCTAATTTCATGGAAAAATACTAGTTTATGGTCTACCCCCCGATTTCGCCAATTTTTTTTTTATACATAGAACACACTGTAACAACACTCATTCCGCAAAAAAATTAGTGCGGAAACGAGTACTTTCAACAAAAAAAATTTATATTGAGCCATGTAGTGAGGTTATTTTGATTGACAACTAACCTTACTTGCGCGTGGTATATGTAACCTAACCTACTATTGACACTTACTACTTAGCAATACGCCCTCTACATCACGTGTGTTAACCTTTAATTTCAAAGTATGATCTCGTATAATTTGACAGTGAACGATTTGCAATTGAAAATGTGTAGCAACTCAAATTAACACTAATTGACAAGAGTAAACACGCACCGATCACAGTGGTAACACACTTTCCGTCAAAAAATTGTGTTATTTGACAGCATAACAGCGCGGGAAAGGCAAAGTTAAAATGTCAATAACAAAACCTTACCCCCAGTCTAACCTTTCGAACGAGTGGAATAGTCTAACCCCAAGGTGCTCAACCTTTTTTCCCTTCGGGCCACTTATATATAAAAGAAGCACAAAAGGTTTTGCCCCTAAATAACACACACAGCCCTTTCTCAAATAATTTATTTCGTATTGCTTCAGTACACGCTCGTGTCTCTGCTCACTGCGCCCTTCTTCTCCCCGCTGCCGCTCCGTCTTCCGCGCATCCCGGATGGTTTCGGGTGAAGTCGACTGGCTTTGCTCGCCCAGTAAGTGCTCCCGAATCCAAAGGAGCTTAAGGGAGGTGAATCGAGTGTCCATTTACACCATGTACACAAATGCCACACTAACACAGCCGTCCTGTAATCGAAGCGTCCTCGCTTCGTAGTTTGGATATCTGAAATTGTAACAAAAACCAAGAACTGTTCATTTGTCCCAGCATACTGGGGGTACCAGTCGTTGTTTGTTATTCTTTCGTGAGATGTGAGACTACTACACATAAATTTACTACGAACATTTTCGCCTCGCTACTGAATAACGACCAACTTTCTTTGTGGTAGTGCCACCTCTCGTTTTGTTATATTTCACTACTTTCATTTGATGTGGGATTGCCACAACCTTTCCTAGTATGTAGCGGTGGCCACTTGGTCCAGGTGATAGGGCTGTGGTTCGTTCCCGGAGTCGCTGATGATGTGCCCGAGGTAGTCGATTCGGATGATTCCGAACTGACACTTTTTCGGCGCGCATCGTAGACCGTGGATGCCGAGTCGTTCGAATACCAGGCGGAGATGTTGGAGGTGTTCTTCGTAATTGGAAGAGTAGATGATGATATCATCGAGATATACCATTACAAACTTCTGTAAATATCCCGCCAAGACCTCCTGCGACATGAACCGCTGGAACGTGGTTGGTGCATTCTTCAGTCCGAATGGCATCACTCGCAATTGGTATTTCGAACCCTGCGGGGTTGCGAAGGCTGTCAAATGACGGCATCGAGGAGCGACCGGGATCTGCCAATATCCACTCTTGAGATCTAGAACACTAAACACCTTAGCGGGTTCTAAATCTCGGAGCGTCTCTTGGATGATGGGAAGCGGTGCAGCTTCGTTGACAGTGACGACGTTTAAGCGACGATAGTCCACGCAGAAGCGGGAAGTGCCATCCTTCTTCCCGATCAGGACGACTGGTGAGCAATAGACTGAAGTTGATGGTTCGATCACTCCAGTTGACGTAGTTGTCAATCAAAATAACCTCACTACATGGCTCAATATAAACATTTTTTTTGTGGAAAGTACTCGTTTCCGCACTAAATTTTTTGCGGAATGAGTGTTGTTACAGTGTGTTCTATGTATAAAAAAAAAATTGGCGAAATCGGTGCGTAGACCATAAACTCGACTTCTACCAATTTCATCATCTTGGAAATGACTGGTGATGACCGCTTGAAAATCTTCCTATATTTATACTCAAACCGTAAAATCTTGAAACAAAAGGTTGTAAACATTATAAGAAATTGTATGCTCATAGTTTTCCAGAAAATCAATTTTATTCTCCTTTGTTTGGTAAATAATTTAGAAACGATCATAAAAATTCTTTATAAATTATTATTCAAAACGTACATTTACTTAGGGAAAATTTAGTGTTGTAATTGCGGACCGATGAATGAATTTTAAACTTTTCTTCCGACGCACGTCACGACAAACAAATTTGGTGCGAATCATCGATGCAGCGATATTTTTCGCATCATTTTTAAATATCGATGAAAAAAATGCAGAAAATATAGATTCATTAACGTATTGGTTGTTTGTTGCAGACCTCAATCCGATTTTTAATTAAATAATTTGTTTGTTGGTAATCAAGTCGTTGATGCATTTTGTAATGAAATGGAAAAAGTTTAAGCCTTTTTTGAATTTGAAATTTGGTTGTTCAATGCACACAAGGGTGGGAATTATTTGACCACAGTCGACAAAAGTGTTCCACCAAAAGTAACTCTAACTACTGTTACCGGGTAGGAACAATTAAAATAAACTTACATAAAAAATAAAACACGGGATCTTGTAAAAAGGACTTCCTACTCTGACCTTTGTAAAAAAGGTGATTTGTTTATTTTCTTCCCCAAGACAACTCAAAACATCGCCAACTGCAATGTACCGTACTCAGTTAGGCGGCCGCTTGTATTTAGAAGGGCCGTTTAGGTAACACTACCTAGATTGATATTAACAATTCTTTAACTTTCGTATTAATTTTTTTTTAAAACTAAAGTTACCCATTTGTAGTGCCACTTATAAAAACCGTTCAATATTATTCATTAAAGTGATTTACAAAATAATAACATTTTAATTTACTTTTCTTCCTTTACTGATATCACGCGAAAATGAATAATATAAAAGCTGCTGAAGTTGTCGTAGGACGTTTTGGGGAAGAAGTGACGAACACATAATATGGGAAAAGATTAATAGATGTACTTGAATTAAATGATTTGAGAATCACGAATGGATACTATAGACACAAAGAAATACATAAATACACTTGGATCCAGCCAACTAGGAACTTAAACACAATTATAGATTATATAAAAAATGAGGAAAAATACCTCGATAAAAGTAAGAGATGTAAGAGTAATGCGAGGAGCAGAGAATGGATCTGATCATCGATTATTACTATCTAAATTGGAATTTCCGTGGAATAATCAGAAAGTTAAAAAACAAAAAGAACAGGAAAGCAGCGGAAATGAACCATGGAAAAGGTTCAACATACGTTTATTAATAGAAGAGAAATGGGTAAGAGATTTATATCAAGGACGATTAGACCAAAAATTAAATGAATTCCATTTCGGCGGTGTGAAAGAAATTTATAGTCATATTAAAGAGTGGTAAGTCAAGCAGCCAAAGAAGCTCTGGGGGAGGAAAAACGGGATGGAAAAGATAACAAAAGCGCATTAGATCCAGATACAATGAAAGCAATGAAAAAGAAGAAAGAATTGTACACAAAATGGCTGAGTACGAAAAATGAAGAAAACTGGAATCAATACAGAAAGGAAAATAAAGAGGTAAAACGTCGAATAATGCAAGAGAAAAATAGAACAGTCTTCTTTCTTCAATGTACGTTAGGGTATCCTTTTCTACTTTCATCTTTCCCATATTATGTGTTCGTCACTTCTTCCCCGAAACGTCCTACGACAACTTCAGCAGTAAAGGAAGTAAAGGAAGAAGAGTAAATTAAAACGTTATTATTTTGTAAGTCAATTTAATGAATAATATTGAACGGTTTTTATGAGTGGCACTACGAATGGATAACATTAGTTAAAAAAAAAAATTAATACGAAAGTTAAAGAATTGTTAATATCAATCTAGGTAGTTAGAGTTACTTTTGGTGGAACACTTTTGTCGACTGTGGTCAAATAATTCTCACCCTTGTGTGCATTGAACAACCAAAATTCAAATTCAAAAAAGGCTTAAATTTTTTCTATTTCATTATAAAATGCATCAACGACTTGATTACCAACAAACAAATTATTTAATTAAAAATCGGATTGAGGTCTGCAACAAACAACCAATACGTTAATGAATCTATATTTTCTTCCGCACCACGTTTGAAAGGACTCAAATAGAACGTAAACAACTGCATTTTTTTCATCGATATTTAAAAATGATGCGAAAAATATCGCTGCATCGATGATTCATCGCACCAAATTTGTCTGTAGTGACGTGCGTCGGGAGAGAAGTTTAAAATTCATTCATCGGTCCACAATTTCAACATTAAATTTTCCCTAAGTAAATGTACGTTTTGTTTAATAATTTATAAAGAATTTTTATGATCGTTTCTAAATTATTTATCAAACGAAGGAGAATAAAATTGATTTTCTAGAAAAACTATGAGCATACAATTTCTTATAATGTTTACAACCTTATGTTTCAAGATCTTACGGTTTGAGTATAAATATAGGAAGACTTTCAGTGGTCATCACCAGTCATTCCCAAGATGATGAAATTAGCTGTTCTTGCAGTCGCTCTCTTCCAGTTGGGTAACTAAATCTTTAAGAGGGAACTGCTGATTGCTTAAATAAAGGTGTTAGTAGTTCCAATTTTTCTCCCTTACGGGTAAGGCAATTGTATTAAAAAAAAAGGATCGTTTGTTTGAAAGATTATTTAAGGTACTTACGAGGTCCAATTAAAAAAAAAAAAAAGTTTTTATATAAAAAATTGTGAATCTTGCTTAAGGCTGCTCCACCCAAAAGATTGTTGGCAAATGCAATTTGCTTTAATTGCTTTAGCGTACGCCTAAATATAGGCAAGATCCAGACTTTTTTATTACCCAGACATCACCTCAAGTTCAGTGAATAATGGGTCTATGTATAACAATAGAAACGACTTCCGACCGGCTGCATTTCAATATAGGTATGTAGTACACTCTGCCGCACTTTAAATGCGACACGATGTTCGGCGCTTGCAGGCCTTTTTACAAGGATGTTTGGATGGTTGTATACAAATTATCAGGTCCGTATGCAAGATTTGATATTGAGGATTAGTGTTATGAAGTCAAAAATCAAAATAAGTAAGTGAAACGACAGATACAACGAATAAAATACGTTCGTGTAACAGTCGAACAGTTTCAAGAAAACAAGCTCAAATTTGTTACTAAACAGTATTTGTTATTAATAAAAGTAACAAATCATTAATTTGTTTTTATTAAATAGATAAGAAATATACACGCATTTAATAAAATGTTATTGTAACTCATCAAAAACCTTAATTGACATTCTTGGTGCTTCGCTTATGAGAAGATGGAAGATTTTGCCAATTTTTTTTTTTAACGGCATTAATCGATACTTAAATGTTTAATCTGATACGAAACAAATGCAATTAATTAATTTACTGGAATAATTAGTAGATATCAAATGAGGAGTGACCATTCAAAACGAAACGTCCGTTTTCTTTTGAAATTTCAATTTCAATTTCTTTTTCAAGGTTTACATCGGTTTTCGTGTCTAGATTTAAACAAAACAAAATATAGACATAGCCATTGTGATAGATTTAATAGTTATTTAACCAACAAGTGCGTTAATGAGAGCGATTAATAATCGAGACAGTTTAACGTGTGAGCGTAGCGAGCACGTTAATTGTTGTCGAGATTATTAATCGCCGATTAACGCAAAAGTTGGTTACACTATTTTTCCGGTGATCGAAAGTTATGAAATTGAAGAGAATGTAATTTTTTCCGTGTAAAAAATTTCAATAGATATTGAAATCAAGCATGCCACGCAGTTTAAATTAACAAATCAAATTAATCAAATCAACGGTGCCATGACTTACAAAAATGTCAAAGCTGTGACATTCCAACTGAACTTTTTATAAAGTTTACTTATTTTATTGTTGCTAACTTTTATATAAATAGTATTACCAAACATAAAGTAAGTAATTAATTCAATTTGTAGTGCTTATTGGTATATTTTATTTTCATTTTGTCATACAATGCAATTTACGAAGGAAAATGTTTACTTACCTGCAAACCGGTCCTATTGTTTTTGCAACAACTTTTTTGGATTATCAACATAAAAAAGTGAGGTTAAGAACCAGTAAATGCAATCACAATTTTATTGTTGCAAGGCGTCATCTCAGTGACTTATCCGCTTTCAACACTAAATAGTATGTAACAGTTGATTAAAAATCATCAGGAGCTAATCGGAGAAGATCCCTTTTTTGACATCAAGCTTCGTGTTTACATTGAAATATTAGAAATACCTTAAAATATTTTTGGTTGCCTAGTTACCGGAATCGTGCATTAATGAAAAATCATTCATTAATGAGGGTCATTAATGCACGATTTCCTATTCACTAAACCGGTCCGTAAATCAACGATCATCGGAAAAATTCATTTTCATTCAAAAATGAATATTTACGAAAAACATTTATTGTTCTATTATTATTATTATTATTATTATTACAAACAAGGCATATCCAAAATGTTTTATTTCTTTAGCGTAAGTTTTCTTATTTTTTTTCGCAATACACTCATTCTCGTCGAGTAAAGACATTGCCTGTTTCCTGCACTTCCTTGAACCGAAATATTGGTTTCACTTTCAATAAGTAACGCTCGGCAGGTATAATTCTCAGTTTAAAATTTTTGCAGCTGACCGTAAATGAATTTATTCAGTTGAATAATTAGTATATAAAATATGCACCTAATCTTACGTAAAGAAAAGGCAATTGGATATCTCGAAATTTTCAATTGGGCTGTTTGTTGTTAGATTATTCAATCTTCCAGGTAATCGGAATTTCTCTTTGCAACAAATTGAGACGAATTTAAATTTAACAAACAAAATTTTAAAATCTTCATTAACAGCAGTTTATTGACTGCACTCATAATTAATAATAATGCACTGGCCACTTACTAATTAGAGTATTATTGAGATTCTAAATAACTGTCACTTTACGAAATAATAATAAATAAAAGTAATTTTATTAAGTGATTTATTTTACATTTTTTCTATTCCATCCCCTAATAAATATAGACTAGGAAATGGCATAATACTCGTTTTTACAATTAGAAACATTTAACGAATGAGGGGTGTCATAAATGTCGGTACTTCTGAAACTAGTTTGAAGAAGGCAACTCCAAGAATTCTTTTAAAATGGTGATCCCTGTTGTAAATAGATTTGGTTATGTAAACTACTGTTAATGCCCTTAAATGGAGCTTATTTTTATTGTTTTTGAATGTTGAATTAACGTAATTTTATTCTCTTATGGGGGTTCTAATGTAACGTATCGGCAAAATAACTCCGTTATTCAACAAGCGATCAGACCGATTCAAAAATTAATCGAATTCTACAAATAGAATCTACAAATTGGCTTTAACAAAAAGTTTAAAAAGTTATTATTAAACGAATTGTAGACAAACAAATAAATAGGTTTTTGTACAAAATGTTTCAACCACTGTAAAATCTTTACAAAAAATTGAATTTAGAAAACTCCAAAGCCGTTTTGTACTTTATTTTTTTTTTAAGAAGTACATATGTTTACTTTTTTTATAGACTTGATAATAATAAAGATATTTTGACTATACGATTATTAAAATTGCGATAGACTTCCAGAAATATTTCGCTGGTGATTTACAACAGATCATAAAAGTGAAACCTCAAACTATTTATGGCATGGGTACGAACCGGCCTTTTTTAACCTTCTTCGAACAAAACACGTTGGGAAAAATTTCTTAAAAACATCAGTTATAAGGCACTTCGTCGTGTTCGTGTGAGGATTGTGCTGTGCAATTTACGTTTTCACAATTTTAAAAGTGAAATGGCAAAAAGAAACGCAGAAGGTAGAACTTTATCAACGAAAAAGAAAAATAAGGGAAAAGCTGTTTTTCTTCGCAAGTATCGACAGGTTAGTACACATTATTCAACCTTTTGTTTATTAAATAGCAAAAGGTATGCATTTAATCTATATTTGAATCCAAGAATAGTGCTACTTGGTTGACATTATACTAATTTTTAGAATTTATTGAAAAATCAATCATCGGGATCACAGTCAATATCAACTAGTAGTGAATTACCTGAAGATGCAGTTTCGATAAATCCAATAGAAACCGATTTAAATGTTGATTTTTCTGATACCGTGACAACTTCCCATAATGATATCGGTATGTATCACCACTGTACCGTACTACCTACATAAGTACTTTAATATTTTAAATTTAAAAAGTTGGTTTTGATTTTTGTTTTCTTTTAGGATCAATTGAAGAAGCTGTTGATTCCAAAAAAGCCACTTTTTGGAAATATGAAAAACGGACAGGTATTATGACAGTAAACCATAATCATGATTGGTACTATCAAATTCAAGGACAGTTGCAAAGAGCTGACAAAGAATCATGTTTACTGTGTGTTTGGTTAGGGGATCATTGTGGATATTGAGAGACAATAAATTTTGGAGCGAAAAAATGCTGCCGAAATTACAACGATTTTATTTTAATTGTGTACTTCCCGAATTAGTTGATCCGCGACACACTAGAAACATGCCACTACGCAAAGATAGGCAGAAACATGACTAATTTTTGTTTTTATTATATTAATTAAAAAATACTTCTGCTTATAAGTTAAAATTCAGATTATACAAATATAAATTTATATTTTTTAATTTGTTTTATTTTCATTACCTTCCATTTTTAAATTTTTCTAAAACATAGTAGCAAATCATACGGAGCAATGATACGAGTGCTTTTTCAAAACTTGAACTCGTTGACACACTAAAATAAAATTCTGTCACAAAACACTACAATTTTTGGCATAACAAGAAAACAGAAATGCAGGTTGAGAATCACTATTAGGCAAGTAATAAAGCCAGAACTACTGTATTGTGACCTAGCAAGGGACCGTCTCAGCAGCTGGTTCGCACTGGCAGTTTTATGACGAGTCTTCGAATTCGGTCCGCGAAAATTCTTTAACCTGGCCTTAAGAATGCCATTGCGTCGGTCCTTTTCAAGGCCATTGGTGATTGGAAGAACATTGTTTGACCGGACACGGAAAGAAGAATTTAAAATATTAAATCTATTTACAAAAGGGATCACTATAAATTAACATTCAATACCAGTAAAACAGAAACCACACTATTTACTAGAAAACTAAAATATGAATTACCATTAATTAAATTTAATGAAATTATTTTGGAAATTTCACCCAAATTTAAGTATTTAGAAATAATATTCGACTCTAAATTACGATTCCATGAACATT
This sequence comes from Dascillus cervinus, assembly GCA_949768715.1. Lineage (NCBI taxonomy): Eukaryota > Metazoa > Arthropoda > Insecta > Coleoptera > Dascillidae > Dascillus > Dascillus cervinus. The sequence goes on along the minus strand of OX458319.1, from coordinate 12,082,239 downwards.
TTTTAAATTAAAATCAAGAATCAATCCTTTTACACAGGAAAAAAAGAAGAAAACACTAAAAAAAATAAACCATTTTGGATGTCTTGTTTGTAATAATAATAATAATAATAATAATAATAATAGAACAATAAATGTTTTTCGTAAATATTCATTTTTGAATGAAAATGAATTTTAAATCTATCACAATGGATATGTCTATATTTTGTTTTGTTTAAATCTAGACACGAAAACCGATGTAAACTTTGGAAAAGAATCTAAAACGCATAAAATCTCAATTTCACTCCTCATTTGATATCTACTAATTATTCCAGTAAATTAATTAATTGTATTTGTTTCGTATCAGATTAAACATATAAGTATCGATTAACGCCGTAAAAAAAAAAATTGGCAAAATCTTCCATATTCTCGTAAACGAAGCACTAAGAATGTCAATTAAGGTTTTTGATGCGTTACAATAACATTTTATTAAATGCGTGTATATTTCTTATCTATTTAATAAAAACAAATTAATGATTTGTTACTTTTATTAATAATAAATACTGTTTAGTAACAAATTTGAGCTTGTTTTCTTGAAACTGTTCGACTGTTACACGAACGTATTTTATTCGTTGTATCTGTCGTTTCACTTACTTATTTTGATTTTTGACTTCATAACACTAATCCTCAATATCAAATCTTGCATACGGACCTGATAATTTGTATACAACCATCCAAACATCCCTGTAAAAAGGCCTGCAAGCGCCGAACATCGTGTCGCATTTAAAGTGCGGCAGAGTGTACCTGTTCAACAGAAGCGAAATTTTTCTTTCTTCAATAAATTTAGAACGATATTTTGTAATCGTGGAGTGATATATCGTATTAAAAGTAACTTCTGTGGAGGAATTAGAGTCACAAGCTGAAACTTTCACTGATTGAAGCTCATATCATAATAAATCTAAATCCAAAAGTAATCACTAATCAAAACGGGCAAAACGGCACTATGATTAAAAATTGAAATAACCACACCATCGTGTAGAAGAGAACACGGTGATCATTTTGTGTTAAGGACATTGAAATTTTTGTACGAATTATATTTTATTTCATTTTTCAAAGTTTCAAAAATGTATGGAGTCTTATGGGAGAAAACAACTAAATAATTCAATATCTCCGTTAGGACCTAACAAAAATCTTGAGCAAATTTTAAAGTTTTCACCTTTACACCACTTTTTCTTCCAAACGGTTGCGTAAATCGAAAAATTTTGTTCTTTAAAAAATGTTTCTACGTGTTTTTAAAAGGTTCACATGTGTTATCTATATTTTTTACATAAATATTAAACAAGATATGAGTTTAAATGTAATACAAATGCATTTTCGACAATAATCAAGTTATTGCTGAGTAGGCGTCCCCACTCCCCAGTCGTATCTCGCATCTCCACTATCTCCATAGCTCCATCTCTTTTCACTTACAATTAGACAAATATTTTTTGAAATGTAACAAAATAAGATATTAAAATGTAAATTTTATAAAAAACAGTTTACGGGTCCAAAACTCTTATTATAAAAACGAATTTAATTGAAACTAAAATAAATAAAATAATAATAATAATAAATTGAAATATTTAGTTTTTTTATCTTCACATACACGTGATTGCACGTGCCAACTTTCAGGAGTCCAGGAGAATTTTGACGTTTTCGTTATTTTTGAGTCCGCGCCCCGTTTGAAATAAAGATGCACTGGTCCAAGGGTGTCAGTAGCAAAAAAAAAACAATTTGCACTTCTGTGCCCCATAAGCTGTCACGTATTCATGGAATGTAAAATTTTTGAAATTGGTTATAATGGGTAGGCTTGAGAGCACAATGAATCAATACTAAATATAGGCAGTTTTTTCAATAATTTTCCAAGTTTGATTGCTCGCCGTGTGGTCATTTTTCATCCGATTGGATCAAACAAAAATCATAGTAAAGAGCATTTAATGCCCATTATAGTGCCATATCACTTGTTTCGATGTAACCAGTGCTTCAGCCTGGAGCGCACGAAACGTAAGATAACAGCAAAAACAGTTCATTTGCGGTTTAAGCAATCAAAGTGGTGAACTTCAAAAAATCGTAACTCATAAACTATTGGTCCTAGAATAGCGGTCTCGATTCGATTCTGAATGCCTATATCGTCAGGTATTTTAATAAGTCAATATTATTTTTTTCCAAAAAGCCGTTTGCGCAGCGTATTCAAAAACGTGTTTATTTTAGTTCAACCCCCATTTTCAACACTTTCTGGAAAGGTCACGAGGTCAAAAACTTGGCATTAACATTAGGGGCATTTATGATAAAACATATCAAAAAACCAAACCTGACCGATCTTTTGCAGGGTAGAAATACATTTTTACTGGGCTATACTATCAAATCGTATTTTTGCTCAAATGCAGCAATTCCCCATTTTTCATTTTCAATAACGTCAAAACCTACCAAAATTACTGCCTGTTAGTCTGCAATGTCTTAATTTACGCCAAAACGGGTTAGTATGTTGATCGCGGGTATTTTTTTCAACGTCATTTATATTTATGTCGTAAATCGTTTTTAAAAATTCATTTTTAGCCGTTTCAAATTCTATTAATGACATATCCGGAGTATCATCTATCTCCACATCACCATAATCAGAATCTTTATTTTGAAATGTACGCGTTTAATAATTTTGCGGTTACAGTATTTTTTGACAATTTGTTAGATATTCGAACAAACAGATTATGGAATGCAGCTGACTGTAGTTAAAATTTTAGAGCAAATTACCTGTCTGAAAAAAGGTTGTATTGTCAAACGTCATAAAATTTTATTACTTATTCTAGAAAATTCTGTTCAGAACTCAGAAGAGATGTTGAATATCTTATTCGAAACACAATGAGTAAAAGATTAACCCCTTAAGATACAGTTTATGTTTACAGAAAATTGGACCGCGTTTGCTTTAGAATTTTATGTATACCTGGTATATACAGGGTGTCACATCACTTGTGGCCACCCCCAAAATTGAGCTTTAATTGAAAGCTATGAATTTGAAATTTGGTGCACGTATGACTCTGGTATAAGGCTAGAAATTTCCGGTTTTAAATGTTAATTGTCGGCGTTAGTTTTCGAGAAAAAAAATAGAAACTAATTTTTTATCAAAATACTATCTCCCAATTTCGTCAAATTTCACTTTTCAATATCAGTATTATCGAGAAAAAGATGTCCAAAATAAAAAAAAATCCAAAAGCTGTAATTAGCCTAAAATTCCCTTATATTCGAATCTTAACAGTAAAAGTAAAGAAAAAAAAAATATCAACATCCAGACTTTAAATCATGTTCGTTCTCATAATCGTAATTTATTAGAGGACTTACAAAAATTTTAGAAATTTGCAAGAATGTAAAAAGGTTCGATTTAGGTACGCTACTGACGTTCACTTCACCGGGCTTCCACTGGACACTGACAAATTTTTACAATGTCATAAATTTAAATTGTATTTGACTTTGCGGAGTGCGTCTTGAGGATCGTTAGGGCCATAAATCATTACATTTACTGTTAAGATTCGAATATAAGGGAATTTTAGGCTAATTACAGCTTTTGGATTATTTTTTTTTACTTTGGACATCTTTGTCTCGATAATACTGATCCTGAAAAGTGAAATTTGACGAAATTGGGAGATAGTATTTTTATAAAAAATCAGTTTTTATTTTTTTTCTCGAAAACTAACGCCGACAATTAACATTTAAAACTGGAAATTTCTAGCCTTATACCAGAGTCATACGTGCACCAAATTTCAAATTAATAGCTTTCAATTAAAGCTGAATTTTGAGGGTGGCCACAAGTGATGGGACACCCTGTACAATAAAGTTATACTATTTCTTCGAAAAAATACCGTTGAGATTCCGGAACACTAATAATTGTTAGTAATTTAAAACACAACGAGTAAAAGATTAACCCCTTAATGCACAGTGTTTTTTTTACAGAAAATTGTAGTTTTAGCGTATTATAAGTTATTACCACTACAGCTTATTTTTTTAAATTAATGTGGGATAAAAAAACCAAACAATCTTTTTGGAAAGAAATTATAATTTAAGCTTATTCGCATTCATTTGTTTAAAGGGGTCTTCACGAGCGATTTTAAAAATTAATATGATCTTAGAGTTGAATTTATATCTTATTAAGTTAATGTAGATAATAAATATTAAAATTGTCCAAGACTAAAAAATAATTTATAGTAAAATAACTTTTTCAATAAAACAACCTTTTATTAAAATGTACGCTTTTATTTTTAATCATTTAGGTCAATATCAAAATTGGTTTTAAATTTTTACTACGTCTTAATAAAAGCTTGTTTTTTAAAAAGTCTTCTTGTTATAAGTTATTTCAAATATGCTATTTGAAAACGAAACCTGGCTTTAAAAGCATTTCGGATATTATTGCTGTTAAAGTATCCCCCTGTTGCGAAGATTATTACCCACTGGGAAGTCGTAAATCTTTTTGACACAGCTCGGAAATGGACAAAAATTAGCTACTTCAATTTCGGTTCTTGATCTAAAGAACATTGAATAAATCAAAAACTATTGCGTTGTTTAAAACAGCTAGGGGTCAGCTCAAAAGAAAAAAGTCTAATCTACGAGTCCACGAAATTTTAATACAAAATTTTGATAACTGAAGGCAAAAAAGAGAAAATCGGAATTTAATAATAACTTGGTTAATTATGATTATTTAATTATGGCTTGGAATCGCCTCAAAGTAGATTGGTATTCTCTGTAAGATGAAGTATCGACCTCCTTTTCAAAATTAAAAATGAAGGCTTAAAAGGGAAAGGCGTTTTACATGTATTGAAAATCTACGGGTGGAACGCCGTTAAATTAACTAGGGTGACCTTGCCAGTGAATGAACACTTTGCATTTAGGCTGTTTATATTTGCGTTCACACAATTATTTTCTCCGTCCCCAATATCACTTTTGTTGCTAATAACTTGTTGTATCGACAGATATTTTGTTAGAGCACAAGATTATTGCATCATTTGGAAGACTCGGTACAAATCAATTTATATATTTACACCATTCTATCAATTCTGCGTCCTTTCACCGAGCACCCTATGTTGCGTCCACCAGAAGGAGTCATATATATTTAACGTTGAAAACAGAGATAGCTCTATTTTGCGGCAGAGAATGCAAAAATCACCTTAATATTCTGATATCTTAAGAAATGAAGGAATTTCAATCATTGGTATGATAGGACGTCCTTTCATTATAAGCATAATGTTGCGTCCACCATGTATATTCACATTCATTTTACGACATCTACTGCGTCCGCAACGTTGCCATGTCAGTAGCTAACTATTTCAGAGGGAACTACTACTTTTCAAATTGAGAATATAACTTGTTTATGATTACCACAAGAAATTAATGATAAGTTGTCATTCCTATTATTTTCTTTCCAAATGTACATAATTCGTGCTATGAGTACTTACTAATCGATAATTTGTTAGGCACTCGTTAAAATTGAACGACAAATTAAGTTTCAGTTTTAACTCGGAAAAAATTATCGATAATAATCATAGCACTATTGCAATGAAACTCGGAATACAGCATCTGCAATGCTTCAAGCTCATATCTAAATCATTTGAAATATGGATGGATCAGTGGAGATTAAAAATTAACCAAGGCAAATCAGTGCAGTTCACATTTACAACAAGACGTCCAACATGTCCACCTGTCACTCTCAACAAAACACCCATACCACATTCAAAGGCAGTTAAGTACTTGGAACTTCAACTCGATAGGCGTTTAACTTGGAAAACTCATATAAGCAAATAGCGCCAAGAAATGGATATTAAGTTAAAAACTATATTGGCTTATCGGGAAAAAATCTCCCATAACGCTAGAGAATAAAACTACTATATAAAAGTATAACCCGCCCAATTCAGACATATGGATGCCAACTATGGGGATGCACCAGAAATTCCAATCTCGATAATTATCATAAAACGCTATCAGGTAAGGACCCTACAAAATAGTATGTCAAACCGCCGCTTACATCTCGACCTAAATATTCCATTTGTGAGAGACATCATCAAACAGTACGCCGCAAAGCGCAGCAAAACACACTCTAAAACTACCCAAATGAAACTATGAAACCGCTGATAGTAGATGCAGTGAATAGGCGACTTCAGAGGAAATGACCAAAGGATCTGACGAATTGAAGGCGGAAGGACGCCGATGGGGATGCTCTTCAACATAGACCTAAGTTATAATAAATAAATGCATACTACTAGCTCAAAGAATTTATTTACAGTGATTCGTTGTTAAAATTAAATTTAAAAAACTGATTACTGATTATTATTTGTGATGAAAATAATAACAAGTTGTCAAACTCGGTTTATCATCATACTCACTTTCCAAATATAATTCATGCTATAATTAATAATCGTTCAATTCTCACAAACACGTTGTGTCAAATGTGCGTATTCAACCAATTTAAAATGTTTATCTCGATTAAGATGGTTTGGACTTTTGATGTAACAATCAACCTAAGTTACGAATGAGGTAAAAGTAAACGAGAGAAAAGTAGAAACTTTACTACAATAATTTTGAACCATTTATAAAAACCAAAGTTCCAATAAAGTGTTACAATTGTATAACATGTAATTAAGTAGTAAAAAAGAAAATATTAATATTAATATTGTGTTATACATAAATTAATAGTTTTTGTGTAAATATTTTGTAGAAATACTTTAATCTGTGTCCAAGATTTATTATCAAAATGTCCGGGGTTTTTCGAACTTTTTATTTTTTACATGGATACTGAAGAATGATCCTGCTACTTATTTTTTTTTTTGGCCCACGGCAGTAACTTAGGGTTTTTTTGTGTTCTTTGAACAACCTGGTTCATTCTTAACGTTTATATTAGGCAATGAAGACAAATTAGTTTCTAGTTCAGTTGGTAGTTCAATTTCGTCTGTTTCAACTTCTTCATTCTGATCAATTTCTTTATCAAGGTTTTTAACTTAAAATTCTGCTGCTTGTCCCTTTTCCCCTAAAAGGAATAGTTATAAATTTTTGTTGTTTGACAAACATCATCTGGAATTTTATAGACTTGTTTTTGTATATCGCACATCTAGTTCAATAGTGCCATAACTGCAAACGCCTAAAATGTTGACGCTTCACTAAAACAGTTCATGCTAGATCGAATTTGTTGCCACATTGCACCGAAAAATCTTTTCAATGTTATAAGGATGTATTTAAGTGACTGGTTAAACTAATTTAGATACATTTATGGCTTTATTGCAGTATATGGATGTATTTATATTCCTATAACTAACAATTAATTTTTTCTGCAGTTGTGGTCGTATTGAACTAGATGTGCGATATCTTGAATATAACCCACAAATGTTGCGAGTTGTTCAATTTCTTTATTTTTCATACTAAATAGCTGTGACAATGTAGCTATATGTTTTTTTTAGCCTAGTAGATGTTAAAGCGTTAGAATTTTTCGCTCCACATGTTTTGACATCTTTTTGCATTAACTTGTCGTATAGGATTTCTTAGCTTAATCAGTATGTTTCTGAGGTTTTAAACTAAAGAGACCTGGCACATCTCTTCCACGTTTTCCTCTAATAACCACTCTTTTCAATTTTGGAAACAATACTTTCTCCGTTGGAGTAACCACTACTCAAAATTTTTCGTTATTCTGAGTTTTTAATTCATTAGAAGTGTATAAATGCAATGGCGTTCTTTGAATTCTATAAATTAGTTTTCTATTTAGCAAGAATAACCGTCAAAACATTGTTCTACCAGGTAACCATTTGATGTTTTATAAAAGAAGAGGGAACGTTTACACAGCAAATCTTATAAAACAATACAGCTGTCATCTCATTCGCTTCCATGGTCTTTTTAATTCCAGAAACGGTTTGAAAGTTGTAAAAAAATATTTTTTTAACTTTATGTTGTCAGTGATAATATTTTACATCTGTCAGTTTAAGGTACCTAATATAATTTTAAAATTAGAAAATATAGCGCAAGACGGGCGGAAGGAAGCAATATGACTATTTTCAAAAAAACTTCTGATGAGGAACATTTTATCTTCACTATTCTATAACATTTAAATGATTCTATCAAAATTGTATAAGTTATGGTGTTAAGTACTGATTACTGCCAACATAAAGTTACATTTTTTTTTGTAGCCTTGCCGTTCCTGAAATTAAAAAACACACCACACATGTCTACTAGCCCCTGTCTTTTATGAATGTGTATCCATCATCGAATCAGATTCTTGATTTAGATGCAGTTATTGGCTTGATTTGTTAGCTTTCTTATTTTCGTCATCACTTGATTCATGAGCAGTCCACTCATCTTGTAACATATCAGTTTCGATACTACTATGTTTACTTGAAGAATTTTGTGATGTAAATGGTGTAGGTACCTATTAATTTGTGACAACCCCAATTTCGATACTTCTATGTGCACTTAACAAATTTGGAAATGTAGATGGCATATATTCAGAAACATTCGGACTGATGGGTTCTTCTATACTTTCGCTGATGTATGAACTTTTTCTGATAATTTCTGGTTTTTTAATACAACACTTCAATCAATAATCACTTTGTAATTTTTTTAGGAGGAAATCGTTATGACTGTTTGTAGAAAGAACGTCTCCCCCCAAAGCACATTTAATAAACCGTACTAATAACAAATCTATATGATAGGTATGACATTTGTTCTTGCTGTTTTACTAAAAACTGTTTGTTGATTTTATTCGCAATTCTGAAATTAACACGGCGCCTGTTTGGACACATGTTCACAGGAACGTTTGTTACACCTTTGTTCCACATATTAACTTGGTAAAGTTTGGTAAAGCAATTCAGATAGTTACATGTCGCATTGCTTATCTTTTTTAGCTTTGTTGATACAAATCATCGAATCGGAGAATACCAGACCCCGGTCAAAATTTTCCCGCCGGAATAAATGGGTAACAACTAAGAAGCAAAATGTCAAACACATGTGAAGGGTATACGGTATATTATTTGGTAGAAAAATTTGTAAGCTTTCGAAATATGAGCCGCTGAAAGCCAAAGTGGTATAAGTCATATATCTTTTTTTTTTTTAAGGAAAGTTTTACGTTTCATTTTGCCATAAATTACAAGGTTTTGACTCCGCACTGACGATCGATGCTCTCATTTGAAAAATAGTCAAATCACTTGGTCAGTTAATAGTTGTCAACTTAAAGAACTGGAAAGGTAATATAACTCAAAATCGACAATTTTTGACTTACACCACTTTTGATCTTATCGGATCATATGCTCGTGGATTTTATGAGAGAATGCTGCAAGTCCATTAAAACAACAAGTAAAGTTTTGAAACTTACCAGAATATAGAGTATTTGAAATAAAATGTGACTTACTTATATCGTTTTTCCCGTGTACCCTTCATATGATATTTAACTATTAGGCGAAGAATGACTAGATAAAATCATATTTCTTATTGTAAAACAAAGAAATATGACTTTCAGAGCATATTGATCTTGACTATTTATAAAAACAATAATTCGTAAGTATTTACTTTTTACTGCTGTCATTTTGTCCTACTGCTCCAAACCTTTTATGGATTTCCATTTGGGAAATAATAACATTTGCCCTTTACATAAATCTAATTTTCTTTTGATATTGTGTGGCATCCAGTGCGATCAAGCGACTTAACAGCTTGCTACGGGTTTCCCGGCCGCGTAGAAATGTTTGCTTGGCTAAGCTCAAGTCGGCGAGGGGGTAGGTTGAAATTTAATCCTCGAGGTTATGTGGGAAGCGTTCTCTCATTCTTCTCCGGAGGTTGATAGGGCGCCACTGCTTTGGGGTGGTCGAAATATCTCGAGAGTAGACAAAGCAGAATTCTCTCTCGACAATGGGGTTACAGAAATAATCACGAACAAGATACAAGTGTATTGACTAGTTAAGTGATTAAACAATTTACAATTACTGATACAATTAAATTAAAAGTTAGGGTACCCAAAAGGCTGAAAGCCATCAATTTGCAACAATGCAACACAAATGCTCGAATAACATTAAATACAAGAAATGTTTGAATTACACGAAGCATCAAATTGGACAAGTATCAATACGGTCAACTTAACTACAACATCGACACGGCTCCATGCGCTGGCGGCTTTTCCTCAATCATCCCGCCCTGGAGAAGTCATCCGTGTAGATCGCCTGGACTGCTGGTATCCCGGTGGACCGGCAGATATTTACGGCACCGTATTTTTCACTACTTGCACTGCGAATTCCCTTTAGGAATACCTCAACTTGTCGACGCTGAATCCACGCGTGACCATCATTCAACACACCCAGTCAGGTTCTCCGCTCACTTTCCATTTTTGTCGAACTTCGCGCACTGACCTCAACGACCTTAAGATTCCCTGCTTGTCGAAAGAGAGAGAAATTGACTTCCGCGCGAATTTGAAATTAATTAATGAATCAGTACCGTAACAAATTCCCCCTTTTCTCCCTACGAGGAATTCTGATGAAGTCAGGATTCCTCGACAATCCTACCATCGCTAGACCTAAACTATCCATATCCTAAATCTACTATACAGTGATAACCCTATTATCGCTAGTCCTAAACTACCCATAACCTAGACCTAACTACTATCATTAACAACCCTATTTACAACCAACCCCAAAAAAAAACAAGCCTTCCCCGGTCATCATGACCAAGGATGACTCCCAACCCCTGTTAGTTTATAGACACCAACGACGACTCATATTATACGAGAAAACAATTCCTTTTTCCCTAATTAGCTTGAAGAGCAAAAATCGTCACGTCCAGAATAACTCGGCTCAAAGCCTAAAACTTAAAATCGTCCCTCGAAGGGATCGCCCTCAAAAGAAATCTCAACCAAATCAATAAATCAATTATATTTGTCCTCGACTTTTTTTCTCAAAAGTCAAATCATGTTATGGTTAAATGTGTAGGCTAAAATCCGACAACGTCGATATGGTGCTAGAGGTAAATACCACTACCCACAACTCTGGCACCTGCGGATACTACTACTGAAATCCTGAACCTAGCGACCCTATTGGTCCTTAGCAGTAACCACTACCTACCTACTATCATAAACCCGTCAAATCCATTTTGTGTCACTGTTACATCCGAGATCACATTCATACTATTCGAAGTAATAAGCCAGGGCTACAAATCCGGCAAGCCGATAGTTGAAATCTGTTCCACGAACCAAAATTTACAACCTACATCGTCCTGGGTGAGTAAATCCAAATACCGTCGCTCCCGTTGAGCTGATTCACCCGAGGACTACCCTGCTTACTTCGCATTCACACTCACACATACTCACTAGTTCTATCCAAAGTCTGAACACTCTAAGTGCAACACTCGACAAGGCGCGTATCTTCGAGAGGGTGCGCCGAGCGTCACGAGATCAGCTCTTTGCAAGTTTCCCACAAGAAGAGTCACGACACCTCGGGGTACGAATGATTCATAAAACTATGTCCGGATGTTAAGACCTAAAACATTGTGTTCTACCACGTACGTCTACGTGCCCCATTCTTACAAGTAGCTTATCACATCGACCTTTGATAACAACCGAACGGATTGGGAAAGCCGAATATAAATCCATGTCAAGATGATATGACCTATAAAGCATTGCGTTCTACCACGTGTGCCTACGTGCCCCATTCTTACAAGTAGATCAACGGATTCTACCGTCCACAACCGAACGGTTTGGGGAAAGCCGGATATAAATCCATGTCAAGATGATATGACCTATAAAGCATTGCGTTCTACCACGTGTGCCTACGTGCCCCCCAACCCCTGTTAGTTTATAGACACCAACGACGACTCATATTATACGAGAAAACAATTCCTTTTTCCCTAATTAGCTTGAAGAGCAAAAATCGTCACGTCCAGAATAACTCGGCTCAAAGCCTAAAACTTAAAATCGTCCCTCGAAGGGATCGCCCTCAAAGAAATCTCAACCAAATCAATAAATCAATTTACTTTCCACCTACCATGGGTGAAAGAACAACAACTAGGCCTCTCCTGCCTACCAACTAAATATTTGTCCTCGACTTTTTTTTTTCAAAAGTCAAATCATGTTATGGTTAAATGTGTAGGCTAAAATCCGACAACGTCGATATGGTGCTAGAGGTAAATTCCACTACCCACAACTCTGGCACCTGCGGATACTACTACTGAAATCCTGAACCTAGCGACCCTATTGGTCCTTAGCAGTAACCACTACCTACCTACTATCATAAACCCGTCAAATCCATTTTGTGTTACTGTTACATCCGAGATCACATTCATACTATTCGAAGTAATAAGCCAGGGCTACAAATCCGGCAAGCCGATAGTTGAAATCTGTTCCACGAACCAAAATTTACAACCTACATCGTCCTGGGTGAGTAAATCCAAATACCGTCGCTCCCGTTGAGCTGATTCACCCGAGGACTACCCTGCTTACTTCGCATTCACACTCACACATACTCACTAGTTCTATCCAAAGTCTGAACACTCTAAGTGCAACACTCGACGAGGCGCGTATCTTCGAGAGGGTGCGCCGAGCGTCACGAGATCAGCTCTTTGCAAGTTTCCCACAAGAAGAGTCACGACACCTCGGGGTACGAATGATTCATAAAACTATGTCCGGATGTTAAGACCTAAAACATTGTGTTCTACCACGTACGTCTACGTGCCCCATTCTTACAAGTAGCTTATCACATCGACCTTTGATAACAACCGAACGGATTGGGAAAGCCGAATATAAATCCATGTCAAGATGATATGACCTATAAAGCATTGCGTTCTACCACGTGTGCCTACGTGCCCCATTCTTACAAGTAGATTAACGGATTCTACCGTCAACAACCGAACGGTTTGGGGAAAGCCGGATATAAATCCATGTCAAGATGATATGACCTATAAAGCATTGCGTTCTACCACGTGTGCCTACGTGCCCCATTCTTACAAGTAGATCAACGGATTCTACCGTCCACAACCGAACGGTTTGGGGAAAGCCGGATATAAATCCCTGTCAAGATGATATGACCTATAAAGCATTGCGTTCTACCACGTGTGCCTACGTGCCCCATTCTTACAAGTAGATCAACGGATTCTACCGTCCACAACCGAACGGTTTGGGGAAAGCCGGATATAAATCCATGTCAAGATGATATGACCTATAAAGCATTGCGTTCTACCACGTGTGCCTACGTGCCCCATTCTTACAATTAGATCAACGGATTCTACCGTCAACAACCGAACGGTTTGGGGAAAGCCGGATATAAATCCATGTCAAGATGATATGACCTATAAAGCATTGCGTTCTACCACGTGTGCCTACGTGCCCCATTCTTACAAGTAGATCAACGGATTCTACCGTCAACAACCGAACGGTTTGGGGAAAGCCGGATATAAATCCATGTCAAGATGATATGACCTATAAAGCATTGCGTTCTACCACGTGTGCCTACGTGCCCCATTCTTACAATTAGATCAACGGATTCTACCGTCAACAACCGAACGGTTTGGGGAAAGCCGGATATAAATCCATGTCAAGATGATATGACCTATAAAGCATTGCGTTCTACCACGTGTGCCTACGTGCCCCATTCTTACAAGTAGATCAACGGATTCTACCGTCAACAACCGAACGGTTTGGGGAAAGCCGGATATAAATCCATGTCAAGATGATATGACCTATAAAGCATTGCGTTCTACCACGTGTGCCTACGTGCCCCATTCTTACAAGTAGATCAACGGATTCTACCGTCCACAACCGAACGGTTTGGGGAAAGCCGGTTATAAATCCCTGTCAAGATGATATGACCTATAAAGCATTGCGTTCTACCACGTGTGCCTACGTGCCCCATTCTTACAAGTAGATCAACGGATTCTACCGTCAACAACCGAACGGTTTGGGGAAAGCCGAATATAAATCCATGTCAAGATGATATGACCTATAAAGCATTGCGTTCTACCACGTGTGCCTACGTGCCCGATTCTTACAAGTAGATCAACGGATTCTACCGTCAACAACCGAACGGTTTGGGGAAAGCCGGATATAAATCCATGTCAAGATGATATGACCTATAAAGCATTGCGTTCTACCACGTGTGCCTACGTGCCCCATTCTTACAAGTAGATCAACGGATTCTACCGTCCACAACCGAACGGTTTGGGGAAAGCCGGGACAACTAACAATTATTTCCGTTCATACTAAAAATGATCAAACGGAACTCACATTAATACAATTGAGACGAAGGACAACGCGAAGATTTTAAATTTGCATGCTTAAAAATATTGTATAATCTCGAAACCCTACTTCAACCTACGGATAACCTCAAAATTCTCTACCTACAAACTCTAAAAAAAAAATCCTTTTATGCCGACCAGAGGTTTTGGGACATGGCTCCGCAAGCTCAGAGGTCTTGGAACATGGTCGCATAAAACACAGTATATCCCAATACTCCTACTCAGTATATCACAATACTCCTATTCAGTATATCACAATACTCCTACCCAAATCTCAAAAAAAAACTAAAAAAAAAACTACCAGAGTTCCCAATCATGAAGTTCAATCCGTAACAACCCCGTGGGTCCGTAACATGGACTTACAGGCACTACATCATGCAAATAACATACCAGATCTCAATTTAAACCGTGCCATGAAAGATTAATACAATAACCGAATACGATCTAATTCAACAACCAATATTCTCCACTACACTACGCTACACTATACTCCACTATAACAAGTACCTACTAGTACCCTTAAAAAAAAACCTAACCGCTATAATACACCAAAAGTGTTCCCCTATAGCAAGTACCTAGTAGTACACTTAACAACCAACAAAAAGAACCTGATCCCTTTACTGTGCTAATAAAAATCCTAAGTAAAATTGATTTCCTACGGCACTGTCGCAAATTTTTAAACAAAAATTTTTAACACCCGATAACAAACTGGTCCGATAACGATAACGGACCGGTTTCCGTGGCTTAACTAGACAAAATCGTGACCCAAAAATTCGACCACCTGATACAATGTGAAAGAGAGAGAACAACTTCGAACGCAACCCCGAGCTACAAAATACTAAGGGTCCCACGTTGGGCGACAAAATATTGCTACGGGTTTCCCGGCCGCGTAGAAATGTTTGCTTGGCTAAGCTCAAGTCGGCGAGGGGGTAGGTTGAAATTTAATCCTCGAGGTTATGTGGGAAGCGTTCTCTCATTCTTCTCCGGAGGTTGATAGGGCGCCACTGCTTTGGGGTGGTCGAAATATCTCGAGAGTAGACAAAGCAGAATTCTCTCTCGACAATGGGGTTACAGAAATAATCACGAACAAGATACAAGTGTATTGACTAGTTAAGTGATTAAACAATTTACAATTACTGATACAATTAAATTAAAAGTTAGGGTACCCAAAAGGCTGAAAGCCATCAATTTGCAACAATGCAACACAAATGCTCGAATAACATTAAATACAAGAAATGTTTGAATTACACGAAGCATCAAATTGGACAAGTATCAATACGGTCAACTTAACTACAACATCGACACGGCTCCATGCGCTGGCGGCTTTTCCTCAATCATCCCGCCCTGGAGAAGTCATCCGTGTAGATCGCCTGGACTGCTGGTATCCCGGTGGACCGGCAGATATTTACGGCACCGTATTTTTCACTACTTGCACTGCGAATTCCCTTTAGGAATACCTCAACTTGTCGACGCTGAATCCACGCGTGACCATCATTCAACACACCCAGTCAGGTTCTCCGCTCACTTTCCATTTTTGTCGAACTTCGCGCACTGACCTCAACGACCTTAAGATTCCCTGCTTGTCGAGAGAGAGAGAAATTGACTTCCGCGCGAATTTGAAATTAATTAATGAATCAGTACCGTAACAAGCTTTAAGATAGTTATCTAAACTGCACTTGCGCAAATGTAAATCAATGTTGCCAGATTGAAGGACGCAGTAAGATGAAATCGATGTAAGTATATGGCAAGGACGCAGCATAATCGAAAGAGTGTAAGCGACATATACAAAAGAAGTATATTGAAAAAATCCGCAGCGCCTCCTAGACCTCTATACGGTGAACTAAATTATTCAGTGAATTTTTACGATTAGCATGATCAAGCGTCCCTCTAAGAATTTGATTTTAAACCCCTCTTACCCTCCAGAATCGAATTATATGGGTTAGACTTGCTGCGTCCGTATACGGACGCAGTATGGTCTAGGACGCAGTATTGTATGTAATTTGGCAATGTACGGGTATCATACCAATGGAAAATATATTAAAAGACATTTGAATACAAGATGTACAAAATACCTAGTGAATGAACACCAAAACCAAGTGAATGAACAGCGACGTCCAGTAAATGAACACCCAATATGGATGATAATAAATTAACTTCAAACGTATTTGTAGTAAAGAAAAATTTGTTTCTTTGTTATAAAATAATAAACATATATAGTGTATATCATACAGACCGTCTCCAAAAAGAAACACGAGTTCATAACTCCTTTATTTAGCTAGTAAATTAACATACCTAATGTGAATGACAATCAATTAACTTTAAACGTATTTATAGTAAAAAATATTTTCCCCTATTATAAAATAATATATACAAGGTGTAAACGAAATAAGTACATTAATTTTAACTGGTAATAGAACTCTTCAAGACCAACAACTTTTCCTAATAACTTTGTTTTGGAAACGTTTTTGTTTTTGAGTTAAAATTATTTTAAGATCTGACACAATTTTCTTACACGCCACTGGAAGCAAAGTTACCTAATCAACAAGATTACCTTATGGAACGGTTACCATTAGTTGCGACTATTATTGTCGATTTTAAACAATAAACCAATAAACACCAAAAAAAAGTTTTATTTCAAATTTATTTTTAAACATTGACGCGAGAATTGCGCTAACGAAAATAAAGAAAAACGATCATAAAAATTGTTAAAAGTGTCCACCGTTGTTTTATACACATGCTTGAAGACGCCGACGAAGTGATTCTTCTACCCTTTGTAACATGGCTCTGTTGTTACGAATCATTGCAGCACCAAGTTCTACCCGTTCTTGCAACATTTCGATGGTATCAATTGATATAGAGTATACTAAATCCTTCATGTACCCCCACAAAAAGAAGCTGCAAGGGTTCAAGTCCGGCATTCGGGCAGGCCAGGGTACAGGACTGCTTCGTCCTATTCAACGAGCACTTTTCGAACATGATAAGGATACAATTGCTGTTCTTTTAGTATTTTCCAAACTGTAGCATGCGATACTCCATGTGGCAGTGCTAGCCTTCTTGTGCTGAGCCCAGGTCGAACCTCGACACTGTTCAGAACAGCCTCCTCAATGTTTGCAACTTGAGCTGGACGCTGCCAACCACGATCAGCTGCAGGCTGAAAAGATCCGTGATCTCGAAGATGCTGCACCACATTTACAAATATGCGAACATTCGGAAGACGACGGTTCGGAAATCGGTTCATGTAAATTCTTCGAGCTAAGGCTGCATTCCCTTGGCTCTCACCATAGGTTAACACAATATCAGTACATTCGTTATTGGTAAATCTAGACATTTTTTCAGATTTCACTTGACAGAAGTGACAAATAAATTTTCAATAATAAAAAGTCATTATTTTTCTTTGTTGGAGCATTTCATAGAAGGCTCGTCAATTTGTGGGGGGGAAAATGATTTTAAAAAATGCGATTTCGAAAAAGTGGTACATAAAAAAAGGGCTTATCTCGACGAGTTCTACTACTGGTAAAAATTAATGTACTTATTTCGTTTACACCTTGTATATATATATTGTGTATATTATATAAAACAAACTTTAGATAAAGTAATAAAAGCTGAACCGTCTACCTAGCAACAACTGGCGCAAATATATGAAGAGCTTAAATTCAAAAAGAATAATATCCATTTTTAACTTATTGCAGAAATCAAAGATTTTTCAATAGCAGCAATACTGAAAATCATAAAAAACAAATACATGCAAGGAACTACTCCATTGAATTTCAGGAGATAATAGTGATTTTAACAGAAATTGGAAATTACCAATGGCGGACTTCTTGCAAAATAGAATTGGATAAAACGCTTTTTGAACTAAAAACCAGAATAAAACTTCATTTTAATGGAAATTGAACCGAAAAAATGTGTTGGTATAGGTAAATTTTGAAGCGACTATAGATTACAAAATTAAACTTTATTGAAAATCATTGAAAAATGTAGGGAATAAGCCAAAATAGTTGTTGATTACAAAAAAATATTAAGTCTTCTATATTCACACACCTCCATCCCGTTGTCTTTTCCTACTTCCCTGACTACTCACACTCAAAACTTCAAATTCTATTTTTAACCGTAGAATACTAACGTTACTGGAATTAATAGTTTACTGTCAAGCAAAATTAGACTATGGCCGATATTGCTGATGTTACGGTTTACAGATAAGAGCTAGGAGTTCCTGCTCATTTTGCTTTTATTTATTTATATTATAAATCCTAAACAGTGGTAGTAAAAATTCCAAACGTCGCATTTAATATTGTTAGTTAAGTTCGTCGATGCTGATACTTAAATTTGAACGTGCAGATGTTTAATTTTGTTGAAATAAATATGGCTTCAAAGCTTTTCGACAAAAATTCAGACCATTTACTGAAGATAGGTGACTCTATTGAAGCAAATAAAAAATTGTTTGATGGGCACTGGTTTACCTCGAGTTAATAGCTTCTTATCTGTAATTCAATACGATTCCAAGCATAAAAACTAGTCGCTTAGTGTATGTTAGCAAATCGTCAAATTGACGATCGTTAGTACTCTATGGTTAATATGGACAATCAGCGATTTTAGTTGATATATTTTGAATGTTATTGAGATAAGAAGCTGTTAACTCGCTGGAAATCAGTAAGCATCAAACAATTTTGTACTTCCTTTAATAGTCACCTATCTTTAAGAAATGGTCTGAATTTTTGTCGAAAAGGTTTGAAGCCAAACTTAAACATCTGTACGTTCAAATTTATCTATTAACATCGACAAATGTAAGTCTAATAATTAAATGTAATGTTAGGAATGTTTACTATTACTATTTCGGATTTATGATATAAATAAATAAATTCAAAATTAGCAGAAACTCCCAGCTCTTATCTTCAAACCGTAGTCAGCTAGGATTAAAGGAAGTTCGAAAATCGAATAATGTATATTGAACAAAAGTAGTTCATTCACTGGTTAGGAACTGGTAAGGTAAAAACCAGCAAATGAACATCTGTTCATTCACTGGAATTATCAATTTTGGCATCCAATATATGAACACTTCGAAATAACAGAAATTTACAATGTTATCTTTACGTATTTTAGTATTTTCTACTCCAGGAACACTTTACTAACATAAAAATATAAAAAAGCAAAATTAAGTTAATAAAAGTACTTCAAAATTATGTTCAAAGATACCATGAAATAGGACCTGCCTCTACATTTGACTACAACTCACAACCAACTGTTGATTTGAGCAATGTCTTTTTTTGGAATGGACTGATAAGAAAAAAACAATAATTAGATCATATCTGTAGAGACCTAATGGAACTATTTCGCGCTCAAGATAGTTCGAAAATGCTCCACTGTTCTTAATAATTCAGTTTATTTGAGCAGTGTATCCAGCATAGGGGCACCGACTTCTGGAATTTCAAAATGGCTTGTGAATGAATTTAGCAATCTCACCATCCAACCTGCCAGTTTCTCGATTAAGAATTCATTGGAATTTATTCAGAAAATTAACATCTCATTGGAAGATGGTGAGTTGCTGGTTTCATTTGATGTGTCATCTTTATTTCCCAGTATTCCAATTCAACAAACACTTTCCTATCTTGAAGACTTACTGATCGCCAACGATCTGGAGAAAACGGTGGTCAAAGAATACATGTCATTAACGGAGTTGTGTATGCTGCAGAGTCAGTTTAAAATCGGGGGAAAATTCTATGAACAGACAAGTGGTACTTCCATGGGTAACTCGTTATCACCATTCTTCGCGGAAATTTTCATGGGCCGATTCGAAACTGATTTTAAATCCAACTCGGTTTATTTCCCAAGAATTTGGTTTAGGTACGTGGACGACATCTTCGCTATTTTCGATTGCCAAAACCATAATCTAATCGATTTCATTGCCGACCTCAACAGCCAATATCCAACTATTAAATTTACACATGAAATAGAAAAAGATGGAAAGTTACCGTTTTTAGATGCATTGGTGATCAGGAAGAACAAGAAAATAGAAATAGATGTATACAGAAAGGAAACCAGTACATGTCGCTATATAACCAAAGATTCGAGCCATTGCCAACAACATAAAATGGCTAGTTTTCAATTTATGGTTCATAGACTGCTATCTTTTCCTTTAACGAAGCAAAGGTACTGGAAAGAACTTACAACCATTAGGAATATTGCGACAAGTAATGGTTTCAATTGTAACATAGTAGATAACATTATACGTAGGAAACAATTCAAATTGTCCATTCAAAATTGTACCACTTTTAGCAGCGATACCGATCCTAAGGTCAGATTTGTTAAAGTTCCTTACGACCCAAGAGTTACAAATGGCCTTGGTGGAATCTTTAACAAATTTGACCTTAAAATAGTTCACAGTAATAACAATAGATCATTAAGTAGTTTGTTGGGTAAGCCGAAGGACAAAAATAGTGATAGGGATATGTCAGGTATTTACCAGATTAGTTGTAGGGATTGTGATTTGGTATATATTGGGCAAACTAGACGTTCTATCATTACCAGATTCAAAGAGCATATGGCTCATATCAAATACAATAGACCAGAGAAATCTAGTGTTGCCCTGCATGTACTAGAATGCAACCATACAATAGGTATAGACAATTTAAAATTGGTTAGGGCAGAATCAGATTATAGGAATTTAAATAGTAGGGAAAGTTTGATTATATATAATAGGAAAAAAATATTAAATAGTGATATGGGCCCCATTCCCAATACCCCATTGTATAGATTACTAGATTTGACTAACCATCCGTGAAACTCACTCAAGTGTTAAATTCACGGATGCGTAAATAATAGTATATAAGGCTTAGTTTGTAAAATTAGATTTAGATGTACTGAAGATGGTGGCATAGCCACCGAAACGCGTCTATGTGAGTAATTTTATATTATTTTATATAAAAATTTTTTTGTGATTAAAGGTTCTTGTTTTTATTTTCACTTAAAATTTTCCTTATCAAAATATTATTCCACTGTTATTTCATAGTTTTAAGTCTTCACTTCTGTCGGCAGTCCCCTATAACTGCCAATTTTTTTGCTTTCATTATGGTAATCAGCGCAAAAAACACTAATTCTTTGCTAATTTAACCGACAAAGTTACTAATGGTGGATACAATCTGTATAGAGCATCTGAAAATTAGAAAATATCAAATCGACCCTTAATTTTTATTTTAGCCAAAACTTTCTGAAATTGAAACTTCAATAATTTCTGTGTAAAAAAAAACAAAAATAAAAATTGTAATCAAACAATTGCACCACATATCCACAATATTTACGCTCTACCAACACGGCATAATCTAATATTCCTGTGAAGAAGTTTATTCGTAGATCAATAATTACAAGATTGACGCGTTCCCAGGTACAAGACGTATAAAATCTAAAATATTTGCAAATTAAAAAAAAAGAAGACTTATTATTCCATAAAAAACATGGCTTTAATTGAAAACAAGGAAACTGAAACGGCACAACTCCAAGACGGCCAAGCTTTATCTACTGCACTATTTGACAAAATTTGTAGAGCGTGCCTGCAGGTGGGAAACACAACAGCAATTTTCGATTTGAATTATGACAATCTTCATTTCACCAAAATATTTGAAAATTGCACGTCAATTGAGGTAATGTATAACCAACAAATATGAAATCTATATTTGTTGGTATAACTGTCTCAATGTTCTAAATTAAATTGTCACAATTTTAGATAAGTGAATCCGACAACTTACCCAAAAATATTTGCCTCCCATGTATCGGTGACCTGGTAAAATGCTACACTTTCAAACAAAAGTGTCTAAAGTCCGATCAAGCTTTAAGAAATTTAGAAAAAGAAGAACTAAAAGTCGAACAAAACATAAGTGATTACCTGACCGTGCAAATCGAGAATGAAAATAAAAATAACACCACCAACAAGATAAAGAAACCGAGAGCAAGAACAAAACAAAAACGATGCCACATTCTTTTAAAAATCGCAAAACGTCCAGGAAAGGAAACAAGAGAAAGTGGCAATTTATCGCAAGCATCTTATTCATGCAGCAAGTGCAACGAAATTTACGAAACCTTGGAAGAATTAAAAAAGCATCGAAATCAAATCAAGCACCCTAGGCCCCGAAATCATTCTTGTAAGATTTGTCATAAAACTTTTTCATACAGCCATTTGCAACAGCACATGCGAACACACACCAAAGAACAACCCTTTCAGTGCGAAATCTGCTCAATGCGGTTCAGTTTAAACTGCAATTTAAGAAGGCACGTGATGACTCACACTGGGGAGCGGCCTCATACTTGCAACATCTGCAATAAAGGTTTCATACAAGCGACTTCATTAATGGAACACAAAAGGACCCACACAGGTGAGACACCTTTCGTCTGTAACTATTGCGGAAAAAGATTCACACAATCCGGTAGATACAAGGCCCACTTGCGAAGCCATCTCATCGAAACTGGAAAGTGTGACAAAAGAATTTTGAGAGAGATGAAGTGTGAGATGTGCGACCGCATGTTCACTTCGAAAGGTGTTTTAAAAACTCACATGTTAATACATGGGGAAAAGTCGTTTTTATGCAGCGAGTGTGGGAAGGGTTTTGTGAGCAATGCAGGACTGCAGTCGCACATTAAAGTTCATACGGGAGTGAAGCCTTACAGCTGCAACACGTGCGATAAATCATTTTCGCAGTTAGGAAGTTTGAAGTCGCACATGCTGATTCATACAGGTGAGAGGCCTTACATATGTTCGGTGTGTCTGAAATCGTTCACGCAAAGGAATCATTTGAAATATCATATGCGAATTCATAGTGGGGAAAGACCGTACACGTGTTCGTATTGTGGAAAAAGTTTTGCATTAAACGGGACTCTTACAGTGCATATTAGAACTCATACGGGTGAGACGCCTTATTTGTGTCCTGTTTGTGGAAGAGGATTTTATGATTCCAGTAGCATGAAAAAACATAAAAAAGGACACAATCAAGAATAGTTTTGTTATGTATTGTAAGAAAATGAATGTATTAAATTGAAGAAATTATTGCAATAAATTAAATTTAAGAAAAATAAGAAAATGTTTTTGAAATTGTTAAAAGAATGTTTTAATTTATCTATGATTTATTTACTTGCGGTTAAGGGGTTACAACACCTTGAGATTTTCAGAAAATTAATTTTTCTTTTTTTGCCTAGATTTGAATACGAGACCGAAAATAAACAAATTTTATTTCTAAAATGGTTCGTATAGTAGAAACAGGCATATTTAATCCACCGGAGCTAACGCAAAATAATTTTTAATCGTGACTGGCGCCTGTCTCAGATACAGAGCGTTTTTATAGTTTAATTATTAGTGAAAAGTATTCTTCTTCTTTCTCTGCCTATCCATTACTAGATGTTAGCGACCACATTCTCCATTGCTTCTCTATCCCTCGCCGTGTGTATAAGTGCCTGCACGCTATGCAATCCCGTCCATTCTAATTCCTCTCTTGCCCTCGATCTTTCTTTTGATCATCAACTGAAGGAAGCCGTACTTCTCGTTGCGCATAATATGACCTAGATAAGCTGTTTTCCTCTTCTTGACTGTATTAAAGAGTTGACGGTCTCTATTAAGCGTTCTTAAAACTTCTTCGTTTCTCACTCTGGCCGTCCACGGGATATTAAGAATTCTGCGATACACCCACATTTCAAATGCTTCAAGCTTATTTATCGCACTTGTCTTGAGAGTCCAGCCCTCAGCTCCATAAAGAAAAACCGACCAGACATAGCATTCTACAAATCTCAATCTAAGGTCAAGATCAAAATCGGTACACGTGAATACTCTTTTCAGTTTCATAAATGCGGCACGAGCCTGCTCTACACGGCATTTTATCTCGCTGTCAGATGTCCAGTCTTTAAATAGCCATGTTCCAAGATACTTAAAGCTTTCCACTCGTTCTATTGATTTTCCATCAAGAGTTAGGCCAAAATTGACAAAAGCATTCTCATCTCTGGCAATAACCATGAACTTAGTTTTCCTGGTGTTAATATTTAGACCCATGGTTTTACTATGCTAAGGAGTTGTTGTAATTTATCCATGCTGTCTGTAATAAGGACCGTATCATCAGCATACCTAATGTTATTTATCCACACCCCGTTGACCTTTATTCCAGTCTCTGCTCCTTCGAGTGCTTCCTGAAATATAACCTCTGAGTAAAGATTGAATAAAAGCGGCGACAGAATGCAACCTTGTCTAACTCCTCTTTGTATTTGAATTGCTCTTGTTAATTAATTACCCACTCTTACTTGTGCATTTTGGTGTCGGTAAAGATTTTCAATGCACTTGATATCTTTTTCATCTAGATCTAGTCTTCTAAGTAGTTCTATCAACCTTTGATGTTGAACCCTGTCAAATGCTTTCTCATAGTCTATGAAGCACAGACATACATCCTTACGTTGGTCATAGCAATTTTGAATCAGAACTTGTGTTGCAACTAACGCCTCTCTCGTTCCCAAACCCTGCCTGAAACCAAATTGTGAGTCGCTTACGACATTCTCACATTTCCTAAAAATTCTCCTGTGGATTATCTTCAGAAATATTTTGAGAGCATGACTCATGAGGCTAATAAGCCTATGATACTCACATGTTCTTGCGTTGTTTTTCTTTGGCAGGGGAATGAAAATTGAAGTCAGCCATTGTTCAGGGTAGATACCAGTCTCGTAGATCCTATTAAACAATCCATGCAGGGCGTCGATACCTCGTCCATCCAGCAGCTTAAGCAGTTCCGAAGGGATTTCATCTGGACCCGTTGCTTTGTTGTTCTTAGCATTTTGTATGGTATATTCTATTATTATTATGGTATTATTGTGTGTTAAATCTAAATTTATAGTATATATTGGAAACTACGTCCTTTCTCTAGAACAAAACACAACTAGATTTAATATAATGTTATTTTTATTAAACTTCATCAGTGGGTATTCTATTGATATTAACATTATGTCACTTTCTAGTAACACCGCTAAAAAAAACAAATCATTAAATTTTCTTGCCAAAATAAATTTAGTGCTAAGTTTTAATATAATAAGTTATTAAACAAAATGAAAAAAAAAAGAAAACAATTTTTTAAAGGAAAATTGCATTCAGTTTATTTTACTTACATACCGACTGGCGTTGGGTCCCATAGCCGGTGATGACGCAAAAAACAGAAAAAGAATATGTCTGCACACGTCGCTATCAAATGAAAGACCGAGATAGCGCTGATCAAATGAGGCAGCTACCCGAAGAATCAGACAAATTTATTAAAAGATTAAGAAGTTATTTAGCGTTTACAAAAAAAGTTGGTCTCTGAGACGTATGAGACGTAGGGTTAAAGCGGTTCCAATGTCGACTTGACATTCATCGTGTTCCAGTCGCCTCAGCACCTACATTTTAATATCGTTCGAAATGATTTTTCGTGTAATTTTGGTTTTATTATTACACTTACTCATTCTGAATAATCTAAAAAATTATACGGATTAATTTTTAATGAACAAATAGAATTTTTATTGATTTTCTTACACAATAATGTCGACGATTATCGCATATAAATTAATAACTACTAATGAACAGGACACGCGAAAAGAAACGTACCTACCAAACAAACATAGATTTAGGGGAAGTACAGCGCTACGATAAATTGCCACCTTTCGCTAATTGATCAGAAATAATAGTACTATGTAGCCTATATATGAATCAACGAAATGACGAGATAATTTAAATCAGTGTAATGTTTTTTTTAGACTTCGAGCAGACAGCGTTATATCGAATCAGCGTTAAACGAGGAAGCGCTAAACGAGGTCTTAGTGTATAGTCATTTTTTAAACCAGGAGGAGCGTTACAACTCTATGAAATTATTGTTTTATTTAATTTGTTGGCAGTAATAACAAAACCTATACAATTTTGACAAAATCACTTAAATGTTACCGAATATTGAAAGAATTTGCACCACCTTGAAATTTGCAAAAAATCAGGTTTTCTTTTTTTTGGCTACATTTATTGTTAATTCACAAATTGATAAAATATGACCAAAAGATATATTTAAAATTAATTTTAATATGTCTGGCCGTCTGG
Organism: Dascillus cervinus; assembly: GCA_949768715.1. Taxonomy (NCBI): domain Eukaryota; kingdom Metazoa; phylum Arthropoda; class Insecta; order Coleoptera; family Dascillidae; genus Dascillus; species Dascillus cervinus. Next base: position 12,055,925 of record OX458319.1, on the reverse strand, counting down.
GGTAATTTAAGTAGGTAATGTTAAATTCTTATCAAAATAAATTTGCTTATCGTCAGGGAAATTTTATGTAAATAAAAATTGCCTTTTACGCATTGTTTGAACGAGTAGTTTAGATTTTACGATCGTGTTTTTGCAAAAGCAAAATAAAATACGGGTCTGACTGAACATTTGCCTATTTTTCGCTTAAAATAATGAATATCTTTTGTCCCGTATGCGTTCCTAAAACATTCATATAAATTAAAAAGATATCAACTCAGCGTTATATTTTTGGTGTCAACGGGTGGCGAGATAGGTTGTGGGGGAGGGGGCGTACCGCCAAAAAGATTTTGGCATAGAAAGTATGCTGCAGCCACCAAATTTTGGGGGGGGTATCGCCCAAACAGATTTTCGCATAGAAAGAAGTGTCCTACAGCCATCAAATTTTGTACGCAGGGCGAGGCCAGGTACTTCAGCTAGTTATTAATATAATCTGAGCCCTATGTACCTTTTTACCCATAGATTTCGAACCTGTAGCAGAGAGCTTCCAGTTTGGTTGCAATGATGAAATTAAAAATTTACAAATTTGAAAATCAACAATAGTATATTTATAAAGTCTATAAACAGTTTATTGGTTATATTGTTCTTGTTTTCTTTTACAGCAGAACTATCACAATCCACAAGCACGTACCTAACAATAAGTACAAATGGTAAATAATGACTTTAAAGTCGATTCACAATCAAAATTTTGAGCGGCGGATTTTTTTGCAGCTCTGCTGTTAAAAAAACGTCGTCAAACTTATCAGTAGGCAATCGTTATAATTTTACATCATTAAAATTAGTGCTTAAAGATATTCGGTGTTTTGGAGCCCTTTTCAGGTTCCCTAAAATATTCAACATTTCGCTGACAGCTTTAGGCGTTTCCCGATCTTTTTTCTTGTCGCCTTTGGCTTTCCTCAGCGTAAATTTTCCTCCTTTTATCTCGTTTATGATATCGTCGTTTACGCCGGCTCCTTTCTGTTTAGAATCTATGTCGCTCTGTTGCACCCCTAATGCGGCGGCAAATTCCGGTACCCCGTTTCTAGCTAGCTTTTTCGTCCTTAAAGGAACACTAGGTGGAATCAGTAAGATTGATGGTGGTGGAGGCGGGGGTAATGGCGGTGCTGGTGGTGCCGGTGGAGGTGCTGCAAGAGTTGCTTCTGCCTTTTCTGCACGCTCTAATGCATGTCGCAGTTCCGATTCAATTAATTTTAATCGTTCCTCGAGAATTTCGGTGTGGGAATTTTGCGCTTGTTCTTCCAATTTTTCCTAAAATTAAGTATTTTCAGAATTTTTTTTAATTTGCCCCTTTCAAGCCCTACCAAGCAGTAAAAGTAACAAAACTATTGAATTGGGAAAAAAATTCAAAAGCAGGTCAAATTGAATTTAAATTTTTTTAACATGATATTTTTATATACAGAGTGTTCTTTGACATACCCAATATTTTCACACTCCTAGATGAAAAGATACAATATCTTACCCTGAACCTAATATAGCGCTAGTTCTAAAGAGTTACTTTGAAAATCAGGTCATGTGCAACTTAAACTGCAATTTGCGGCAGTGACTGCTTTCTTCAGTTCCTGTTTTATCCTTTCACTGTTATTTTGACGTTTTTAACCAAATTATTTATGATTACTACTTAAATTAAATATAGTTAAGGCTATATCCTACTGTAAAGTTCGCTCTAACAAAAATGCTTATTTCATCGCAATATTGGTAATATTTTACCTGCAAGAATGAAATTTCTCGGTTGTGCTTATTGCGTTCGTCTTCCAAGGTTCGAGTCAATTTTTCAATTTCTTCCAATAACATCATAGTATCAGGTCCATCGTCTGTGTTCAATCCGTTCAAAAGTAACGTGCTCTGATGGGCCAGTACGTTTCGTTCCCTTTTGTAATTGTCAGCCTCTTGTCTCAGCGCGTTGGCATTATTTTTGACCATTTTCGCGTTTTCTTTAGCCTCTTCAAGTTCGCGTTGCATGATTTTAGAAACCCTCAATATTTGTTCGTTGTTTTCCTTCAATTCCAACAATTCAGCCTGAAAACTAGCTGTTTTTTTCCTTTCCTGTTCCAGTTCCTAGAAACAATTTTGCAACTTTACAACAAATTTCCCATAAATAATTTTGCGGTTTTTTTAATGACACCGCGAAGTTCTGTTTCATCGTTGCCGCTCGATAATTGATAAAAGATAAGAAATTGTTACCTGCGTTAAATTTGCGTTTTGCTCGGACGTTTCGAATTCCAACAATTTGGCAGAGCTCAATTCGGACTGAACGCACGCCAATTCCATGCTCAATTGGGTGATCGATTCTCTCAAGTTCTCCAAGTCGCTGCTGGACTGCGGTTCTTCGTTCGCGTCCATCACGTCCAGATCCATCATCATCGTTTTCCTCCGCAACACTTTATTCTCTTGGTACCACTGCGAGGCGTCTTTCAAAGCCCTGGGAAAAAAATCCGTTTTTTCTGAATTCGCTAGAAATTATTTTACCTTTTCATTGCGTTCGTTTCGGAATCGTATTGGTTCTTTAAAGTGTCGTATTCTTGAAACAAATTTTTTGACACTGTGGTGAGCTTCGCGAGGCTTTCGTTTTTTTCGAAGAGCTCCGTTTCCATTTCTTCATGTTTAGCGTGCAGCGAGATGTATTTCTTTTCCAGTTCTTCATAACTTCTTTTAGCTGTAAATAACACAGAGGGTTCAGTGACATCACTTTATGATATAATTGTTGTAGCAGTAGCGAGCAAACAAAACGTGAAACGCTGTGGCTGGTATTAAGATAGTAAAGTCGGAAAAAAAGTCTTGTAAAAAAAGTTGATATAAGAGATTGTTGTTTTAGTGGCATCTTTAAGTAGAATCTGGCTTATTGGTAGAAGTTGTTCACAGTCTTTTAATAGAATTTAAATGTCTCGAGCACACTGTCCCCACAAATCGAATCGAAAGTGAAGTTTATTTTATTTAGATTTCATAACATTTTAAATTTATAAATGAATCTAAATGCTTACAGTAATATTTTAAATAATTTAATTAACTAATTTGATTCATCAAAATGTGTTTTTAAATGTTTTTATACAGTGTTAGTTGCCTACTTAGAAAAACAAGTCATATGCAACCCAATATTCAAAGGATTTTAACTTCTATTGATGCTAAATTTTATCCAATTAATAGTCATAATGCCAAAATGATAAGACAGGCACTAAACAAAGCAATCGTGGATTCAATATTTCATTTCTATGAATTGTATTATTTTAAAAATACAATAACTGCCACTAATATGTAATTACATGATTACATAATTACATATGCCGTTACATATAAATTGAAGGGCATACCAGTAGGATATTTATCAACACCATAATAATTGATGACTGAATAAAAATAAACAATTTCATCAGTCCAAGAGAGATCAATTGATTAGTTGTTATATGAGATAAAACCGACATTATCAATTTCATCTTCATTCCAGTAATTATAAAGATAGATTTTTAATTTTTTCCTCAAGATTAATAATACAGTAATTTAACTCCCAAAATATATTCATGAAGATTCTAGTATGTAACTGACGACCTGTACAATTTTTGAAATGTCTGACAAATGAGTGAAAACGAAAAAAACAAGAATAACAAAGTGGATCATTTTACTCATAATCGAGCGCGGTTGCAATTTTTCCATTATAACCGTTATTTTTAACATAAGTAGAAACAATAAAGAAAAAAAAAACAGTAATTAATAAGTAGATATTTGTGTAGACTTATGTGTACGTACATTCACTATGTATGTTGAACAAAGAAACTATGCGATATCAAATTAATTATTAAGTAGTCATTTAAATAATTACCTGCGGAATTTACTTTTTATTTTTATTATCAAATAATAAACATCACAAGCAAATTGAATGTGATCAATTAACTAAAGATGAAATATCGCCGGCGGTTTTGTATAAATTGTTTTATGCCAAAGAAAGCTTGGTTCCGTAAAACAAAAGAATTTTTAACCACGGAAATGTTTTGTTTATTTAAATTTTATTCTTAATTTGGTATTTCATTATACATATAATAACAATAACAAACAGCAATTGTTGCAGTTTTATTGCAATAAATAAAACTTTACAGAATACTGGCCCGTGATATAATTCGTGTCGTGCCTTATCGCGACGGCAGATAAGAAATAGTTTCTCCCGTGGTGGAAATGGTTGCATCTAATTTCATTGAACCTTGAAAATTTTTTGTGGGGGTCCTCTATTCGATGGTGGCTTAACTACGGTTATAGCAAAATTATCGGAATCATCATAAAATTACCGACAAAACTTGAGCGGCTTATGGATTTTTGACTTATTGTATTTTTCTCATTAATTACAGCATTTTTTTTAAAGTTTTTTTTACCACTTTCATTCAATAATGATTATCTACTAGAACAAATGACTTAGATTGCAGAAAACACAATCTCAGGTCTAAAATAAATTAGAACATAATGACGATAATTTCGCAGTCACTATTTATTTTTTTTAATGATGTTTCCATACATATGTCTTTGTTCTTAATACCCCCTTCTACTAAAATATAGCTTAACTGATCTGAACGAAAAGTTTCAAACCATTGTCTCAAGAAATGTGTCAGATAATTATCGAATTCCTCTTATGGAGAATTAACATTGAGCGTCCCCCACCTTAAGGATTTTAATTCTTTGCAATTATGCATGTTTACTTTTAAAGATATTTTACAAATCATTCGGTGGGTTCGTCCCCCAATGTGGGTTTATATTATGCCCAGAAAAAAAATGCAAACCCTGACTTGTTTCAGGTTCGAATCCAGGAATTTAGCTCGCAAAATATTCAGAAGCAGAGCTTGTGAAAATTAATTTTGATTTTGATCGATGATATTCAATGTTAATTATAGTTTTTGTTCTGTTTGTGTATCTCAATTCGTGAATATAATAGAATTTCCATATAAACTTCAATTTCCTAAAAACGCTGCGTCGCGTCAGGACAAAACTAGAAACATGTCAAAAAAACTCACATGTTTAATTATAATTTTTTAAGTCCTTTGTTTTTCAAGGTACACACACAGACATTTGTACTTGTCTAACAAGCTCTTGAAATAAAAGTAAATAAACAAACCCCAACAACAAACATATATCTTCCATTCGTGGACTTGTCGCCGCTTTGCCATTAGTCAAATCTGGGGTTGACAGCTGCCAGTTTATGTTTTCCTTTTTAAATTTTTGTAATGTTGTGTTTATTTGATTTGATTTACTTAACTGATTTGTTTCTTTTACTTAATTTTAGTTATTGTTTAGTTTTTCATCGTTTGTGGCAAACCGGCAACGAGTTGGCGAATGGATAATGTCTGCAAAATCTATCAAAACCAGTCGAGTTTTAAAAATTTCTACTTACGATGCAATTACAAAATTGCAAGTGTGTAACCCGGTAGTTGTTTAGAATATTAGTGACCTATATTTTACTAATAATTTCAGTACGGCATCATTAGACAAAATTATGTATTTTGAAATCGTATTTAACGCTTTTGAATAGTCAGCGAATATGCAAAAGTACCTTTCGTTTCTATCACTGTATGTTTCTTTGTAGTGCTTTCTTTTGTGGTTAATTAACTATGAAAATTGCAACTAATCGTAAATAGCATTTATTAAAAATAAATAATTAATCCATTAGTAGAAAAGTAAAACTTGTTCGCTTTTTTACTATTAAAGTTTGGCCAGTTAGGTAAGTTATTACATAACTATTAAATTGATGTAAACCAGGTTGGCATTTACAGGGATAGTCACCCTTCACTAATAATTCATTGTAATTAATTAAGAACACTTTTTTACTGAAATATGTTTTGGGTAAAAAATAGGTACTGATAAATTAATTTACTAAATTCCAGGTGCCAGTAATTATCTGATTGATCATTAAGTGACATTTTCTTTGGATTAAACTCGTACGTAATCGCCTGATTATTGACACAAAACTATCTTTGTTTCGATAGAGAAAACTGTATGTATTTATGGTTACGGTATCAATAAATGCGATTTAAGAGATCATAAAATTGACATTATCTGCTTGCGTTTCTCTCAACTTGATCAGTTAAAGAAATTGCTGCAGTTTCTAGTCTTTCTTTGCAATTCATTGCCAGGAAAAACTGCGAAATTCATCACTTCAAAGTAGAAAAACCGCAGATAAGAAACAGCCGATGAGATATTACTTAATTAATTAAGATTGCAAATTTTCACAACAACAAATCGTAAATCGAATTCAATATTTGTCGTGGCTCTTAGCTACAAATAATATAACGTTTTGGAGTTTTTTCTGGAGTCCTTTTGACGCTCTATTAATAGAGTGATTTTGTTCATTAACGAAATGAGGGTTTGGGACTATCTACCAAGTATTTACCACTGTCAAATCTCGTTGCAACAGTTTTATTCTTGTAAAAGTTATCATCTGTTTGGACATCCTACATACATACAGACACATGCAGACAAGTAAAACTTAAGATTAGATATCCACCAGTAACACTTTTTATACGAAGAAAGTGGCTAAGTGAAATTAAGATAATTTATTGTTATGACTACAAAAAATAAAATAAAATAAAACGCGATTTCGTGGAATATTTTTAATTGCTTGATATAACTACAAAATAATGACAGTTTTATAAAAGAAAACCAACCCAACTTATTTAATTTCCTTATCTACTATTTCGAAATAACTTAACAGTTAATTTGTTACACTCACCTTTTTCAGTTTGAGTTAATAATTCCTTCCGTTTTCTCTCCACCTCGTCAAATTTCGTTTTCCACTTTTCCGTTTCGTTGAAGAACGTGGGCGACGTGGTCGTAGGCGACAACGAATTAGAACCATTTCTGCTTAACGTTCTTCTTATCGGAATGTTGGTCCTCCCGTTCGTCAGACACGTCGATCCGGCACTCATGACGACTGTGAAAACAGAAAAAGTTTCACTCGAATTACAAACACTTGCGCTTGCATATATTTTTAGAACGGAGACCAGAAGAACGTTTTTATCAAGTGTAAACATGAATCGACTTGGCTAAGAATTTTCCTTATCGTTTCATGACACACACGAAGCGCAATTTCCATAATGCGATGCTGATTCACGGGTTCGGTTAACAACACGTACTACTTACCTTGTTTTCAAAATAAAAAATGCTGTCAATTCGCGCGCGGCCGGTTCGGGGGGCTAGTAAGTCGATTTCTTATCTGCGTTATCAGGGCGACTGGAAAATGATTAAAAATTGGCCCGCACGTGGGGTACTTACCGCGTCGAATGCGAAACGGTGTAGCAGCATTCACCGTGAGTTAGTAGGTAAACAAAGCGAGGGAAGGGTCTCGCGGTGAAAGTAGTTTTCATTTGGCATTAAACTTGTCTGATGCCTTCGGGGCCCTTTTCGAAGTACACTTACCTACGGTTTTACTTTGCTGCCGCTGGTTTTCCACACCGTGCACATAGGAGACGCACAAGTAAATGAATGATTCATAAAGCAGTCGCTCACATACATACATACATACCTACTTACTTTGATGAAATGGAAATGCCACCAATTCACGGACGATAGCCTCGGCTCGCAATTTCCGGTTGCATCGGTAATTAATTTTTTCTTTCTGATTACTTTCTTATTCAGTGCCGATTTTTGTTGCGTTCGTCGTGTAATTTTTCACTATTTTCTTGTAGGCGCGTACATTGTATTAATGTAGGCGTTTGAATTAAATTAATGCCCGGCTGTGTGCTCATGCCGAGTTTCGTTTTTTTGTGTGTAAAATGTTGCCTTCAATTAGCGCTAATTTTTTATGCGCTGTTTGTCCGCCACCAATAGCAAAATTGTCAAACAAACAAACGGCCATAAAGTTTTATGGAGCGATTATTTTTATTTTAAGTCATCTTTATTTAAACTGTCGCTTTTTAATGATGAAATTTCTTTTTTTTGCCCGGGGTGTGCCTTATCGAAAGTTTTAATTGCGGCATTTTTGAGATTGAAATTGAGTTGCTGGGAGCGAGTAGTTTTTCGATAGATGCAGGAAGTGCAATGTACTCTCTTGTTGGTCTGTAAATCAAAAACGAAATATTTATAGCTGGAGCGGAATCGAAACCACAATCCGTGACTACATTTGACTATTATTTAGTCGTTTTTAGCAAATTGTTTTAAAGGTTGAAATTTATTTAGGACGAATTACCATTTTGAAGTGGAATGAACAATGGGAAAGTTTGTAAAAGAAGCAAAAGATTATCGGTTAAAAAATGTGTCCAATGAACTTGAACAGGTGTATTTATATCGCTGAAGTTAAGAAAGTCCCTGAATCGAGGATGTTTAATTTATATGACCCACTTTGTTGTCCAAAACTTATATATGTCATTTGACAGGACTATAAATACGTTTTTTCATGCTGCCGATTTACTAATTTTTGTTACAATGATTGCAAACAATAGATGCATGAATCTCAGAAAACTTGCGTATAATGGTTTAATAAATATGGAATATGCTTACAGATTACTGATTTGTAATTAAATTTAAATTAGCTACTTCCTCTCCCAGCGCATATCAAAAGTTTTTGTTTTTATGACAATCGCAAGTAATAGAGTGAACGCACCCGTTGGCAGCCTTTTAACAGAATTTAGAGATTACAGTAATCCTATTAGGCAAACAGTTACATTTAATGGGATATCATATGTGAACTAAGATAAAATGAATACCTAGTCTTTTAATATAAAAATTCATCAGAAATCCCGTATTTTCATGTATAAAATTTTAAAAAAATATTTCGTTAGTTGTACCGGATGACGGCAGTCATTGTTTATTAGCACGGCCGCCAATGTACTCGATCTCGGCCTCGTTTCTGACGTATGGTTATTGGAACCTCTTGCACGGTAAACTTAAACATGTATGGATTTTTTTTAGCAAATCGCTTTTCATAAGCAGTTGAATATTGTAACAAAAACAATGGTTTAATTAAGAGAATTAAAAAATAAGTTACATTTCTCACATTTAGCGAATAATTATAATTCCCTCAGCTTCTCGAACGGAGATTTAGGGATGACGCTTCAGAAAATTTTTATACCACCTGATACCTGGTTTTTGCGTTACAAATCGATCGATTTTTCTGGTAGCTCTAATAATTTTAGTGATCTAGTTGTGAAAAAGTTTATCAGAGTTTTAGTATACAGGGTGATGAAATAAAGGTGCCCGTGCGTAGCGACATGTTATAGACGATTTCTAACGAAACACGAATTTGAAAGCCAAAACAAAATTTGTCGTCTCTTCACCAAGATATAAGCTTTCCTATTCAGACAATAAAAATCTATACGATTAACAATTTTGTAATAATTTCATTGTTAGAGTCTAAATTTGATGCAGTTGATGGTGCTTTTAAAAAAAAAATTGTAAAAAATCTATTGAAACCAACTTTATTGCCGTTGTCAAAAGTACGGTTTCTTGGCTCCGAGGTAAATTTATCAATGTCGCAACATCGTAAATCTCCTAGGAAACGTTGGCAACAATAATTCACTTTTCAATGTCAGTTCTCTTGTCAAATTTGAACGATACAACTCAAATGTCCTAAAAAGTCTTAAAATGAAATACAATTTCAGTGAATATCTAGACATGTTGCTCCGCTTGGGTGAGACAGATAAGAGCGCATCGGAAGCTGCTAGATAATATGCTAGACTGTATCCACATCGACGTCATCCAGATGCTAAAGTAATTAGATAAGTTGAGCAAAAATTAAGAGAAAATGGCCAAATAGTGTCGATTTCTGTAAACGGTAGGCGACCTCGTGAAGTTCGTACACCAGCGTTGGAGGAAGCAGTTGTGGAAGCGATTGAAACTGGATCAGGACGAAGCATGCAAGGATTAACGCGATAGTCACTCTAAGTCATTCTTTCCTATTCTGAGATATTTGAGATTTTTTGTTTCAATTGGATCTGGAAATTACATTATTTCGTTTTTGACTGATCTGTTTTTACTAAATAACATGGTTAGGGGCCTTTTAAACGGGAATCAGTAAGTGCGACCGAAAGTTCATCCATTCTTATCAGAAATGGCGCAAATAGAAAATAGAAAATCTCTACGTCACCTAAGGGCTTTTGCATACAGCCCTTCAATTACCTGTTTGTTGTGTATTATTATTTAATTACATTAAATTCTATTGAAATAAAAAAAGTTATGTCAACGTGACAGTTGTTTGTCTTACACAGTGTTGGTTGCTTAGATACAAGAAGTGGGCCTACCTGAAAGTAATTCTTTAGAAAAAGAAATATGTGCAGTATTGCCACGTTGTGCTCTTAGACAAACTGTTTTAATTTTAAACAGAATCTACTTGGACCACTTTTGTTGCGATTTCCACAATGCTTCAACAGAAAGCATTGTCCCGATATCAATCACGGGCACCTTTTTTTCATCACCCTGTATGTACTATTACGGCCACCGAAATGTGCACAATTTTTTTTAGCAACTTGATTTTTGCTTCATATCATAGGCGTCCTAAAAAAATCAGCCAAATGTCAATATTATTTTATTTGTCACAAATATTATTTCACGAAAGTCACTGGATAAAGTCATCTTTAATCTATAGAACAATAGGGAAATTTGTGTCAGGTATCGTGCACATTACCAGGCCTCGCACTTTTTTTGCAAGAATAGGGTTTTTCGATATTTCAACGATTAAAATATAACATTCAATCTATGATTTCTATGCTGACTTACTATTTCCGAACGTGCGGTTCACTACATAAAACATACGACAACGGACTGGTTTTGAAATAGTGAGGTCGTCGGTTGGAGAATAATTTATTCCAAATTAAGACGCAAGAACACATCATAGAACGATTTAACATATTAATGTTCTTAGTTCAGTGCAAAATATTCTTAATAAATCAAATACTAATTGAAAAGGCTGCCCACTGGTTGATGCTGCGGAATGGGTAAGTTCACCCTACCTACTTCAAAAGGATGTATTTTAGGTTTCGGAACGCTAGTAATTGTATAATAGGCCAAATGTTTATGTAACATACCTGACAATTAAACAAAACACGCATGGCATTGAAAAGAATTGTTTTGTACAGTAAGTAATAAAATGGGATTCGGTTATTATAATCACGGATAATGTTATCAATTGGTTAAATAAACTTAGCGAATTTTGTGTTAAATACCACTTTCAAATTAAAGTTATTTATTTTTGTTGATTACAATTTTTCATTTCAATTATTTTTGCTTATAGAGGCATTTTGAAACGTCTTGGATCGCAAGATGAACAAATTAACAAAAAGGTCAGACAGTAGGAAAAGCTAAATCCTAGAAACATAAGCCACTTTATTCCGACAAATTCCAAACGACCACAAACGCAACAAAACAGCAAGATTAGAAGTCGACACAGCTGACAAAAATGTTTTTGAACTGGTCTGTAATATCATAAAAGGATTTTTGGTTTCTGTATCAGAGCCCATGAGATTTGGTAAATCTCCTACGTAAATGAATGCTCTAATTTGAAGATATAAATAAGATCAAATTATGTCTACACTGTCTACTAAGAAGAAGCTTATAAACCCAGGCAATATAGTCGAGTCATTAAAACCTTAAAATACATCATTTTAGATCGACTACTTTGATCTGCAAAATGAAATGTTAATGTTTTAAATGCCTCTCGAACCGAACCATAACTACCACTTTGATGTAATTAATGCAACGCTTACGGCTGAGTAGTTAAATGATCCATTCTTTAATAATTCTGTAAAGTTTAAGTTCAGGAGTTAGTGTTGCCTTCACCTGTTTAGCTCCTATTAGTTTTGGATGCCAAAATTCCTAAGTCGACGCCACATTGTATCAGCTTCTTCCCAGAATCAATGAGAGCGTTGTTTGGATCATCACCCAATGATTTCAAATTTGTGTAATAAGAAAATTCTAATTTACATACTTTGAAAATTCCCAATGAAAGCTATTCCTAAAGAACGAGTGTTGTATCCATAAGAGTGTGCACCAACTGCCTTCGTAAATATTTCCATCACCACCAATCAAAAAACTAAATCTACATGAAACCATTAAAAATGTTGGTTTGTACTTACTTGTAACCATGTAACCATGATGGATGATGACATATTCCGTTGGCGAGTATCCGAAACTGACTTGAAAAGAGGAGGTGAAGGAAACTGGAGATGGTGTAGTTGTGGTTGAATCTACGATTGCGGCTGTGTAATGGGGCCATTCTTTAATTGCTTAACAAAGCTTAAGTCCGGGACTGTCAGTGGACTTAACCTGTCTAGCTCCAATCAATTTGTAATCAGTCCTGCATCCGCTCTATATTTTAGTAATTTTCTTCCAGAATCAAGGAGCACATTGTTAGGGTCAATACCTAATAATTGAAAAACTGTTTCAGGTGATCTGTATCACCTTTACGGATAGTAATTGAATGTAAATATAATATAAATCTGATTTATGCAAAGTACCATCTTCAGCACTCAGATGAGATGGGCAGACAATCTTAAACACCAGATTGGATCAAAATGGATGAACCTGTCACAGGACAGAAATGATTGGAAACTTAGAAACTTCAGATGGACCTCTTGGGGGTCGATGGAAGTAGTATTCCAGGGGTCGATGATAAAAACAAAATTACAAATGGAAATAGTACAAAAATAATAAAACATAAATCTGTAATAAACCACTTTCTTCTAATTTGTTCATATTCTTAGTCAAATTGTTATTTTTAAGATTTTATTTCAAGAAAAAATATTCAACTTTAAGAATATCAAAGTGTAGAAATAGAAAATTCTTTATTTCCTAAAATATAATAAAACAAAAAATATAAAAAGCAAAGTTTAAAAATATAATCACAGTGCAGTTCAGATTATCCACATTTAAGGTTGGGCTGTATAGTGAGGCCATTCCTTAATTGCTCTGTAAAGTTTGACACCGGGACTTTTCGTTCCGCTAATCTGCCGAGCCCCCACTAATTTATAATTAGTCGCCAAAATTCCCAAATCGACTCCACATTGTATAACTTCCTTTCCAGCATCAATCAGCACGTTATTGGGATCATCGCCTAATGAATTAACGTTTTTATTTTTAAATTACCACGACCACACTTACTCTGATAATTTCCAATAAAAGCTATTCCTAACGAACGAGTGTTGTACCCATAAGTATGTGCGCCGGTTGTTCTCCAGCCGGTACCTTCGTAAATGTTTCCATCACCGCCAATCAAAAAACTAAAACAAAATTAAACAAAACCCATAAACGTTTGTTCATACGTACTTGTATCCAATATCGAAATATTCTAATTCGTCCATGTGAAAATCTTGAATGTTTTTTATTTGTGCAACACAGTCCGTTTTAGTTTCGCAACTTGGTGTAGCAGTATGATGAACAATAACATATTCAGTAGGAGAATGTGCGAAACTAACTTGAACGGGTTTCCGGGCACCCCACATCGCCTTTGTTATAATCTTTCGGCATGACGCTGGTTGAACAGTTGAGGAGACTGGAGATGGTGTGGTTATCGATGTATTTGTAATCGTGGCTGTGTAATGTGGCCATTCTTGAATCGCCCTGTAAAGTTTAAGACCGGGACTGTCCGTGGAACTAACTTGCCGAGCTCCTATCAATTTATACCCAGCTGCCAGAATTCCAGCATCAGTTCCACATTTAATTAATTTCTTTCCAGATTCGAGTAGCACATTGTTCGGATCATCACCTAATAATTAGGAAATACATAAAAGTAAATGATGAAAATTAGTTGTATAAACTGAGAATCATCAGGTCAAACGCAACCCAAAATACAAAGGATCTCAACAAAGTAAGTTCACCGAAAACTTGAACTACCTACTTGATATTTGCGATATAATTGGTAACATTTCTCGACAACGTTCCTGCAACGTTTCGAGGATATATAATTTGAAACATTTTCAGTAACCAATTCTAAACTGTGTCATTGCAGTATAAGGTTTGCATATTAATTTAACTCCACGTTGTGTTCTAAGACGTTGTCTGGAACGTTTCAGAGATGTCGTTCGCGCTACGTTTATGTAACATCGCTGCGATATTTTTTTATGTTTTTTTTTGTGTTAAATAATTACTCTTGGCGCAATAGAAAATGTAAAAAACTAAAATGTGTTCATTAAGAGGTGCTGCATTAAAAGAAGTGATTAAAAATGGGCCAACAACCGTTTTTAAGTAATAGCCAGTTGATATTTTCAGAAGTTCTGTTTACCGACCAATTTTATTTGGAAATTGAAGTCGTTTCATCGCCACCCTTTCAAACTTTATCGTTTAAATTAGATAGCTTTATTATTACCGCAATATATTACTGCGGACCGAGCTCTATAGCAGACTCTTCACTCAAGGCAAAAAATAGAACGGTGTAAATCGATCGGTATCAGCTCCGCCCTCAACTGCAGGCTTAACGTGAACGAATTATAGACGCAACTATTTCGTAAATATTTTTTTCTACTTTGGTATCATAAGCGAGTTTTTGTGAAACTGACAGCAGTGTCACAAAGGAACTTTTTGTCACACGGCTTTTTGGTGTTTTTTTTGATAATAATTACGTTGGTATTGCTGTAATAGCACGCTGGCCGGCGTCGGGCATCTCTACCGAGCTCCTGTCAAGGTCAAGCCAAGTGTGCAGCTTAATTCTTCCATGACTTCTTCACAAAAATATCAAACTCGAGATTTTAAATTCGAAGTTTTAGTTGACATATGACACATGACAAATTACCAACCCAAGCAGTACCTAATCCTAAAAATCTCTAGAATATTTAGAAAGCACAATTTTCAAATTTTCATGAAACTGAGAGCGCCAAAGTAGAAAAAATAGTATATTACACGCGTTTATAAGACGTATTGTCGCACTCATGACATTGGAGCACTCCTCGCTTCGCTCGTCGTACCCCAAACTTATTCGTGCGACAATAGATCGTCTTATAAAACTTGTATAATAATATACTATTTTTCTACTTGGGATCATAAGTGAGTTTTTGTGAAACTAAAAGTAGTGTTACAAAGGAACTTTTTGTGAAATCGCTTTTGTTTTTTTTTGATACTTATTACGTTGGTATTGCTGTAATAGAACGCTGGCCGGCGTCGGGCATCTCTACCGAGCTCCTGTCAAGGTCAAGCCAAGTGTACAGCTTAATTCTTCCATGACTTATTCACAAAAATATCAAACTCGAGATTTTAAATTTGAAGTTTTAGTTGACATATGACACATGACAAATACCAACACAACCAGTACCTAAAAATCTCTACAATATTTAGAAAGCACAATTTTTAAATTTTCATGAAACTAAGAGCACCAAAGTAGAAAAAATAGGATGTTACACTCGTTTTATAAGACGTATTGTCGCACTCGTAACATTGAAGCACTCCTCGCCTCGCTCGTGTGCCCCAAACTTATTCGTGCGACAATAGATCGTCTTATAAAACTTGTATAATAATATACTATTTTCTACTTTGGTATCATAAGTGAGTTTTTGTGAAACTAAAAGTAGTGCCACAAAGGAACTTTTTGTGAAATTGTTTTTTTTTTTATACGTATTACGTTGGTCTTGCTGTAACAGCACGCTGGCCGGCGTCCGGCATCTCTACCGAGCTCCTGTCAAGGTCAAGCCAAGTGTACAACTTAATTCTTCCATGATTGTTTCACAAAAATCTCAAACTCGAGATTTTAAATTTGAACTTTTGGTTGACATATGACACATGACAAATACCAACACAACCAGTACCTAATCCTAAAAATCTGTAGAATATTTAAAAGCAGAATTTTCAAATTTTCTTAAAACTAAG
Source organism: Dascillus cervinus (assembly GCA_949768715.1). Taxonomy (NCBI): domain Eukaryota; kingdom Metazoa; phylum Arthropoda; class Insecta; order Coleoptera; family Dascillidae; genus Dascillus; species Dascillus cervinus. Next base: position 12,040,136 of record OX458319.1, on the reverse strand, counting down.
AGCACCAAAGTAGAAAAAATAGTATATTACACTCGTTTTATAAGACGTATTGTCGTACTCGTAACATTGGTAACTTGCTCGTACGACAATAGATCGTCTTATAAAACTTGTATAATAATATACTATTTTCTACTTTGGTGTCATAAGTGAGTCTTTGTAAAACTAAAAGTAGTGTCACAAAGCAACTTTTTGTGAAATTGTTTTTTTAATTGTTTTATACGTATTATGTTGGTATTGTTGTAATAACACGCTGGCCGGCTTCCGGCATCTCTACCGAGCTCCTGTCAAGGTCAAGCCAAGTGTACAACTTAATTCTTCCATGAGTGTTTCACAAAAATATCAAACTCGAGATTTTAAATTTGAGGTTTTAATTGACAAATGACACCTGACAAATACCAACACAACCAGTACCTAATCCTAAAAATCAATAGAATCTTTAGAAAGCAGAATTTTCAATTTTTCATAAAACTAAGAGCACCAAACATTCGCTTTATAAGACGTATTGTCATACCCGTAACATTCTCGTACGACAATAGATCGTCTTATGAAATTTGTGTAATAATATACTAATAAATGAAAATATTTTTCAAACCAACTTACTCTGAAAATTTCCAGCAAAAGCAATTCCCAACGAACGAGTGTTATATCCATAAGTGTGCGCAGCTGTCGTGCGCCAACCAGTGCCCTCATATATATTTCCATCGCCGCCAATCAAAAAACTAAAAGCGATTGAACACCAATTGGAAAAACACAGTTACCAACTCACTTATATCCAATATCAAAATATTCCAAATCGTCCATATGGTAATCCTGAATGTTTTTAACCAACGTAACGCAATCTGCTCTATTTTCGCAAGGGGATGAAACCGTGTGATGAATAATAACATATTCGGTGGGAGTGTGCCCGTAACTTACTTGAACTGGTTTCCTGGCACCCCACATCGCCTTCGTCGTAATATTCGGACATGATGCCGGGAACGTATCTAAAACAACAATAAATCACAATGTAATTTAAAAATGTTTAAAAAATACCCGCGGAAACGGCGGTAATAATGCAGAGTGCGAAACAATATCCGGACCGCATTTTGCAAAATAATTCACTAATTGAATGTTACTGAAGCTGTGAACGATACCCTTTGAACTTGAAACCGATTCGCTTCAAGTTAACATTGGAAATAATAAAACGGACTCATGCGATTCTTAAAAGTTGTTTAAAAAAAAAAAAGTATTGTGCAACGAGATACCGGGAAAACCACCAGATAAAGATGCGAGATAACCGAAGTCGCAACATTTTGGCGACTTCTGTTCGACGAACTGACAACATATTAACCTTTACAACTTGCCCACCATGTTCTGAAATTTTGTGATTTCTGTGTTTGTAAACCAAATGTGATAAGCCTTCACGGGTTGCAGTCAAGTCTTAATAGTGTTATGGATCGTTGAGCAATTATAATGGAAGATTTAGGTAAGAATTATTAATTATACGTACGGAGAATTGTGCAATTAATTCCACCAGGAATTGGTTGTTTATTTTCGTACGAAGATACCGTAACGAATTAATGTTAATGCAAAACGGATTCACACTTTGTAACTGTTTTGGATATCTAATCGGCCAAAATTGAGGATAAGTTTTTAACCTAACATTCAGAGACGCTCAAAATGTTGCGTTACCTGCCAAGAAGCATCTGATGTCTTTTGACGACTGATTTAGAATTAATGACACATTTATGTGCCCCTTAATAGTTAGTTACCTTCCGTTTATGTAATTTTAATTTCTTTGGGTTGCTTTCTGACGATGTACAAATTGCAGTAATTGCTTTATTTGTATTTGAATCGATGATGTCATAAAAACATTAAGTAGTTTTTTTTGGGAACATTTACTATTGGTATTTATGTTTTTTCTTCTGACGGTTTTCTAGTTTTTCTAACATCTCTCAAGAATAAAGGTTTTTTTTGATATTGTCGATGGCTGTTCATTAAATTTGAAAACTAAAAAATATGAAATTGGTAAAACATGATTCAGCAAATAAATTTTTGGTTGGTTTTATTGTTCTACTGCTATCTAGGCAAACGTTAGATCAAATAGGACGCTGTATTAATTACTTATTTGGTTTGGTCTTTGTTATTGATAAAAATTTTAGTTACCAGTGGAAAGCTGGTCCACTTTTTGAAACTGAATGTAATGATAGAAAATTATTAAATTTATCAGAAAATTGCATAAGTTTACTATAATGTGGTGTTGTTAGATAAGGAAATCCAACTATACAAATATTCTAATCTTTAACTTAGTCATTTTTGCACAAGAACTGGCGGCTTATTATTAGATCAAGTTTGAAATTTTGCACCTCTGTGAACGGTGACTTTCTCATAGCTTTACTCTTCCAAAAGTTGTTACGGAGATGGGCTATATTTTGGTCACTTTTGCTTCAAATCTTTCAAATTATCTTAGTCACAGTATTTGACATGACATAGTCATATCCAACTACTTACTAAATTACAAATAAATAATAGCTTTATTAAAGAGTTCATTCATGTCACCATTTGTACTTTGAATACCAATAAGAAAGAAAATTTCATTTCAAATTTAGGGAAAACGTTACTGTTAAGCTTTAGCAAAATAGATGGCGCAAGTATTCATAAATTTAACAGAATCCGATAATTAAGAAATTAATTTATTTTCGAGTTTATTGGTTACAAAAAAATATTTGTAGTTAATATGTCCTAAAAATTGTATTCTTGTAAAAATTTTAAACAATTTTTAAGTTACGACTACTTTATCGTTTTGGAAAAATCGCTACGAAATATAGGGGAAGTTTCAGGAAACAATTTGTTTTGAAATTGAGGTCATCTTAAGATGTCTTAATATTTTTTAGCTAATGTTATTTACCGAAACAATTAACAAAAATTATTCGAGTTCAAAAACGAATGGCCAATCAACGAGTTATTTTTTGGGGGAAGAAACAAATTGTGAGAGATCTTTGTTTGATTTATCTTTTCACAGCATAATATTTAAATATTGAAAACATTGGCATTATTGGTATGCAACAAACAGTCCAAAGGTCAACTACTAATGCTTATATTAATTGCTGTGAAAAATTTTTACCAATAATTAATTGTTGATAATAACAATATAGGTATTAACTTTTTGGCGGAAGAAGAAATTCCGGCTGTAATAATATGAGTGTGTGTCTTTGGTATTTTAAATGCATGGGAATTTGAAATGTCACCGATCGCAAACTTCTTATTTCTAATGTAAATAAAAATAGCTGGACTTTCAAATTTTCATATTTATGAGAAGAGGAAATGTAGAAGAATTTGGTTCGAACTATGCTCATAGTGAGAAATTTTATTATCAGTTTTCACACCATTTAATTCCTTCATAAAATTGATGGAAATAAATTCTTAAAGTAAAACATTTATTTGTAAATTCTCAATGCCATTTAAAACGTGATGCGCTCATTTGAAATTCACCTTACGGTTTGTTTACATTTTTACATTAGTAAATTGTGAAATTTACATTTAAATTATTTCTTTCTATTTCGAACCTATTTCAAAGCCAATCATATTTTATTAGGTGTAAACCCAGCGTTTAGAAATACTTAATAAAAATTTTAAATAAATACAAGCTGTTTTTAGTTTTTCACCAATAAAATCTGTGAGAACGGATGCTGGTTACATTTTTATTTACTTATCCGTTTATTACAACTAAAAGCCGACGTCCAAGTGGCTCGATATTGAACAGGATGACCGCACGTCTAAAACATGTTGTGATAAGTACCACAACTGTTTATTATAATAAGCTTTTCGTTAAATTGCTCCCAAATGGTCCTCGATTCACTTGAGCTATAAATAACATAAACCATACCTAAACTTACATAACGAACGAAAAATTCTAAATAAATATTTGTGTACATCGAAAAAATCGCAAACAAGTACCACAAGTTATGAAACTGTTATTCTTACCTTAAATGTTTATTAATGAAAATATGGTCCATATAAGTCTCAAGCCGGCCTGTCGGTCCTTGACACAGTGTACTTAATGCAATGCCCATTGCTGATTTCTAAAGTGAAAAGTGACCCTGAGTATGCGGGAGTACACATCAGCTTCAAATTCGATTTCAGTTTCGTTTGGTACACCAAAAAGTTAATAATTCCCGCATCTATAAATAAAACCGACACATCATTTGCGGCAGAACATTTAAAAGTGCAACAGTGCGCGTTGATTGATTGCAGTGAAGTAAAAAAACGGACCCCGGTGGTAAATCGTAGCCCACGAAATCGGATATCCTCCCCCGCGATACGCACACCCGGCCATCAATAAATCCGTAAAATAAAATCTTTGAAGCTCCCGGCAGTTAGCATCTTAATTTCGTACTATTGTGAGTTCAAATCTAAATTTGTCACCGATGTTTTTTGAAACCCATTTTGAAGACAACCGACTAAAAGAGACGCACGCGCTCACCATCACCAGTTTTTTTTTGTTCTAAACTTCTAAAATGAAATACAACAAAATATTTTCTTAATGTCTGGAGTATTTCCTTTCAAACGAGACACAGATTATACGATTAGTGAGTGAAAAAATTCGAAGGAACTTTATGTTGTGATCGGTTCGATGGATCGTTCGATGTACGGCAAAGTGGTACCCGGCACCTTGCACCCTTATCAGTGCACGCTGAAAAACGGCACATCACCCGGATGTAAGTGATTGCATTAAAATTGCCCATTAATTGTAATCAAAGTGACGTAATCACTTGAGTTTTATTGCGATTAATGAGCGCCTCTAACTCGAATTGCATGCTTTCGATTGAACCAAATTGTTTTGACTTTGTAAATGTCAGCGATTTTGTAAAAAGATGTTTTTTTTTGCAACACGTTTTTACTGTTCGGTATATTTAGTGCGCTATTTGGAATAATGCCACCGGAAAACATGTATTCAATTCGAACATATTATCAAGTAGGTGTTGCACGTTTCAGTGGTTAATTCGTGCAGATTTGATAACAACAGTTTTGCGTAACGGGCAACCAACGATACACATTAAACACTCATGTTTATGCAGCCCAACGCGCATAATTAAATTTTGATCTATTTTATTAGTCAACATTACCTAATAATAAATAAAATTGAACTTACATGTTTTCTAATTTTATTGCAATCATTGTTTTGTTTCAGTTCAATATGCACTGTAAAACTAAAATGTCTATCGGTACTTTCGGTGATAATATTAGTGCGTATAGTACGCATCTGTGATCAACAACTAGCCACAACTGGGGTTCTAATAATATAAATGTATTTTCCTGTCAGGTCAAATGATACTAATCATTTCTCCACGTGATTTATATTTTTACTTAATCAAAAACAGTTTAAAGATATCCTGAAATATAATTATTTTTATTTTACTGACAGGTAGCTATTATTACATTTTACTTCCGTGGGACGCAAGATAATTATCTCAAATGAGCTTCATTAAGTGAATAAATTAAAATAATAAATCCATCTATTTGATGTGTCTCATAGCAATATTCAACTTCTAGTAAAACTAACAGCCCTTTCACAATGATGTTAATGTTAATGTTAGTAGTAATATTAATGTTCATGGTAATGTTAAGTCTCGGTGTTCACAATGGTGTTAAAGGCGATACGCTCAGTTCCGTCAAATTTATATTTCAAGTGGGCGTTTTTGATATGAAAGTTTAAGCTACGACAAACGTATGTTAAATTTGCCAATGTTAAAAGAAGATCAACGATTCTAGGCTTGTCTGGATGTAACCAGAATGTCTAGATTTCTGATTTTTAATTTCGTAACCTCATTTTTTTAGAAATTATTTAAAACACAAGTCGTTGTTGTATTGTTGTTGAGTGTTATGAAATTTTTAGTAAAGTCGTGTTTTTTTTTAAATTTTTTACCCAGTTACAACATGGTGATTGACAATCTAATGTCATTATGACAATCGTTTTTAATGTCAATTGAAAATTTCAAAATAACGTATTTTCATTGGCGGATGATAGAGACTTACCATCGCTCTTAAGTCAAAGTCTAACATTACCATTACTATTAACATCATTATGAACATCGAAATGAGTTTGTACTGTTTTGGATGTAACATTACCATCCTAACATTAACATCATTGTGAAGATCGAAATGAGTTTGTACTGTTTTGGATGTAACATTACCATCCTAACATTAACATCATTGTGAAAGGGCCGTAAGAGATGAGTTTTTTTAAAAGTTATGTTAACCATACAGAAGAATTTTACGCAACATTTTCAAATTTTGCTGTGACATAGTTCATTTTTTAATTATTGGATGTTAAATGATGGTAAAGGGGATACGCTCAGTTCCGTCAAATTTGTATTTCAAGTGGGCGTTTTCGACATAAAACTTTAAGCTAAATTATTCAAAAAAATCTTTGTAGTGTTGTTGAGTATTGTGAAATGTTTAGTAAAACCGTATTTTTTTGAACTTTTTAAATTTATATTTTTTTGAGGGCCCTTCAAGAAATTTCGAAAAAAGGCGCTTTATCTATTGAAAGATATCTTTTTCGGAATTTTCATATTAATTTGGTAAGATTTTGATAGAAAATAAGCTTAGAAAATTAAAAAACAAACGATTTCGATTCCGGCCAGTGTCGCCAGTTAAAACATAGTGATTGACAATCTAATGTCGTTATGACAATTTTTTTTGTTATGTCAATTGAAGATTTCAAAATAACGTGTTTTCATTGGCGGATGTTAGAAGTATCAACATCGCTTTTAAGTCAAAGTCTAACATGAACATAAACATTACGTTAACATTAGCATCATTGTGAAACGGCACACCAAAAGGTAGATCTATAATTGGCTGCCAGCAGGCCGGTTTTACACTGATTAAATTATGAAAAAAAGAGGCAGTCACCATATTGTCAAAATAGGCAATTAGGTTTGCATGTCATTGTAACTAATTTTAGTTTTTATTCCATTGTATTAAAAACAGTTCTTATCAGAAGAAAATTATGTTTAGTAAAGAGCTGCAGATGTCAACAAAATATAAATTTGAAGAAAACTTTTCTACGTAAATTAGTCATTGCTGAATTTACCAAAAAATTAATATAACAAAAGTTGTAGATATTGCAAATTTCTGTAATATTTGTTTTCACAATTTTTTCATATTCTGAACAGTTTTTAAGGTATAATTATTGATATAATCTTTTGGGGGCTTTTCGAGGGCCGTTTTGAGGCCCTATTTGGAGCATTTGCACCAAAACCTTACTTTTACAAAAGTTCTCGTTTAAAATGCTCGAAAATACATAAAGAGAATGGAAGTTTAGTTATAAATTATTAGTCATAATTATTATGAGTTATTTTATTTATTCTAGTTATTACTTATGTTATGTTATTTTACTTTGTTTGTTATATACATGTTACTTTTTAGAAAATATGAAAAGAAATTATATAATTGAAGCATGAATTATTAATTATGATAAACAGAATCTTTTAGAAAGAAAAGGAATGAATATTAATTTAACATCTCCATTTCAGTAGAACACAACCTTTAACGTTGTGAATTAATTGAAATTTATTCCGATCACATTGACATCCTTCAAAGGTGCCAGTTGTAAGTGTTGAATCTGAAGTAAATCGTGGATTAATTAAAAATCATTCGTTACAATTTTATACATAACAAATTGGACTAATTTTTTGGATAAATAGGTTTTTATTTCTTTAATAATGCAGCGTTTTCAATTTTTTAGTGTCAAGAAAAATTATATTTAGAAGAACAATTGCCTTTTTATATGTATATTTAATTATTTTAAATTAGAAATAAATAAGTAGTGTGAGTGTGCAGAATCGACGTTAAAATCGTGGTCGTTTTTCAACCAGGGTGAATACAGTTCGTTTGGCTTCCAGTCAGGTGTGTGGGGTGCATTGGCCCCATCGAGCCTTATTATTGACATTTCGCCAAATGTGACGACTTCTAATAATAACACCCTCATTTTTGCGCCGACATTGTGTAACTCTTCATTTAAAAATTCATAATTTTACCTTTCGGTTACGTCACCGCATACGGGCGTTCCTTATCTCTTTCTAACGTGAATCCAAGCGACAGTTCAATCAGTCACTTAATCAGATTACACCCAAAGCAGGAAAAAAACATCGGATTAAGAAAAGGTGTGGTCCATCCTGTGTGCTCCGACGAAAAAAAATTCTAAAATTAAGTTTCTAGACTCTTTTTGACAGCGTTTATCATCATATCCTTCCTGCGGTTTATTGTCGTAACATTTATGGTAATGTTTTCCCATCAAATCACATATGTACACTCTATGACGTATAAATAAACATGACGTCATTCTGGAGAGAATGCAACAGAAATAAGTGAATATTTATCCAGTCGGTGCCGAGATTTGCATGTTCCAGGCGATTTAGCGTTTTTTTTGCGGAGATCTCGTTACCATGAATAGAGGTAAGTTTCGAGGTTAGAACCGACTAATAATCGCGTTTTTTAAACCGTGAAAACGTATTCGAGTGTGTGTGTGTGTGTGCTCAAGTGTTCAGTGTTAAAATCAGTGATTTTTCGTCAACAGGTGAATGTCAACGGGGCCGCCGATCCAATCAGGAAAAAAAATACCGCAAGATTCCCATTTACGTGGTCGAGTACCACCATGAGATACTACCCTTTATTTATCGGAGCATCGGTTCGAAACATTTACCCCTGGAAGGAATCGCGTTCGTGCACCTGGACAGCCATCCGGACATGCTGATTCCGAAAAACATGCCGGCCGAAACGGTCTATGATAAGTATAAGTTATTCAAGGAAATTAGCATCGAAAATTGGATGCTACCGGCCGCTTATGCTGGACACTTCACGAGTTTGATATGGGTTAAACCGCCCTGGGCGCAGCAAATCAAAGACGGCGCCCAAACTTTCACCATCGGGCGCCATAAAGACATGGGAACCATCCGGGTAGATTGCCAGGAAGATTATTTTCTATCCGAATATTTATTCACGCCGACCGATCAGTTGGAAAACGCGAAAAAAATATCATTGGACGTTGTGACCTTGGGGAAAAAATTGGAAGGTGAAACCGACGACCTACAAAAAATTTCAGAAATATTGCGCAAACACGACGGACCGTACATTTTAGACATCGATTTGGATTGCTTCAGTACAGGAAATCCTTTTAAAACGATCTATGAAAAATCACAGCTTTATGAGAAGTTAAAGCCACTGTATTCTTTCACATCTCCAAAATCACGGGACCCAAGGGATGTAATGAAATCGGTTGAAGAACGTCAGAAACAAGTGGAGGAGCTGGAGACGTTATTCAAACACTTACAAGATCACAGATGTTTGCCCGAACGTGAAGATTTAAAATGCTTCGAAGCAGTTTCCTCAATTAAAGAGTCCCTCCTGGAGCATTACAATGACGAAGAGATAAATTACGAATTGATCCATGACGCTGGCTGTACATGCGATACGTTAGAATTGCCCTTACATATTTCCACGCCCGAAGAATTGAAAATTATGTTCGAGAGTTTTAAGAATTTTGTGGAGGCTTTACCCAAACCTCCGGTCATTGTCACGATTTCTAGATCGACTGAAGATGATTACACGCCGCAGGCAGATGTTGAAGAGATCCAAGACGAGGTGTTAAAAATTTTGGAGGAAAAATTCGACTGTGACGAGCCCGATTTAGATTACATTGATGATGAAGACCCTGAAGAAGACGCCGGATGAATTGGTGGTTTAATAATTTCGAGTTATGTAATGCTAGTACACCTGTAGGCTGCATAGTCGGAATATTTAAACCTCTATATAAGTCTTGCTATAAAAATCGTTAGTGTAGGTTTCTCAATGATGTAGGAGTGTTTTTTTCATTATGAAAACAGTATTAAAATCTGACTACTTTAGGTTGTTATGGACGACTTTTATTCCTCGTTTATTTTAACTGGAAAAAAAAAATAATTGGAGCATAGAACATAAAACACGTGTATCGACTAGAGTTGCGAAAACCGCAATCGGCTTTTATTACACTGTCAAGGATTTCTTTCCGAGATTATCGCAATTTTTACATTTATTAGAGATCTCAATTCACAAAATAATGAAACGAAGAAAACAGTTTAGATGTATATCCTTGTCTGTACCAGTTAGCTCTTCAGGAAATGTCCAAGAAAAATTGTAACTGCTGATACAGTAATTTCCCAATAAATTGTCTTTGCAATTTATAGCCTCTTATTTTTTTCTAAGCGTCATCGAGCTATTTTAACAAATTTGCGTTCCCTAATTAGATTTTTTTTGATCTTGTTGTTGGAGACTTAAAAATACACCATTGCAAATATCCTTTCTAACGGGAAATTTATGATGTGATTACATCATTTTTTGACAGATCTAGCACATTTGTGTTACGACCAATTTTTTAACGAGGAATTTGTTGAAATTGAATAATAAACTATTAAAGGTTAATGAATTTGGCGCATGTGTTGCATCCGGCCCCCAAGTCATATTTGCAAATGTGCAAGGAAATAAGAAATGATTACGGCACAAACTTAAAAATATGCAAGTAAACAAATCGTAACTTATTTGTATTGTTGGATATCTACCGCAGATGTTATCTGAAGAATGTTAAATTATAGTTATGGGTGCAAACTTTAAAGTGCAATTTTATGTGAATTAAAGCAGTTGAGTAGTAAGTTATTTTTTTACTACATATTATACAGGGTGAGTCACAAACAATCTGACCTGGCGATATTTCTGTTGCGGTCCAACAAACAAGTAAAAAAAGACGTAAAAATTAGACAACTTTGATTCGAAAAATGTAATTGCGTTAAAAAAATGCTAAGTCTCATATTGGCTGCATTCAACGTTCAATACAGCTTTGTAGGAAATTCGAACAAATGCTTACATTTACGGGATCCAAAAATGGACGTGGGAAAAAATTAATTAAATTTTCATTGAGTTAATTTACTAGCTAAAACAGTAAATTACGGTAATTAAACAAAATGTTTGTTATCCAGTAAATTCCAAACGGTTAAATATAGAATGTGATTAAAATTGGAACTCATGGTATTTTTAATTAGATGGAAGGTTACGACAAAAATTTGATATGTTTTAAAACAATATTTGAGGCATAATTTTAAAAATCTTTTGGCATGTGCAACTGTTTCAGAAACTTTACCCATCTTTGCAGTTACAGTTTTTGGTAGAGATGTTCTATATCATAAACAAATAACAAAATTGCACTTGGTAATAATTTGAAAACTTTGCTACTTTCAGCTGTTACGCTTATGAAGATTTATGACGTCGGGTTTCAAAAAAATGTAGAAATGATTGTGATTTGTATTTTGATAACTGTTATTTCCATTTAAAAATTCGCTAGTTTTTTTTTAATTTTTAAGTTTTGTGTTATTTTGCAATATTTATTCAACATTACCTGCTATGAACTAGGTATGCAGATTTATTTGCATTGTTTTCTTTAACTGTTACCGTAAACTACGATATGATTCAGTTCTATCCTCTAGAAGTCTACAAAATTAATTTTGTGAAATGTATGTTGTTAGTAATGAGTAAATATACAGAATCACTTGACTTTTGCAGAATGTTTAATACTGAATACAAAGTTTTCTTTATCAAAACTTACTTAATAGTAAGAAATGGGGGAAGGTCCGTATGTCAGTGACATTACTAATAAAATCCTAACCTGTCGCATGTAAAAGTATAGCGGCGTAAGGAGTACACATATAATTTTTATCAATCTTGAGGATTATACCAGCATTCTGCTACTAAAGTTGTTTGAAGTTCTTAAGAAAAATAATATAAACCAAACCTATATAAGATGCATCTATAATATTTGCAAGAATGCGGAATGCGTGGTAGAAGTAGGCACACAAGTATCAAATAGGACAAACATTTCTAAAGGACTAAAACAAGGCTGCACTACTACATAGCCTATTTTATTTAAAATTTATATCCAATAGGTTATAAGAATATGGAGTAGAACATGCTCAGGCATGTGTATGGAAATGGGAGACTCGTGCCTGCACATGATACTACTTGCAGACGACCAGCACTGACAAATGATGAAGAAATCATGCAAAAATTGTTCTGAGGAATTTTCAAAATGAGGCTTGAAAGTAAATATAGAAAATACCGAATATCTTTGTATAGGAGAAAAACTAGAACAAGTGAAGAGTAAAAATAGCAAAGACAAAGTATCCCAAATAGGGTCCGACAAGGAAAAACAATGATACAAAAACTAAACAGCTTACTATGGTCGGTAAACATAAGATTAGAAGTAAAGAAGAATATTTACAGAAGTATAGTTGGGCCCGCAAACAGAAGTTGCAAACAGTAAAAATGGACTTAGACTAGAATTTACAATTAAAGACAGTGAGACAACTAATTTTTATTTAATTTAATTGTGCCCTAATTTCAGTTCACTACAATTTAAAAAAAAGTGTGTAAAGCTGTCTATAGCATTTTTCAGATAAAACCTATTCCCGATAGTCGAAAAATTCTAAAAATTGGAATCAATATTTGTCAATTACCAAACTACAAAATTGCCAAATTATTTTTTAACTATTAAATCTAGCTGGAATTTGTTTTCGCAATCTCAACCACGTTACAGTGTAGATTTTAATAGTAACTGAATAAATAGTATTCTAGCATTATTTGTGACAGGGACCTTAAGATTATGGTTAAACTTGTAAAAGCGATTTAAAATCATCCAGTACTTTTAATTTTTGGTCAAAACACGTTCTCCAATTTATTTCTTTTATTATGCTTACAAGAATCCAATTTACTAAAGCACAATTTTTAAGTCTGGGTCTGAAGTGAAAAATACCTGCCTTGTAGTGTTTCTGTTTGTGGTTACAGTTAGTAACTAGCGCTTAAAGGCACAGTGAAGTTAAAAAATGCCATTTTTGAAAATCATCGCTAAAAGTGAAATTGAAATGTTTAGAATACTACTCTATAAATAATATTTTCTTAACGAATTGAATATCGGAGTTTTCGCCGCGTTTAGTTATCCGCTGACGTCACAAATGACACAAGTCGCCTGGTCGTTCATATGCTGAACCATGGAATCTTAGTTGTTGCGCCGTTTGCGCCTCTATTTCTACAGCGATAAATAGTTTTTGTTGAAGTTACGAAAAATGAACAACACTTTTATTATATACCATATGTTTATTTTGCTAGCGAATGTAAATTCTTTAATAAAAAAAAGAACGTTTTGACATGATGCGTTTTGCAAAGAGCTCGTAAATATTTTGTGACAAGTTTTAATTTTGTAATTTTTTCCTGTTGAAATTAATTGTATAGTAAAATTGTTTGAAATAACGGTACAGGTTTATAACAAACCGACTGTTCGCTATGCAGCGCAGAGCAGCCGTGTCAGGAGTGACGTCACGGGGTAATTCAATTATGGGTTTTGAGCCGTTTATTTCCAACAGATTTTCGAGAAATGTGCAATAATATACATAACTTAAGATTCTGCATTTTATTAAGGCAAAAAATAAAAAAGGCATTTTAACTTCACTGTGCCTTTAAGCAACTATTGCCGACTAAGACTTGCGACTTTTAAACACTTATTAATTTGAAATCGACGGCTCTTTCAAAATTTTGAACTTAATGACCTAAAAAACAAAAAATAATATTTGGTCCTGACACCGTTGAAATAATTAAATTTAAAAAAAAACAAATTGTTGATTATTGTCCGCAGATTTTATATTTTTTTGGGAGATGAAAAAATGCTATACGGTGGACCACCTATATTTGAATCGTCAGGCATGTATTATAATACAGGACGTCATTTTGAAGTTAATTGTAAACAACTTCTAAGTGGACTAGAGCTGAATAATAGAAACTGTCTTAATCGATTTAAAAGAAAAGGAATAGAAAATTATAATCCAACTGGAACAAAACAATTGGCAGTCACGTAGTTACAGCCCATTTTAAATTTAAATTTATTCCTTTGCATTGCATTAACATGCAAGCCAACTGTATACGATCTGATAAATTGGACATGTACTTTGTCGTCGAAATGCCGTAAAACAGCAATTCTGACAATACAGAAAGTATCTGTCATTTTCCGCAAAACAAAAAGTCACATAAATCGGAGACAGTCGCAGCTTTAGGCGAATGAAATAATTGCAAAAAACAAATAAATTAATTCCAAACAACAGTTGGAAAATGTTATGCTACTCAATCAACTCAGCCTATCTAATTAACTTCGAGTTACCATCGTTTTTGGATTTCGCCGTGGGTGTAAACCTTGTTACGACTAAAAAATTGTAATAAACAGACTCAGTTAGAAAAGTGCGTGCCAATATATCACACGTGAACAGTGCGGCCATTGTAAAAATTACCGAATTTCTCGGTTTCAGACCTAATTAAGTGAAGTAATCACTGAGAGGCAATAAAAAATCGACTTTGATTTCCTGTCGTTTTGTTTACATGACGAAATTAAAATTTGGCTCCCATTCAATAGCTCACGTGGGGGAGCGATTTTCCCCACTCTGACCTGTCTATTTCCGGTGATTTGGTTCCGGTCCGTTTGAGTTTTATTTTTCGCGGGGAAATAAAAAATAACGCACCCTCGGATGCAATTTGGATCCGATGGAGGAATAAGAGTGCGGATGCGACCGCATCGATCATGAAAACAACGATTAACTGAAAATTACGTAAAAGCAAGGTGGAGTCTCACGATTCCGCAAGTGGTCTATTTATAGGGCCCGTGAAAGATCCAAGACTTGCCAAAACACCACGAAAAGTTAGTCATACACGGGATCTTCCCTACTCATTGTCTTTTTTTGCATTTTTTTCTCTGGCCTTCGCTCAATTAATTGATTTAATAGTGCCTCGACCCGATTAATGTTCGCTTTGTTTCCAAACACGCCTCGATTGCTGGCATTCTTTTTTTAAATTAGTGAAACTCTCCGACTGTCAAGTGTTGAGTTGTGAAGCTACGATGAGTGCAAAGCTGCGCACTCGATCTCCATCCCCGAAGGCCGTTAAGTTTGATATGTCACCTACGAGTACTCGTAAGTCGTACGATAGACACAGGTTTAAGAGTCTCGTGGAATGGGAACAATATTTGAGTAAGTAGCTGCTTGATGTACTTATTGATATCGTGCCAGATTAACCAGCAGTTAATAAAGCGACTGAATCTTGTCTAAAATCAGACGTGCTGTGTATAATGTTTAAAAATAAACTTATTTTATGTTGTTCTTTACCGACAAGGTCAATTTAGTTGAACCATCTTATTCTTCGTTTTTATTGCATAGGTGGCACTTAATTGCAATTTTCAATATTTATCTAATTGTTGCTATTTATAAAGTTTCAAACATAGGAAGCAGATTAGCTGTCGTCGTCTGTCCGTGATAGCATACCTCCAAGAAATCATTTATTCATGCGTTATTAATAAGTCAAGCATCACAGTTTTTTATCCGTATTGCTTATCAATTTGTGGTTGACATTACTAATATAAAAGTTGACCCGCTCCACATTCTGTTAGTAGGTGTAACTAGCTCATTATTTCGCTATGGCTTCTGTTCTTAACCACCCTGTTAATAAAATCAGCGATTTGGAGGCGTTAGGTGTGTGCTGTGAATTTCCTAAATTTTGTTCTAATAGAAATTTTCCTTTCAAGATGCACTTCTGGCCGATCTTCAAAATACAGTTTCACCTGGTTCTGGTGGAAGCACGGCAGGATATGGTTCCTTGAATGGTCCAAGAGGAGCAAGGCAATCTCCAGTCACCGACAGCCACATTTCGAAAAGCGAATCTTACGAAAGCAGATCGGTAAGTGTTTCAAACTCTGTGTATGTCACAATTTAAAATTGACCTTTGACATTTCTACGCTTGGCCCTCTGTGTGAGCATCGGCGAAATTGTTGGCCGTAGTTCACCAAGCTCCGGAGAGATGGCGCATTGTTTGCGTTAAAAGCGCCAATTTAACTGTTTCGATTGTATTAATTCTATTTCGGTAATTTTTATGCAATTTGCATGTTTTGAGCGCGAGTAAATTACGTTTGGCAAAATATTGCGTGTTCAGGTTTTTTTTCCGATCGGTTTTCGTGTGCAGCAACAATATTTATGGAAGTGTCGTGTGCAATCACGATGCCCACCGTCGATCCCTCCACTTTTGTTAACGAAACGTCTCGTTCCCCTCGCGTTCGCCCAAACTTAATTCCGTCCTCTTTCAGCGCGTTAAAAAGCGATTTTACGCATCTATTTTCTGAATTTTGAATAGCGATCACACCATAAAGGGATTCGGTGACCGCGCTCTGACTAACATTACTAAAATCAATCCTTCGCGAGCTATTTTTACGTCGGTCTTAAACCGCCAAAACTAAAGGGTTTTTTTTCCAAACACAATCGCAATGTTCTTGTCGCACGATTCAACCACCTGTCGGATCGCAATCAACAGGTCGCCGTGGTCGAATCGAAAACGCAACGGGTTCCACTTGTCCTGGAATCCTAAAAATTCCTAAAATCTAGATTGCGGCCTGTAATGACTGAAAATCCCCTAAAAATTTGTTTGGTGTCCTAAAATTCCCTAAAAATTTGTTCGGTGCCCTAAAATCTCCTAAAAATTTGTTCGGTGTCTTAAACTTTTTCTTAGAAACCTTGCCTAATGGCGAGTTTATCATGCACTGAGTTTGTGGCGCCAGTAGCAATATTTCCAATTATTACCATGACTACGATTGTTGTAACCGTGGTTACGATGTTGCAACAATGTGTAATGATGGTAATAATTAAAGATATTGCTACTGGCGCCACCAACTCAGTGCATGATAAACTCGCCATTACGTCAAGGACTTCAAAGAAACTGATCGATTTAAAAATATTGGAAAATTCTTAATTTTCGTTTTTGTTTTTCTGGAAAAATACTAGCCTGTTGTTTGATTCAGTGCTTATACGATGATGTTTCTTTATTATTATACAGTGTGCACCAGTCAAATGGAATAAATTCAGTATTTCAATTATTGCGCATATTGAGAAAAAATCCCGAAACACGGCACATGTAAAGTGAAAATTTCATTCTTAATCTCGACCTCCTTCAAGTGACAGTTGCAACCCCCAAATTTTTAAATGGAAGTGGGGAATTGTGATACCTTTATTAAAAAATGCTATAGTTTAAAAATTTATTCCAAAAATGAAGGATAAAAAAAATTTAATCTGTTTCACGAAATTCGCTATAACACACTTAAAAATCAAAAATTAATACATTTAAGAAATGCAGAAAAAATTAGTCAAGCCCAAATTTGACCAAAAAGGCCGTGGAAGAAATAAGTTCCATTACCAAAGAAATGGAGGAATTAGAAGGGGAAAAAAACAAAAAAAAATTACAGAAAGAGAAATGTTATTTTTTCTACGCCCATACTTTAACCGATTTATTAAACATTTACTACTTGTACTTTAATGATATCCATGAAAATACAAATTTTTAACCAATGAAAATGCAACATCGCCAATATTCGGTCAATATCAAGTGTTGCCATGAGGATCGGGGATCTAAAATTGGTCAATTTTGACAGTTCATAGTTACTGTTAACCTAGTAAATTTCTAAAATCGGTGAAAATGTGCGATGGTGATATTAAAATTATAAATTTAACTCCACCAAAAATTGTGGAACGGCTTACAAGAGTCGAAAACAATTTATTGTCCGTAAAATTTTACTCTCAGTTTATCAATTGCAAGGACAAAAATTTCCAGAAAATGTCTTAATTGTTTTTTGTTTTCTTTACAATAAAGTTTTCATAATATTTCCTTAGTTATAACTTATAATTTCATTACATTTTGAAAATAAAGTGCTTGGTTTTTAATATTACTGGTCGTAGAAAAAATAGTATATGAAACTCACATTTAATGGCTATTAAGACACTCGTATTCAACACGGCACTCACCTACGGCTCGTGTCGTAATTCTCATACTCGTGTATTAATAGCTATTATTAAATGCTCATTGCATAATATACTATTATAGAATTAATTATTTTATTTTATATTTTTTGTTATTTTGTATTAAATCATAATGCCTTCTTTTTGTTAGGGGTCTGATCAAGTGTCCTAAATTTTTAAACATGTCCTGATTTAAAAACAAATTGCCCTAAAATCCCAAAAAAAAATTGGTTAATGATTGGTGGAACCCCTGAACTAACAAAACTGTAACGCACAAACAGGGCACCTATGGAAAAACACAGCCTGCTTCGGGGTCTCGTAGCCCAGGCTATCCCCAGCACGGGGGTTACGGTTCCGGATTTTTGCCGCAAAGTCCAACTGTTGGGGCAGACAAGCGGGTCTTCAACAACAACCTTTCAGAACTCGATACCCTCCTGCAAGATTTGAGCAACGCCAGATACGCAAATGCTTTCGGTAAAACCTATTAAATGTAATCAGGTCAAGGAGCTACTGTTCTTTTTACTGTTTAGATGCCAACAACATGAATGGCACCCTCAATGGAAGTTACAACGGATCCGGAGGACGAAGTCCGGCTAATTATTCGCGTCCTTCAAGCGCTCAAAGCACTTTGAATCGACCTACCGTCGACAGCCTACTTGACGAATTGAATGCGGGGTGAGAGTTTTTTTTTTTTTCGTTGACAATTTTCCGCTGTTCTAGTTTCGGGCGAAATTATTTTTAGAATTGTTTGCGCCGTAAATTTTAAATAATTTGCACAGCTGCATAATTAAATTTCCGTCTTAGGGAAGTGATATACACGGGGCCCAAAAAGGTGACCATCACTGTGAAGGAGACGAAAACGGAGACCGGATATCCCGGAAGCACCGATCTGACCTCGACCCATGTCACAACTAACTTCTACCCACCGGCAGCTTCTTCGGCGACCAGGGAACTGGACGACTTGATGGCGACGCTTTCCGACTTTAAGGTGATCATTTAGAGATGATATCTCATTTATTTATATTATTAAATTTGTTTTTGTTCCAATTGGCAGCCGCCCATTTTATGCACAAACAAAATATGTAATTTCATTAACAATATTTTAACTTTTTGATTTGATCGTTTGCGTCCACGTAATTTTTCGGAACATCAAAATATTTGTTTTTTTTTTCTCGTTGGTAACGAAAATGTGACACAATTCTAGTTTATATTAAGGAGATCAAGTGGGCCACAAATAGCACATTCGGTGTGTAAACAAAAAAACTTTTCGTAGGCGGTCGTGTGGTTGTCTCGCTCGTTCCCCATTATAGGTGATAGTTGCTGAAAAAAGAGGAAAATCGCGGCACAAATAATTTTTATAAGTAATAATCTAAAATCCACCTGGAAATTCGCGTTTTCTGTTAGAGCTCCGAGGGCGAGAGCGGAAATTTTAAGAGGGGATACAGTGTGGGGGGAATCTCGACTTCGTCGGGAATTAGGATAGATTCCCTAGTTTCCTGCAGAACTCGCCGGGAACGGTACATCACGCTCCGACAAGCTTACACTGTGCCCGATTGCGGCTACCGTGAAAGTTTTTCGGGTCCGCCGTTCAATCTGCGCCGCTTAATACGACTTTTTTGATCGCAGGTTAATCCAGGAAGCCATCAGAAGCAGACCGTTTCGGACTCGCAGTACGCGCTCCCCAATAAGGCAACGCAATCGCAACTGAGCCAGGCTCCATCAAAACAGAACTTGGATTCTATGCTTGGCAATCTCCAAGCAGACATGAGCCGTCAAGGAGTCAACACCAGCCAGAAGGGTTGCTGCAACGGTTGTGAAAAACCAATTGTCGGCCAGGTCATCACGGCTCTGGGCAAGACCTGGCACCCCGAACACTTCACCTGTGCCCACTGTTCCCAAGAATTGGGAACTAGAAACTTCTTCGAGCGAGACGGACGTCCTTATTGTGAACCCGACTACCACAACCTCTTCAGTCCGCGATGTGCGTACTGCAACGGTCCTATTTTGGATGTAGGTTCCCTCAACATCGCCAATTCTTTTCGTTAACCAATCTGTTGCAGAAATGCGTGACGGCCTTAGAGAAGACTTGGCACATGGAGCACTTCTTCTGCGCGCAATGCGGCAAGCAATTTGGCGAGGAAGGTTTCCACGAGCGCGAAGGAAAGCCATACTGTCGGGACGATTACTTCGACATGTTTGCGCCTAAATGCGGCGCTTGCAATCGAGCCATAATGGAAAATTACATTTCAGCTCTTAATTCGCAATGGCATCCAGACTGTTTTGTGTGCAGGGTAAGGATCATTTTTTATTCACAGGAAAAACAGGAATTCTCAGAGCAAAAAAAAAAACTTTTATTAGGATTGCAAGCTGGCTGTTCAAGGAAAATCATTTTATGCGGTTGAAGGTAAACCCGTATGCCCGAAATGCATTGGAGCAGACGACGAGGAAGAGGAGGAAGAGGATTGAAACGAAGGATATGCCCCCCTCCCAAATGTTATGCCCCCCACATATGATAAATGCCCCCCTTGATGCGAATAAGATGAGCATTAAATGCTCCTATTTTTATTAGGTTTATTGTATAAAGTCTTTACTATTGTTTGTATGATATACTTGCATTAAAGAAAAAAAAAAACAAAAAAAAAAACAAATCACAAAAAACTGAAAACACTGCACACTTAGGGCGATTTCGATTTTTCAAAATCGAAGGGCCTTCTTGCGAAGAATTCCAAACATTACAGGATTTTTCTCAAAACGCACACGCATTCTAAAAATAACCATCCAACATCTTGTCGTCTGCTATTTTTAGACGGTGGTCTGCTCAAAAATACAAAACCGTTACATCACATTTAGACATAAAACCTCTATTTTTACTTGTTACACGTTCAATAGTCACAATCGGCAGTGACCCCTCTAATAAATAATTTTTAAATGCAGGACTGCAGGCAGCCGTTTTATGGCGGGTCATTTTTCGATCATGAAGGCCAGCCTTACTGCGAAACGCACTATCACTCAAAGAGAGGTTCGCTGTGCGCAGGATGTCACAAGCCGATTACCGGTAGATGCATCACGGCCATGTTCAGAAAATTCCATCCTGAACACTTTGTTTGCGCTTTCTGTCTCAAGCAGCTCAATAAAGGCACATTTAAGGAGCAAAATGACAAACCTTATTGTCACATGTGCTTTGATAAGCTATTTGGATGAATATGGTACGTATCATGGCACCTTTCGGAAGCTCTTGTTAATTGTTTCGTATTTTTCAGAATTACCTGGGCTTTTTTAATAACTGCAGGTTGTATGAAATATTTTAATTAAGGTAAGGCGCAGAAACTTGATTGCATTTTATTCTATTTTAATGAACCCTAGTCACTGTGCAATTTTTTCACACTTATTACTCGCAACACTTTTTTTTAATGAACCTGTTTTTTTTTTTTTTAATTTGCTTAGGATCACTTTTATGGTACACAGTAACAAGGGTTATTTTATGCCTTAAAACTTATTTTATAGTCACTTGTTTAACGATCATTCATTTTTTTATTTAATATTGTTGAATATTGAATTATTTTATTGACTTCCAAGAATTAACATGGAATTAATGTTAAAACTAATTTTAATAATTAAAATTGTGAATTTTCAGGTAAACAAAATTATACATATATTATATACAAATAATACGACTGACAAATTGATTATTTTATTACCTTACTGTTAAAATTTTAAACTGAATCCTCCACCAAGAGGCAATCGCCGATTTTCAGCTGCTGAAGCGCCAATTCGAAAACCGAGGCTGTCTTCATCGCCATCGCCTCCCTGTAAAACCAGATTACAAATATAAGATGCATAATACAAAATTTCAATCATAAAAACTTCACAAATCAAAAAATCATATACAGAGTGAGTCAAGTTTTACCGCCGCGGCCATAATACCTATTAAAAATTGAGGGAAAAATATGCAATTTACATGTTACATCAGTTGAAGTTTACACTTTCGATTAGTGCTACAAATTTTCCAAAATATTTTTATTTGAAGCCAAAAAAGTAAAACAAAGAGTTTTGGGTAAAATTTCTGTTTGGTTTTTTATTTAAACATTCGTCAAACTATTCGTAGCGTTAATATTTGCAATTTGATTCGTAACAAAATTATTACTTTTTGAGTTAAATCAAATTTAAGATAAAGCACAAAAAATGCTTTTATTTATGACATTCTAACAATGGATAATGCAGTAATAGTTTATGATCGACCCATCAAACTGGACGAGACAGCTTTTCATTTGCTGATGGACCTGGATTCTTAAGTTCAGTTTAGTGACCGTCACAAATAATCTTTCGAGTACCATTGTCTGGTAAATTGGTCTACTTATGTCGTAGATCATTTAAAAAAATACCTTCTAATATGGAAATGGTTTTATTTAATAAACGCAAATTAGTAAAATTATTTTAATTACATTAAATTGTCTGAAAATATTTTACTGCTCATACATCAAAAAAACTAATAAATTGAACAACTAGTGATGGAGATAAAGCCAAAATTTTACCTGATTAAAAAATTTTTTTTTTCTTGTTTCTATGTTCCTTTATGAGAATTGATAAATTATTTTGAAGGGCTATTTTGTCACCGGCGGTAAAACTTGACTCACCCCATACAAATTCAGGAAAACCATTAGAATCGATTTTAAAGTGCATGCAAGACTTGAGATACGATAAAACAATAAATATTTACTATATTCACTATATTCACTCACAATTAAGAAAATTTGTTACAGTAATAGTAATGATATTACTTGTTTCCTGAATGACTTTGAAAGTGTTTAGATTGCACTTCCAAAATGTTTCACAGTGTAAATTATAATCACGACAGTTATGATCCAATAATAAAATTCTGTAATAAAATTGAGTTCAATTCATTTTAAGCCAATTGAAATAAATTGAAACATGGCATTTTAACAGTTTAACAAACAAGAAACAAATATTGGCTTCAAAAGACAAATTTAACTGGACAGTGCTTTTTATCAAAATTATTACTTCAAATGCTATTTTCAAAAATTATTCTTTGTAGATCAGTGGAATCATAGTTTTTAAAAAAAACTTTAATATAATCACCATGAAGTCACGTTTGGTGTAATCGTTACAAAAACATGCTGATATTTAAAAAAATTATAATTTGCTAGTTTTCACAAACAACAAGGAAATTAATGTGCAGCAAAAATTAATGCGTGAAAGATTAAGTAAAGTTTCAAGTTAAATCAAAACTTGAAAAACAAACGTTGATGTAATCAATAAACCCTTGGAGAAAAGTCGCATGCTCTACTGCAATGAATAAGTAAGTATTCATGACAAGGCATCAAGCTTGAAGTGTTATGTAATGTCTTCTAACAATAAACAATTATGACTGGCATTTCCTGATGTAAGTAAAAGTACTATTTCCAACATTTATGGCAAATTCAAAAACTCGTGAACCTGGACAAAGCCCGAATGGCAAACGTTCGCACTTCAAAAGTTTAGTTTATCTGCACAATTTTAGTTTTATCTTATAATATTTGGTTTAACATCTTTTTAAATATTCGCACGTCTTCTTCAACATGGCCTTCACTTTCGCGCCTGCCTTCGCGCAAAACGCTGTTCACGAGATTTTGAAATTCCTATACCTACTTCATCAAAACAAATTAAGTGGTTCGCCGTTTCTAGAAATCAACAAAAATAAAAACAATTCATTAATTTGTGAATTTTACAATTGAATGCAATTTTTGTTGTTGTGTTATCCACAACAGATCAATTAATTTAATTTTGTCGCCGTTGCTACAAAACGATAAACTCGTAATTTAGTGATAGGAATTACTCAATATTGCATTTTGGGAGGAGCACTAATTTGCCGTGACAATTTCACGTAAACATAGTGTTGAAATGGCGTGTTAACGACGCGATGGAGGCTAAAACTGATTTAATTATAGTTAACGATGGTTGTCAATATTTTATGATCGGCGCCAAATTTACTTTTTGTAAGAATATAAATAGCAAAGATGTAAGTTGCAGAAATATTTCAAATATGTATTCCGCATTATTTTCGATTTGTGGCACGAATTAAATCAACACCAATTTAACATTTATAATAAAGGTGTTTCCTAAAGTCGTTATTCTAAAAAAAATTCACGGACGTGAAATTGGCCGTACACCAATGCAACCATTACATCATCAATATTTATTCATTTTATTATTAGGCAAACCAGCCTCTAAACTGATCCGTACGATAAAAATACATTGATAATCCTTAAAAGTAATACAGCAAAGCCCCAATTAGTGTCAATAATGAATTCTGGAAAACCATCACATTAAATTTATTATTTTAAGTATGATAATTGATCATATAGCAGTGAAAATATCAATTGCAATTCATAATTTTATAGACAGCATCAAGAGTTTACTTTCTGAATTACATATTAATACTTTCTGAACGTTTCCGAAATACAATTGGAATTGTAATTCGTACTAAATTGAATTTTTTACTATTGGGTGAGAATTGAAATTAAATGTAAAATGTAATAAAATTTGCATATTATGCCCGGATGGGACACCACATCCTTGTATACTTTGTTTAATTTGACAAGAAAAACTCATTCTTGATAAGTTTTGTTTGTAATGTGGTCAAACTTCTTGTTACCCAAGGCGTTCTAAAAATTTAAACAAAGTATACTTATTGTTTAATTCCGTGAAAAATGTTATGTAATAAAGTTTTTTGAAAACTTAGAAAAATTGAAATACATAGGTTAGTTAATAAATAACATATTAAAAATGACGATTTATGCAACTCCAGTAAAAAACTATTCAACATGCAGTTATGTATAACCAAACCAAACTCTGTATTTTGTCAAATAACATTTTTCACAAAAATAAAACAGAAGTACAGGAAAGTTAAACGGTAATGGACCTGCGCGTAAAGACGAAAATTGATTCACTTAATAAGGGTTGCACATCCGCACCCCACTCTTTGCACAACTTAAAATTCTTTCCCACTTTGAGGCCACAGTATACCTTGTACATATTCAATCGGCATAATATCGTAAAATATGAGTTAGCTGGTTGCTTAGGTTAACAAAAAAGTTGAAAGTAAGTAGCTACAGTTATAAAAAATTGCAGAAAGTTAAAAACTTGGAACAATGATTTTCTGCTGTTAGGCGCAATTCACGGGTCTTACCATCCTGCGACATCTATACACATCTATAAGTCTTCACTAAGAATATACTCATAAGGTTTATTTTGCTTAAAGTAAATTTTATATTTTCTAAATTTTAGACGCCCTGTATATTTCCCAAGACCAGCAAAACATATCAAGATAACTTTTTCTCACTAAATCAAACATAAGAAAGCTTGAAAGCTAGTTACAAAAAGAAAAGTTATGTTGAAAAATATTCATAATAGAATATTTCTAAATTTTGGCTTATATTTCAGACAGCCACAAATTTAATAGCTTTAATGTATGGTGCTTATTTATATTGATGCCCTAATTAAAATGCGATCTTTTTAATTTCGTTTCTTGACTTCACTGAGAACTTGTTTACCAATTTATTTCTAAATCTGCAATAATAGCAATGATAAAATATACAACAAAAAGAATAGTTTTAGATTTTCTGATTCACAAATTATTTATGAAAAATTGTAATTTACATCTTTTTACATTGTAATAGATACAACAAATTTGACTTTTTCTCTGAAATGATAGCCATTGTGTTGCCAGGGTTCGCAGTAGTTCTGTATTTTCAAATTTCCTGATTTTTCCAGGTTTTCCCTGATCTTTTTCTAGTAATTTATGGTCTTAAATAAACCGGTCAAAATGTTTTTGATCTCGTCTCAAACGTCTTTCTAGGTACATAAACTAAATTCCTCGATTTTTTGATAAAATGCATAAATTCCCATTACATTGGATAAATTCCATTACAGCAAGGTTCTAGGAGTTCCTGAAGGAATTTTAGCACCTCTAAATTAAAAAAAAAATTAGGTTAGGTTAGGAAAGAAGCATAGATTCCCTAACTTTTCCCTGATATTTTATTTCTAAATACCCTGACATTTACAGGTTGTCCAGGTTGCCGTGAACCCTGATTGCATCTTAGTTTAATTATAGTCTGTGCTACAAGATTTAAATTTTAAAATAATTTATTCTCGGGTATTTTTATTACATGTTAAATTATTAGTATCACTATCAACAGCACTTAATTAACATTCAATATTTCGAACGAAACATATTCAACATTTTAGCTTTTTAAAACCTTGTCTTACAGATGCATACTTCTTATTAAGCGCCTACATACGCATTTTTGGCTTGGAAAAAAATAAAAACTGGGTATAGGTACAGTTTTTCTCCAACTAAGCAAACATGACTTACCAATTGTTTATATTCGCCTCCTCCTGAAGGCGGTTTGGGACTCGCAGCAAGCGCCCTTCGATGTCCCAATTCACTTTTAGCCGGCCACGTCGGAAACATCGATGGATCAATAGGCACGGGAGTTTCCATGAAATAAGAATGCTGAATCGCATCCTCGGCTGTGATTCTTTGAGTAGGGTCGTAAGTCAGAAACTTTTGCAGCAAACCCTGCCCCAATTCCGACAGCATGCTGAACCTGGACCTCAAATTCGACACCGGATATTCAGTGAACTTCATTTTTTGTACGGCGGGCAGTTTGTAAAATCCCGGCCACACTTTTTCATTCGGAGTACCTAAATCCTTAAAAATTCTGTTAAGTTGATCGACTTCTGATTTGCCGGGAAAAATTGCGTTCATCAAGAGCAATTCGCCGAATATACAACCGACTGACCACATATCGATCGGGGTTGAGTACCCCTTCGCGCACAGTAACAGTTCAGGGGCACGGTACCACAGAGTCACCACAACTGGAGTGTAGGATTTCAAAGGAGATCCATATTCTCGTGCTAATCCAAAATCGCCTACTTTTAATATTCCCTTGTGTGAGAGCAACAAATTTGAGGTTTTTAAATCTCTGTGTAGAATCCAGTTGTCGTGGAGGTGCGCCACTGCCAGTAGTAATTGCTTCAAGAGGCATTTTATTTCAGCTGCATTAAATGCTTGCTTTTTATGACGCATGGTCTCCATTAAGGACTTTAAATCATGTTCAACGTAATCCATAACAATAAAAATTTTATCCATGTTGCTTCCAACGACTATTTCTCTCACCGTAACAATGTTGGGGTGTTGCCCTTTCAACAGCGTGTTAATTTCTCGTAACGAGGTAATTGGAAACCCTTCTTTTTCCTTCTCCATTTTCAAACGTTTTAACGCAACAATTTCGTTCAATCTTTTATCTCTAGCTCGGTACACAACCCCGTAGGTTCCTTCTTCAATACGATTCAAGCACTGGAACTCCTCGACCGACCTGCACCCCTGCAGCGCCGGATAATAAGGAGGCAAGGCTTCATCCAGTTGAATCTTTTTGTCTTCATCTTCAGACTTTTCAGGTTCGGCTTCCTTTGAGCTCACATTACCGTTATTTTTCGGAGAATGTGAAACCGATCGTTCCCTGCTAACACTGCGACTTACTGATTTATGATTCGACACTGGACTCGCCTCCAGCGACTCGCTACTTCTTTCTGACCTTTCGCTAACGTGCGATTCATTAGCTGTGCTCTCACCTTCGCTGACCGGGCTTTTTTCACTCCTCTCTTCATCTTCAACATATTCAATTTCCTCATTATCGGAATTGTCTGAAACCATAACAACATTAGCATCATCGGCACGAAATCTTTTACTTAAGCTATTTTCTTCTTCTAATTTTCTTTTGGCTTGACGTTCCAAATGTCGACGTTCCCTTTCGATCCGTGATTGCTCTTTTTGGCGCGCCATCTCTCTTTCAGCTTCCAAAAGTTTCTCGCGCCTTATTTCCTGTTCGACACGTTCTTCTTCGTTCAATTTGTCGTCGTCCCGTCTCGCCTTTCTGTCCTCCCCTGTGCTTATGTTGATGATCTCCTTAACGTACATCCCCGCTTCTCCTTCTAGAGCTGTATCAAAACTATCGATCTCTTTACGAAGCATTTTTTCACGATATAACTCACCACGCTCCAACTTGTAGAATTCTTCATCCCCTTTATACGATCGCTTGCTCAGTATGCGGGCCCGCAAGTCTTCTAAAGCCTTGACACCATCCGATTTTTCCTTCCGTTCTTCACCGTAACGTTCTCTTCTATGTTTGTCAAGCGAATACCGCACTTCTCGTTCCTTAACCTTTTTTTCTTCGTATTTCCTACTGTCAGAATGTCGAGTTCGTGTGGCCTCTTCCTTTCGTTCCCGATATGCTCGTTCACTTACATATTGCATATCCGGGGCATAACCCTCTTTATACAATTGTTCGTAAGATTGTTTTTCCCTGTAATACCTATCTTTATCTCGGTGGTAGGATTCTCTATCCTTAACTGAACGAATCTGTTTCGAATTGTGATGTTTTTCTCTGTGTGAATGACTTCGTTCCTCGCGATGGCGATCTGATCTTTTGTG
Organism: Dascillus cervinus; assembly: GCA_949768715.1. Taxonomy (NCBI): domain Eukaryota; kingdom Metazoa; phylum Arthropoda; class Insecta; order Coleoptera; family Dascillidae; genus Dascillus; species Dascillus cervinus. The sequence goes on along the minus strand of OX458319.1, from coordinate 12,011,768 downwards.
GTGTGTTCGGCTCTCGTGTCCTTCCCTTCTCTTACTTCGGCTCGACGTTTGTGCTATGATTCGAGCTTGAGGTGGTTTAATATCGAGAGAGTCGGTGTTATCACCGTCTTCTTCTGAAAGGCTATGCAAGGAAAGATTTAAATTTGTAATGTTCATATTGTAATGTACAAACCTAAAATCCATAACCTCATTCTTTTGTCTTAATTCAGCCGGACTTTGCCGTAATTCACCGTCTTCGCTTTGTTCATCACCTGAACCACCAAAAGACATATTTTCACAAACTACAATTCGCTGGTCAAAAGTTCGAGGTTATGTTTATAAAGATGGGTGTATTTGCCATCATCAAACAACTATTGATTTATAAACTAATTTTGTTCTGCAACATATACAATATTATGGCATTTAAATTAAAAACTAAATTAAGTACGGTCACGTAAATATTTATTGTTTCTGATTTGTGTATTTTTATTAACGATGATTTCTATTTAACTCAGGGATACAACTTAACAAACATTAAATAAAATTCTCATAACCAACTACCTATTGTTGGCTCACCTGGTTGGTCATAAATTCATCCATCCGTTGTAGAAGACGGAACAATCAGAAGCCTAACTGCCACGCATTATCACAGTTTCCGTCATTTAGTGCACATAAACAAACAGCCATCTTTGTGAAGTACTAATTGTCACGTGACCACTATACTGTTGCCCATTTATTGCTGAATTTATAATCACAGTCTGTTTTGTCTATACAGGTGGTCCATCGTATAGAATTTTCGCGAAAATCTTTCTAATTCCCTTAAATTTAATTATTCCAATGGCCCCAGAAAGCTATAAAGTCAAATAAGAGAAATTTTTGTTTTGTTTTTCATGCCGTTACGTTCAAAATTCACAGACACGTTGTGAAAACTTAAAATTTTGAAAGAACCATCGATTTCAAATGAATAAATGTTGTTTCCGTTGAAAAGCCGTAAATCTTAGTGGACAAAAATCGCGTAAGCGCTAATTACTAACCCTAACCACAAACAGAAACCCTACGAAGCAGACGCGGACTTAACAAGTCTAACCAAAATCTTTACGAGGGTGTTATTTATTACACAATAGAAAATATTAGAATTCAATGACTATTAAAATCTAAACGTCAAATTACGTTAATAGTTTCATAATAAATCGCTAACAAAATCAATTTAATTAAAAAAAAAAAATAAGCCAGCCATTTTGTAATTTGTAAAATAATTGAAAGGGTTAGAATAAAATGGGTATAAGTAACATTTATATGATTTCGATATATTTGAGATTGAATTATGTAATTATAAAAGTCCAGACTTTTTTTAATAAAATTTCATTTACATTAGTTAATTAAAACAGAATAAAATTTTAGTTAAAATGTTGTGTTTGGTGTACTAAATAGGCACTTCACCTTTAACAAAACGCAGTTATCACATAATTTTTAAAAATTCACTTATATTCTTCTTATTCTAACCCCTCCAATGGTGCAATATTGCTTCTAATTTTCATGGATTACCTTTATTTTAAAACAAAAATGTAAAGAGAAATGTAAGAATAAGCAAATAATTACAGATAACACTTAACATTATAAAGTATAGTAAGTTCAATCTTGTCTTTAGACTACCTCTGGGGTACTTTTATTTAAATCGGGCTGCGATATGTACCCTACGAATATGGCCGCCGCGACCTTATAAAGGTAAAAAATCATTGAGTTCGCATTCTGATTGTTGTGTCTTCTGTGTTCAGCTTCTTTCCAGTACCGTCAGATAGGAATGTTGAGCCAATCTCTAATCACTTTCAATCGAACATAACCTTACTCAAGTTATTGACATAATTATGTTAAAGTCTAGAAATGTAATGCTGGTTCGTTTCAAACATAGATACTTTAAAAAAACTGATTTAGTGGTTGTATTGGATGGGGAAGATAATGCAGTACGATCTTAGCTTTAATATTTCTTAACGTTTTGATTTCCATTACCAATGAGGACGAAAAACTTTTTAATATTCTTGTGTAGTATAGTAGCTACTAGTTTGTTATTAATTTTATTCAGGCAGCAGAAACCTTCAACAATTCAGAATATCGTAACCACAACTCATCAACAAATTCGGAACATTCAGGTAACATTTTTATTCGTCTTCACATTGATAATAAATTTATGATTTTTAGGATACTTTCAAGCAAGATGAAGTGAAAACGTTAGTTGCAGATGAGAAATATCTTGCATTACTTGGTTTCACAAAGGAACCACATTTATTTCAACAAGACCTTCAGAACTCGACTTCACCGGTATTTGTTACATATATTATGGAAGGTCAAGAAAGTCAAGCGATAGGTCTCATAAATAACGTTGCCAAACTGTTACCTAATGCTACCGTATTAATTTATAATTTAGGACTTGGAAATTATGGCATTAGAACGGTGAGTATTCTTTCAATTTTGTAAAATTACTTTGTGAATAACTGATTGCAGTTGTCGTCTCATTGCAATAATACTCGATGTCAGGTTGTCACTTTTAATTTCATTAATTTTCCGTCTCATGTGGAGGACGAAAGTCTCCATGCATATCGGCCACTAATCATTCAGGTAAAATTGCTTGATAGTCCAGTCATTTTAGTCTTTATCTTCTAAAAAATTCCAAGTGAAGACTTTCCTTTGGGATTTTCTTTGTATTGCTATAAGAAACACTGTGTAAAAAGACCGTTGAAAAATCGTGTTTGCCAAAGAAATTGTTGAAGGTCGAATATCTCGTCAAGTATTAGATTTACGTATATTTTGGTTATTACAAAATTTGTTTATTATCAAAATTGCACAAAAAAGGTTCTATACAAAATTTATGTGAAACCAATGGTTTTCGGGATATGAGACTGAGAAAACTTCGGCACTGCAGTGCATTCGTTTCCGCACCACCTTTGAAGTATAATGCAAGGCGCGTTTTTTACGTGGTATTTCCATTAGGCCTATTATCAGTCGTTTTCTTCTGCTTCTTCGCCTCTGTCTTCTTCTTCTACTTCTGCTTCTTCTTCATCATTTTTGTTACTGTTATCATCTATAATTATTTCAGGAGATAACATAGTAATAAGGTCTATTTCGTCGTCATTTATTTCAGATTTCACTGCCGCATCATCGGACGTAGTAAAGGGTTTTCCAATAAGAGGTGTTATTTTGAATAGCCCGTTATTTCGGTAGATGTAACTTTTGGAGCTGTAATTTTTTGACATTTGACAAGTAGAAACTACGCCATTAATAAAAATGGAACGATACACGCTTCAACAACGCATTGAAATTATTAAAATTCACTATAAAAATGGTGAAAATTTGGCAGAGACGGTTCGTAAAACTCGAACATTTTTGGGTCGTCGTGAAGCACCTTGTCGGACCGCAATACAGAAATTGGTGGAAAAATTCGAGCTGTTGGGACAAGTTAGTGATGTGAAGAATAAAACCCGGCCGATTTTGCTTGTTGACGAAGCCATCCAGGTGGAAATGGGCCTCATCACTCAAGATGATTTTTCGATGGAATTACGGATCATTTTCATGCATTTCAAGGACCCAATCGGCAAAGATACGACGTTGTTGATGATCGGCCGGCTTGAGTTCTTGTGTTAACTGAACTTTATAAGCCGTAAGACCCAAATCTTTATGCAAAATACGGTGTAATGACGTTTTTGGAATGTCTAATTCCAAAGAACGACGAGGAATGGACAAACCTGGGTTTTCTTCAACACTTTCGGCTACAGCAGCAATATTCTCGGCTGTTCTTGAGCGACGTGCACGGGTTTTATTCTTCACATCACTAACTTGTCCCAACAGCTCGAATTTTTCCACCAATTTCTGTATTGCGGTCCGACAAGGTGCTTCACGACGACCCAAAAATGTTCGAGTTTTACGAACCGTCTCTGCCAAATTTTCACCATTTTTATAGTGAATTTTAATAATTTCAATGCGTTGTTGAAGCGTGTATCGTTCCATTTTTATTAATGGCGTAGTTTCTACTTGTCAAATGTCAAAAAATTACAGCTCCAAAAGTTACATCTACCGAAATAACGGGCTATTCAAAATAACACCTCTTATTGGAAAACCCTTTATTTAAATATGACTGGCCACGACAAAAGCCACATATGGTAATCCTAACTTTGGAGTCGTTTTCATTCGACGAAGTTGTTCTATTGCTTTTGTATTGTTACTATTGTCATCATAACCATCAAACACTACAACTATATTACAACTATATAAATGCGTCATATTGTCTGCACATAATACATCATCAAACATTCTTAGCCTCATATTTCAAAAATTATTGGTCCCACGTAAATTTTGTATAGCTCCTTTTTTGTGCAGATTTGGATAGTAAACAAATTTTATAATAACCAAAATTCAAATAAAACCAATACTTGACGAGATATTTGAGAAAAACTGATTTTTGCGACCGTCGACCTTCAATAATTTCTTTGGCAGACACGATTTTTCAATAGACTGTTTATACAGTGTTGCTTATAGCGATACAAAGAAAATCCCGAAGGAAAATCTTCACTTGGAATTTTTTAAAAGATTGGGCGTTTTTTGTGTAAAATGACTGGACTATGAATTAAGTGCCGATTTGTTGACAATTTGAATTTTAGGATGCTTTATATCGTTTTGGTATGATTTTTTTCCTCGAATGTGATCACCGTTTTGAGAAGCACATCACTTCAGATTTTTTATTTACTTTATTCGATTATGTATCGAAGAGCAGTGGAATAATGGCTTGGCCTATTACTATAAAAAATGCAGTATCAAGTCGTACGCATAAAAAGATGTTTGATTATTTCCGCACAGAAGCTGACAACTTTCTGTTTGTGCAAATGATATCGGCCGATGCTCTGTTGATAGTCAACACGCAGGATATACATGAGAACGTCATGTTGCCCTGGGTGGAATGTGCTCTCACTCAAGACTGTATCCATCCGATAGGGGCTCAGTCGGGAGGTTGTCGCTTCAATAAGAAACCGCAATACAGATATTCGGGTTGTCATAGCTATGATGCTTCTGCTTTAAATATAATTTTGGGAATAAATTTTAAATTTGATAGTACACAGTATACTTATCAGGATTCGAGAAAACTATTTCAGACGCTACCTTTGGAGAGGGCTATTTTGGAATTACAAGGTTTGGAGCAAAATGCCACTACCGAAGGAAAGATGCAGTTATTTGAATCTCAAACTCCATAGGACAAAATTCTTATATTGGACCAAATATGTTGTGATATTATCTCAAAAGTGAGGAAGGATGACAAAAATGCTGAATTACATTATCACGTGTGCTACATTTGTGTACAAACTGTAAATAGCTATTTATTTTGTTCCACTAATGCATCGATTGTAATAATTTAGTTATCTAAGCAATAAAGTAATTATGTACTTCAATCGACTGATAATCTTTTTAACGATCACAGTATTTTTCAAATTTCGACGACTTATTTTGATTTATTTATTTAAGTACATTCACAGAATTTTAGATTACTGCAAGACCCAAGTCAAAACGGCGAAGGCTTTCCACTTTGTCCTCTCTTTCTCTATGTGCATAACATAGCATTGTTTTCAATTTGTTTCATTTCTTGAATCAAATTATTCAAATCTTTGATGTCATTGTTCAGTTGCTTTTGCAAATAACTATATTTCATTTTGAATTTTTCTAACCGCAATTTTTGTTTAACCAAAAGTTTCTTATTCTGCAAGTTATAGGTTGAACCTGAATGCATTAATTTTACTTTCTTTACCTTTGGTTGGACAGGCATCTTGAATTTTGCTGAAGTTTCAAAACAACAAAATATTTTTCGTGTGTAACTAGATTCTATAAAATATGTACAGTCAAACCTCCCTACAACGAATTTCGATAGGGAACTAAATTTAAGATCGCAGCGCCGAGCGGATGACACTGAAACTACAGCTTTGGAGCAACTTTCTTTTGTGTTAATACACTTGCAGCACGTTTTTCTTGTATTTGGAAAAATCATGTGCATGGAGGGCGATTTGCCCATTTTAAGTTTAAGTATCTAGGCAGTTTGTCTATCTATAAAGTCTTTGGTTCCCAAATTATTTTCCACTAAAACTTTATCTTTCCCTTTAATTGGGAACTTATGGAAAGATAAATTAGGACCTTTTTAATAACGATTTACACATCGATACGGAACAATAAATTTTACTCATTTTTTTCACTTCAAATAAACTAAACTATTAAATATTATTTTAAAAAACTCACACACCGTGTAAACAAACAAACGTGAATCGCAAGCTTTAGTTATAGAACATGCCGCTAGGTGCCGTGTTGCTTCGCACTGGGTGCCCTATATCAACGCCATCTTTATTTAGGTGGCGTTGCCTATATGCATCCAGAAAAAGCATTCCCCTAAAAAATCGAAAACGCGCAGTCAATAATATAAAATGAGCATTTTATTATTTTGAATTTAATTAATCCAACGGCGCCAGGACGCTATAAAGCCAAATAAATCAAAATAATCTCTTTTTTCTGGGCATTACGTTTAAAATATCACAGAGAACACGTTGCCGAAATTTAAAATTTTGAAAGGGCCGTCGATTTTAAATTAGTAAGTGTTTAAGAGGGGCAATGAAAGAGAGAGAATAGAAAATTTTTAATACATGTTCACCATAGTAACAATAGAGTTCGCAAATATGTTGATTTGTCATTATTGGAGTTATGGCAACGAATATAGACTTCATATTATAGGAGCCCGGTTCTTATAGCGGCGAAGGGATTGAAAAATTTTAGTTCGATCATCTCTGCAAAATGGCAGCAGTGCCGCACTATCGGTGCCATTCAAAAGCTTGCGGTCGAGAGAGCCGATCATCAATTCACTTGCGACATTAAAGTTATAAACTTAAAATTATCAATGTAAATGTAAATAATAACTAAATATAAAATATGACGTATTGTGAAAATCGAAATACAAAAGGAAACCATCATCCGTGCGTATGAATAAACTATTAACGCATGTTAAGAACAATTTAAAAATAAATAAAATATTATTTGTTACACTTTGTTTCTTTGTTAATGAGTAATTGTTTAAAAAATGCGTTCAATGTAAAATAAGTAGGTTATTATAAATAAATAAACACAAAAATTTTAATAGTTTACTTAAATAAATACTCAATTGAATGTTAAGGTAAATTTTAAAAGTAACGAAAGTTAATGAATAAATCAATTACAAATAAATCAATGCATAAAGAAACTTGCTCTTAGTTAATATTAGTTTGTAAATATAATTCAAAATAACTCGAAATAAGTAAATATGAAAAATTCATATTAAAATAAAAACAGTTATGAAATGAAGCTAATATTATTTGATGGAAACAAATCGGGAAGGCGGAAGGCAAATCTATCTTCCATTTAATTATCTTCGAGACATAAAAGTTGATGCTAGATTGAACAAATTAAATGAGACACGGCATTCGAGCGCTCGCAGGCGGTTTTGCAAGGGTGTTTTAATGGTTGTCTACAAATTTGAAGCCCGTACTCAGTAAAATTGTCAGGGCCCCATCAAAAATAAAAAAATTATGGAAACAATTCAAACAGTGGGCACGTTCAGGAAAGTTGACGTATATTGGAGAAAATCGTGGCTACTATTGAAAATTAGCATCTGCCCCTGCACTAGAGCATAATAGTTTGATGAAGTCTTTAAATGTTTTTCTCCATTCAAGGACTCTAAATAATGCGACTTCTTATCACTGCAACCTTCATTAAGTGATTTTCACAATGGACACTTAATTTCAAGCACTCCATTAGCTAGAGTTTTGCTAGTCTCACTAAAATCAACGACATGTCCATCAGGTGAACAACCTAAATGTGGTGAGTCTGGATGAACGATAAATCCAGTATCATACACCTCCACGTTATTCTTTGCAGCATACAATTTTCTCGCTTCTCCTTGATATTTTTTTCCATGTTTTATGGCAGCAACGTGACTAATATCTATCTCATTTAAATTTAAAATTCCTGATGGACATTTTAAATTCACTTTTTGCTTTCTATGTAACAACAAACCAAAGTTGGATGCTGTAAAACGTTTTTGCCGTTCTTGATGTCACAATTTTGAATTTGCTTGGGCTTCTGTTGCTTGTTCTAGGTGATAACTTTCATCCCATGAAATATTTATATTTACCAAGTTATCCACGGATGTTGTCTTAGTTAAAATATTTTGATCAGATCTTATTGGTAGCCTTAAGAAATTTATGGCCGAATTTCCTCTAACAAGATGATTATTTTCAGTAGTGGACTTGAAATTCTGCATTTGGTATGAAAGAACTGAGTTTTTTTGGTACTTTACGCCCAAAGGCACAAATTCTTCATTTTCATAACTTGACAGAAGGTATGAAAATCCAATGCTTTCATTTACTTCCGCAAGTGACCGGCTGACTTTCTGAATATCTTGCTCAGATGACTCCGAAACCCCTTTGCAAGCATTATATAGTGAACAAGAAATTGGGCGCTTCCTTTTTAATTTGCCTTCCGGTTTTGCAAAAACACTATTTAAAATATTTACATTGTGTATTGCTTCACCCCGAGGTTTGTGCCATTGCTGGGGGAGTTCCGTACAAGTTAATTCTCGTGGAATTTCCTTATACTCTTTTAATACAAAATGATTAAGAGTATAACCACGCAACTACATGATGGCACGAAGAAGAAGTTCTTAAAAAAAATTTGCAGCGTAAATATACTTATACACTAGTATTTAACATACATACCCTATTTGACATGAACAGTGTGCGTCAGTTATTTTTTTGCCATTATCACAGAGTATAAAGTTTAGTTTATGTGGAGCTTCGTTTCTTTTTTGCGATTTATAGCATTTTGCTTTAACTGTTAGCAAATTTCCTTCTTCGCAGCACCAAATGTCATGAACAAACAAAACAAAACCTAAAAAAAGCATACGCTCGCTTAAACTGCGTATTCTGTACCCCTTTTGAAGTCACAAATGTCTCTACTGCATTAAAATGAAAGTTTTCAAATTTATCTAATGATTTTTGCCACATAATTTAAATAATTCACCAACACAGGAATAAAGGAATAAAGGAATAAAGGAATAAAGTCACTACTTTGACAGCACCAACGATGCGCGCGCATGATTCTGTCTCTTTCTTTTGAAAACGTCCATTTATCCACTTTCATTTATAAAAAATATGCACCCTTACAAAATAGTTATTTTTGTATTAAGTGCGCAAAATGAGTGTTTTTTTAATGGCGCGTGAGAAGTCAATTTGGGCCGAGACCGTCAGGTCGAGGCCGAAAATGACAGTCGAACGCGCCATAAAACACGAAGTTTGCCACGAAATACAAACAAAGTTTTTTCTACGTCAAAAAAAATTTTATTTTGAAATTTTGTCCGTACGAAACAATTTTTTCGTTAAAAAGATGGATTTTGATTGGACCAAATTTCCACTTTGCGCACACGTGCGCAAAGTGAAATATTTTTTAACGGTTAAAAAATAGTGCACTTTGAGCATCGATAGCGATGCGTAAATGTCGTCTTTTTTTGACGTTTGTAGAAAAAAGCTATTATACGTTCTCGATGAGATTTACATGATCCGTCAATACTAAAGTACTCTGGATAAATCTCATTTATTTTTAGTGTAATTTCATGTATTAATTTCTCAGCAATATTTTTTTCATGGCAAATATGTTTAAAATGACAATGAAATGTAGTATAAGCTATGTTAACAACATTATTAAAAAAATCTGAAGGAACACAAAGTTCACCTAACTGATTCGTACTATTAAAAACTTTATATGCTTTCAAAAATATTAAAAGATCGTTACTTTGTTCAAAATGTTTATTTTTTTCGTCAAGGCATATTCGCAATCCAAGCATTTAAATTTTGCAAAACATTTTGTAGCTACGTAACCTGCAACATACTTAACGGAGCATTCATATAGGGATGATGATTCATTGCCATTATTTACAATACTATTGACTCTATCTGAATGATTCTCTAAACTGGATGTATGTAGTACTACTAAGATTGTTAAAATCAGTATCAGATTCAATACCTTTACTAATTAATTCATCATTTTATTAATAATTATATTAATTCATTATATATCATTACTAGTAGAAGGCATATTATCGATATCATTACTTGTTCCAGACTTATTACTTTCAATATTAATGTTTTTAACTGCATTATCTACGGACTCTGTAAATCGATCATTTTTTTCGATACTGTCTGTTGCTAGTAACGGTACTGTTCCATCAGGCTCACAATTCGTTGACTTTGAGGCTGATCTTACGTTAGCGGCTACAGTATATTGTAAGTTATGCCTTAATTGGATCGCCGTTGGATTTTGATTATAACCCGCCCGAGCTCTTAAAACCGCGAACAAGTTTTCGAGTGGATCTTGATTTAATCGCGATGTTAAAAGATAAAAACCACCATTTTCTTTCATATCTGCCCATTGCAAAAGTATGCTGTTTACTGTTAAATAAAAACCATTAAAGCATGATGGATTGGTTTTCAAATCTTCGCATTTCCACTTTTTAATCCACTCTAAACTATTTTTTAAATAATCGTCAACGTTTGGATTTTGATCGGATAAAGGTCGACGTAAATGAGTTTTATCTTTAGGGCTTCTACTGTTTAAGCAATCGAAAAGACCATTAATTTTTTTAATAAAATTAGCCGTACGGCTATATTGGCTATATATTGCTATATATATATACCGTGAGCTTATCTTAAAAGTAAACATATCCTATGTATACTTTTAAAAAAAATGAGTCAACGCATTGATTTATTGCGATCTGTAGGCAACCAAGTATACACCAAAATTCTCAACATTTGAAAAGTTGGCTCTTTCAACAAAAGTCAATTAATTTTTCAGTGTCACTTTAACATAAAATTGCAATTTCTGTAATAATCATGTACAGCAAAGACGAAAAAATTGAATTGTTAATGTGGTACCAGCAAGGTAATAGTTTGCGGACCGTGAGAGATTTATTTTCCATAAAATATCCTGAAAGACCAATTCCTTGCATCAGAACTCTGCACAATATCGTTAAAAAATTTAATTCACAAGGCTGCATAGTAAATGGTCATACAAAGAAGATTAAAACCAATCATGTGTTGACTGAAGAATTAAAATTAAATATTTTATGCTACGTTGAGCAATATCCGATGGTATCCTTGCGAGAAGTAGCTGAATATTTCGTTGTATCAAAAACGTCAATATTTAAAACACTAAAAGAATTTAAGTACAAATCTTATAAATTTTCCAATCATCAAGAGTTATTTGAGGAGGATAAAACAAAAAGAACAAATTTTTGTGAAACTTTATTTAATTTGTTAAACGAACATGATGAAATTTTAGCGAAGATAGTTTTCACCGATGAAGCAACGTTCACATTAAATGGAGAGGTCAATTCCCAAAATTTCCGGTGTGCATCATAATTTCTTATTTATCCAATTTATTCTGTTAACCTTGTTCCTTCGTTTTCCTTAGATATTGGTCCCGCACTAATCACCATATTCAAAATTTGACCCACACTCAGTACCAGCAGAAGGTGAATGTGTGGTTAGGGATAGTTAATGCTACACTTATCGGGCCTTTTTTTATTGATGGAAACCTTAATTCGGCCAAATTTTTAGATCTGTTGGTAAACAACATCATTCCGGCAATAGAAAATTTAAACATTAACGAACCATGGTTTCAAATGGATGGAGCCCCTCCGCATTCCACAAATGTTATAAGAAATTGTTTAAACGAAAGGTTTCCCGGACACTGGATAGGACGGTACGGCCCCATACCATGGGCACCACGATCTCCAGATTTATCACCCAATGACTATTTCCTTTGGGGTTACCTAAAATCTAAAATTTACCGCAATATCCAAATTTTAAATCTAGATGAATTAAAAGATCGTATACGAACTGAATGTAACGAACTGAATCCTGACATTCTCAGAAATGCCGTGCGTGCGTTCCAAGATCGGCTAGGATATTGTTTAGAAGTAAAAGGTGGACATTTTGAACACTTGCTATGACGCTATTTGTTTATTTTTTTCTGTTATGTACTTTCTGTTAATAACTTCTCAAATTTTGGGAAGTTATCCCATTTAATAGTTTTATTAAAATTGTTATTATTTTGATATTCAAATGATTTTAGATTCTATTCATAATACTATTCATGATACTTGAACATAACCTTTCACAATGAAAAATAATAACCTTGTGATTTGTGGTGTAATGTTGGTTGCCTATAGTTATCAATACGTTGACGCGTTTTTTTTAAAAGTAAACATAGGAGATATGTATACCTGTAAGATAATCTCCCGGTATATATATTGGCTATATTGTGAGGATTATTTAATTTGTCATTATTAACAAAAGAAGCGGTTAACACAGCTGATGAAACTGTATTGCTAAAGATTTGAGCCGCTAAACTAACATTCATTATTTCAAAGGCATTAGGATCGAGATGTTTTTTATGCTAATTTAAGTGCCGATTTAGAAATACAGTTTTCTTCTTTAGCGTACAACTCAACGGTAATTTGATGGACTCGAAAATTATTGCGGCGACACTTAAGTAGGTGAAGAGCATCGTAATTAAAAAAACAAAGTTCATATCGCTCAATAAACGATTTATCTTTCGTAATTTTTGAAGTATTAACTGCAGTTCGATTCGAAGAACCCCCATCGCAAACCATGGATTTTACTTTAAAGCCGATTTCTTCTACATAATCTAAAATATCCAAAATAATTTTACCAAGTTGAGTGCCGCTAACTGCATTATGCGAAATGTAGTAAGCGATAGGTTGTCTCAAACCACAGCCTTCTTAAATTATCAAGCCATGCCACTGTAAATTTGGCAACGCAGCTGCCGGTTCGAGTCAGGCAAGTGCAATGTAATGCAAGTTTGATGTTGTGTATTAATAATGTGTTTTTTTTAAATATTTGTGATAATAAGTGCTGTTTACACATTCGCACAGTTACAACTAAGAGAATACGACAAAGTAAGGAAATTATTTCATTAGTTATGTTATTTATTTGTAATTCTCTAATTGAAGGGCCATCCGAAAAAAGAGTCCATAGCAAATGCGAAAGGCTATGACCGAAGGGCCGAATGGCCCGTTAATTTTAAAAAGTGTCATAGACCTATCGTTAACTCTGACAATTTTATTACTGAACTCTTTAAACACAATAAGTGTCATCAGAAAAATCACAGTTAACCGAACGTCACGGTTTCCAAATTAGGTAGGTACCCCTAATGTTTTTTTTTAAGAATTAACACATATAAACCCCTTTGCACATACATCCGCTATCTCAAAAACCCAAAATTTTACTGCAATCTAAAGATCAGTTCGATACAAACCAGCGTCTAATGAACAAGTTCCAGAAAATCTTTAGTAAATCTTCCAAGTTCAAATTCAATTCTAAATCTTTACAAATTATCAAACGAAATTCATTAACTAAAATTAATAATTTCTACATTTACAATATTCTAATAGATTAGAATAAGAATAAGTGTAAATATTGTAAACATTAAGTGTTAAGTGTGTGTTAATAAACAGCATAATAAACAATGATAGTCATCAGCCGGTGTAACTTGAAAATGCCTTTTCTTATATATGTTACAGTTGATGTGTTAATTTAGTTACTGTATACACTAACTCGTGAATGTATACATTTACTGAAGGACATAGTTAAAGTGTTTACATATGACGTTATTGATACTTTAACTAGTATGTGTATACACTTACTGCTCAAATATAATGAAAGTATACACTTTGTAAATTAAAAGTTGTATACAAACAACATAACCTCAAAAAATTTAATAAGAGTAAGCACGTGGAGTGGTTAGTGGTTTCATTATCGCACTTACTAATATTTACAAGTCATTTTCGTCAAATATTTATACAGGTTTGTATACTTGAAGTAATTTTGTGATTGTAGGTATTATTTTAATAATATTCAACAGCATTACAATGGAATTAGTTCAAATGAAAAAAAAATTCGAGGAGTGTCTGTCTAAGAAAAAACAGAAAAGCAACAGTTTTCAAATGAATCATGAGAAATACAACAAATTAGTTGAAGAAGTGAAAGCAGCCAAAAGTGGAAATTCAAAAGAAAATCGTTGTTACTGGCTGTTAAAGCATTACGATGTTGTAACGGTGGGTGGAAAAGAATACCTAATTGTTCCCATCGTAAACGACCAAGTCTTATATTATATAACGAACGAAGACTTATTTGATATTTTATCAAAAACCCATGAATCAATTGGTCACGGTGGTCGAGACAGAATGAGAAATGAACTGAAACAACGATACAAAAACATTACTCTTTATGAGATACAAACTTTTTTAAATCTATGTGAACCTTGTTTACAAAAAAGAAAAAGTGAAAAAAAAGGTTTAGTAACCAATGATTTTTTCGCAATTTAACAGCAGATGCCAGGTTGACTTGATAGATTATCAATCGCAAGCTGATGGGGAATTCAAGTTCATCATGGTCTATCAAGACCACTTGACAAAGTTTGTTGTTTTACGAGCTCTCCGTAGCAAAAAAGCCGAAGAGGTTGCTAAACATGTACTCGATATTTTTTTATTATTTGGTGCACCAACTATATTACAGTCTGACAATGGTCGCGAATTTTGTAATCATATAATTGAGGATTTAAAAGTAATGTGGCCTGAGTTGAAAATTGTTCATGGTAAACCTAGACATAGTCAATCCCAAGGAAGCGTAGAACGTGCAAATCAAGATGTGGAAAATATGTTAACTACTTGGATGCAGGATAATCATTGTAATAACTGGAGTAAAGGACTACCTTTCATACAATTTATGAAAAACCGTTCTTTGCATGCTGGTATAAAGAGATCTCCTTATGAAGCCATGTTTGGTCAACCTCCAAAGGTTGGTCTTACGTCGTCTACGTTGCGTAAAGATACTATTGATGATATAAATACTGAAGAAGAACTTGAACAATTATTAGCTGGAGTGCAAATATTTGAAGAAGAGAACGAAAGTGAAGATTTTTTCTTGCAAGAAGAGGAGGAAGGTGAGGATTTTTTCTTGCCAGCTGAGGAGTCGGCAGAAACTGTATATCAACCAGAAGAGGAAAAAGAAGAATACATTATCAATGATCAAGAAACATTACAACTTATGAAACATTGTGATATATGTTGCAAAGAATTGGAATTTGCTGAAAAGAATATATGTGCTCTGTGTTCTAAAAGCATTAAAATTAAAACTACTAGAAATGAAGCCAAGGAAAATTTAGAAGCACAAGCAAAACGTATGAAACGTATTTCGGATGCCTCACATCCAGAAGGTGAAATAGGAATGACGGTAAGAGTAAGAGTTCCCGATGTAGACAGAGGTAGAGGAGAGGCACGTTCGATATTAGCTACCATTCTCAAAAAAACAGAAGATGGTTATTTTCAACTAGGCACCAAAAATGGGGTTATAAAAGGTTTATACGCTAGATCTCAATTTAGTACTTGTCCAGAGAAAGTTCTTTCCATTGAAAATATTCCATTAAATCAAGAACTTCCACTTAGAACTGTTGCTACACACCAAGCAATTGGATCAGGACAAGGCTTTACTAAATGTCACTGCAAAACTAAATGTTCTAATAACAGATGTATGTGTTTAAAGAAAAAAGTACTGTGCAATTCAAAATGTCATGCTAGTTTACCGTGTTGCAATAAATAATGTTTTCAAACTTAATAATTTACTGACGTCACCCCACCCTTGTCTATTTACAGATCAGGTGCTTTGAATTATCCAAATCGATCAATATTAAAAAATTTCAGAAGAGTTTAATTATGAAACCACACTAAATAATATTATTTAACTAAGGAAATGTAATCCCATCATTTCAGTATAACAACATTAATTTGTTAACTTCTTTAACTTAATCCCAAAGTCAATTAACACACTTACTATCTTATATTAGTGACTGTACACACTTGCTAGATGGTGTATACATTTACTAGTTATAGTGTTAATGTCGATTATTATTTCATACTTCTACTGAAATCTTTCGTAAGTGTATACATTTACTAGTTAGTGCATGCACTCACTGAAGTTAACACTTCAACTGTAACATATACACCTGGAAACAAATTTCTTCTGGCTTTTCTCCATTCATTGCGGTTCTTTTTCAAACTTAAATATTTTTTTGTGTACTGTCCAGGACTACTTTGTGTTACCTTTTTATTAATCAATCTGGGCAACTCGTATGGTTCATTATAGGAAATTGCCGCAGCCTCACAACGCGTGATATACGACCGTCTCATTGTGTAGTTGACCCGTTTACCTCCTACAAATTTAGCTAAAATGGCATTATATAATTCAGCTGCATTATTGTCCATATTTAATAATAGACTTTCTGAATTTCTAGCAATTCTTTCCGTAACTGCCAGTATATCATCTAGTAATCCAGATTTTTTCGTAACTGGAATTAAATTAACTTCAGATTCCGATTTGGGTCCTTTGCAGAAATATGATGCACATTTGCTATGATTGCCAAATACATGTAAAGGCGAGTTGTAAATATCTTGTTTCAACATTCTGTTTTTATCGATATGTGATAAATTTATACATTCTTCATTAATATATTTAACTGCCGACAGAACACCATACCGTAAACGTCTAATATTATTATTGAGTGCATTTCTTTCCTTAATAGTTACTGTCTCTTTTTTGGAACTTACATTTTTTTTGGTCAATTCTCTCAACCGAGCACAGTAGTTCCTCATTAAGTGATTTTTGCACTCGATTTTTTGTATAATTCTATTGGTATATGGGCGGGCGCCATGAAGTTTTTTCATTACGCTGCTGTCACCATCTCCAACCAAATACCCATATTTGATACCATGCAACTCAATGGTTTTGAGAAATCCTTCTACTATGATATCAGACTCCATTGATGTTGAAGATTTATGCCAATTTTTAAAGCAGACATGATCAGGAGGTACTTCTTGTTTTGAAAGGCTTCTTGTGCAAATACAGCAATATTTATTTCTTATACTAAGAAACAAAATTTTTCCTGTTTCTTTCCCTATAATTACTCCCTACATAAAAATTATATTATTGTTAAATTTCATAATTAATCATAATGAAAATAAAAACAAGAACCTTTAATCACAAAAAAATTTTATATAAAATAATATAAAATTACTCACATAGACGCGTTTCGGTGGCTATGCCACCATCTTCAGTACATCTACTAAATCTAATTTTACAAACTAAGCCTTATATACTATTATTTACGCATCCGTGAATTTAACACTTGAGTGAGTTTCACGGATGGTTAGTCAAATCTAGTAATCTATACAATGGGGTATTGGGAATGGGGCCCATATCACTATTTAATAATTTTTTCCTATTCTTATATATAATCAAACTTTCCCTACTATTTAAATTCCTATAATCTGATTCTGCCCTAACCAATTTTAAATTGTCTATACCTATTATATGGTTGCATTCTAGTACATGCAGGGCAACACTAGATTTCTCTGGTCTATTGTATTTGATATGAGCCATATGCTCTTTGAATCTGGTAATGATAGAACGTCTAGTTTGCCCAATATATACCAAATCACAATCACTACAGCTAATCTGGTAAATACCTGACATATCCCTATCACTATTTTTGTCCTTCGGATTACCCAACAAACTACTTAAGGGCGTAATGCTGGCTACTGAAAAGTTTTCGACGACAAGAACAATAAAGTTCTGAGTGAGATATAAAATCGCCGTTGTCATTTACGGTACTGCATCTGACGTGTGATGCAAGCCATGGTTGACGTGTTTGTAGAAATTATCATTTAACGATTATGGGATGGAGATTTATTTATTCTATATGCGAATTGTTTATTTTACTCGAACTGAAACATGACACCACACTGTTATTCGGAAAGGCTTTCTTATCGTTCGGACAGCTGTTTCGTCGATTTAGCATTTTTTAAATTAACAAAAATGATGGTGTTTGTTATGAAGCACCGTCTGGGCCACGATGTGAAATTTATTTCCGCAAAAATTTAAAAAAAATAATGTTCAAAATAAAAGATTCCGCGCAAATCAAAACGTCCGCAGAAATAAAAGAATACAAAAAATTTTCTTTCTGTCCGAAAAGAAAGAGTCCGCGCGAATAAAGTAGTTCGAAGAAATACTATTTTATTTCTATTTTCTGCAGAAATAAAAAATAAAATATCCTCCAGAAATATAGAAGTAATAATTTCCGGGTCCGTGAAGTTGACACCTGATGTGGAGGTACAAACGATGAAATTTACACCAATCTTTTGTACTTCGTTTGTACCCGTTTGTACCCTCAATAATTTTTCAATTGAATCCACAGTTTCGCAGATATTCGCTAAAAACGTGATCCGGTGCCAACTTCACGCTAGCACCGGACTTGAAAGATTTCGTTTGTACTTCGTTAGTACCTGTTTGTACCTCAAATTAAATTTCTTCAAGTTCATCCCTCTAAATATAAGAACCGAAAAACGTCGCGTCAATGTCAATGTCACAGTTTATCTCTCGCGATATTGAAATTGTTAACGTCAGCATCTATTCATCTGTTTAACTTTAGTGAATTACTTTTGAAAAAAATGATTTACAAGGCATAAGGGCATTATGTCGTAACAATTATTCATTCTTCTACGGCCCCATATTTAGTAACAAATAAAATTATTAAAAAATTAAATTGTATCGAGTAACTACCCCGCCTATATATTTTCCCGTGTCTTAGATAAAGGAAAAATCTTTCTTGAAAAAACACCTCAAATTATGCGTATGATTTTTCAATATATTGCAATTATACCCAGATATTCTTAAAATAAGCAATGTCGTCCTTACGAATTACATTTTTACCTATACGCTAATCTATTAAGTTACACTGACCCTCATAAATTGGACAGAAGTCGGCTGTTAACTCGCATCCGACATCTCCAGACTGGTGCACAGAAAATTGGGTATGGGACTTAAAAGAAAGGCACCCCTAAACGAGTCGCCAAGACGGTCAAAATAATTAAAACAAATTTCAAGAACCAAAATCGGGTGATTAAAACTCTAAAAATCGTTCTCATCTAGAATTTTACATTTTAAATGTAAAAAATAGGTTTACAACAATAAAAATGTAATTCGTAAGGACGACATTGCTTATTTTAAAAATATCTGGGTATAATTGCAATATATTGAAAAATCATACGCATAATTTGAGGTGTTTTGCATCGGTCGTTCTACTGCCTATTCTGAATTCCTGTTGCATCTTCATTTTGACGCAAATCACGAATTGGCATTTTCTTCGGATACTGCGGATCAACCAATTCAGGTAGAAAGGATTTGGAAAAGAAAGTCACCAACTGATTCTGCATGTTCGCACGCCAGAAAATATCGTCCCTGACGATTTTTTGTACGCTTAGTCCAAATGGTGTCCATATAACAAACAAGCAATACTTTCTATTTGTTACATGTAGCTGGCCCTGTACTTGGAAATAGTAACTGTCTTTAGTTTTTAATGTTATTTCACCATTTATTATCTCCGAAAATTTAATTTTCTTTTCTCGAATGGCTTCCGTTGGTGAAGACGATGCGGCTGTTGAGGGACATTTTATTTCGACAATCCCATCGTCATCTATTACACCATCCGGCGAAGCTGCTAAGAAATTAAATTCACTGTCAATAAACAGACCACATTCGCGTACACGAATTCCATGTGTTTTCTCCAACTCTCTTAGAGCAATAAATTCGTGTTCCTGTCCCCAACGTGTTGCTGCAGTCCCGAAAAATTTATCATACAAAAGACGCTTTACCAAATTTGCGCAATGTGTAGTTTTTCGCATTTTGCATATTGCTGCAAAATTGGACGCAGTCAACCGTATGGAACGCTCCTGTCGCCATAATAAATTGGTACTTTGACCTATCGTGGTATGTTGTAATTCGTCTCGTTCAGAATCCGATTTTTTAATCAACGCTAACATTTCTTGTTCTTTTATATCGTACTGCTCTTTAGTTAACATTACAACAATTTCACTTTCTGTGGCACCATAATCACTGTCGGCAGGTGTTATGGGCTCCCTTTTTTTCTTTTTTACATCTGGAAATAATTCCTGTCTGCATCTTTTCCAAGTTCTTACCCTTTTCAAACTATTCATAAAGCGTTGAGTGTGTTTCCCTGGACTGGAGTGCACAGCTCTTTTATGAATAACCCGCGGTAATTCACCAGGTTCCAAATTGAAAGAAATTGAAGCAGCTTCGCATCGAGTTTGATATCGAGCCCCTTCCACTGAAATTAATTCTTTTGCCGCCAACGAATTTTGCCAAAATAGAATTGTAACACTCCGCTGCATTATTGTCCATGTTTATCAACAAACTTTCTGCATTTCTCGCAACTCTATCAACGATTGCCATGACATCTTGATAGAGGCCAGATACCTTCATTTCTGAAATCCACTCTTCATTAACTTTAAGATCAGTGCAGAAGTAAGACGAGCAATCATCGTGTTCCCCAAAAACGTGATTAGGTCCATTTCGAATATCATTGCGAAGCTGCGTAATTTTTTGGCTATGTGATAATTCCAAAGAATTAGCATATTTAATGGCACCTTGGACACCATTCCTTAACCGCTTAATTCTATTATTAAGGCAATTTCTCTGCGTTATTGGAACTATCACTTTTTTGGAACTTATTCTTCGCTGAGAAAGCTCTCGAAGCTTTGTACAGAAGTTCCGCAGCAAATGATTGCAGCATTCAATTTTTTGAATTATTCGGGTACCATAGGGACGAGCTTCCATCAATTTTTTTGTAACACTACTATCACCATCTCCAATCAAATACCCGTATTTTAAATTATGCATTTCAATGCTTCTCATAAAACCTTCAACAAGAATATCAGATTCCATTCCTGTAGACGCCTTGTTCCAGTTCTTAAAACAGATATGGTTTGGCGGTTCAGTGTTTCGTGTTTTGGAACGAGAACATACACAACAATATTTATTTCGGACACCTAAAAACAACACTTTACCAGTTTTTTGTCCGATAATAACACCAACCCCAGATGAAGCATTGTAATTAACTCGGTAACTCCTTTTGCTCCAAGCGCCATCTGCGATCACACTTATTACGGGTATGCCATCTGAATCCACGTTTCCTTCTTCAATTGCAAGTTTTGCTTCTTCTTTCCCAGCCTTTTCGATTATTTCCCATGCCGTATCATGAACAAAATGTGAAACTGTTTTTTCGGTTGCAGTGAACAAATGAGGTCCCATACATGGAATATCACATGTAGAAACTACTTCTCGTAGTTGGGAATAGCCGCCTCCAGTAGAAATAATCCCCAATACTGCTGCTTTATTGATATCCATAGTATTTGGATCATCGTCCGAAAATATAAATTTTTCAGATTTGCACATATCACACACAATAGTAAATTTGCTTTGTAGTCCAATTCTTTGTTCTTTCGTTATATTTAAATGTTCATTAGAACAAGAGAAAAGTTGATTATGTCTAAAAGTGATGATTTGCATAAAAAATCTTTCAATATTCACTATTCTTCGGCCACTAATATCGTTATTGTCACGCGCACTGCCACTAGTTTTTGCTACATTTTCCACATTTATTTCATTGGTAAAACTATTACGGGGTAATTGTACATTATTGTCCATCCCAGGCGAAGCCAAGGTGCTGCTTGTTGATGCTCGTTCAACAATTGGATTGGACAGAGTTTTTATCTTGTTGCGAATTTTTTTCAATTTTTGTCTTTGGGATTTACGTTTAGCTCCAACAGTTAATCGAGGCATTGTCGAGAGAACTTAATGGTAGGCACAATAGTTACCTACTCGTAAATGGTGAACCAATTAAATAAAAATTATTTACCTAAAGTACCCTTTAGCAATGTAATAGAAACGCAACACAAGATCACACTTTGTTTTTTTTTTTAAAACACTTTTATTTGTATAAAAACAATTTCTCGGTATTTCAAGTTATTAATAACTTTACTCCACTGAAAGTCAATGAGCGACTGATACAAAAAAGCACAACCAAAGATTTCCTTAAACAAATCTGGATTTTACAGTGTACGTTCTCCGAAATTGGCGCGCCACTTTGCATCCGGTACATCTGGCATGTTACCCTGCGATAATTTTATTATTATGTTTTTAAACGCCTGAAATTTAGGCAATGTGTATTTAAAAACATAAGTTCATGTTATCCATATTACGTCAAAACGGCTCATCTGAGTGATGTGCAAAAAATTTATATTTAATGGTTAAATATGCGTGAAGGTACCGAGCGGTCGTATTTGCCATAAAAGACAAACGTAGCGCCTTAAAATACATGATAAACATAAGGCATTTTTTAAACATTATTATTAAATAGAATTTTTTTATAGAAACATGTTTTCTTGATCTCGGAACTTCAATTCATCTTTAATTAACAAATTACTGTTTACTTCACTCGATTATATACAATGGTTACTGCACAATATTTCCTACACGAAACGCTTACAAACTTACTGCAGCATTACGCCCTTAATGATCTATTGTTATTACTGTGAACTATTTTAAGGTCAAATTTGTTAAAGATTCCACCAAGGCCATTTGTAACTCTTGGGTCGTAAGGAACTTTAACAAATCTGACCTTAGGATCGGTATCGCTGCTAAAAGTGGTACAATTTTGAATGGACAATTTGAATTTGAATTGCTATCTTTTCCTTTAACGAAGCAAAGGTACTGGAAAGAACTTACAACCATTAGGAATATTGCGACAAGTAATGGTTTCAATTGTAACATAGTAGATAACATTATACGTAGGAAACAATTCAAATTGTCCATTCAAAATTGTACCACTTTTAGCAGCGATACCGATCCTAAGGTCAGATTTGTTAAAGTTCCTTACGACCCAAGAGTTACAAATGGCCTTGGTGGAATCTTTAACAAATTTGACCTTAAAATAGTTCACAGTAATAACAATAGATCATTAAGTAGTTTGTTGGGTAATCCGAAGGACAAAAATAGTGATAGGGATATGTCAGGTATTTACCAGATTAGCTGTAGTGATTGTGATTTGGTATATATTGGGCAAACTAGACGTTCTATCATTACCAGATTCAAAGAGCATATGGCTCATATCAAATACAATAGACCAGAGAAATCTAGTGTTGCCCTGCATGTACTAGAATGCAACCATAGAATAGGTATAGACAATTTAAAATTGGTTAGGGCAGAATCAGATTATAGGAATTTAAATAGTAGGGAAAGTTTGATTATATATAAGAATAGGAAAAAATTATTAAATAGTGATATGGGCCCCATTCCCAATACCCCATTGTATAGATTACTAGATTTGACTAACCATCCGTGAAACTCACTCAAGTGTTAAATTCACGGATGCGTAAATAATAGTATATAAGGCTTAGTTTG
Organism: Dascillus cervinus; assembly: GCA_949768715.1. Classification (NCBI taxonomy): domain Eukaryota; kingdom Metazoa; phylum Arthropoda; class Insecta; order Coleoptera; family Dascillidae; genus Dascillus; species Dascillus cervinus. The sequence goes on along the minus strand of OX458319.1, from coordinate 11,988,348 downwards.
TAAAATTAGATTTAGTAGATGTACTGAAGATGGTGGCATAGCCACCGAAACGCGTCTATGTGAGTAATTTTATATTATTTTATATAAAATTTTTTTGTGATTAAAGGTTCTTGTTTTTATTTTCATTATCGACATCACAGGGTCCACTATATATATTTTATTAATCATAATATCTTACCACACCCGATGCAGCGTCATAATTCACTTTATAGGAGCGTTCATTCCAAGCTCCATCAGCTATTACAGTAATATATGGAATATTATCTGTATCGACATGACCCTTTTCTATAGCAATCTTCTTTTCTTCTTTGCCGGCATTTTCAATTGCTTCCCAAGCTATGTCATGTATAAGATCACCTATTTCATTTTGAATTTTTTGAAACGTATGTCCGCTCATAACAGGGATATCACAGTTAGCAAAAATTTCCTGCATTTGCGAATAACTATTCCCTGTTGAAATGGTTCCCAAAACAATTGCTTCATTAATGTCGATAGTTGAAGTATTTTTATCGGTTGTTATCTTTTTAACTTCATGGCATAGTTGACATTTTATGGAAAAATTACTAATAAATCCTTGTCTATTTTCATTAATAATTTTCAAATTTTCGTTTCGGCATTGAAACAAATCCAAATGAGGAAAGTTGATTACATCATTAAAAAATTTACATATATTGACTATCCTTCTACCCGAAATAGCAGGTTCAGGTACTTTTATTTGTCTGCAAAGTAAAAAATAAGATAAATAATACTAAACCATGTTTTACATTTTACTTTTCATTGTCGATTTCAGCATATACATCATCCATTTCTTGCAAACTTTTGTCGCCAGCGATAACAATATTTCTATCATCAAAGTTTACGTTGACCCACTAATATTGTGCGACGCATTTTTTTGTATACTAGTTAGTTCACTAAATTGAGATATAGATGCACAACAAACTTTTAATTTTCTTTTGCAATAATGCACGAAAAAATAATTCTTGGATAAAACCAGACAGATAAATGGAAAACATGACAAAAAGACCCTCTCAGCAATTAGCAAATTACAACTGATCAGATGGTACATCATATTTGCAGTTTAGTTTACACAAATTGCAATGAAAATTTTTGATATCAGTTTTAATTTCTTATAAAAGTTTCAAGTGAAAACTATTTAACAATCGGTTACTTCAAACATTTTCCACATTTGTTTTTTTGTGCTTTGATTTAAATAAATTCAAACTGTTATAAAAATGTTATTATTTTAAATGACTCGGAACAGAACTTTGGCACTTGGTTCTGTTCTCATGAACTCCATCCAACTGTAAAACTGTACCTGGGTATTCAGTAGATTCTTGATACCAAGTGTCAGAAGGCTTGTATCGTATTTGCCATCAAGTGAGCTGTTTTCTATGGCAACTTCTTCTGGCTCGTCTTTTATTATAAGTTCTGTTTGCTCTAATTTAATTTGAAATGAATTTAAATCATCGCAATTATCCATCTTTATCGAGAAACGAATTGAATACAATTTAACAATTAATTTTATATTTATTTATTTTTATTTATTTTTTATTCAACTTTTCTTTAATTAACTATAAAGATACAGAATATTAAGGTCGTTAGGGTATTACCTTTTAAATGATTTATTTTGTTCTCCTATTGATAATTATTTTTCTCATCATTTTGAAATAACATTTCATATTTATTAATTTACAAGAATATAATAAATCAATTATTTAAAAGTAAACTAGTTAATTAAATGCATGGACACTTAAACATATCATACAATTTATTCATTATATGAATACATAAAAATAACTCAATAGCTTTTTTCAGCAACAGTCGTAATAATAACGAAATAAACAAGCAAATGAAATTAAATAAAAAACAAAACTATTCATTAAATGACTATTTGATATTATAAAGTAATGGTAATAACTGAAATACAACATTAAAAATAGGCAATCCACTAGCAATTATAATTTTCCATCGAAATAAGATATTAATCTCATTACATAGGAACTTGATTTAACGAAATCAAAAATGAACATATTCAGATGAAAATGTGGATGCACTTTAACAATTACCATATCAAACCGCAAGTAAAAATCACAAACTACATTATTATCAATATTAGGAACTATTCAACGATTTTAATTAATTTAGATCCTTGTTCATAAGTTAATTAGTTAACCGTTGACAATTCACATTAATTATCAATTAATAAGTTTAAAATTCGGTTATATTTAATTGCTGTTAATTAAATACTTAATAAAATCATAATTTAAGGAAACTTATTAAATATATCGGTGAATAAGCATTTCCAATCTGTTTAATAGAATTATATTTATTTAAAATCTATTCCATTCAGGTTACGTCTTCAGATTCAAGACCCTTATGAATCAACAGGTGTCTTTTAAGACTGCCATTTTCGGTAAAACATTTATTGCACTGTTGACATTTAAAAGGTTTCAGTCCCTTATCAATCAACAACTTGACGACGTCTTTGTCCGGGAGCTAAAATTGGACCCCATCTTGCAGCTGGCAAGGGATTACTCTGATAAAATCTCATCCTAACATGCTGAGGGGTGGCGCGGTTCGAAAGAGCAACGACTACTCTACGTAATGTACCATAGGTAACGAGGTGGGGCTCAGGCTCCATCACGTTTGGACGTGGCATGCGTGGATAGTGGACGGTGTCAGCATATTGGAATTGTCCTACTGCATTCACGATATTTGCCAGGGGTCCGAAATTGACTGCTGTTCCTTGAACAACTTCGCGTACTTCAATATCAGCGGCTGGACGATAGTATAAATTATCATCGTTTGGATATGGCATGATTTGGGCTCGCTGTGAGTTGATGAGCTTAACTTCAAGTTGGGCAAGTGTCAATCGATACAGCTCATAAACTGAGCATTGCGGTATGTTCTTCAATGTTTGATATAGTTTAATAAAAATGGCTTGAGAAAAGAACCCTATGCCGCGTGTGGTGACTGGAACAATTTTCGCTTGTTCTGTCATCTCGATTACTTGCGCTGTTGCTGCTTTCACCTCATTTGCGAATCCGAAGTACAGTCGCTTGTCTAATTCCTTTTGCAATTCGGCCATGACTTTCTCACCAGTTGCCCTGCGATTATTATCTTGGCGTTGGTGGTCACGTACCTTCTTTGCTTTCGACCTTGGTACCTTCGTTTCTTTCGAGTGTCCTGTTGTAACAGGAGGTAAAGTTTGGTTTTCATTTTGATTATTCATCGTAATGAGTTGTTGTTTAGCCGAGAGCCCAGACTAAACTTGCTGCACTACAAGTACAATTTATTTATTTTCTAAACGAATTTTAAGATATTTAAAAATGTGTCCGTTTACAAGAACCGGCGAATTTTCAAATTTGACAGAACTCTTTTAACCTTAAATTACGAACTGAGCCAAACTGAGAAAAATGAGTCTGTTCGCGAGGTAGTTCAGTTGGGGAAAGGGGGGTGCAAAAAATCTCACTTCAGTTAAACAGCTGATTTGTAAAAAGAACGCGTCACGAAGTGAGCCGGCTCAAAATGAGCCAGGATCATTAGGGGCATTCAATGCATCAAACGTTTGCAATCGGTTTTCCGATGACAGCACGAAACGCGTTCAACGAACATGAAGCGATTACAAACGATTTCAATCTTTTCCATCGTTCTATTTCACCGTTTGCAATCGGATAATCGCTTCTGGCGCGCATGACCGTAATGTTAACCACACTAATTTTGTTTCTTGTGCCGCTGTTTAGTTAAATTTTTATACTTATCAAATAAAAATAAAAATGTCTAATTATTATGTAACAGATAGCGATAATAAGCCCGTAAGGAATGGAGGGGGCGAATATCTACTTTATTCGAAAATTACTCTTGTATGTCCCATCTGAATAATTCGGAACCACTTCTTCAAAATAATTGCCGACATATACGTCGTTTTCCACATCTTCATTATTATTTGCTATAAACTCTCCATTTAGTGGTATAATACTGTTATCTTCGGTCAACTCGTTTATCAGTAGCATATTGATAAAATTATTATGTTCCATTTTTTATGACAGAATTCAACGACAACTTTGACAGTACAAAATGCGTTCAACCTGCCACCTAATCGATGACAATCGATTGAAATCGAGAAACGCAATGCGATTACTGCATTGAATGCCCCTACTGAGATTCTGGTTAAAAAGAACGCGGCTAATATAACATTTATTTATGTTTTATAATCTGTGGTTAATTTGTTGTGAGTTTTGTGCTTAAAATACGATGGTTGTTGAAAAACAAAAAGCCGTGGCAGGAAGAGGTTAAATCTAGAATTTTCTACTTGGTTTGAACGTGTATTATATTGCTTGCATGAACCAAGCATTGTTGAATTGCATTTAATTCATTTCCTGATAAAGATGGATAATTGCGATGATTTGAATTCATTTCAAATTAAATTAGTGCAAACAGAACTTATAATAAAAGATGAGCCAGAAGAAGTTACCATAGAAAACAGCTCACTTGATATCAAATATGATCAAAGTCTTCCAACACTTGCTATCAAGGATCAGTTACTGAATACTCAGGTACAGTTTTACATTTACAAACGCAACAATTGAATAGAGTTTAAAAATAAATTGAGGTTTTCTATTTCCATTTTTAGATTGAAGTTGTTCCGTCAAATTGTACATTTGAAATGAAGGTTGACGAAGATCACCCAGAAACCTCCATATCAGAAGACACAGTGAAATCGAAGGTATGTAAACATTGTGTCATCCCAAATTTATTTAAAAAGCACAAAAGACAAGTTTTCACTTAAAACTTTTATAAGAAAACTTCTAAATGAAGATTGCATAAATTAAATTACAAATGTGGTGTTCCATCGCGACATTTTTTGTAAGTTACCAGTTTCTGTCACATTTTTCATTTATCTATCTGGTTTTATCAAAGAAATATTTTTGGTTAATTGTGTTTGTTAAATCAAATTCTTGCACATTTCAGATGAATATTGGTAATTATGATTTCGATGCACTTGAAATTAAATTAGAACACGAAGAAGTGATCATAAAAGATGAACCAGAAGAAGTTATTGAAAATACTAGCTCACTTGAAATCGTCCAGTTTGACACAATTCCTGTAACACTTGGTATTAGAGATCGTACTGCAAATACACAGGTAAATTTTTATGTAAAGAGCTAAATAGTTATCAGTGAATTAAATTTTTTTGTTTAATTTTTAGATCAAAGTAGACCCATCCATATGTAGAATTGAAGATTTGCTTAGTATTTGTACATGCACCGTTGAAGTTATTATGATTCCACAACATGTGTTCGCCACAAAAATGAAGCAGTATCTTGGTACTCTTAAAACTCACGTGTTCATTCACGAGGCAAATAAACCTTTTCAGTGTCAACAGTGCAATAAAGGCTTTACCCAAAATAGCGGTCTTAAAAGACACATATTGAGACATAAGGGACTTAAACCTTTTAAATGTCAGCAGTGTAATAAATGTTTTACCCAAAATGGCAGTCTTAAAACACACATGTTGATTCATAAGGGACTAAAACCTTTTAAATGTAAACAGTGCAATAAATGTTTTACTGAAAATGGCAGTCTTAAAAGACACATGTTGATTCATAAGGGACTAAAACCTTTTAAATGTAAACAGTGCAATAAATGTTTTACCCAAAGTAACGATCTTAAAAGACACATATTGAATCATAAGGGACTTAAACCTTTTAAATGTCAACAGTGTACTAAATGTTTTATCAAAAATAGTGATCTCAAAAGACACATGTTGATTCATAAGGGACTGAAACCTTTTAAATGTCAACAGTGTAATAAATGTTTTATCAAAAATAGTGATCTTAAAAGACACGTGTTGATTCATAAGGGACTTAAACCTTTTAAATGTCAACAGTGTAATAAATGTTTTATCAAAAATAGTGATCTTAAAAGACACGTGTTGATTCATAAGGGACTGAAACCTTTTAAATGCAAACAGTGTAATGAAGGTTTTACCGAAAATAGCAGTCTTAAAAAACACATGCTGATTCATGAGAGACTTGAACCTTTTAAATGTCAACAGTGTAATAAATGTTTTATCAAAAATAGTGATCTCAAAAGACACATGTTGATTCATAAGGGACTGAAACCTTTTAAATGTCAACAGTGCAATAAATGTTTTACCCAAAGTAGCCATCTTCAAACACACCTGTTGATTCATAAGGTACTGAAACCTTTTAAATGTCAACGGTGCAATAAATGCTTTATCAAAAATAGTGATCTCAAAAGACACATGTTGATTCATAAGGGACTGAAACCTTTTAAATGTCAACAGTGCAATAAATGTTTTACCGAAAATGGCAGTCTTAAAAGACACCTGTTGATTCATAAGGGTCTTGAATCTGAAGACGTAACCTGAATGGAATAGATTTTAAATAAATATAATTCTATTAAACAGATTGGAAATGCTTATTCACCGATATATTTAATAAGTTTCCTTAAATTATGATTTTATTAAGTATTTAATTAACAGCAATTAAATATAACCGAATTTTAAACTTATTAATTGATAATTAATGTGAATTGTCAACGGTTAACTAATTAACTTATGAACAAGGATCTAAATTAATTAAAATCGTTGAATAGTTCCTAATATTGATAATAATGTAGTTTGTGATTTTTACTTGCGGTTTGATATGGTAATTGTTAAAGTGCATCCACATTTTCATCTGAATATGTTCATTTTTGATTTCGTTAAATCAAGTTCCTATGTAATGAGATTAATATCTTATTTCGATGGAAAATTATAATTGCTAGTGGATTGCCTATTTTTAATGTTGTATTTCAGTTATTACCATTACTTTATAATATCAAATAGTCATTTAATGAATAGTTTTGTTTTTTATTTAATTTCATTTACTTGTTTATTTCGTTATTATTACGACTGTTGCTGAAAAAAGCTATTGAGTTATTTTTATGTATTCATATAATGAATAAATTGTATGATATGTTTAAGTGTCCATGCATTTAATTAACTAGTTTACTTTTAAATAATTGATTTATTATATTCTTATAAATTAATAAATATGAAATGTTATTTCAAAATGATGAGAAAAATAATTATCAATAGGAGAACAAAATAAATCATTTAAAAGGTAATACCCTAACGACCTTAATATTCTGTATCTTTATAGTTAATTAAAGAAAATTTGAATAAAAAATAAATAAAAATAAATAAATATAAAATTAATTGTTAAATTGCATTCAATTCGTTTCTCGATAAAGATGGATAATTGCGATGATTTGAATTCATTTCAAATTAAATTAGAGCAAACAGAACTTATAATAAAAGACGAGCCAGAAGAAGTTGCCATAGAAAACAGCTCACTTGATGGCAAATACGATACAAGCCTTCTGACACTTGGTATCAAGAATCTACTGAATACCCAGGTACAGTTTTACAGTTGGATGGAGTTCATGAGAACAGAACCAAGTGCCAAAGTTCTGTTCCGAGTCATTTAAAATAATAACATTTTTATAACAGTTTGAATTTATTTAAATCAAAGCACAAAAAAACAAATGTGGAAAATGTTTGAAGTAACCGATTGTTAAATAGTTTTCACTTGAAACTTTTATAAGAAATTAAAACTGATATCAAAAATTTTCATTGCAATTTGTGTAAACTAAACTGCAAATACGATGTACCATCTGATCAGTTGTAATTTGCTAATTGCTGAGATGGTACATAACATTTGCAGTTTATTTTACATAAAATTCAATGAAAATTTTGATATCAGTTTTAATTTCTTATAAAAGTTTCAAGTGAAAACTATTTAACAATCGGGTTAGGTCAAACGGTTTCCACACTTGATTTTTTGTCCTTTTTAAATAAATTTAGGATGATGCAATGACGTACCTTTAATTTTGATGTGTCTTTTGATATGGAGGTTTCTGGAGTTATGTGATCTTCTACCTTCATTTCAATTTTAGAATTTGACGGAACAATTTCAACCTAAAAATTGAAATAAAAAACCTCAATTTCTTTTTAAACTCTATTTAATTGGATAATTCTTGTAACTGTAAAACTGTACCTGGGTATTCAGTAACTGATCCTTAATACCAAGTGCTGGAAGACTTTTATCATATTTGATATCAAGTGAACTGTTTTCTATGGCAAATTCATCTGGCTCGTCTTTTATTACAAGTTCTGTCTGTTCTAATTTAATTCTAAATGTATTCAAATCATCGAAGATATCCATCTTTATCTGGAAATGAATTGAATTCAATTCCACGTGCAACTAAATAGCAAGCATCGGCACAGATAATAAATCATAAATATTGATTTTACGACGGCATCTTTCTTGGGGGTTTAGAAACTATTAAGATATAAGAAAGAAACCTGCATTATCTTTTAGTGCCGCGAATTTCAAGATTGTTTTTCAGGCGGGAAATAAAATTAGTTCAAATTAAAGGTTATTTGTAGTTACTTATGAAACGGCATTTAATAATGCGGTCTTCGTATGGGACTTGACGTCCCCGGACACCTTTTAAATTCTTGCGCCGATCTGAATTTGACTTAAGACCCGGCTGATTGTTCTTCAAATCGCCCTGAAGGTTAATATGTTGTACACTTGTGTATGTAGATGGAGCTATCAAATAAAAATTTGAATAAACAGCTAAGAAATTAATCACTAACCACTGACCACTAGCTAAACTATTATCCTGAAGAAGGCGCTGTATTTTGCGATACCTAACCGGGGCCTTCGCAGTATTAGTAAACAAATGTTTGATGTGGGTGGATTGGGGATTCTTAAGACCGCTCATTACCATGTGATTATTGCGACCCCGCTCCCCGCTTCTCAATAATTAATCGCTACAAGCTGAAACGCACGCTGCTCGGAACGGGATCACGTTTAGCGTTACATGCGAAAGAACGACTATGAAAGGCTGTCATTGATCGATCAAGGTATTTCTCGCACAAGTTGACGCTGACGTTGCATTCGTAGGACGGAGGAATTCGAATTCCGTTTACGTTGCTATTGTGAATGATTGTGCGACTGTGTAATGACCCAACTTGCCGCCGAATTAATTTAAATATACCGAACGCTCGAAAAATAAACCGCGAAATTCAAATTGGCCAAAAATTTGTGATCGTCTAGAATGTCGGTAGGACCCCTCGTTGCGTTTACACAATGCGGCAAGCGTTCTGGATGCAACGGTGAGACTTTTAGGGGAAGAGGTGTCTTCAATAAAACAATATCATAGTGGAGGATGCCTTTTTAATTAAATTTAAATAGTAAACGGAGAGCTCATGCAATAAACTGGAATCGGTGAAACCTCCACGCAAACCGATTCCTCAGGCATGTAAAACAAAAAAAGTACACAAGCAACTAAAACAATTAACACAACACCGATATACACAACATAAGAAATCGTCCTTTTTTACCAAAACATACAAACAACATAAACGAGATGTGGTTATGTGATCATAAAAAAACACATGTGGCATATTTAGGTTGCAATGTCGAATCATCTGAAACAGATCGGAGATCACACCGAAGACCTGGATAAATTTTGATTGGCAAGGCAGTACGAATGATGCACATGATTTCATCATTATTATCACTTGAGGCATGAAATAACAAGAACTATTTGTTATGATAAATTAACCGGGCTACGAACTGTTGCCTTTCCAGGCCCACGATCCAACACTACAGTGCGCCGTAGAGGGCGGTCCGTAACTCTACCTTAATGCCTTTTCGAACGGTGGAGAGAACGGCACAGCAATTAGACACAAATAAAAACAACAATCTCGGCCTATAAATGATAGTCTCCCGTTATTGGTTGAATGCTACCACCGAGTACAAAAACATACACAGTTATAAATAGCACAATACACAGCATAATAGACCTCCAAAACCTTAAGAGCGTTTGTCCACGACGTCCGAATCCGATGTCCGAGATTTCGGTCCGAAATAGCAGCCTTCATATTTATATGCGTCGTCTGTCCACACGACATCCGATATCCGATTTCCGAGTTCTCGGAGTCCGAGAATTTCGCTTGTTCGGATAGCCCGCTTGATCGGACCGATCGGATGCAACATACGCATGCCCAGGTAGCCATTGTTGTTGTTGTCTTAAACGCATTTGTCAAAAACATTGAAACTTTTCGAAATATTGAATCGTTTAAGCACGGGTCACATCAATAAGCGTTTTTGCGTAACTTCCGCGACAGCCGGGTAGCATCAATAAGCGTTCTGATGAATTTACTTATTTTAAAACCAAAAATCGTTGGGGGATTCAGTTTATAGGACAAACAAGGTAACTAAGAATAAAATCAGTCAATATACACATGTTTTATTAACTTTTTTTAAATTTTAGCCAATTGCCATGGTAAAGAACCTAGGGGACTCTCAAAGTACATTTCAAAATTGTTGGAAATTTCATTCGCTCTTCGCCCTCCTTGCGAACTTGCAGCTGGCGGTACATCTTGTAAGCTGTTGTTAAATGTAGCAATGAACATATCTTCAGCTCTGTACCCATCTTTTTCTCGAACAATATTGTGTAAAACGACGCATGCCTTCACAATATAAATATATAGCATATAATTTTGATTTGCTTTTTATTTACTTACCTTATTTTACTACAAGTATTACGCTTGGTAGTACGCACAATCTCTTGTGTTTCAGCAATATGTTGTCGAGGTTCCACCCGAGTTATGAACTTGCATTTTGGAAAAAAAAATAGTAAATTGAAGAATTGAACAAACTCCATTATAGGTTATGTTGATCTACATTTGTCAGCTGGTCAGTTTTATAATTCATTCGCCACGGCGTTGTTCGCAGTCCGACCGTCCGATATCGGACGGTGGTGGACAAGCGGCTGGCGTTCGGTCCGTTTTTTATCGTATCAAAATGGCCGCCATCCGAACTTCGGATCTCGAATTCGGACGTCGTGGACAAACGCTCTTATGCGTATACTCACAACCGAGGAAATGGAACACAAAAATCTTGCTCGCCGCCACTGGTAAGAGCTGCAACCAGTCCCCGGAGGTGATCACTAAATGCCCACATTACTCGTAGATGATAATTTAAATTAATAAAGGACGATTTCCCATGTTTACAATTATAACAAGAAAGACAACTATTTAAACACTAAACGCGAATGCTACGAATCGGCCTAACAGTCTGTAAAACCGGCGTTACTCACGAGGTCTTCTTGTGTAATCGGCGCCCCCGCAGATTCCTTGAATTCTTGCGTCATCCCAAATCTGGTTTAAGCTCGTCCGGGTGCGTACTTAAATAACGCGTACACCCGGTACTACCCCACTGATCGGCACGCCCGAACGTAACGGCTGCATGACGTCACGCTCCTGAGTTAGACACGAATCGCAAGGACGCAACCGCGCTGTATCCGTAAAAAGGGGAACCCCCCGTTTGTTTCGCCCCCGAGTCACGAAATCGCATGCTAATCCTCCCCAAAGAAAAAAACAACTCGAACCCCTCGCGCACTTTGGCCGATTCGTTATTTAATTACCGTAACTACGCCTCAATACCCAATCGGCTCTAAACCACAAAACAGCTATAAAAATACGATACCAGATCGAGGGAACCTTCACAAATCGCACCACTAACTCAAGAGACATCCACAAGAAACAAACACTTTCAAACGAACAAGAATTAAGAGGAAAACGCCTCTTTTTACTGGAAGTCACAGGCTAGCGTCACTTCGTGTTCGGCTTCAGCCATCTTCTCCCCCTACTCTCTGGGTGTTATCATCGTTTTTATAGGTCGCCCAACAGATGGTGCGCGAGTAACTGCATACAGCGCGGGGCTCGTTTGAATTGACTTATTACAACTGGTATCGCGAAATATTTTAATTTACATACGACAAATTAATTAACCCTGGAGTCATGTTCTATATGTCTCACAGACCGACTTTTTCGTAAATTTTGTGTAACTTTTTACTATTTTAACAAATTTGGCCGATTCTTCGAGTAGCTGCTTGATTTGGTCATTGCTATTTTCAGTCAGTCGCTTCATAGCCACATATTATGCCCACATTGTATTGTTTTTGTGGTTTTTGCACCGTTACGGTCTGTGGGATCGTACAACATGACTGAAGAAAGTAAATAAACCAATTGCAATTATCTTTTACGGCATATTTTTAGACTTACTTATGGATTTCTTTGTTAAATATTATTTTCTGTGTTCTTACTATTGTTTTATCACAAATTATTTTATGAATACAGTGTGACCTCGATAATCCGAACTAATTAATACCGCGGTGATCCGGATAAGTAAATAATTCGGTTTACTGAAGCAGGACAGTTTTTTTATTGAAACGAGTAACATTTAATACAAAACAACTAGAAAATAGTACATAAACAAAAATTATTTAAAACAGAAGTATACTTATTAAATTTTATATTATTTTGTGAAGCACATTTGCGGCCACCCAAATGTGAACGATTTTTTTTGTCAACGTGATTTTTGCTTTATATCATAAGCGTCTTAAAAAACATCAGCTAAATGTCAATATTATTTTGTTTATGACCAATATTATTTCACGAAAGTCACTGGAATAAAACCAGATTTAATCTATGGAAAAATAGGGATATTTGTGTCAGGTATCGTGCATATTTGGGTGGCCGCAAATGTACTTTGTAATTATTGTTTGCTTGATCCTGTTCTGGTTCATTATACAAGCCGTTTCTTTTAATCTTTGAAGTACAGGAACATCTTGTAGTGGTACGGATTACCGAGTACCATCAAATCCGAATTATATAGTACACAATGCAATTGAAATACTTGGACGGATTATTGAAAAATCCACTATAATGTAGGTTCGGATTATCGAGGTCGCACTATATTTATATTTTTTGTGTATTATCATAATTTTTGATCTAATGTTGCTTCGAATGTGGTTCGAAAACAAATAGAAAAATCAAATATTGTTGCAAAAAATGCAACAGATATCTATACCTCGAACATATTACGGTCATATGCAACGACTGTTCAACCGAGAAAGAAGACTGATTTGTGACAGTTTTATTTTCGTAAAATAATTTTTTATGGTTCTGTTTTTATTTTGTTTGATAGCTTATTATGTAGTTTTCTTAGTAGGTACCAATGTTATTTTTGAAAGAATTTTTAATGATTTGTTGTTTTTTAGAGATGTTACAAAATTGCCATAATTGTGGTACCACTGTATACCCACTGATTAGCTCAATAAAAATAATGTTAAGTATATTAAATCTATTTCTGCTTGATTGTAGAGAAAGGGCGTAGTTGCCAATATATAAATTTAGATTTAACATAAAATAATATTTTTCAATAATTAAACTAAAAAAATTCGGTCCCCGATATCGACGACATGGACAGAGAAAATTTATTTCGGAACATGACTCTTAATTTAATTTAATTTAATTATTGATATTTTTCTTTGATAGAAAATGATTTTCTTTTTTTAGAGTGTGACATAATTAATACACGAAGTAATTTTTGCTTGAAAAGTTGTCAAAGACTGAAAAAAATATGTAGACGTTACGGTTAGCAGGAAAAATACAATTCCGATAAAATTCTAGTTATCAAGACCCACGCGTGTCTTTATAAAATTTCTTGGAACTCCATCCGATTTATGTTCGAAATTTTTTTTAAATTTCTCGCTAAATTCTGGAGCGTCCTCTTATTAATAATGACCAAACTTTTGAAAATCTTGGACAACTACCTCGTGTAGGTTAGGGTGGGTCATTATAACCTAAAACTCGCTTTCACAGGGAGACTGCCTTATTATAGACAATTAGATCTTTAAACGATCGGATGTAGTTTACAAATAATTTAACCTCGGCCACCAAGAAATTTCAGGGAAAAATTCGTGATGTTTTTTTAAATAAGCGTTTTCTGAAATGCATTTTTTATAATAAATCGACATTATTTTTCAACTAAAACTATCTAATGGCCGACTTCCAACCTACTTCTATCCATATGCACAAAATTTCGCTATAATTTTAACAATTAAGTGCATCCGGCATCGATCGCGGAATCACTTTGTTGTTCTTTTCGCGCCATGCCCAGAATGCGCCCTCTTAAGTTCGCACGATTGCGAACTTAAAGGAGCACATTACACAAAAAACTTTTTTTTTTAAATTACTATTTAATGTTAAATTATTGTAGTCAGAACTATTAAAAACTATTTGGTAAAACTCCAATGTAAAAAAAAATTGTTTATCTACGATCATTATATAATATAAACATTATTGATGTGAAACCTCTACTCCAAATTGTCATTTTATCCATCGATAAATTAAAGAGAGCATCTTATTGGTTCCCAGCCATGGGTAAAATTGACAGAATTTTTATTCATCGGGACTTCGACCAATGAAAATTAAAAATGTTGGGATTTTTATTTTACAACATTGCCACGTTGGTAACAGTTTGCATTAATTGCAACAACATAACCAAGCAAAACTAAAGCAATTCATAGCAAAACGTACCCAAGTGTGTTAATAATAAAATTCGTGGTTTGTGAAGCAGTTTTTTGTGACCGAAAGTTTAAAATGTTGGACGAAGTAAATGAAATGTCCTGTACGCCCCCTGACATTCGCAATATCGCAACGACTGCAATAGAAAATCTTCTACCACAAAAATCACGGCACAAATATGAATCTGCTTATGAAACTTTTTTGAAATGGCGAACAGAGAAAAATACTACTTCCTTTTCTGAAAATGTTGTGTTAAGTTATTTTGTGATGCTTGCAGAAAAATATTCATCTTCTTCTCTTTGGAGTTACTATTCAATGCTTAAGAGTACCTTAATCATTCATCACGATGTACATATTGAAAATTATAAAAAACTTCAAGCATTTTTGAAACGCAAATCTGAGGGATTTATACCTAAAAAAGCCAAAACTTTAACCTCTGAAAATATACAGGACTTTATCAAGAAAGCACCAGATGAAAAATATCTTATAACGAAGGTAAGAAACACAAACTGCAAAAAAAACTACTAAATATCTGTATTTCTTTAAGGTGGCTGTAATAATGGGTATAATCAACGCCATCTTTATTTTACAAGCCGTGAACTAAGAAATTTGGCAGCAGTGTTGCTAGGCGGACATTTTGCGTTCTTCAGTTCAGTATTGCATCATTGAGTTGTTGTTGATATTGTTATAAAGTGCAGTTAACGTTAGATAGTTGTGGTATTTCCAAACCTGTGTGTATTTATCAGAATATTTAACTCAATAATTTGATATTCGACAATATAAAAAGTAAGTACATTTAACCTTTGGTTCATGCTTTTCACATGAAAACTTTTTAGATGACTAGAAAATGTTGTGTCCCAAGCTGCAAATCGAATTACGAAAGTGTATCCGTAAAGGGGCAAGCTGCAGTTACTACGTTTTCATTTCCAAAAGATGAAGAAACGAAAAAGAAATGGCTTCGAGCTATCCCGAGGAAAAATTGGCGGCCTACGAAGTATTCATCTGTTTGTATAAAACATTTTAACGAAAATGATGTTATATTAGATCAGATATACAAAAACGGTCAACTGTTACTACGTTGCTATTAGCACACCCAAAATTAAAGGAAGACGCTGTACCCACAATTTTTCAAAATCTTCCAGTTTATCTGTCTTCAACTTCAACAGTAGTTAGACGAAAAGACCCTGAAGTAAGAAGGAAAGCGTTGCAATCAAAAGAAGCTGGAAAAATTGAAGAAAATGTAAAATCTGATATTATAAATGACTTTACAAATTTTCTTGACACTTTTCAAACAAAACTAAATGGTATAAACAGTGAAACAAAGTGGAACTTTAAAATTAAGAGCAACTTTGGTGTTTGGCTGTATTTATTAAATATTGAGTGTTCTAATAGTTCTTCTGAAAGTGAAACTGAGTTAAGTGCCGCCGAAATTTTATGTAGTGTTCTTGTGAAAAGTGATTTAACATTAAAACTCTTTATTGGAAAAGAAGAAATTTCTGCTCACGATTTGAACTGGATTCTCCCTTGTGATTTAAAATTATCTCGATGGTCGCAACTTGAAAATATATTAGTTAGGTATGCCAACGTAAGTCAACACAATTTAAGGACTTGATCTTTTGAATTTTTCTTGCAAAAGTCGTATGAAAATTTAGTTATGTGTAACGAAAAAGCTGAAGAAATGGAAGACTATCAACATAAAAAACAATTGGAACTTTTAATTGATCAGTTAAACATGATATTGTTAAAAAGATGAAAATATTCCCCAGCAACTATTTTGTTTGCATTTATGGCTTATTCATATTCATCGTCTTGTTACATGCTCTTACAAGATCATTTGCTGCTGCCTAGTAAACGATATTTACAACAAATATCTTCTAGATTTAATGTAAAACCAGACAAAAATCTTTCAAATACAAGTCACTATTTGAAACAAATTTCCAAAAACTTGACTGTTCGAGAAAAATATACAATATTACAAATTGATGAAATTTATGTGAAATCTAAGTTAGATTTTAAAGCCAATGGAATTGTTGGCAGTTCAGAAAATAATGCTAAGGATCTGGCAAAAACTATTGAAACTTTTATGATCTCTTCTGCTTTTGGTAATTTTAGTGAAGTTATTCGACTAGTTCCTGTGAATAACACAACAGGAGATCAGTTAAAGATACTCGTTAATGAGGTAATTGAATTTGTTCAAAAATGTGGTTTTCCTATAGTTGCGATACTAACTGATAACAATAGAATAAATCAGAATATGTTCACTTTAATTTCTTCAAACGAATCTATGCCAAATCCATGCTTCCCTGATATTAATACTTACCTATCGTATGACACTGTTCACATTTTTAAAAATGTTAGGAATAACTGGTTGAACAAAAAAGATACTTTTCACACTTTAATATATCCTGATTTTGAAAATTATACAATAAAACGGTATGCATGTTTCGAACATTTGCGACTATTTTTCAAGGACGAGCAAAATAAGTTAATTAAAAAAGCATATAAGTTGAGTTATAAAACTTTGTATCCCTCGAATTTAGAGAGACAAAACGTTTTGTTAGTGGATAATGTTTTTCATATGTCAACTATTGCTGCTTTACAAACGGAAGAAAAATGTACAGATACTGCAAATTTTTTACAAATTTTTCGCATCTGGTGGGATATTGTAAATTCTAAAAACCCTATCGTAGGAAAAATAAAAAGAAATGAATGGGCAGGACCAGTTTGTAGTATTGAGGATGAAAAGTTATTGTTTTTGAAACGTTTTTTGTCTTGGATAGAAGCATGGCAGTCTTTCAAGGACAAAGCTGGCTTAAGCTCCGACACATTTGAAGCAATAAGAAGAGCATCTCAAGTGTTATGTAAAATTGCTAACGATGCTGTAACAAAATTTAATGTTTCATATGTACTCTTGGGGAAATTTCAAACAGACAAGTTAGAGAAAAGGTTTGGAATGTACAGACGACTATCTGGATCAAACTATAATGTATCAGTTAGGCAAGTAATTGAATCAGAAAACAAATTACGAATAAGACATATTTTGAAAATGATCAATAAAAAAGAAGCATGCTTTAGCAACTTTGCTAATGAAAGTACTGAATCAAATTTATATAATGTTGACATTGATCAATTTCGCCCCATTATAACTTTAAATTATCTTGAATTATGTGAAATCGAGGAATCAAGCTGCATATATGTTTGTGGCTATGGAGCACGATCTGTTTGCAAAAAACTGGAATGTACTGCCTGTGTTTTTTTATTTGAGGAAGGACGCGGCAGTAATGTTTGCAACGAATATTTTGACTTTTTACAGCGAGGTGGCTTAAGTGTACCAAGTTACCATGTTAAGTGTGTTTTCTTTCATATGTATGCTTTGTTAGAATATATTGTAGCTAATAGCGTGTGGGAAACAAAATTTTTGCAATCTTCCTGTCAAAAAGGCATTTTAATTCAACTGACACAGTTAAGCTTAAATTCCAATAACTTTTTTTAACAATTTGAATTACATTGTCTGTGTGGCAACGATGTTTCTAGATTGTTTAAAACATTGTATTCTGTTTTTGCAAATATTCTGTTGAATAACTACACAAAATATTCAAAAGAAACAAATGGCACTAAAAATTTAGAGAAAAAAAGGAAATTAGCTACGCTAACAAAAGAGAAGAATAAACGTTAAAAATATGTTATTTGTAAATAATGTCATTTAATGTTTAATAAATACCACAAAATAAAATTTCCTGCCCTTACTAACTTTTGTTTTATTTCTTAATACTATCAGAATAATGATGTAGTATGGATCATTTCATGTTAGTTATTTTTTAATAAGTTTCGATTGCAACCGACGTGCAATGATACCCGGCCTACTTCTGTGCATTAATGCGGTGTTGCCAAGCATGGCTTCACGGCTTGTAAATAAAGATGGCGTTGGTATAATGGGTGCTTGTAGATCGCAAGAATTGCATGCAATGAAACTAGAGCATATTAAAGATTTAGACCAAGCTTTGCCTGTCAACATTCCTGAAACTAAAACAAAAATTCCTCGAAATTTCACAGTAATTGGAGAATTTTACAATATTTGCAAGAAATATATCAGTCTTCGCCCAAGTAACATACAATGTTCATCTTTTTTCTTGAATTTTCAAAACAACAAGTGCACATCGCAAAAAATAGGTATCAACAAGCTAGCTGCAGTGCCGAAAAGTGTTGCTACTTTTTTGAATCTTGAAAACCCTCAATTATACACTGGGCATTGTCTACGCAGATCATCCGCAACACTTTTGGTTGATGGTGGTGGCGATATCACCACCCTCAAACGCCATGGAGCATGGAAATCAACAAGTGTGGCTGAAGGGTACATAGATAACAATTTAAACAATAAACTTCAAATAAGTAATACAATTTTAAAAGAAATTAACAGACCCTGTACAAGCACATCTGGAAGTAATGCTACAAATGTAAGTGCAAATGTTAACAGTACCACAACTATAACGAAGAACAATTGTGACATTAATCTTGTCAAGAATCCACCTTTTAGTTTCAATAATTGTTCAAACTTTACGATTAACATTTACAATATAAATGACAATGTAAACTAACTGTCATAGTATCACGTTCAAAAATTAAAAAATTTTTAATTAAGAATTTGTTTTATTATTTTGTATGGATGATCGTAGATAAAGTATAGTATTATACTCGCAAGTAAAGGTTTTTATCCACTCAAATGATTACATGCACTCGCCTTCGGCTCGTGCAGCAAACTTCATTTTTATGGATAAAAACCTTCTTTACTTGCTCATGTAATAATATACTATTTTCGAAAGCTGATAACAAATGTTGACATTTACGTGACATAAATCGCTTGTCAAAGTGACTGTTTTTTGTTTACTGGATGTAAAAGTCTTTTACAATCTAGAACAAAAAAGACTTTTACGTTCAGCAATTTTTGATTAAAGAAGAAGTCACAATTTGGAGGAATCTTTATTATTTATTGAGCAATATTTAACTGCAAAGTTGTAATAGTACAATTATTGAAAGTGATACCGCTTGAAGATGCCAGCTGGTTTAATGAAATACTTTGGTCTTGAAGACCCATTTCCATAGAAGACGTTGGCTGATTTACTGCAAGACTCTTGTCTTGATAAAAACCGCCAGTCCCTGTTGTGGAAGAAGTTTCAGATTCCGTAACAGCTAAGATGTTTTTTGAAACTTTAATTTTCCTTTCAATTGATTCCTCAATATATCCCTCCGCAACTGTTGACGAGCGCCAGCCTCCATGTCTCTTCACACTGACAAAATCAGCTCCAGAATCTGCAAGCAAAGTTGCGGAAGATCGTCGGAAACAATGGCCTGTGTAGCACTCCGTCTCCGGTAATTTTAAGTATGTGGCTATTTCCTTTGGAGTGTTCCTGATTTTATTTATACCAATAACTTGGTTTGCACATTTCCCATTGGCGTATTTAATAAAAAATCTTGGATTAGTACTGTGCGCTGGACGTAAGCCATAATATTTTCGATATAATTCAATATGAGATGGATTTGAAATGATAAATGTTCTTTGACTGTGTCTTTTCGAATCTTCAATTTTTACAATAACAATTGAACCCTTATCTTCAATATCATTAATTGTTAAATTCAACAGCACGATTCTTCTACATGCACCATATATTCCCATTATTAAAATAGTCTGAAACAATATTTTATTATATAAATGCCAAAAATTTAAATTAATGTAGAACGTACCTTCAGTAATAAAAAGCTTTGGTCTGGGGCCTCTTCTATAAATTTTTCAATTTCTGTCTTGGTCAAGACTTTTGATTTTTTTGGTCGATAGCCTACATTTTTATTTTTCAAATATGGTATTAATTTTGAAAATTTTGCTATATCTACATTTTGTTTGACGTTCAATGTTTTCTTCAACATCGAATAAATGGACCATAGGGTTGGTGGCCGCAATTTCTTAGCTTTATATTCCAAATAAGCCAGTATCACACTTTCAGACACGTTTTTCAATTTCTTAGAACCACACCACTTCATGAAATCGTTGTAAGCAGATTCATATTGTCTAGAGGACTTTTCCGGGATAAGACTAGAAATTGCGCTTTGTGCCGCTTCTAATACATCAAAAGGCAGATCATCGTCATCGTTTTCGGAACTCATTTTTGATTATTATTACTTTCCGCTTCAAATACACGAGTTATTCTCATAAGTAATATCACAAGAGAGTGAGAATAAATTGAAAATAATTCGACAGATTTTCGAAAACTTGTTGCCAGGGAATAGACACGAGAGCCCGTAGGGCTCGAGTGGCTATTCCCAAATGGCAACAAGTTTGAAAAAATAACTGGAGAATTATTTTCTAATTAATTCGCACTCTCGAGTGGTATTCGGAAGATTATTTTTTAACGTTTAAATAAAAAATACAGCATAAAAATACAGTTTAATTCATTATAAACTAAAATCAAACTGGCGACAGATGTCAAAACTAGAAAATGTGCTGTCAAGTTACATATGTAAACAAAATACTAGAAATTATGCTCGCGGGAATTTTCTACAGTAGAAAATTCTCACTATAATAATGTTGTGATTGGACAGAATTAAACACGTGTGCCCAAATACTGCTAAACGATTGGTGAATGAAATCATTAAAAAATAATCACCAAATCACCATAAATGACGGTTGCTATCATAAATTAGTCAGAGCATACCAGATTTAGCACCAAAGTAATTGTAGACATTGATCTGGATTAAAGGTCAGTAGTTTTTCTTTGAGTTTACATTGATTTGGAGCTGCAGTTTTCGAAAAAATGTTGTTTGATACTCGAATTGCGAAATTCTTTTGCATTTCGCAATCTAGAATCAAAAATAACTATTTAGAAGATATTTGGACATTTTAGAATTGCTTGTGACGTCACTGAGTCGACCTCACCGAAACTCCGTATCTCTCACGTGCAAAAGTTACTCGCTTCGCACAACGATTCATCTACCTAAAAATTATATTTTTAATGCTTAATTTATATGAGACTGTGTGAATGGTTTTGCCAAAGACGATAAAAGAATCAGAATTTCAATACGGTGTTTAGTTTTTTCTTTAAATATTAAATAAGAACAGCGCCCCGACTGTGCGTTCCGTTCCTATTTTATCTAATTGTGCGTAAAGTTTGGCTACAGATGTTCTTCGTTTATGACCGTGCCTTTTACAATACTATAAGTGATCCGTCCATAAAAGCAACGAGGTTTGTTGCACCCTGCAGTGAACCCTCATTATCATCAGTAAAAGTTGATTGCGATTTAAAGTCGTAAATGCAGAATAACAGTTATTTGCAACAGTATCCAGAAGAACATCTCCGACCAGTGTTGAAAATGCCGCAGTGCAGTGTTTTTGGGTGCAGTGAACGAAAGGGGCATCGTTTTCCTAATAGAGAAAAATCGCCGAAACGATTTGCATTTTGGTCAGAATTTTGTAAAAGGAAATCATTTCAACCAGGACAAAATGCAAGAATTTGCAATAAACATTTTTTAGAAAATGATTTCGACGAATCGTCTGTTCTAAGAAAAAAATTTCTACCAAATTCATATGAACCTTTTTTTAAAAAAAAGTGCTGTACCATCAGTACATATTAACTTATTGGCTCCAAAAAAAGAAACTCGTACATCAAGGACCTCCAACGTAATCCAGACAAACCATACAACCGAAATAGAAAATCAGCATAATAAAAACAAAAAATATGAAATTGGTATTCAGTGTGAATTAGGTACAGAAACTATAAAAAACAATGACGACCAAAACTATTGCGGTGGTAATGAAAGTATGAGTATCTCAGAAGAAACATCTTTTGAATCTTTAGATAATTCTCTTGACGGTGATGTTTTAGAGAAAGAGAATAATGTACAAAATGAATCAACCTGCAATTCTGACAAAAACGAATGTTTTATCGTTTATTGGAGCTGTCTAAGTGAGTTATTTAAAACATGTCGATCTTGTAAGTGTTCGGTTGTTAAATACAAACTTATTTACAAAGGTGCTTTAGTAAGTGTTTTAACAACATGTGAATTGGGTCACATTTTAAAATGGAGTTCTCAACCACAATATGGAAAACTTCCTGTAGGTAATGTATTGATAACATCGTCCTTAATGATGTCTGGCATAAATTTTAATTCATTTATTGAATTTTGCACTACCCTTAAACTTAATATGTTTACGCGTGCTATATTCGACATACATATAAACCGTTACTTTACTCCTATAATTAATTTTGTCTATTGCAAGAAGCAAAACGAAATATTAGAAAAAGTACGCAACTGTAGTGATATGACTTGGCTAGCTGGAGATGGACAATTTGATTCGCCAGGATTTTGCGCCAAATTTGTTACATACTCAATCATGGATCTAAAAACAGGATACATTATCGATTTTTCCATTTTTCAGAAGGGTATGGTGGCAGGCGATTTAGAAAAGTCTGCATGCAAATATATTTTAAACGATTTAATTGGAACAAAGAAAATAAATATTCAACTATTTCTTACCGATCGACATGTTGGAATAAGGTCTATGATGAAAAAAGAATTTCCCAACATATTACACGAGTTCGATGTTTGGCATTTGTCAAAAAGTCTCATAAAGAAATTTAAAACCGTTGATAAGTACAAATATCCAGAAGTAATAGAATGGCAAAAAAGTATAATTAATCATATGTGGTACTCAACTGAAACCTGTAATGGCGATGGTAAAATATTAATCAACAAATTTACTTCTATTTTACATCACATAAAAAATGAGCACCATTGGGAGACTAAAGAAGGACAAATGACTTGTGAACATGACTAAATACCAGAAGAAGTGCAGAGAAAAAAAAATGGATTCACCCACATTCAGAATCGTATAATGTTTTAAAAAAATTATTAACAGATAAAAGGTTTTTGAATGACTTGCAACATGCCAGTAACTATGTACACACTGGCAAATTAGAGTCATATCACAATGTAAGATTAAAGTATGTACCAAAACGTACACATTTTCCATATAATGGTATGGTACTAAGATCAAAAATAGCGATTTTGGATCACAACGCTAACCTAAATAAAAGGCAAATTGGCGATAAGGCGAAATTTTCTAAAGCTACAGGAAGTTGGGTTTTAAAAAATAAATACGCAAAATCTACTAATATCTGGAAAAATGAAATCATGGAATAAGTAGAGCAATTTTGCACCGATAAAAATATTGACCAAATTAATTCACATGTAATACAAGGATATAGTGTTGAAATACCAAATCGTATTGCACCGGTTCCAAAACCACGACAAAACCACGAAGAAATGAGAAAAAATAAATTTTCTCGATTTTCACAAGTATAACTACGTAAGTAAAAGAAATATAAATACATTTTTATTTTATTCAATACTTTTACTAAATTATAAAATAACGAAAATAATTGAAAATAACTGTATTAATTAAATTGTATTTTCTTGCGTAATTAGGATGTTTTTGGCTCGAACGGAATCCAACATAAACGCCGTTTTCTACTGGAAAGGATCGTCTAATCTCAACAATTGAACATGATGGAATCGCAACTCGGTTCCCTTGTCCAATTGCAGTCCACGCATTTATCCATGATGTAAAATTTTTATACGCCAAATACCTCCACAACTTATTTGCAGGTTCATCTACACTTAGTAATCTTCTTTTAGTTTTTTTTTTTTTAGATTTCAAAATTAATTTATGACGTGATATATTTAAAACATCTTTGTCAATAACCAATTTTTCAAACAAATTATTTTGTGTAATGCATGTATTATTACCAATTAAATGTTTTATATTATCATATTCTTGACAACATATAGACTCTTCATCTGTTGGCATAGATACACATTTTCCGCATTTACACCAATTACAAATTCCACTTCGGTTTTCGTAATTTATGTTTACACTACTAGGTTCAAAAAAAGCATCAACTTCGTTGCCATCTGTGTATTCAGGTTCAAATAAATAAGAAGTTGTCATAATTAAAAATTAAATTTATAAGTGCAACCAACCAATTTAACAGTAAATACTAACTGATACGGAGTAACTGATATTATCGTGTTTTCTACTAGAATACTATTCAAAACATTCAAAACTCCACGATGGTCAGGCGTCTAGAAAATAATTGCTTTATGAGCTCTGTCTGGGCGGTAGGAATAACCTTTACAAGCGCGTAAGAATGGTACGAATGACCGCGCCGTGTCATCGCATTTAATATATTTAAAAAAAAAACTAGACACTATATTAAAATTTTGGTTGCACTATCGTCTTCAGTACAAAAAAACAGTGTAAATACTCGTAACAAAATTTCGAAAACATTGTTTAAAGGTAGGTAAATGTTCGTGTGAAGCGAGCAATTTTTGCCTGTATAAGATAGACCGCTACGCACAGCTCGGCTCAGTGACGTCACGGGCCGATTTTGAATTAATTATAACTCATTAAATAATCTGAGTAGAAACAAAATACATATGCCATTTTTCTTAGAATTAAACGTACTTTTAAATTAAACGAACTTATTTTTTGTGTATTGTGCCCCTTTAATGTATAATACCTCTGCAGTTGCTAATGAATTAAATAAACTACCACCAATGCCATCCCTACATGAAATTATGTTAGATGTTTAAAAAGTCGCAACATCCTGTAAAATGGCGCTTTCTTCATATTTTAGTTAAATTTAACTTTTGTCATATTATTTGTAGTAACGTAAGGACACAGGTTTTACAACCCAGGATGCTACGACTAATTGAATATCAGATTGTAAAAAAGCAGTGTACTTGGTTCACTTTTTCAGGTAAACCTTGCTACGACGTGACCTATCGTCAATTGAGAGAAGTTTTTAGTTGATAAGAACCTGACGGCTGTAAGATGTCTTTGAAGATTTTCCCTTCTCCCAAATAAAAAAATGTGAAAAAATATATAATGAGAAAAGAAAACTTAATATGTACGGTCTCTTAAATTCATTGTAACTGGTATGCACTGTATATTGCTTTAATAAAACTTTTCATTAATTTTGTATTGTTTTATTTCGTAAATCAAATTTATCTTTTTATAAATCAAACAATGTACAAGTTTCACATAAGGTTCCGCAGTCGTCTGATAGCAATATGCGTTTCCATTGTAATTTAATTGTAGCTCGTTTTTTTGCCAAAAATAGATATAGAGAAACATAATTCCCAGGTGATAAAATGTAAATCATCGATGAGAATATAAATATATACGCACAACTTAAAATTTAAATTTTGTAAACAATCACAACATAACCTATCAACGACAGTAGGACGTGTAAAACGTCATAGACATGTCACACAAAGAAAATTAGTATATTATGATCATGATATTATGGCGGTATAAGATATGCTCACGCGCAGGCAGTGCAATATCCTTGTATTGCGTGTGACGTTAGCCTGTGACATGAACGTCAATGCTACTAGTTGAGCAAAATAAAATATACATTAGAATTAATTTGTTTTAAATTATTTGTCCCATATTTTTATTACGCAGCTTTCTGAGGTAAACCGAATAAATAAATGTTGCTGCGAAATTTATTTACGTGCTATGCAATAAGGGCGAGAATCGCTTACCTGGTCACACAGTGACGCCATGCGCGAAACTACCTCATTTTCGTCCACCGTATGAGCATACCTTGTTAAAATTATAAAGCATGTATTATGATATGAGTTTAATAAGAAGCATTTTATCGCACGCACGGATTTAGGGCACGACGAGCTTGCGAGGAGTGCCCCTGAAATTGGGAACAAAAAAAACCCTCCTCGCTCTGTAAGTCCCATTCCGGTACAAATATTTTGCTACACATCTGGTATTTAAAAGAATAAAGGAGCCGATACGCCCGAATACATATTGTGTCGACAGTATTGTATTTCGAGTAAATGTAAGTCGTTTCAAGGAACTTATTTATGGCTACTTTACCGAATTCTATTATACACAATGATTTATGACCGTGGTGGTAGCGTGGTTGCCTATCATTTAGTACAACGCCGAATGTCGTAAAATTCAACTTTTACAAAAACAGGTCCTCTATGCCGAGAAGTCTTAAAGAAAAAATTTAGTTTTCGCCAAATTTATTGAAACAGAAATTGCTTCTGGTGATCTCTTCTTGTGGCTGGTATTTTCACGAGCTATCCTGAGTTTCATAATTATTACATTCAATTTCTATATTTGAATTGTTCTCCAAACAATTGGTAAATGCATCGATATATTTTTCGGGTTTTCAATCTTCCAGCAACATGTATCAAACTAGAGATCGGGTTAGAAAATATAGATTTTTAAAAAAACTTAGGGAAAATAACGAATTGCATCAAACTGTAATTCAACCAAACGGTGCAAGTGTCGCTATGTCTTGTATGGTAGTAGTAATCAAACAGATAATATTTTGATCAACGAAAATATCAAAAATTCTTTTCAAAATAATTTACTAAATTTAGATGGTACTTCAAGCCATAATTCAAATTTGTTCTTTGTATCCGATGACGAAACGTATATGTATAATGAAGGCACCAAAAGTGATAAATTAACAATATTTCTAAAAAAGTTCGCTATCGACTCATGCGCTACTCACAAACAATTAAATATTTTATTAAAAGGTTTACAAGAGATATTTCCAGAAATCCAAATATCATCAGATTCACGAACTTTTTTAGGAACCGAGCGCAAAATGCAAATTTTTGAGAGTATTTTCAGTTTAAAAAATAGTCGGGGGCAATTAATTTACTATCCCGTTTCAAAATACCTACAATTTTATTTAGAAAATAGTTTCGTACTTGATGAACTTTGTACAAAATAAAACAATTTTATTGCTTTTTAATGTAGATGGAAAAGTTCTTCTATTCAATTGTGGCCTATTTTGGGAAAAGTTGTTTTAAAAATTAGTATAATTTTACCTTTTCCGGTCACTATTTACTGTAGTAATTCTAAACCTAATTATCTCAATGAATATTTGAAATATTTTGTAATCGAGTTAAATTTACTTATACAAAATGGACTTTATCATAAAAATACATTTTAAAGTTGAATTGTTGCGATTTTCAGGTGATGCACCACAAGAGCATTTATTAAAGGGATTAAGGGACATAACAGTCACCACGGGTGTGAGCGATGGAGTCAACAAGCTGTTTCGATTAATCGGCGGACTGATATAAATTCGAACGGGAATTCGAACATAGAACTGATAAGGATTTCAGAAATATGGTAGACACTTTGCATCATAATATAATTTAGTCCGTTAATAGACGTCCTAAATATTAATATGACACAGGATTTTGCTTTAGATTATATAAAAAGTTGCTAGCAAATTGGATAGAAGGTATCGACGTTAAATCGGTACAACTTGGTTTAAGGTATGTACAGGCAAATGTTAAATAAACGTTTATTGCATTGTTCTAGACACTTACCAGTTGAATTTAGTCGTAAAAGTCGATTAACCGTTGAATTAGATCGCTGCAAAGCAAACGAATACCGTTTATTTTTATTATATTTAGGTCCTTTTGCTTTAAGAAACATATTACGGAAAGATTTATACGAACACTTGCTTGTATTTCATTGTGCAATAAGAATATTAACAAATCCAAATATTGTACACCACAAAAACTATATTAGTGTGACTAAAGAGCTTTTAATTAACTTTGTTAAAAACTTTTCTAATTTTTATACTGCTGATGCGTGTGTATATAATATACACAATTTGATACATTTGTCAGATGACATTACTAATTTTAAAAGAGATCTCCATAGTATTTGTGCATTTCCCTTTGAAAACTATTTGGGACAATTAATAGTTATTTAACCAACAAGTGCGTTAATGAGAGCGATTAATAATCGAGACAGTTGTTGAGGTTATTAATCGCCGATTAACGCAAAAGTTGGTTACAATATTTTTCCGTTGATCGAATCTTACGAAATTGAAGAAAATGTAATTTTTTCCGTGACAAAAATTCCAATAGATATTCGAATCAAGCATGTCAAACCTTTTAAATCAATATATATTCAAACCAACGGTGCCATGACTTTCAAAAAGTGTCAAAAGTTTGACAATCCATCTGCACTTTTTATCAATTTTACTGACTGTACGGTTGCTAACTTCTATATAAATAGTATTACTATCAACATAACGTAAATAATTAATTAAATTTGTATTTTTCATTGGTATATTTTGCATTCATTTTGTCATCTTACATTTAAATAAAGTGCCATTTCAATTTAATCGTATATTTTGTTACCTAGATACCGAAATCATGAATTTATAAGAAATCATTCATTAAAAGGGGTCATAAATGAATAATTTCCTATTCACTAAATTGACCCGTAAATCAACGATCACCGGAAAAACATCTTGTTAGACGTTTTAACAAGCATGTGGCACAAATATCAAGAAGACTTTCGAAAAATTCATTGGCAAAAATGTTTCCATTAGCAACGACACTTGATAAAATTTACGGGCTTAATAAGCAATTCAAAATTTATTCTAAATAATAAAGATAATTTTGCTGTACTTAAAAATGGCAAGATATTTAAAATTACTAATATTACATAATTCGAATTTTTTAAGTGGATTTTTATCGTCACAGTTGCACGATTTTTATAATTATCCATTAAACTCAAAACAAGTCGATATTTACCGTGTAGATTGTTTCAATTCAGAACTTGTACCCTTAGAAGTGTTATCTATAATTAGAAAATGTTTTGCAGTAAAATGAAACGCTTTTTTCATTATTTTTGATTTTTTACACGAAATTTGTTATTAGCACACTAGTATAATAGCACTAGTCTATGTATCTAATTTTGCATTGCTAATTAATTTAATTAAATAACCAAATTTCAGATATTAAATTCAGAATGAATGTTTGATAAATAATTAATGAGAAAAGATTAACGTTTTGCATTAAATTATTATTATTTCTGATCTCTTACAGCAAAAATATTTTTAAATTCAAGTGGAAATTGGCTATTTATGAACACTTTCTTTAGAATTTTTGATTTTTTTACACGAACTTTGTTACCAGCACTTTATGTAGCCTACGAGTATAGCTGCTTCGGTCGACGTATTTACTTTTGCAATTCTAAACATTAAAGTTGATACAAAATTTCCAATTTGTGAATGCAATAATTTTTTATTATTTACGTAATAATATTTAGATATCTTTTCTTCCACAAACATTAACTTTTTTATTGAGGTGATTTATTACACATTACGAATATTAATTTTTATACATTACTTATTACATAAAATGCCTAGTCTATGGCTAAAATTTGATGATTAATTTATTTTATTATTTAACCCAATCAAGCTACCACTCATAAGTATCGTCACTAGAATTATTATTTAAAATTAGGCGATCATTTAATAACTGGCTGTTAAGAATTCTCTACCCTTCCCGTCAGTTTTTTATATTTTAATTATTGAAATATTACTGTTTGAAGAAGATCTTTTTTGAAACGTAACCATTGGACAAATTAAATGAGATACGGCGTTCGAGCGCTCGCAGGCGATTTTGCAAGGGTGTTTGGATGGTTGTCTACAAATTTGTAGCCCGTACTCAGTAAAATTGTCAGGGCCCCATCAAAAATAAAAAAATTATGGAAAAAATTCAAACGGTGGGCGCGTTCAGGAAAGTTGACGTATAATGGAGAAAATCGTTTGTCTCCGAAATAAAAGTTTGGAATTTTTTAAAAAATGTTTACGGAAACGACTTTATATAATTAGTTCTTATACATAGTTTATGAATAAAAATGTTTTAAACAAATTTTCATCAACTTTAAAATATCTTTTTTCGAAAGCTGATAACAAATGTTGACATTTACATGACATAAATCGCTTGTCAAAGTGACTGTTTTTTGTTTACTGGATGTAAAAGTCTTTTACAATCTAGAACAAAAAAGACTTTTACGTTCAGCAATTTTTGATTAAAGAAGAAGTCACAATTTGGGGGAATCTTTATTATTTATTGAGCAATATTTAACTGCAAAGTTGTAATAGTACAATTATTGAAAGTGATACCGCTTGAAGACGCCAGCTGGTTTAATGAAATACTTTGGTCTTGAAGACCCATTTCCATAGAAGACGTTGGCTGATTTACTGCAAGACTCTTGTCTTGATAAAAACCGTCAGTCCCTGTTGTGGAAGAAGTTTCAGATTCCGGAACAGCTAAGATGTTTTTTGAAACTTTAATTTTCCTTTCAATTGATTCTTCAATATATCCCTCCGCAACTGTTGACGAGCGCCAGCCTCCATGTCTCTTCACACTGACAAAATCAGCTCCAGAATCTGCAAGCAAAGTTGCGGAAGATCGTCGGAAACAATGGCCTGTGTAGCGCTCCGTCTCCGGTAATTTTAAGTATTTGGCTATTTCCTTTGGAGTGTTTCTGATTTTATTTATACCAATAACTTGGTTTGCACATTTCCCATTGGCGTATTTAATAAAAAATCTTAGATTAGTACTGTACGCTGGACGTAAGCCATTATATTTTCGATATAATTCAATATGAGATGGATTTGAAATGACGAATGTTCTTTGACTGTGTCTTTTCAAATCTTCAATTTTTACAATAACAATTGAACCCTTATCTTCAATATCATTAATTGTTAAATTTAACAGCTCGATTCTTCTACATGCACCATATATTCCCATTATTAAAATAGTCCGAAACAATATTTTATTATATAAATGCCAAAAATTTAAATTAATGTAGAACGTACCTTCAGTAATAAAAAGCTTTGGTCTGGGGCCTCTTCTATAAATTTTTCAATTTCTGTTTTGGTCAAGACTTTTGATTTTTATGGTCGATAGCCTACATTTTTATTTTTCAAATATGGTATTAATTTTGAAAATTTTGCTATATCTACATTTTGTTTGACGTTCAATGTTTTCTTCAACATCGAATAAATGGACCATAGGGTTGGTGGCCGCAATTTCTTAGCTTTATATTCCAAATAAGCCAGTATCACACTTTCAGACACGTTTTTCAATTTCTTATGGGCTCCACACACTCTCGATGTTGTACGACGTGCTTGTACGTACGTACAAAATCGTGCGATTTTGTACGTACGTTCCGCTTGCCCACACACCTTCGGTTTTGCTCGTACGTTCAATTTTCAACGATGTTTTAAAGGGATTCACCTTTTTGTGATTTTGTTAGTATTCGGGAAGATGTCGAAGCGTAATCTTCAATTATTAGCCGTTACAGTCGCGGTCATAAGAAAAAATAGCAAGAATAAACGTTCGAAGTGGTATAAAGAGTGGTTTTTAAGACGCAACGAGTTTTCGCACATAAATTTATTAGAGCATTTGAAACTTGAACCGCATGATTGGCGGAATTATTTGCGAATGGACGAAAGCAGTTATGTCGAATTGTTAAATTTAGTAACTCCTTTAATTGAAAAACAAAACACTAGACTGAGACAATCAATATCCGCACATGAGCGTTTGTCGGCAACTCTTCGGTTTTTGGCAAGTGGAGCAAGCTTTGAGGAATTGAAATATTCTACAATTGTTTCACCTCAGGCACTAGGAAAAATAATTGCGCAAACATGCCGTGCAATAATACATGCACTGAAAAATTATATCAAGGTACAGCTTGACAAACTTAGCTTGGCGGATGAGTCATGGATGCGCCGTCGACCGAAAGACCGCCCCTTAGCGGAGCTCAGTTCTTTATTGGTGGTCGCTCGCCAATACTAGCTATATCCTTATCTTAAGACACTCTCTCGCTTCTTTTTCTGCGCAGGGTCATCCGCCAAGCTATTTCTGTCAAGCTGTAAGCTCTGTGTTTATTTTTCTCGAATTTATTAACAAATTAAATGCGTATTATTTTTTAAACCCTACAACCTCAATATTTATTTCTTAGAATTTTATAACCATACTTTTCCCTGTCTTTTAAAACTTTTTTCATAACACTGGGGTGGTCTTATGGGAAAAAAATTTTGAAAAAATACTGTGCTGACGAGATCGGCTTATTTTTTAAATGTTTATTACCCACAAAGCTCTTTCATTTGAAGAACAAATTACATTTTGACTTTTTGCAAATGGAAATGCCAAAAAGACACACCGAAAGTAGAACCTTATAAACCAAAAAGAAAAATAAGGAAAACGCTGTTTTTGTTCGCAATTATCGATAGGTCAATACACATTATTCAACTTCTTGTTTATTTGAATGACAAAGAGTATGCATACAAACTTTATTTAAATCACAAGCTATTAGCGCTACATACCAAATAGATAGTATTATATTGATTTTTAGAATTTATTGCAGCAAATGTCCTTTTTCGGCGTATCAGAAGAATGGTCAAATGGGCAAGCAATAAAGTAATTTCACTATATTGTATTTTAACCAAATAATCGCCTCAGCAAGGTTGTCCGCATTATCATTTTATGATCAGTTCTGGAATTCGGTCCCTGTAATTTGTTTCACCTGGCTTTAATGACACACTTTAGAAGTAAAAGAATATTTTGAATGACGAATTCTAAAGTGCATAAATTGTTTTACAAAGGAACTGCATAAATATTGCATTTATTGATTTTTGAGTTCAATAAGATAATTATTGTAACCAACTTTTGCGTTAATCGGCGATTAACGCACTTCTTGATCAAATAACTATAAATTTAAATAAATAATTTTTTCTCCAAATACAACAGATTCATAAAGGTAAAATCATTCAAAATGTTTACTTTTATTTTAAATTTTAGCTTAAAAATCTCCCTCTAGCTGCAATATTTAATAAAAATAAAGTAAATAAAGTTTACGAATATGGATAGCTTCGAGTTCAAAATCGGCATGCAAAAGTCGTCGAAAACTGGTTTCGTACGATGTTGCTGGTACGATTTTGTTCGTCGTGGTTGTCACCATACACTCTCGTGTTTGAACGTACGATTTTGTACGTTCGTACAAGCACGTCGTACAACATCGTGAGTGTGTGGAGCCCATTAGAACCACACCACTTCATGAAATCGTTATAAGCTGATTCATATTGTCTAGAGGACTTTTCCGGGATAAGACTAGAAATTGCGCTTTGTGCCGCTTATAATACATCAAAAGGCAGATCATCGTCATCGCTTTCGGAACTCATTTTTGATTATTATTACTTTCCGCTTCAAATACAGGAGTTATTCTCACCAAATCACCATAAACGGTACAAAATTATAAATTATAATGTTTGTTTGACGGTTGCTATCATAAATTAGTTAGTCAAAGCATACTAGATTTAGCACCAAAGTAATTGTAGACATTGATCTGGATGAAATGTCAGTAGTTTTTCTTTGAGTTTCCATTGATATGGAGCTGCAGTTTTCGAAAAAATGTTGTTTGATACTCGAATTGCGAAATTCTTTTGCATTCTCGAATGTTTTTTTTGCTCGCGATGCTCGCAAAAAAAACTCATTCTCGAATGCAAAAGTAGCATTTCGCAATCTAGAATCAAAAATAACTATTATACCAGTTTCTACACCGAAATGGCAATAAATTCCCGGATCCATTTTTATAAATTTAGAAACATTTGCGCGGGGGTTTTTTAATAATGTCCTGCAATCGTTTGGTAAATTTATGGTGGGTACTTTTGACCGCAAAATTTTTAGTAAACCGTTAACGCAATTTTGGGGAAGTTTATACTGGACAACCCAACTTTTTAAACTATTTTTGAAATCATTCCCGTCGTTTGTTATTTGTATTTCTGGCTCAAATGAATCGCAATTAATTGGGGCATAATGTAATGAATGAAATCGTTCTGTCCGATAGTGTTTATAATTTTGAACATGTAAAGTATCATTGACAACATGCATTGGTATCTCACAATCAGTTGTAATTCGAGTTTAAATTGCGAAGACTTCTGATAAATCCTTTTCATACTGCTCGTGTATTCGACGCTTTAAATGCCTCGAGGAGATCACCGTTAAAGATTTACGTTTTCTTATTGATTTGATTGCCCATTAAAAAAATTTTCTTCAAGTAAAATGTAAAGTTTAAAAAATCATTGACACACTAAGTTTGTTAAAATAATAAATTCGGGGTTTATTTATGATTTTTATAAATATGGATTAATTCAACCTGAATTTTATTCTTATAAATTTTTTTTACTTGTTAAGTAGGTAGGTACCGATGTATGTAAGAATATTGTAATGAATTACCTAACCAAGTAAATTTTCACTGCATTTTCAAAAGTAGATCAGAACTTGCATATCGCGATTTTAAGTTAAAACTGGACCTAATTAAAAATTACACAAACGCATTGAAAGCCACTAAAGTACCTAAGCAATTAAAGGTGATACATAATAATTACACAACGACGCAAATAAACTCCATTCTTGTATTTGTAGTTTTATATGAAAACTAATTTCAGTAAAGCTTCCATAATAGGTTAAAAACATGAAACCGTGTATTAACGATTAAATTCGGAATAAAATGAATAAAATTTTTTGAATTGTTGTCGTTTTATAGTTTTCAAATTATACTGTGTCAAGATTGAAGCATTCTATTGTCGTATTACTAGTAAAGGTATCATTTAATCTGTTCCTATGAATTTACAATAATCTTATTATTAGTGGGAGATTATTTCCCTAATATACGGTTTCATTTATACAACACCTTGCACACAGTTAATTTTACATAAAAAAGGCAAATTTATTGGTAAACTGTGATTTTGTATCAAGGATTGATAATTGTACTTATCTAAATTTAAAAAAAATATATATACTTACTTGTTGCTTATTTTCTTCCATTTTTTCAGCTAATACTGAACTTATCAATGCAACTGGAAACGATGCAATGTCTTCTTTCTAAATTGAAAGTTAAAATATTTTCAAAAGAAGACGAGCATGATCATTTGTAAGATCGACTTTTCTAGCAGGGCGCCGACAATGCAAGCCGTAGCGGCTTGCATTGTAGCGGTTTAAGCAACGAGCAACTAACTATACGGCTACTGCAATTTAAATGTAGGTCATCTCGGACGCTGCGGGAAGACCCAAACGGCTCTTCCCCTTTCATTGCAACTATCTGCCCTTCTTCTGCTGCAGATAATTGCTTCTTGCGCCCGCAACATCCGAGTCGGCGTACTCTTAATGGCTCCTCTGGATTTTCTGCTTCCATTCTTCTCAGCCATTTATATACCTAGCTTCGCTTTAATAAACAACATTAGGTTTAGTTACATTTTCAGCTGGTCATAATTAGTAATTTTAAATAATCTTCAGTTACGTAATTTGAAATAATATGTCCTTGTGTAGTTATTTATTATACAAGATACAAATCCAGTGAAACCCCGATTTTACGTTTTTGAAGCGACCGATAAAAACAATGTAAATTGAGGGCAATGAAAATTTTTCTTTAAAAAATTATACAAATTAGTTTGGTGTACATTTATTTCTTATGTATAGAGGTTTTTTCAATACTATGCATTTCATAACAGCATTTTGAATATTTCCAACGTAAATTGCGGGAAAAATATACGTAGAATCAGGTATTATCTTCATTAAAATGAAACGGGACTTAAAATTAAACGCAAATAACGGGATCACTTGAAATACGGGGATGTAAAAACGGGATTCTACTGTAATTCCTAAAGTTAAAGTTCAAAGTTTGAAATGCCAATAACATTTTTAAAGCATTAAATAACAAAGTCAAAGAAGCTGGCCACGCAATTTCGACTCGCTATTAAACGACTTCCCCATAGATAAATTCAACTTGGTAATTGTCTTGTATACTAAATAACTATTACATTCGTTAGATATTGAGAATTACTAAAAATTTTAAACTTACAAATAAATTCACTTCCAGCGCAATTTCATTGACCGGCACATTGCGATTATTTAAAGCAATTAGCTTTCTAAGCGTTTGCTGGGACACATCTTTTGTGATCTTCCTCTACCCATCTCGTCAAAATAATATTTGAAGACTGCCAATTTAAACATTGCAAATTCTCAACAATTAATTTTCGAATTTGTATTCAACTTATTTCGTAGTCAAATTTGGATCAGTTATTTAACTTTCAAGATTTTTTCACAACAAATGAGGTTATTGTTAACGCCAGCGATATTTGTTTAAACCGTTAGTCCATAGTGTCCCCTTTAAGGGACGGTCATATTTTATGATAATAATCTAATAATAGAGATAATCTGGAAGCAAAAAATTACGAAATTCAACTTTAACTTTAACTTAATTTTAACTTAATGCACCAATGGGTTGAAACAGTTCTTTGCAGAACTAATAAAAACTGTGGCATACATTTTCATTAAACTTTACAGAATTAGAAGAAAAAAAATTCTTCGAATATAAATATAATGTTTCTTGTTAACAAACACGCGATTACAAATTTTTATATTTCACCAACAAAAATTTACGAGATTAAAAATTATTTTTTAATAGCCAGGCCCATGGCGAAACTAAATTTTAACACTCAGTATAAATATTGATGGTTTGTCGTTAAGTAAGAGTTCAAGTAGTCGATTTTGGCCAATTTTAGGTAGTATTGTAAATCACCTAAATTTATTGGAACCATTTCCTATTGGCATTTTTCACGGAAATAAGAAACCCTCCAATATTATGCAATTTATAGAACCTTTTGTAAATGAATTTAATTACTTAGCTGAAAATTGTATATTGTTGAGAAACAAGGCGTTCATTTTAAATGTAAAAGGGCATACTGGCTATTTTGGTTGTAATAATTGAAGCGTTTTTTACAAAAACAACCATAGTCCTAATTTTTTTTGGTGATATTTCTTATGAATATCGAGTGGGGCAATGGCTGTTTTTGCAGAACAAGCAAATATTTATTTAACTATAACGTTGGACTATGTATCTTCTTGCAGAAATCGATCACACCATTCGATTGGACGTCCAAGATACTCTGTAAATCAACACTAACCGCGAAATTCGCATTTTTGGACTATGGTCGTTTTTGTAAGAAGCGCCTCAATTGCATACAGGAAGGCAACTATATAGCTGGTCGAATGACCTTTCCCGATCTAAAATCCACATTGCGAACTGACGAAAGTTTTAAATTAAAATCACAAGAAGAATATCACAAAGGACCCTCTCCTATAGAAAATTTAAATATTGGTCTAATATCAACAGTTCCGTTAGATTATATGCATCTTATTTGTTTAGGAGTTGTAAAGAAAATAATTAAATTTTGGGTTAAAGGAGCAAAATGTGTTCGGTTAAAAGAAAATGAACTAAAACTTGTTTCTGGACATTTGATTGCTATTAGGCCGTACATTGCTAAAGAATTTTCTCGTTTACCCCGCGGAATAGAAGATATTGACCACTGGAAAGCCACAGAATTAAGGCAATTTCTGTTATATACAGGTCCCATTGTTTTAAATGGTAGATTACAAAAGAATATCTTTGATCATTTTCTGTGTCTTCACTACGCGATTAAAATTTTAGCATCCCCTGATCCACATAAAACTTTTAATCAGGAAGCAAAATCTTTGTTATATAAATTTGTACGTCAGTTTGCGGAAATATACGGAAAGGAACACTTAACTTATAATGTACATAATTTGGTTCATATAACAGATGACGTTTTACGCCATGGTCCCTTAGACAATTTCAGTGCATTTCGTTTTGAAAATTATTTACAATATTTAAAAAAATCGATTAAAAATTCAAAATATCGCTTACAGCAGATTTATAATAGGTTACAAGAAACGAAATGGTGTATTTATGGAGAAAATGAAACTCAATATCCTCTTTTAATTGGTGAATGCGCAGGTCCTACCAGCAATGGACGTTATTTCAAAATTTTAAAAATGAATAGTTTCACAATTGAAACCAATAGCAGAAATAATTGCTTTCAATTAATTGATATGACTATCATTAATGTAAGTTACATACTAAGACAAGATAATAAAATAATATTGTTGGTAGAACAATTTGATACTGTTACACCAATTCATTATTCGTTCGATATTAAATTACCTTTCATGTATGAGGCAAAAGGTTTACGAAAAAATGTTGTTGTGTCACATAAAAACATCGGGAGGAAATGCATAAAAATTAAAACAAATTCCAATACATTTATTATAATTCCAATTTTACATTTTATCTAATACGAATTAAGTATCAAATTCACGTTTCAAAAGTCAATACCATTTTTTTCCAATCTAATTCCCAGTTACCCAAATTTGTTTATTGAATTGATGTTTGTATTTAAATACATTTGATAATAATTGAGGAGGGGGTCGAAATAAAACGGTTCAAATGTATTATGTGAATTGATGAACCAAGTAGGTACGCGAAAGTTTATAAACCTTTACCTACTCTTTGGTTAAACACGATTATAATTCAAGCAGACACTGTTTAGTACGTATGCGGGAAAGCAATTTAAATGTGACGGCAGATTTTACTTTTAAACATCACTTGAACCGTATTACTACTAGTAGTGTGCATGTTTTAAAATATAGTGGCGTTCTGTGACGAATTTTTTTATACACTATACTAAACACTACACTACAGTACATAGTCCCAACTGCCACCATTCTTTATAAATCTGATCGGTTGAAATATTTTTGAGGACATATTTTATTTAACATAAAATACAAACACAAATTAGTATATTATTTAACGAGCACATAATGTAGGCTATTATTAACGAAGATGAAAGTTTGTAAATACGAGTCGAAGACGAGTATTTACAAACATCTGAGTTCATAATAGCCATTATGTGCGAGAAAAATACAGCTGTTTATCTACAATCAAAATTTTATTCGATAAAACTTTGAAATTCCGAAGCAAAATTGACACCGAAATTAAACCGAAACCAAAACGTGATTTTCATCGAGAAACCTTTGCTTCCAGTTGTCATGGGCGCGAAAAAAATAACAAGGATCTGTCAGTTAGCAAGAAAAATACGAACGTGTTTTTCTTTTCCTTATATTATATTTTGAAAGTGACGACTTAACCACCCTCAAGTTGTGACACTTCTCCGATTCTCGCGATAGCCGAGGTCTCCCAAATGGATAATAGTGTTTTACTCGTTCCTAATTTTCTTTTTCCCGCAAGGGCGTCGTGCATTGGCACCGTCCGATAATTGTTCCGTCCCGTAACTGTTAAGTGCAAATATTCCCTCAGTAAGAGAAGAAAGAAGAAGAAGAAGAGATTAGGAAGAATACCTCGGTGTTTTACCATTCCCTCGCGAGGAGACATGGTTCTGATTTTAATACGGTGTTACTGTCGCCCAGAATTGAACCCGAGACATTTGTTTAGGTAGCCTCGTAAAAACTAAGGTACCAAAACTAATCATTCTACCGTGCGCATAGGCAACCAACATTACTCTCCGTTCATTAATGAAGATAAATAGGCAACCAACAATACGCTCCGTCTATTAATGAAAATGAAACTGAAGGGGCGTGACCTGTGGATAAGGTGCCTTGTTATGTATCCATGGCTAGCATATGAAATTAACGTATTACGTCATGATTGTAGATAAACAATGTTACACACTCATTATATTAACAAAATGTAGGTTAATTACTTTTATTTCTATTTTATTTGCATCACATTAAGTAGTTTGTTAGTAGTAAGTAACGCACGATTTCGCATGCAATTCTGCCATAGCCGGTCCCAAGCCCGGTTGGAAAAAGAAGAGGGTCATTAAAAACCCATTAAAAACTAATTAAAAACCAATTAAGCTAATTGCTAGGTGACGTCATCACATAAGAATGCACCTGTTGACCTTGAAACTTAAAGGTCATTA
This sequence comes from Dascillus cervinus, assembly GCA_949768715.1. NCBI lineage: Eukaryota > Metazoa > Arthropoda > Insecta > Coleoptera > Dascillidae > Dascillus > Dascillus cervinus. The sequence continues at coordinate 11,948,178 of OX458319.1, read as the reverse complement.
AAAACCTATTCGGCTAATTACATGGTGACGTCATCATGCAAGAATGAACCTGTTAACCTTGAGGGTCATTAAAAACCCATTAAAAACTAATTAAAAACCAATTAAGCTAATTACTTTGTGACGTCATCACATAAGAATGCACCTGTTGACCTTGAAAATTAAAGGTCATTAAAAACCCATTAAGCTAATTACATGGTGACGTCATCATGCAAGAATGAACCTGTTAACCTTGAGGGTCATTAAAAACCCATTAAAAACCCATTAAGCTAATTACATGGTGACGTCATCACATAAAAATGCGTCCAGTGACCTTGAAATGACTCATTAAGCTAATTGCCTGATAACGTCATGTGACCTTTAAACCTAAAGGTCATTAATGATTCATGGTGACGTCATAGAGGTCATTAATTACTCATTAAGCTAATTACTCAATAGGTTAATGACCTCATTAACCTAATTACACACATGAATCACTGATCGATTAAACTGATATCAATTTGATATCAAAGTGTGCCCGAAACCGCTTAGCTATACTACTAAGTTTCATATTACAATTTTTTTAATTTGCGATTTCTGCAAAATCATCAATTTGCACTTGCGTCATTGTTCTTCCGGAGAAGCGATATGTTCTATGCATATGTGTTTTTACTATAACCTTCACAGCAGTCGTTATACGCACGTTACATAAATAGTTTATCAAAACACCGCTTTAAAATAAAATGTCAAACAAACGAAAATCGACAAGTTTAGAAACGAAATGAAACATAATAAATCGAGTAGAAAGAGGTGAAAAAAAGAGTGCAGTGTCACTACAAACAGGATTGTCTTATTCAACTATCTCAACAATTGTAAGCCAATCAAAGAAAATAAAAACCTCTGTTGAAAACAACAGCAACGTTACTAATAAAAAAATTTGCCGCACGCGAAGTAGCATTATTGAAAATGTTGAGAAGTTGTTAAGTGTTTGGATCGATGATATAGGCCAACGTGGCATGTGACGTTGGCCTATATCAAATGTTAATTCAAAACAAAGCAATAAATTTGTTTAACTTCTTAAAATACCAAGAAGAAGGAAACAATGAAGAAAATTTTGTAGCATCACGTGGATGATTTGAAAAATTTAAACATAGAGTCACATAACGGAAGAGGCAGCTAGTGCTGACATAGAAGGAGCAAGAAAATTTCCGAAACAATTAAAAACTGTAATTGAAAGAGGTGGATATCCTCCAAATTTGATATTCAACGTTGATGAAACGGATCTATTTTGGAAACGTTTGCCTTCTAAAACATTCATATCACAAGAAGAGAGAACGGCGTCAGGGTTCAAAGCTGCGAAGGATCGCTTGACTCTGTTACTGGGCAGTAATGCATCGGGAGATTTGAAATTGAAACCAATGCTAATATTTATCATTCGGAAAATCCACGGGCCATGAAGGGTTTTTCCAAGTCTAATTTACCAGTAATATGGAAGTCTAACAGAAAAGCCTGGGTAACAAAGGATCTATTTAATGATTGGTTCATTAATCATTTTTGTACAGCAGTTAAGCGTTATTGTCAACAAAACAATTTAGAACAAAAGGAACTGGATAATGCTCCTGGTCATTCAGTAAATCTTAACGCACTGGAGACTTGCATTCCAGTTGAAGTTATGTTCCTTCCACCGAACACAACATCTATCATTGAACCTATGGATCAGGGTGTTATAGCGGCATTTAAAGCTCGTTTCCTCCGGTGCACTTTTTCCAACTTAATTGACGCTGTGGACAGTCAGCAAGTGTCAATAAAACAATTCTGGAAGAGTTACAACATAATGAATGCTATCTACAATATCCAACGATCTTGGGATGAAGTATCACAACACTGCCTTAAAGCAGTTTGGAAAAAAGTAGGACTCAATTTAGAAGAAGAATCGGAACTTGCTAATGACATCCAGAATGAACTTGTTGAAATGGCACACCAATTACAGTTCAATGAAGTTGACGCTGATGATATTCAGACATTACTACAGGATAACAACGACATTCCACTAACAAATGAAGTATTGCAAGAACTAACAGAAGAAAATTTGGTAAGAGAAGATGCCAATTCTGACATCGATATGGAAGAGCCGCCGGTTAAAGTTTTAACAATAAAAATATTGTCCGATTGTCGGGTGTCTCATTCGATAGATATTTTGTCCGAAAATGATCCAGATTTTGCGCGAAGTTGTGCTATAAAAAAAAATGTATTAAATGCTTTAACATGTTACAGTGAACTGTTACGAGAAAAGAAGAGACAAGCAACGCAATCGACCCTTGATTCGTTCTTGTCAAAAAAATAAAAACGTCACAACTGGCCAGTTTATTGACATTTATGTAACTGCTAATTTTGTAATACATACATGCAAACTAATTTAAAACTTTAAATTTTGTTGTTCCCATCTATTAATTAAAAAATAAAAAACCAAACTGTAATTTTTCAAACTCTTTTTCTCAAACTCTTCGATTCTTAATCAACTTCTTCTAACATTTCTTTCATCTACTCAATAAATTAAAAAACACCAGTTATATACTCACTTTTTGCCTTAATTCTTTGTGCGCCTTTAACATAGTTTGACATTCTTTAATTTTCTCGTGATTTTGGGTCGGTGCTTCTTGTAGGGCCTTTAGAATAGCAGCTATTTTTTCTGCTTCTAAAGCGTAACAAAGGTTTTTATATAATAAAAATGAATAATGTGCAACTTACGTCGATCATAATCCGCAGCTTTCAAATGCAAATCAGCTACTTTTTCTTCAACTAAAGCGTAACAAAGGTTTTTATATGATAAAGAATTATGTGCAACTTACGTTCCAGAGCTAGTTCTTCGTTAACTAACTTGTAATACAGGGTTTTATATAATAAAGAATTAAGTGCAAAACGATTCATAGCTGTCAAATGCAATTGGCAAATTAAAACCAACGAATATAGACTTCATATAGAAGGCCGGTTCGTATAGCGGCGAAGGGACTGAAAATGTAATTTCGATCATCTCCGCAACACGGCAGCACTACCGCACTATCGGCGCCATTCAAATTTTGAACTTAAACCAAGCTTGCGGTCGAGCGAGCCGATTATCAATTCACTTGCGACATTAAAGTTATAAACTTAAAATTAGCAATGTAAATGTAAATAATAACTAAATATAAAATATGACGCATTGCGAAACTCGAAATACAAAAGGAAACCATCATCCGTGCGTATGAATAAACTATTAACGCATGTTAAGAACAATTTAAAAATAAATAAAATATTATTTGTTACACTTTGTTTCTTTGTTAATGAGTACTTGTTTAAAAAATGCGTTCAATGTAAAATAAGTAGGTTATTATAAATAAATAAACACAAAAATTTTAATAGTTTACTTAAATAAATACTCAATTGAATGTTAATGTAAATTTTAAAAGTAACGAAAGTTGAATAAATCAATTACAAATAAATCAATGCATAAGGAAACTTGCTCTTAGTTAATATTAGTTTGTAAATATAATTCAAAATAACTCGAAATAAGTAAATATGAAAAATTGGTATTAAAACACATTTTTAAAATGTAATATGTGTAATTGACGATGTTTTAAAGAATGTGTTTTTTAAAATGGTTGTGATTTGTAATAAGTGGAAAATTAAAAAAAATATTGTTATGAAGAAGGAAAGAAATTTGTGCGTAAAACAATATTTTACTCGATTTTTACCTCGGATTAACACAAAATCATATATTTATTTCGGCATTTCTCCATTAATTCGTTTGATTTGAAACTAAGGTAAACATTAACTTTTTGACGTGCATAATCTCCGATTACTAATCTTTCTTTACATTTAATCACTTTAATAACAATAATACAAAATATTAATTTACCGTATATCGTCACCGGGAAATCTATGAAATGTTAATTCCGGATTTTTGACCTTTGAATTTTTGCAGCCGCTGTAGGAACAAAGTGCACGTGCAATCGACATACTAATCGCAAGAGTTTCTAGAAAATTTATCTCAAAGAAACTTTTGGCGGGCGCATTCGAAGCGCCCCGGGATATGTGGCGGTGCCAAGCGGCCGGGGAACAGAACTAGCTTGTTCCCCAGGCTTTCTCGTCCCTCTCTTATAACCCGTAACCGTGCTTCTATACTGGGTGGGGCAAGTTTTACGGCCACCCTCAAAATCGCGACTTCTAATTAAACAATCCTAACCAAATTTAGTACACGTAATTGTCTTGTGACAGAGCACACAATTAATTTTTTTTAAAATTTTTCGTTGATAATTAAAGCTGTAAATTGAAAAAATACGATTTTGAACCAAATTTTCAACTTCTAATTTTTACACTAATGCATCAGGCTTCACTTCTAAAATTGATTTACGAAAGTAGCGAGAAAAACAAAAGATTAGATTTTGGATAAAACGCACTTTCATCTTGGAAATCCAAAAATTGATGTTGTTTATGATCTCCGTATTTGGACAGTTGCAAATTAAAGCGACAATAGGGTCTGGAAATGCGGTAACCATTTACAAGCGTTAAGATTTACAACCTTCACCCTCATTTGAGCGTGAACATTTAAGATTCCTCGTACTTTTTCTAGGCCCGGAACAGGTTTTTTTAAATAAAATAATTGGTTTCAATAGTAAATCTATTTTATAGCAAATGTTCAAAATGATGTCCCCCCCTTTCTATGCAGATTCGTAAACGTCTCTGGAAATTGGCTTGGACAGTAGCTGCAAGATTTTTCCTGTTAATTTCGGCAAAAGCATTTCGAATTCGATCTCGCATATTTTCTATGGTAGTTGGCTCTTCCTGATACACCATGCCTTTTACCGTGCCCCACAGAAAGAAATCAGGTGCTGTTAAATCAGGAGACCTGGGGGGCCACAAAACAGGGCCACCTCGACTAATCCACCTTTCACCAAATTGATGTTCCAACTCGGCTCTGGCAATTTGGTTAAAATGAGGGGGAGCGCCGTCTTGTTGAAACCACATATCTGTTGTTAACAGAAAATTATGTTAATCTTAATATTTATACCTTGTTTTGTGAAGAAATGCATACCTTGTCTTAGAATAAGCGGGACATCATCCATCAATCCTTGCAAATGTTCTTGTAAAAAATGTGTGTACATTTCTCCATTTAAATATCCCTCAAAGAAAAATGGTCCCACTACTTTATCATGGATCACGCCCCCCCAAATATTCAACGACCAAACATTTTGGGTTACACGTTGACGCATCCAGTGCGGATTTTCAACCGCCCAATCAACTCCCCCGAAAACAGAGAACGAACAAAATCCCCATGCGAGATGCCGGCTTTTGCAGCTTCAGGACGACGTCTCTAGGTTTTGGGAACTGGAGGAGGGCACAAGAATAAAACACTTGTCAGACGAGGAAGCATCATGTGAAGAGCACTATAAAGCTCATGTGACTCGTGACTTCGACGGTAGGTACATTGTTGCACTCCCTTTCAACGGGAAACAGAACGAGCTGGGAGAATCTCACCACCTCGCACTCAAACGTTTTCAAGGCTTAGAGAGAAGGTTCGCAAAAGACCCACAACTCCAAGAGCAGTACTCCAAGGTCATACAAGAATACCTGAAACTGGGTTTTATGTCCGTCGTCCGAAGTACTCCCAATACTGGATTCTTTTTGCCACATCACTCGGTGCTTAAAGAAACGAGTTTAACAACAATAGTTAGGGTAGTTTTTGACGCGTCCTCGGCATCCAGCAGCGGTTTATCGTTGAATCAGACGCTGATGGCGGGAGCGACCCTGCAAGATGACATACTTTCGTTACTATTACGATTTCGCTTACATAATCATGTGTTGACAGCAGACCTCGAGAAAATGTATTTACAAATACGGATCCGAGAGGAGGACCAAGCCTATCTCCGCATCTTATGGAGAGAAGCTGACGGATCTCTCTTAACGTATCAATTTAACAGACTCATTTTCGGTCTTAAACCAGCCTCCTTCCTGGCTACTAGATGTCTGAAACAGCTGGCTGACGACGAGCAAGATAGGTATCCTGTAGCATCTGAAATCTTACGACGTGATTTGTATATGGACGATTTATTGACCGGAACAGATACAGTAGAAAAGGTGATGAGACTTCGAGAAGACATCACGCAATTGTTATTGTCAGGAGGGTTCAATCTTAGGCAATGTGCTTCTAATACTTCCGAGATCTTAAGCGAAATTCCGGATCACAACGTAAATCTACAATTACAAACTTCTCAGGACGCAACGTTAAAAACTCTCGGCGTTCATTGGAACTCGGGCAAGGACGTCATCGTCTACACCCACGGTGCTCAACCTTTTTTCCCTTCGGGCCACATATATATGTTTACCATGTTACATGGGCCGCAATATTTTTGGTTGATAACTTTTTTTTTAGGTCATCCATTTAAAATTAGTTAGTGGGGGACCTGGTTTTAGCGTTTCGGGCCGCATATAAAAGCTTGACGGGCCGCAGGTTGAGTACCGATGGTCTACACTGTCAGACCAATTATCACCATAGGAACTACCAAAAGGACTATGCTATCAATAATAGCAAAAATATTTGATCCTTTAGGATTAGTCAACCCGGTGGTAGTCTACGCGAAAATTCTAATGCAAGAGCTCTGGAAGCTGCAATTAAACTGGGATGAATCGTTGCCAATTGAGGTGCATACGAAATGGAACACATTCGTATCGGAACTATCCGAATTGAACGATATCTCGTATGAACGGAAAATGTTGTGTCAACAACCGATTAAAGTAGAGTTACACGGATTCTGTGATGCCAGCGAAAGGGCATACGGAGCGTGCATTTATGTTCGGTCCACAAATTCACAAGGTGAGATAACAGTACAGCTCTACTGTGCGAAATCTCGTGTAGCACCGGTGAAAACATTACAGACGATTCCAAGGTTGGAACTTTGTGCGGCCTTACTGTTGGCTAATCTTTATACATGCGTAAAAGCAGCCATGTACATTCCAATCAATCGTATCTTTTTCTGGACCGATTCTATGGTAGCACTGCACTGGATTAATACATCACCTCATTTACTGCTGACATTCGTGGCCAATCGCGTTTCGGACATTCGGTCAAAAACAAACATAGCCGATTGGAGACATGTGCGTTCACCAGATAATCCAGCTGATATATTGTCTCGCGGTCAACTACCTAGCCTTTTTAAAACCTCAACCATATACAACAAGATATATATACGACAAGATATAAATGCACATATATATATATACAACAAGATATATATACGACAAGATATAAATGCACATATATATATATATACAACAAGATATATATACGACAAGATATAAATGCACATATATATATATATACAACAAGATATATATACGACAAGATATAAATGCACATATATATATATACAGGTTGTATTATATTAAGTGTTCACCATTGGTAACTTTGTTATTATTAGAGTTGCAAAGTCGGTTAAATTAGCAAAGAATTAGTGTTTTTTCCGCTGATTACCATTATGAAACCAAAAAAACAATCGAACGTCAACTGTTCGAGATATTCACGAAAATAACATTTTTTTAAATGGAATGCCCTATCCTTTTTTGCATATTTTGAAAGAATGTTTAATTTTGAGTGAAAAAGTCTTAATGCACTATTACGATTAAATTAACTACCGAGAAGTTACAAACAATTGAATTTTTTATTTCAATTAATTACAAAAATCACGTAGGCACTGAAACAATTGAAAATTGTATTTATTGAAACATTTCTTCCACGGCAAACTGAGAATAGAAATTTAGAAAAACATATTGCATGACCAAGACATTATAATAAATGTTCGAAAATGTCACCGTTTTGTTCAACACATTTTTGGGCTCTTTTTTGAACACACCGCTCTGCTTTCAAAATTTTTCTACCATCCAATGTATTAATTATTGTTAAAATTTTATTCTCCAATTCATTAACTGTTGCATATCTCTCCCTGTAAACTAAATTTTTCACATACCCCCACAGAACAAAATCCATGGGGGTTAAATCTGGCGAACGTGGTGGCCAACGCACGGGCCCATTATTTCCTAGCCATTTATCAATGAATAATCTGTTTAACAAATTGGTTGTTCCGTGATAATTATGGGCCGGTGCTCCATCCTGTTGGAAATGGATGTATTGTCTTGAAATTAAATCCATTTCATCCAAACAGTTATGCAGGACAGTGTTCATAAATTCTACGTATCTCACTCCAGTCAAATTACCACGGTAATGGTCCAATAATTTTTGAACCTACAATTCCACACCACACATTTAGACTGAACCGCATTTGTGGATTTATAGGGTGTACTTGCAATGGATTTTCGTGGGCCCAATAATGATTCGTTTTTCTGTTGTACATTCCAGAATTTGAGAAGTTCGATTCATCGGTCCACAGAAAATGAAACTCGCTATTGAAGTGTCGTTGGCAGTAACTTAAATACCAGTTGCAAAAAGTTAATCTTCGATTTAAATCGACTGGAAGTAACGTTTGCACCGGGTGATAATGATAAGGAACCCTCTTATGTTTCTTTATAATCCTTTCAATGCTGTTCAAACTTAAATTTAACTCCCTTGAAATATCTCGTATTGAATTTCTAGGATATGCCTCAAAATACGCAATTACATTAATTTCGACTTGTTCAGAAATTACAAATTTTTTCTTCTCTCTTCCCTTTTGAAACACTGTTTCGTTACTCCTAAACTTTCTAAACAGTCTCAGAAAATACTGTTGAATTGGTTGCAATCGAAGCGGATACTGCTGCTGGTAATAATCTCGAGCTCTCGCCGAGTTCTTGCCGCACATAAGATATGCTTCTAACAAGTCACATTTTTCTAAATGTGAAAATGCCATGTCGGGAACCAAAATTGAACACAGCTGTTACTAAATCACACCAAAAGTAATAAATGTTGAATATACCACGTTAATGTTTGATGAAAATATTAACTAACACATTCATTCAATTGTTTTTGACGTTTTAATAATTACAATTTTCAATTGTTTCAGTGCCTACGTGATTTTTGTAATTAATTGAAATAAAAAATTCAATTGCTTGTAACTTCTCGGTAGTTAATTTAATCGTAATAGTGCATTAAGACTTTTTCACTCAAAATTAAACATTCTTTCAAAATATGCAAGAAAGGACAGGGCATTCCATTTAAAAAAATCTTATTTTCGTGAATATCTCGAACAGTTGACGTTCGATTGCTTTTTTGGTTTCATAATGGTAATCAGCGGAAAAACCACTAATTCTTTGCTAATTTAACCGACTTTGCAACTCCAATAATAACAAAGTTACCAATGGTGAACACTTAATATAATACAACCTGTATATACAGTGAGGACGCGTGGGTTGGAATAAATTCATTTAAAATTCATGGGTTTGGTTTCTGGAAAAACGCTGGGACACGTCGATTTTTGTTTTTAAAACTGCATCTTTTTTGATATTTATAATTTTACGATCGTCTTTTGTTTTCGCACTATGACGTTATCAATAATTTTTTTAAATTGCACCCTATATTTTTGTTCACGAATTTGGATGCAGCACATTTTTCTGAGTACAGAAATGTCAAATTTGTATGACCTTGAAGAGGAAAGTTTTCGAAATAATCAGTCCTAAAGTTTCAAAAATTTATGATAAAATTGTTAGAGTAGACCACTAATAATATCATCAAGGAAGCGCTGGAAATCGAGCAAAACATTCAATTGCGTGTTTATTTTTCCGGTTTATTGAAATAGACTTTAGATTTCAGATAACCCCATAGATAAAAAATTAATGGGGTTAAATCTGAAGACCTAGCTGGCCATTCGATAAAACCTCTCCTTCCGATCCATCTATTTGGGAAAATATTATGAAGGTATTCTCGTACTGTTCTCGAATAGTGTGGGGGCGCTCCATCCTGTTGGAACCATATTGAATCTGCCGGTATATTTGGGTTTTCATTATTCAGGTAGAGCGCACTTACACTGGGTATTATGTCATTTTGTAGTAAGTCTAAATATTTTTCAAAATTAAGTGTTCCTCAATAAAAAGGGACCCACAATTGAGGTATCCACAATTCCGGCCCAAACGTTTACTTTCTGAGGGAATTGTGTATGACTTTCCATTCTCCAATGTGGGTTTTCTGGTGCCCAATATCGAAAATTTTGCTTGTATACCGAACCATTCAAACAAAATGTTGCCTCGTCAGAAAAAACTATCTTACGTAAAAATTCCGGGTTGGCATTGCATCTATCCATCATTATTTCGCAAACTCTGCGGTCGAGATCGTCTTAAATAAGTTCCTCAACAAAATGTACTTTGCATGGGTGCCATTTGTTCTTGTGTAAATATTTTAGAACAGAAGATTTACTTAGTGACTGTTCTGCAGCTACTTGTCGACTTGACTTGTGAGGATTTTCTTGTAAATCGAGCAAAACATTCAATTGTGTGCTTTCTGGAAATGTAACATAGTTGGTTTTGTAATTGTCTCTTACGTGGCCAAAGTCTCTAAACTTTTTCTCCACCTTACTAACTACTGATTGTGTAATAGGCTTCTCCGGGTACTTATCATTGAACAATTCGCAAACTTCAGCTTCTGTTCGAGTATTATCGTCATATCCTACCATCATCAACATTTCTATTCGTTGTTTCTCAGTTAAACGCGCCATTCTTCAAGCTTTGAAACTGTACTTGACAAGTGTCAACAATCAAAAAAACAAAATAAACACACAATTGAATGTTTTGCTCGATTTCCAGCGTTTCCTTGATGATATTATTAGTGGTCTACTCTAACAATTTTATCATAAATTTTTTTAAACTTTAGGACTGATTATTTCGAAAACTTTCCTCTTCAAGGTCATACAAATTTGATATTTCTGTACTCAGAAAAATGCGCTGCATCCAAATTCGTGAACAAAAATATAGAGTACAATTTAAAAAAATTATTGATGACGTCATAGTGCGAAAACAAAAGACGATCGTAAAAGTATAAATATCAAGAAAGATGCAGCTTTAAAAACAAAAATCGACCTGTTCGAGCGTTTTTCCAAAAACCAAACTCATGAATTTTAAATGAATTTATTCCAACTCACGCGTCCTCACTGTATATATATGTGCATTTATATCTTGTCCGCCTCCATGCATTCCTAGGGCGTCCACACCTCCACCAGTAGCAGTAAGATTGGACAAGTATATTCTACTTTTTCGCAATCTCCGTATTCAACTTAGTAAAGGCAAACTGAGAGGGGTATTGAAAGTTCATGTTTTTTACATATAAAATTCAAATATAAATATAGGGTGCTTACAACTCCTTACATATAACGTACGTTTTCGCCTCAGTGTATTTAAAAATGATAAATGCAGCGGTTGAATTTGCCTCCATGAACGTTGCCAAATTAATATATCAACATATGAATCATTTAACGTAATATTTCCTTGCGTTAAAATTAATATCAATGCAGAGTCGGTAGTTCGCTAAACTTGAGGTTAGTGTTTGTTTTGTTGATCATGGAGAGAATTAACCGTTCACGGTAAGTACATATCAAGCACTAATGTATACTAAAATTGTGGTATTGGTAGCCGGTCACCTCCTAAACACAGTTGTTTTAAATTATCTATCAAAATTTTGTCATTTCATTCGTTACCGGGAATTCCCCGGTAAGTGCCTGTAAAATAACTCTGCTGCTTCGTAAACAGAAAACCTACGATGCAACTCGTAAGGACATCAAGACGTTCAAGTTAAATTATTAACATCTACTCTATTGTTCAAAAACCCAACAGCCTTGAAACAAAATTTTTCAAATTTATTTTTGTATAAAGATCTAATCATTTTCGTTATTTCCAACAAAAACCGAATAGCCGCTGACCAGTGTATGAAATTGTCTTTTCAACCGCTATTTGCCTAAAATCACCTAAATTAGATCGCAATTTTTTCATGGCAAAAAGACACCCCCTGTAGAGGATGTTACATACCTAATGTTAAAAATTTTACCAATTTAGTGACAATGTCATTTTGAATAAAAAATTGCAGAGAAGCGAATTAAACCATTAGTTGTTCATAATAAATCTCCCCAACAATTTGACCCTGTTTGTTTACAGTCATGTGTAAAATATTTATTTCAATATATTTTTTTTATTCAAGAGCGAAACAAATATTAGATTTAGCACTCGAAGATCTCCATCCTAAACCTAACATCGAAGAAACTCTAGAAAATGATGGTATATATAATAATAGTAACTAAATTTGTTTTTATAACTTTGATGAATGAAAATCTGAAATAAGTGTAAAATTTATCTATTTATTCATTTTCATTTTTATATTAACTTTATTTATAGATTCTTCTTGCCGTGAAGAATCGGAACCATTCAGCGACTTTTCAGATTTAGACCCGACGTATCAACCAGAACAGATCAAAAAGACGAGAACACTGAATTGGATACTTACCGAAGATTTTTGCCCAAAGAAAAGGGAGAAAGAAACAAAAACAATAATAGACGACGAGGTAGAGCCTTGTAAATTATACAAGAAAAAGGGTAAAGGTACAACATTACTTCCCAAGTTCAGTCGTGATTTTTGTGAACTACAGCCAGACGAAAACAATTGCTTAAATGTTGAGTCGTCAGCTGTATCTTCAGTAATCTCTTATATGAGTAGCCCAAATGCAAAAGTGGATATCTCCATATTTAGCCAAAAAGATATTTTTACGGCTTTGTATAGATTGTTTGGTCCTTCTTTAGTTGGTGATATTCATTTAGGTTCAAAAATAGATATATCATACGTTTTAATGCACCAAAAATCACATTTGGATGCAAAAGTAGTTATCTCCGTGAGAAATTTCAAATTCTTAAGATTCAAAAGTGAATATCTCCAAACAACCAATCAGGCGCTAGTAATTTTATTCTGCGCATGTGCAGCAACTGTCAAGCAAGGACAATACAAAAAAGGGGCAAGACTCTCGGAATGATTAAACCTGCCGTACTAGATATAGGTGTTAACGTAAATATTAAGACTCTTCTATACCAGCGTGTGAACGGTGAGCTGAGAGAGCAAGCAAAGTTCAAAGTAGGATACCAATAGATGACGCATTGAAAACATTCTCTATATCATCCATGCGGCTGACGTACGGAGTCAATTAAATGAAAATGGATTGGTGCGGGCGCCGACAAAGAATCTTGATAAGGCACGTGCAAATTTTTACTGTCACGGAATAGGACCAGTGGTGAATCGCTGAACAATTATTTTAGTTGAGTTTGTGTTTCCACCCGTGTCTCAATTTTACAGAAGATATCGGTTATCTAACTAATTAAAAAAATGGGTAAATCTAGTGGCGATTTACGTAAAGTAACCAAATTTGGACGAAAGAAACGAAGCAATGGTCAGCAATTACAAAATTTAAATCAATTCAGGGGTAAAAAAATACATAAATTATTAGCATTAGTATTAGCGTGATTACCACAAACCTGTGATATTAAAACTGTTATGCAAATTAATTTATAAACACCCCATACAACATACAATTTTTTAAAAGTTCACGAAAAGAAAAGTATCACTTTCGTCGCTAGTAGGAAAGAAAAGTAACTTTTCTTCTAAGGAACTAGCACTTTCCATTATCTTGTTATGACTATAATGGTTATCGTTTGATAAAGATATTTAAAGAAAAATTGGTCCACTTTGTGAGAAAAATCGTACTTTTCCCATTAATATGTGGTAGGAAATAAGTTTCTGTTTTCAGTAGTCGACATAATTAATTTTGCAGTTTTGTGTTATTACGTATTGGCATAGATGTTAAGACGCAAAGGCCCAAAAAGACCAATGACCGAATAAGCTAGAGCATATGCTAAACTGTATCCACGTCGACGTCATTCAGATGCTAACGTAATTAGAAGAGTGGAGCAAAGATTAAGGGAAAATGGACAAGTAATGCCGATTTCTGTAAATCGTGGACGACCTCGTGAAGTTCGCACACCAACGTTGAAGCAAGTAGTTGTGGAAGCGATTGAAACTGTACCAGGACGAAGCATTACACTTTTTCATATTCTAAGATATTTGAGATTTTATGTTTCAATTTGATCTGGAAATCACATTGTTTCGTTTTCGATTGATCTGTTTTTACTAAATAACATGGTTAGGGACCTTTTAAACGGGAATCAGTAAGTGCGACCGAAAGTTCATCCATTCGCAGTGCTCTTTTTGTCATGGAACGCTTGGGAACGGCGTTCCACCACCTGTTTTCGACGATTTTTTTTATTTTTAATAGCTGTTGGTCTAAATAAAATCGCCCTGTTGAGCGTTCCACCACCTTTTTTTTTTACAAAAAGTGCACTGTCCATTCTTATCAGAAATAGCGCAAATAGTAGAAAATCTCTACGTCACTTGGGGACTTTTTGCATATAGCCCTTCAATTATCTGTTTGTTGTATTCTTGTTTAATTACATTAAATTCTTTTGAAATAAAAAAAGTTATGTCAACATGACAGTTGTTTATCTTACGCAAGTGACAGTATCTGTCAGCGTTGGTGGCTTAGATACAAGAAATAGGCCTACCTGAAAGTAATTCTTTAGAAAAAGAAATATGTGCAGTATTGCCACGTATTGCTCTTAGACAAACTGTTTTAATTTTAAACAGAATCTATTTGGACCACTTTTGTTGCGATTTCCACAATGCTTCAACAGAAAGCATTGTACCAATATCAATCTTGGACACCATTTTTTCATCACCCTGTATACCAGATAAACACATATTGACTCTTTCACAGATCGGCTGTCGGCTCGATGGTGGCTCTTATACCTTCAGTGTTTTTTCACGACCGGAAATGCAACAGCACAAAATGCAAATTATAACAATTTGAAAATGGAAGACCAAACTGTGCATTTTTACCATATTTTTACTAAAGTAAAAACGACTTTTACTGTATTTTACTTCCATAAAGGAAAGAACGCGCGTCAAATTTGTGAAAAATTGCGTAAAGTTTACGGTGACAATGTCCTACAATAACGTCAGTGACAACGATGGTTGCACCTATGGCGATCATTTTTTCAAGTATGTTAAAACATTATTAAATATAATTTAATAATAATATAAATTCACTGGACGGAATCCGCTCAAAAATATTACCCCTATACGAAACCTAAATATCCACATTTGAAAATTCATGTGAAAATTCATGTGAAAATAATCGCCTTTTATACAAAACCGTTTCACATAATTCGTGAAACATTCATATTCGAGAAGACGTTCAAACGACTCGTAAATACTGTAATCGGGTAGTCACAACAAAAGAGAGAAAGCATGCGTTTGCCGATTCTATCAGCAATAGTAGGGTAGAAGAGATGACCGTAGCATGGCGCCAGGATACGATGCCGATTTAATGTTTTCACGGGTGCCACGATTGGGACCTTATTTATCCAAATTTCGCATCTAATTTTTTTATTAATGCTGAAAATCATCTTTACTACAAACTGATCGGACCACTTTTTGTATAAATGAGCTCTGTCCGTAGTAATAAATCAAAATCGTTTTGGTCGAAATTAGGTATAAAACCATAAAGTTTCAAAGTGTTATTACATTAGTCGCATTTACTTTAAGAAAAAAACATCCGGTTATTTTGTAGATAAAGATTTAAACTTTCATAATCTGGCGTTAAAAGTTTATTTTTTTATTAATTGAAGGGGGTTTTTGTGGCAGCCGTGATATAGGAAAATTACATTGAGAACGAGGTATAGAAGAGTCTTAAGCAAACAAAGTTAAAGAATGTACAAGAACTGTTAACATTACATTTTGGTCAAGACTGGTCAACAAATGAAAAATTATGTAACGAAATATCATAGTGCAAATCTGTGTGTGCCAACTGCTTGCAAAATGGTACCGATGAAGATGAAAGTGACAATGAAACCCTGCTGTGCGAACCTTACGGAGAACTTCCGGAGATGTTCACATAACTATGTTTTTTTTTTTATTTGAATACCATTATTATTCTTTGTTTTGTAATAGTGTTTTAAAAACAATTCTTTCATTAGAGTGCAAAAATACATTAAGTACATCCAAAATTATTCAGAAGCAACATATTTCCACAATTCAAATGCAAAAATGGTTATATCCAAGAACATTTTCTGCATTTACAGAAAAACCTGTGGTTCAGGATTTGCGACACATAAATATACCAAACAATAGATTTATAACATTTTTGTTAGAACAAAGCAGAAAATTATTATCTTTTTCTGGTGAGTGTAAAATGTTTTTTTCTCCCCCTGAAAAGTTGGGTTGTCAGGAGATAACCACTTTTGCATTTGGGCTACTCATATTGACCCTCTCTTTGTTAGTTGTGCTAAGTTAGAAGTAGATATTCCAACTCAGTTACAAAAAAATTCGGTTGAAGATATTGTAACAACTAAGCAGTTCGTATATTCTAAACGACCACGCCAAACTTCAACTCAAAATTCAATTCATCAATTTATAGAAGAAGCTTTAAATAAAAAAAAGAAAAAAAGAACTGTATGCAAATTTTGTCGAATTAATGTTACTAATTTTGAGCGGCATTTGTGTAGGCACCACTCAGAAGAGAAAGAAGTTAGAGATTATTTACAATTTCCTAAAAATACACCAGAAGGTAAAAAGATGAGAAGAAATATTATAGCTTTGCTGCGATATGAAGTAAACTTCGAAAAATTTGTGGAAACCGAAAAACCAGAGCCGGAAAAATTACCTTGTGCTCATTGTAAACGCATTATAGCGGTGAAATATTTAAGAAGGCATTACAAAAAATGCATTGTGCATCCAATTAATGAAACGGGACGTAACGTACGCCATCAGGCAGCTTCCCAGACATTAGTAGCTTGTGCAAGTGAACATGCAAATACATCCGCAACCTTGAGAGTAAATAAGGAGGTGTTCAGTAGAATGGCTTCGGATCAAATTGGATTTGTAGCGAGAAAAGATCCATTAATTCGACACTACGGTGGATTTTATTTAAAGAAACATAAACGTGCCCAAATTTCACTCCCATGCTCTAATAAAATGAGGGAATGCTCCAGATTACTAATTGAAATGCGCCGCCGAAATGGAAAACCCAAATTTTCTTTTTTTCAATTGCTCGATCCTACTTTATTCGACGATGTTTGGCTTTGCATTTGGGAACTACTCTCCAACAGATGTGCGAACTAACAACTCATTTGCTACTTAAAAAAACTCCTGAGTTTATACCGGGAGCTTATCTTAAAAGTAAAC
Source organism: Dascillus cervinus (assembly GCA_949768715.1). Classification (NCBI taxonomy): domain Eukaryota; kingdom Metazoa; phylum Arthropoda; class Insecta; order Coleoptera; family Dascillidae; genus Dascillus; species Dascillus cervinus. The sequence continues at coordinate 11,930,975 of OX458319.1, read as the reverse complement.
ATATCCTATGTATACTTTTAAAAAAAACGAGTCAACGCATTGCTTTATTGCGATCTGTAGGCAACCAAGTATACACCACAATTCTCAACATTTGAAAAGTTGGCTCTTTCAACAGAAGTCAATTAATTTTTCAGTGTCAGTTTAACATAAAATTGCAATTTCTGTAATAATCATGTACAGCAAAGACGAAAAAATTGAATTGTTAATGTGGTACCAGCAAGGTAATAGTTTGCGGACCGTGAGAGATTTATTTTCCATAAAATATCCTGAAAGACCAATTCCTTGCATCAGAACTCTGCACAATATCGTTAAAAAATTTAATTCACAAGGCTACATAGTAAATGGTCATACAAAGAAGATTAAAACCAACCATGTGTTGACTGAAGAATTAAAATTAAATATTTTATGCTACGTTGAGCAATATCCGATGGTATCCTTGCGAGAAGTAGCTGAATATTTCGTTGTATCAAAAACGTCAATATTTAAAACACTAAAAAAATTTAAGTACAAATCTTATAAATTTTCCAATCATCAAGAGTTATTTGAGGAGGATAAAACAAAAAGAACAAATTTTTGTGAAACTTTATTTAATTTGCTAAACGAACATGATGACATTTTAGCGAAGATAGTTTTCACCAATGAAGCAACGTTCACATTAAATGGAGAGGTCAGTTCCCAAAATCTCCGGTGTGCATCATAATTTCTTATTTATCCAATTTATTCTGTTAACCTTGTTCCTTCGTTTTCCTTAGATATTGGTCCCGCACTAATCACCATATTCAAAATTTGACCCACACTCAGTACCAGCAGAAGGTGAATGTGTGGTTAAGGATAGTTAATGCTACACTTATCGGGCCCTTTTTTATTGATGGAAACCTAAATTCGGCCAAATTTTTAGATCTGTTGGTAAACAACATCATTCCGGCAATAGAAAAATTAAACACTAACGAACCATGGTTTCAAATGGATGGAGCCCCTCCGCATTACACAAATGTTATAAGAAATTGTTTAAACGAAAGGTTTCCCGGACACTGGATAGGGCGGTACGGCCCCATACCATGGGCACCACGATCTCCAGATTTATCACCCAATGACTATTTCCTTTGGGGTTACCTAAAATCAAAAATTTATCGCAATATCCAAATTTTAAATCTAGATGAATTAAAAGATCGTATACGAACTGAATGTAACGAGCTGAATCCTGACATTCTCAGAAATGCTGTGCGTGCGTTCCAAGATCGGCTAGGATATTGTTTAGAAGTAGAAGGTGGACATTTTGAACTCTTGATATGACGCTATTTGTTTTTTTTTTTTTTATGTACTTTCTGTTAATAACTTCTCAAATTTTGGGTAGTTATCCCATTTAATAGTTTTATTAAAATTGTTATTATTTTGATATTCAAATGATTTTAGATTCTATTCATAATACTATTCATGATACTTGAACATAACCTTTCACAATGAAAAATAATAACCTTGTGATTTGTGGTGTAATGTTGGTTGCCTATAGTTATCAATATGTTGACGCGTTTTTTTTAAAAGTAAACATAGGAGATATGTATACCTGTAAGATAATCTCCCGGTATGTAGTAATTACGAAGATAGATTGAAAGAAGTAAAAAGGTTCCGATTCTTAGTACAGAGTCAATGGAATAACGAAGTCTCATCATTGGCACTGAAGGACTTGGCAGAAAAAAAAATGGAATACACCTTTAACGAAAGACATAATCAAATTTAGAGATCACATTTTAGAAGTTGCTGAGAAAAATTTTGCTTTGTTAAGAAATGACAAAACAAATGCAAATGCCTTCAAGAAATTAGTTGATGCTTCATTAGCATTCACTATCTTGTTCAACCGTAGAAGAATTGGAGATGTTCAATATGTTGAAACTGATACGTATTTACAAAATTTTACAGCTACTAACCAAACTGAATTTATGGAACAATTGACAGAATCTGAAAAAACACTGACTTCTAACTACAAACGTGTAGTAGCTGGTGGAAAGGGCAGCAGGGCAATTGTGATTTTATTTCCTTTAAATGTGCAAAAATACATAAACTTGTTACTGGAAATAAGACCCGAAATGGTACCGCAGCAAAATAGATATTTGTTTGCGTATCCTGGAGTAATCGATCAGTGGGTAAGAGGAGATGTTGTTTTAAATAAATTTGCTAAATCTTGTAAAATAGAACATCCAGAGGCGATGACTTCGAATCGATTGCAAAAACAAATTATAAAAATGAATATTCTCAGTTTGCCAGGTTGATGGGGCACACTGAAAAGACACATAAAGAATTTTATGAAATAACTCAAGACGCTTACCAAACTGCTAAAGTTGCAAAGTTGCTAACTTTATTTGATAAAGGAAAAGGGACGGAGTATAGAGACAAATCTCTATCCAACATTGATATTGACCCGGGCATTGTATTAGCTGAATCCGATGACAATTTGGAAAATAACGAGGATCAAGTGATACCAACTACGCAGAACTATATTTCAAGCGATAATGAAATAGCTACAAAAAAGAAGAAGATAGGTAATAGAGTTAGATGGACAGCACAACAAAAGAAACTTGTTTCTTCGCACTTTAAAAACCATATTAAAACCAAGAAAGCCCCAAAAAAAGATGAGTGCGAAAAGCTTATAAAAAAACACAAAGACATTTTGCACACGCTGGATTGGGTAAAGGTTAAGACTTTTGTTTATAACATGTACACCGGTGCAAATAAAAATAAGTAGACATTATGATGTTAGATGTTTTATTACGAACAGTAGGTAGATGTTTGTTACCTACCTATGTTTTTATTTTGTAATTTTTTATATTCATGCTGAAAAAAGATTTGTAATTAACTTTGTGTTTACTTATTAAGACTCAAATATATATTGAGAATCATCTAGTGCTTATTACTCTTTCTGTTCTGTCTAAAAACATCAACAATTCACTTTACTATTGACTAATAACGTGATAGCTATAAACAAAGTGCCTTATTTCCACTAAAAATTCTTTTTCACTGATGTGGCCTAAAACCGGATCTCTATGATAATAATATTACAGTCCCGACATGGTTACACTTTTTGGCTTCGTCAGGCTTAATATCAATGCTTCAGATGTAAACGACTACTTTACTCACTTGATACGTAAATAACTATTACCACTTACAATTAGTAGTTCAAAAACAAATTGATTTTCTTAAGTAATTTAGCATTACAAAGATCGCGGGTAGAAGAACAAACTAATACTTTTTAAAATTGTGCATAATAGTATATTATTACATGAGCAAGTAAAGAAGGTTTTTATCCATGAAAATGAAGTTTGCTGCACGAGCCGAAGGCGAGTGCATGTAATCATTTTCATGGATAAAAACCTTTACTTGCGAGTATAATACTATACTTTATCTACGATCATCCATACAAAATAATAAAACAAATTCTAAGTTCAATATTTTTAATTTTTGAACATGACACTACGACAGTTAGTTTACATTGTCCAGAAAGAAAAACATGAATACTTTTCTGCAAGCATCACAAATTAACTTAATACAATATTTTCAGAAAAGGAAATAGGGTAAACCCGATAGTTATTGGACACTTAAGAAAATAACTATCTTTGATATTATTTTATTTGACATAATAGGTCATTCCAGAGAATTAAATTAACAAGATGTAATCCTTAAAGTATTAGCCAAAGAATGGTATGATTAATTTTTATAGGATTTATTTATGTTCAATATTATAATGTTTTTAAACAATTATTACACAAAAGGACAGTTATTGGACACACCAGTAAACCTGTAAAATATTCGCCGAGTATTAAAATATTGAACAGGTATAGCATAGATGTCGCTTTGAAGGGTAGCAAAAAAGTTTAACCTTTACAGAAATTTTATTTCTGTAATAAAAAAGTAGCTTGTCCAATAACTTAGCGATGTCCAATAATTGTACGGTTTCCCCTACGTAGTATTTTTCTCTGCTCGCCATTTTAAATAATGTTTCATAAACACATTCATATTTGTGCCGTGATTTTTGTGGTAGAAGATTTTCTATTGCGTACAGGACATTTCATTTTCTTCTTCCAACATTTAAAAATTTTCGGTTACGAAAAATTGCTTCACAAATCACGAATTTCACTACTAATACCCTTTGGTACGATTTGTTGTCAATTACTTTAGGTTTGTTTGGTTATGTTGTTGCAATTAATGCAAACTGTTACCAACGTGGCAATGTTGTAAAATAAAAAACCCAATATTTTTAATTTTCATTGGTCGAAGTATCGATGGATAAAATTTCTGTCAATTTTACCCATGGCTGGGAACCAATAAGAAGCTCTCTTTAATTTATCGATGGATAAAATGACAATTTAGAGTAGAGGTTTCACATCAATAATGGTTATATTATATCATGATCGTAGATAAAATATATTTTATTGAACGTCATCCATGAAATGTGAAAAATCTCATACACAATGAAAAAAATTTCGATGTTTCAGCTTTTAACTTCCAGCGATGGTACCATAAGAATGTAACACATGAAATTTAAAAGATAAATTAATACAGGTATAGATGTGTATCGCAATAACCTCCGGCGGTGTTGCCAGTGAGATGAGGTGAAGTCGCACTTTGAATGTAAGGAGGCAGTCAGTACCTATACACATTATGTGCATAAAATAGCAGCACCATCTCTTAAGATTTAGTTGAACTATGGTGTCTATGTGTAGGTGTATACAGTACATTTTCGCCTCCAAGCTAAAATCTGCCAAATGAAAGAGGGGAGCACAATTCGCCTAAAAAAATTAAAAACCATGCAAAACGTTGTCGCCTCCGAAATCGGAGGCGAACTCGCCAAAACGGAGGCGGAGTCTACCTAAACACGTAGCATTTGGAGGTGTATGGGTACTAAATGCATATATACATATATATATATATATATATATATATATATGTATGTATGTATATGTGTGTTAATTAAAGAAATATTTAATTCACACAGTTTTTAATTGCGTAGACCTATCTGTGTAAGTAAAAACATATGAATAAAATTAATTTCAAATAACCCGCTATTAAATTTTAGTTCAAAATTGAACTGTGGTAAAAGATAAACAAAGGTTTGTTACTGGGCTAAATAGTTGAAATTACTGCCCTCGAGGTCGGTGTTGCCAAATATTTGTATTGAAGCGGCAATCTGTTATCTGTGCTTCTAGGGGCCCCAAAAAAAGGTGTGAATTTTTCTAGCGCCAAGGAATTTGGGCCCAGTTATTTTTACCGCTTAGAGCCCCCACTGGATCTAGGTATAGACATAAATTTGCCATGGAAAAACTTGAGAAAAGTATTTATTCAAAAATGTCAAACTTTCAATAATATTTGAATTTTTTGTTAAAAGTAAAGAAAATCTTGCTGATCACACCCTGGAAGCATTAATCATAAGTATACTCGTACATTATCTAATCACATTTGTCAGTATTTAAGTCAAAAAGCATCGGAAAGTGTAACATTTTCGAATAAATACTTATTTCAAGTTTTTCCATGGCAAATATATGTCTATACCTAGATCATTTTTTTATCTTTTATATCCACCACTAGTTTTTTATATAAAAAAGCTTGTTAATGAAAAAAGCTTTTACAAAATTGGCACTTTACTACGGTGGCGCCATCTTGTGAATCTTGCTTCTCAAGTAGCCCCTTAAGTATTCTTTGATGAAACGAGCAATGAAACGAGAAACTCGGGGAACCACTTTGGAGCGTAACTCAGCCAGCTGATGCATACGGACAAGTATTGCTAAATAGAACAAGTTATTTGGTGGCATATTTTAAACGTCTAACCTCTCGAGTTTGATTGGCCGACACACGGGTAAAAATCCTGTACCCAGGGTGATGGTAAATAAACAAAGTAACATTTGACAGCTATGAAACGTAAGTTGCACATAATTCATTTTTATCTTATAAAAACCTTTGTTACGCTTTAGCTGACGAAAAACTAGCTGATCTCCTAAAGGTCCTGCAGGGAGCACCAAAGGACCAACAAAACATTAAAGAAATTGAAGAAATTCAAGCCGTCCTAAAAGAGTCCATAGATCTAGAACAAAGAGTGCGTATATAATTGGTGTCTTTTAATTTATTGATTAAATAATTGTAGGGAAAAGAACTGTTACAACGTTTTGAAGAGTCGGAGAGTTTGAGAAAACATGTCGTTTGTTTTAATTGCGGGAAGGAGGTCTTTTGTTCTAATTGCATGAAGTGAAAAATGAGATATGACAAAATGATTGTATAAATTTTTTGTTTTAATAAAAGTGTTAATTTGGGGTTAATTTCCTTGACAAATTTAATTTGGATTGTTTGTTTAAAAGGTAATGTAATGACCCAAACTTGCCGCCGAAATAATTTAAATGTTTGAACTATCCCGAACGCTCGAGAATTAAACCGCGAAATTCAAATTGGCCAAAAAAAATTGTGATCGTCTAGAACGGAGGTAGGACCCCTCGTCGCGTTTACACAATGCGGCAAGCGTTCTGGATGCAACGGTGAGACTTTTAGGGGAAGGAGGGTCTTCAATAAAACAACAGCGTAGTGGAGGATGCCTTTTTAATTATATTCAAATGGTAAACGAAACAAATGCTCATGCAATAATTCGGAATCTGTGAAACCTCCACACAAACAGATTCCTCAGGCATGTAAAACAAAAGTACACATGCAAAGGAAGCAATTAATACAACACCGACATACACAACATAAGAAATCGTCCCTTTTTTAAAAAAACAACATACACAATAAAAACATAAACGAGATGTGGTATGTGATAAAAGCACAAGTTAAATATTTAGGTTGTAATGACGAATCATCTGAAACATATCGGAGGTAACACCGAAGACCTGGATAAATTTTGATTGGCAAGGCAGTACGAATGATGGACATGATTCCATCATTATTATCACTTGAGGCATGAAATAACAAGAACTATTTGTTAGGATAAATTAACCGGGCTACGAACTGTTGCCTTTCCAGGCCCACGATCCAGCACTACAGTGCGCCGTAGAGGGCGGTCCGTAACTCTACCTTAATGCCTTTTTCGAACGGAGGAGAGAACGGCACAGCAATTAGACACAAATAAAAAAACAACAATCTCGGCCTATAAATGATGTCCCGCCTGTTATTGGCTAGGTTCCCCACCACCGAGTACAAAACAACAACAATTATAAATAGCACAATACACAGCATAATAACATACAAAAACCTTTAGGGTTATACTCACAACCGCGAAAATGGAAACACAAAATCTTGCTTCGCCGCCACTGGTAAGAGTTGCATCCGGGTCCCGCGGTGGTAATCAAATGCCCACATTTCCCGTAGATTATAATTTAAATTAATAAAAAGGACGATTTCCCATGTTTACAATTAGAACATACAATATCTAACCAAGGAACACACATGCGACGAACCGGCCTATAATTACGTTCGACCGGTCGTTCCCAACGAGGTCTTCGTGTAGAATTGGGCGCCTCCGCATAACCCTTTAAACCTTGCGTCGGTCCAAATCTGGTTCAAGCGCTCCCGAGTGCGCGCTTAAGTAGCGGGCCCTCCCGATACTCCGGCACTGGAAGGCACGCCCTAACGGAGCGGCTACATGACGCCACGCGGAGATTTTGACCCTTAACGACACGTAACCCGCGTCCCCTTTACAAACAACGGAAAAAACCCCCGCGTTTCTTCGCCCCCGCGATAAAAAAACGCATGCTAACCCTTGCCGTCCCCGTACTTAACCAAAACTAACGCGCGAATAGGCCGATTCGTTAATTAAGGGCAGTAATTAGCCTCATCCCCCAAGCGCCCCAAAAACAACAAAAAAACACAATACCTTAATGCAAGACGGCAACAGTACACGAACCACAATTCCACTGGTACAGACCACACACAAAAAAACAGAGAATACAAAAAAAACACAATTTATTAAGCTCGAATCAGAAATTACGCACGTACGCTTTACTCTACACCAAAAAAGTGACGCTACCACTCCCTCCCCCTTGCCTCCCCCTTCCCGGTCCTATTCCCAAAAACTGTTCACCCTTTGTCCCTGTTGCTATCCGGACCGATCAGGGCTGTCTCCCACGGTTATCCCGGGCGTGTGGTGGGTTGCCTATGAAGCCGGGGCAGCTTTCAAATATGCCTACTACAGTAAACTTTGTCGTTTACTCTAAAAACTACGTTTTTGATTTTTTTGTCATAGATTTCCTTGTTTTTCCCTTTTGAATTGATGATGTGATTTCTAGCTAATTCATGAGACCTTTGTAGTCTTAATTTTAAATCGTCTAAATAATTGTAAGGGTATTTGAATTCGGGTGTTTTAGTGATCGAGTTCGGAAGTGTTGGTTTATTACCAAAAACTAATTCGTGTGGTGTTTTTTAGTTGAAGTATGTGTGGTAGTATTATAGGAAAACATGGCAAAATCAATCCACGAATCCCAATCGGTCTGGCCATCTTTAATATAATGTATAAGGTAGTCAGCAAGAGTTGCATGACTACGTTCCAGGGTACCGTTGGTTTGTGGTCGATAAGTTGTACAATGTATTTGTTTGATTTTGAATAACTTAGAAATTTCTTTGAGCAAGTTTGATGTAAAATCTTTACCTTGATCTGTTAATATTGAATCTGGTATTCCGAATTTACATATAAAATTATTAACTAAAGATTTAGCAATGATAGTAGCGTCGTGTGTGGGAATCGCATAAGCCTGTGAATATTTAGATAAATCGTCTTGTAAAGTTAAGATGTATTTATTACCATTTTCGGTAAGAGTTAAGGGTCCTACTATATCTAAAGCAATTCGCTCGAAAGGTTTCGTTGATGTAGTTGTCATTTCCATTGGCTTTCTGTTTTTCTGTCTAACTAATTTATTTCTTTGACAAGATTCGCAATATTTTATAAATTGTTTGACATCCCATTTCATGTTTGACCAATTGTAGTGTTGTTTAATTTTTGAATACGTTCTATGAAACCCCGAGTGACCAGCAGATGGGTTACAATGATTCTCTATCAAAATTGTCTGAATTTCTTCAGGACTTTATGATCGTATTATGGTAAATTTTAATTTGGATGTTAGTGTTTTTGAATATGTATCTTATCATGGTTCGTACTTTGTGCCATTTTAGTCTATCATATCCGCAACCTAATTTAGGAAAACTAATCGAAACTTGATTATTGGTAATAAGGTGATTTCGTAGATTGACTATTGTTAGAAAAAGATCTTCATAAGAAGGTTTTTCCCAATAGTTTAACTTTGTTATTAAATAATAAATGAACTTGTGATTTTCTTTAGCCACGCCAACATCATGTAACTCTAAGTTTTGATTTTTTAAGGTTTCTGTATGGTCGTGTCTCCCTTTGATTTCCTTACCTAAACCTTTGCTCATTTCAAGATCTACTGATACGCAATGAGAACCCCAGGGCCGGTCAAGGAGGGTGGTCAAGCAGGCCCTCTTGGACCGTCAACCAGTGACTGCGGCGAGACCTCGGCTAATGCCCGGGCCGAGGTGCTTGTTGATACTACCGGGCAGACTGAGTGGAGAAATGAAGTGGAGTACGTCTACGGAAAGTACAAGAAGGTGCAGCGTTCTCCAATTGGACAAATACCCCCAGCTGGGAAATCACTGGAAGTCAGAGCTCCTGGAATACCAGGCAAAGTGCTGAGATCTCCATCCAAGGCGGTAGTTGGGAAGCCGCTCTTTGCAACAATTTCGGTGGGGGCTAGAACCAACCTGCAAAGGTGCAACTCCGTTCCCACCATAAAGAAGAGGAAGGTCTCTGAAACTTCCTTTGTGAAGGAGATGGAAGGGACGAGAACGGAAAATGAGGTAGTGGTGAGACTAATAGATACACTGAAGGAGGTCACTAAATATGTGGCAAGTCTGAGTAAATGCGTGGCCGAAACCTATAACACGAAAAAGGAAATAAAAGAGCTGTCAGCCTCGCTCAGATATACTGTGAGAACGCTCAACAATAGTGCGACGAAGGAGTTCTTAAATCTCCATCGGTGGATCTCGGACGTGACAGACGACGCAGAGGAAGGGACTGAGAATGTAGCATACAAACCACGCACCGTCGATGTAGGCACACAGACTTCCCCGTGGTCCAAGAAGATGGAGAGGGGAGAGCCTCAAGATATGCTGAAGTCGTTGGAAGGAATAAAAACGTACGACGATTATGAGTTGGCTAAGAATCAGAAATGGGCACAAGAAGTCTTTCGCAACACCGAGGTCAAGATCGGTAACCCGGTTGCCACTAACGACTCAGTCGTAAAGACTGTGTTGGTGGAACCGGATGACCGCAATCTGGAAAACAGTGTACAGAGGCTGTACAGGGACAAGTTCCCCGAACTTCCGGGACTAGAGGGAGACTTTGAAGTTCTGGAAGTGACCACGAGAGTCCGCTCTAAGGGTGTCCCTGAGACTCGCAGGAAAGTAGTTAAAATTTGTCACGATGGTACAAGTCGTAACATTTGGGATGCTTTAACCAGGTTGAAGGAGGAAACCAGGGACGACAGATGTGTGGCCATTCATCACACAAAATCTCTGGGATGGGAGCTGTTGCAAAAGATGACGGAAGTCATCTTCTGCGGCACCGAAACAATGGTCGGCGTGTACGTGTCCAATAAAATATTCAACTCGGTGGCCACAAAAGCAGCTCCTGGCGGAGCCCCGGCCTCCAAGACAGGAAGAAAGGAGAGGGCTACCTCTGCCCTTCTTCTGGAAGGCAAGAATCTAGGCTTTAAGGACCTGATAGGAAAGTTGCGGGAAGCTGTGAGCTCTGAACAGGCGGGAGAGTGTATCAGGGGCACTAGGAAGAGCCGGGATGGGAAGTTAATCGTCATCACCGATAGGAATGAGGATGCTGTAGACAAACTCAGGGACATGATAAATGAGAAGTGCGAGGACGTGAAAGCCAGGAGACCTGGGGAGGCCTCAAAAATCATTCCGATCCACATCAGAGGTTTAGATGCCCTCACTACGGCGGAGGAAGTGGCCGCCGCAGTGAGACAGCGGGCACCCGGTGCCTTGGATAAACCGCACAGATGGAGCGTTCTCAGACCCAACGCGGGCGATACGCAGGCCATAACGTTAATGGTTTCTGGGGAGGAGGCAAAGGCACTCCTAGAGGGACCCCCTCTTAGAATTGGAATCTCAAGGTGCAGTCTGGAAAGCCGTCTAGAGGTTAGACGGTGCTTCAAGTGCTGGGCATATGACCACCTCGCGCGGCAATGCAAGGGCCCCGATAGGTCATTGATGTGTTTTAACTGCGGAAAACCTGGCCACAAAGGTGCCGAGTGTGAGGAGGAGGCTGAGTGTCCCTTGTGTAAAGTTAAAGGCCATAGGGGAAACTCGGGGAATTGCCCCAAATTCCGTAAAGCACTCGCGACGGCGAGAGTAAGAAGGCGTTCTGACAGTAGGATTCTGAAAGCCCTAAGAACGGCAAGAGAAGTGAGTTCCACGGGAGGGGTTACACTGGATACGGCAGACGGGGGAACTGCCTCAACTGCTCGGTATTAACCATGGGTCTAATAGTGTTACAGCAAAACCTAAATAGGAGTCGGTCTGCCCACGACATCCTAGACGTACTCGTGGGCGAAATTAAAGCGGACATTGTGCTCGGGCAGGAGCCTAACAAAACTAAGGCACTTAACCTGTTAAGCGATATAAACAATGACTGTTTCGTGTATGTGCGGCCGGACCTCAGGGTGACAAACTTTAGACGAGGAAAGGGGTTCGCGTGTGCCGAAGTGTCACCTAACATAGACAGAACTTTGTTTGAAAATTTCCTTCATGAACTAGAAGTGCATATTAGAAGCATGCGGAAAGCAGAAGTCGTTATCGCAGGTGACTTTAACGCAAAAGCGCGTGTGTTCGGCTCTAGTACGACGAGCGCCAGAGGAGAGATGCTTGAAGAGTGGCTAGGGGCACTCGACCTGGTTGTGGTCAACCGGGGAATGGTCCCTACTTTTGTAGGACCCATGGGTGTCTCGGTCATCGACTTGACGTTCGCCTCCACTGACGTTGTAAAAAGAGTGACGGAATGGAAAGTTCGGGAAGACATCGAGAATTTAAGCGACCACCGATTAATCACGTTCGAGGTTCGGGAGCCGTCCAGGGCCGGGAACCCGCTATCAGATCCCAAAGGCTGGAAGGTGACCAAGCACGGTCTAGAGAAACTTATCGCAAAGGGGCCGATCCCGGACAGTGTGGTCACAGCTAGTGATCTCATGTCTTTCATAAGGAGTCTCTGTGATGAACACCTTATCCCACGGAAGCACACGTGCCGATCACACCAACCTAAATATTGGTGGAATAATAGCATTGCAGAAAACAGACGGGTTTGTATCAAATGGAGACGAAAACTGACAAGGGCTAACGGTGGACGGGCCTACGATATGGACCTGCCCGCTATTAGGGGTGAATATTTAAATGCAAAAAGGGAACTCAAGTCACTGATTAAATCAGCTAAAAAAGATGCTTGGAAACGTCTCTGCGCGGAGCTCGACGAAGATGTTTGGGGCACGGCGTATAAGATAGTAACTAAAAAGTTGAAGTTAAAACCACGAGTTCATTTGACAAAGCTGGAAACCGGTCTTCAGGTTGCGAAGTTGTTCCCGACTCACCCGATAGGCACATGGCCACGGGTCTCAATACGACAGGATGACACGTTGACTATTGAAAGCAAACATGTCGAGGCAGCGTTGGGCCGGATAAGGGTGGGGAAAGCCCCAGGCCCAGATAGAATACCTGCGGAAGTCATAAAACCTCTGGTTTCAAGTAATATAGAATCCATGACTAGAATATTCAATCGTTACCTCCAGTTGGGCGAGTTCCCAGTAGAATGGAAAGTAGCATATCTGACACTAATTGAGAAACCAAGAAAGAACGACATGGTGACTTACAGGCCCATATGCCTACTTGATGTAATGGGCAAGTTGTTTGAGGCAATTCTTAAAAGTCTATTAGAAGAAGAGCTTGATGCTAAAGGCGCGCTACACGAAAATCAATTCGGCTTCAGGGCAGGTCGATCTACCATCGACGCTGTCCTGAAGGTTCTAGAAACGCCGATAAACATAAATCGCAAAACTTGGAGACATAGGGGGTTCTGTGCATTATTAACTATCGATATTGAGAATGCATTTAACTCGGCTCCCTGGACCGGAATAATGGAAGCCCTTACCAGAGCAGGGGTAAGTCCTCCTATGAAAAGGATAATGTACTCCTATTTAAAAGACAGACACATCATTACGTCACACGGCGATAGGTTTCCAGTGACCTGTGGAGTTCCACAGGGTTCGGTCCTTGGTCCAACCCTGTGGAATGTATTTTATAACCAGGTACTCGAAATGGAACTCGACCCGAACTCGAGACTGATCGCCTATGCCGATGACTTGGCGCTGGTAACAGAAGCCAAAAGCGAGACCATACTGAAAAAAAGACTCGAAATAGCCTTTAATCAGGTACACCGCAAGCTCAAGGACATGGGGGTGAGGATCGCCCTGCAGAAAACAGAGTTAGTGTTGTTGGCGGGCAGGCGCAAATTAAAAAGCCTCACAATCAACGTAGGTGGCCTCCAGATAACAAGCTCACAGGCTGTGAGGTACATGGGCATATGGATAGATAAAGATATAAGAATGACGTATCATATCAGGGAAACCTGTGAGAGGGCCGGGAAGGCAGTCTCAACTATTTCGAGACTGATGCCCAACACAGGGGGTCCGAGGGGCAGCAAGAGACGGGTTCTCTCGTCGGCCGTCCTCTCGGCGATCCTATATGGAGCCCCGGCATGGGAGAAGGCGACGAGATACGCCCACTACAAGCAGCTATTAGATAAGGTCAATCGAAGACTTGCGATAAAGATCACATCAGCATACAGGACCATCGCCACGCCGGTAGTCCTGGCGATCGCAGGGCTGCCTCCCATCTGGCTTAGGGTCAAAAGTAGAGCAAAGACCTTTAGAATGGGGAGGGAACATCGTAAAACTGCAGATGAGAACATGGAAAGTGCATGGCAGACCGATTGGGGCGAATATCAAGGATGGGCCAAAACGTTCATCAAAGATGTCAGGAGCTGGCGGCGGTGCAAGTGGGTCGAGCCCAATCACCTCCTGACACAAGCCATCTCCGGGCACGGTGTGTTCAACAACTATTTATTTAGGATCGGAAAGGCTACTAACAGCACGTGCTGGTACTGTACGAGCGAGGACACGCCACAACACACAATTTTCGATTGCGAAGCCTGGGAAATCGTAAGAGAAGAAACAAATGCCCAGATCGGCTATAGACTGAGCGTACTAAACGTGGCTGACGGCCTTCTGGGCTCAGCAGAGGACTGGAAAATTATAACCGGCATGATTGCCAGCATAATGCAGGCGAAACAAGAAGAAGAATGGCGTAGACAATTGATTTAGTACAGACCGTATAGACTATAAGCAGGACATTGCAGTACCAGGCCAACGTGGGACAAACCCACACCTAGAAGTAATGCCGAAGGGCAAGTTTCCAGGGTGTGGGTGGGTGGCGAGGGGGTGGTTTTTAGTGGGTAGACCCAAAGGACGGTGGTCCGGTTTAGGGGAACCCCACAGTACCCGAACATCTGGTCTCCCGTAAGGGATTTTCCCACCTCCGCAAAAAAAAAAAAAAAAAAAAGATACGCAATGAGCTATGTTGTCATTAATTGTTAAAAGTGAATCGTTATGTTCGGTAATGTTGTTGTTAATGATAACATGAGAGTCGATTTCTTTTAAAAAATTGTGGTAGGTTTCAGGAATTTGGATAATTTGAATTTTTGGAATTTGTAAGTCGTTTGGGATCCTACTTAGTGCGTCGGCACCTGAATTTAATTTGCCTGGTTTATAGAAAATTTCGTAGTCATATTCCTCTAACGTGAGGCGCCATCTGACTAATCGTGAACCTGGATCTTTAACTTTAAATAACCAAGTTAAAGGCCTGTGATCAGTATAAATAGTAAATTTCTTCCCATACAAGTACGGTCTAGAATGTTTAACTGCCCAGATAATTGCTAAAAGTTCGCGTTTTGTAGTACTATAAGATTAAAATATAAGTACAAATAAATAAACTTACATTTTTATTATTGTTCCTTGGTTTTCCACACAAAAATTTTTATTGACTTAATTTAACGTAAATTTTTAGGTTACGTCATATTTAAAAAATACACTTTAAAAGTATTTTGTCACAGACACTAAATACACATTCAAATTTAACACACATTTTAAAACTTTTACAAGTTTGTCATACATTTGTTTTTCACATAACTAACACTAACACATCGATAATTAGAACTGCATATTTACTATTTTTACAGTTTTCGCTTCTTATTCGCATCTTCAGTAATTATCGACTGACTGTATATATTCTTTTTCTATTTTAGACTGTTGTTTCGCTTCCCCCCCCATTTCGACTCATTTGTAAGTTTTTTGTTATGTTATCTTATTTAATCTTAATTTTCGCCGTTATTTATACTTAATACTGTTTATCATTTTTAGTAATATGTCATCTTTAATGCTTATTTGTTCATTTATAAGTTGCATGTTATTTTTATTCTTGCAAATATGTAAATTTTCTGCAATATTCATCTTAACACATTTCTGCATAATTTTTTCGATTTTCATTGTTTCATTGATAGTACCGTATTGGTGTTTTTCATTGTATAAATGTTTAGTATAATTGGATGTTGTGTTATTCTTGTTGGTATGTTCTTTAGACCGCGTATAAAAGCTTCTGCCTGTTTGTCCGATATATTTTTTATTGCATGTGTTACATTTGATAGAGTAAATTCCATTCAACTTATATTTGTCCTCAATTTCTATATTTGGTTTAAAAAATTTGTCTAGTTTATTGTTGGTTGTTAAACCTATTTTTAAATTATAGTTTTTGAAAATTTTTGTTAATTTATTCGTATTACGTCCCTGATAATTGAAACATAACCATTTTTTATTTTGTTCATTGTTTATTATTTCCTGGTTATTTTCTTGATTATATTTGCTTCTATTGAATTTGAATCTGTTTATTAATTTATATATAACTTTAATGTTATATCCATTATTAATGGCTATTTGTTTTATGGTTTTTAATTCATTATTAAAATTGTCTTTACTAAGTGGTACGTTGTATAGTCTGTATATTAAGTGTCTAAAAGCTGCCATTTTTTGTTGATATGGATGGTTAGAATTAACGTGTATTACATGGTCAGTTTGAGTACTTTTCCGATATATGTTGTAATTTATTTTGTTATTCTTTTTCTCAATATTTAGGTCTAAAAAGTTTATGGAATTATTTGATTCTATCTCCATAGTAAATTGTATCCTTTTGTTAATCGTATTTAACCTTTAACCGGTCGCGCCTCAAAAAGTTACACTACCGGTCGCGCAGTGAACTTAGTTCACCACCCTCTAAAACTAAATTATTTGTTGTTTTTAATAAATGAAAGCTTTTGTTTGTATATATTTTTATTTCTTATGTGTCCATAAAAAAAAATACAACAAAGAAAAAAGGATTTTATTATGCACTAATATTTAATAATACTTAATTCTATGTAAACCTATTCCGAATTAACTACGCCCTGGCCCTGGTCGGAGCTAATGCAAATAATTGTTTCACTTGAGTGTTCTTTGGAAATATGTTTTTGACAATATCCACATTTTCTTGTTGTTACCTGATTTTTTGACCTCTCAACAGTAGCATCTCCTCCTCTTTGATGCAGACTCTCCTTCAGTTTCAGTACCTGATGGGTTTTTGAATTTCCCAAGATACACTTTTATATCTCTGGGAAGAGAAGACATTGCTGTTCGTTCAGTATAGTTGGGATCCATGAACTGGAATGCCAGGTATTTTAGGAATTTTCTTTCCATATCTTTGCCCAAAATGAATTCTCTACCTTGATCATAATCATAGAATTCAGAATCACTAATTTCTTGCTCAGAACCACTTTTATCTTCTGAAAAAATTATTTCCTCGTTCCCAACTTCCTCAGAAACTTACAAAATCTCTTCCTTTCTTGTCAAATTTGACTTGAAAGTAAACAAAAACCAACGGGTTCCACAAATTATTATATATTGCACTTAAATACACGTATTCTGATGTAATAAATAATAAAAACAATCAAAAAGGATATTATATTTTTAGAACAAATTTACTTACATAACCGGTCGCGTGGGTGAACTAAGTTCACAAAAGATGAACATTGTCAAATAAACTCGTCAATGCACTCATAAAACAGTACAGTAGGAGGTTTAGATTGAATTGATAAGTTACTGATATGTTTGTTGAAAGGTACTAAGAATTTGATGACGCTGAATTAAATCTTTACGACGTTATTAAAAAAATACGAAACTTGGTGAACTAAATTCACCGGCGCGACCGGTTAAAGGTTAAATATTGTAAAATTTCATTCGGATTATCGTATTCAGTAATAATGAATGTATCATCGACATATCTGTACCACTTTATAATCTTGAATTTTTCGATTAAAGTATGCATAACATTTTCTTCAAAATCTTGCAAAAATATTTCGGCCAAAATTGCAGATATGGGTGACCCCATTGTTAAACCGTCATTTTGTTTGTAGTATTTGTTGTTAAACTGGAAATAATTTTGGCTGAGTATTGTTTCAATGTTACTTATTAATTGTTGAATATATTCATTATGGTAATTTTTGCCAAGTAATTTGTTTTCTATTATATTAATTGTTTCATTAATTGGGATGTTTGTATACATATTACTAATATCAAAGGAAATAAATTTAGAATTTTTATTTAATTCAACGTTTTTCAATTTATGTATTAATTCTAAACTATTTTTAACAGTATATTTGTAATTTAACGTAATAACATTTTTAAATTCATTAGTAATGGTTTTTGAAATTTTGTAAGCAGGCGCAGTTGTATAATTTATTAATGGTCTAATGGGTACATCTATTTTGTGTAATTTAGGTAACGCTGATAGTTTTGGTGCAGTTGGATTCATATTAATGTTAAGCCATTGGTGTTGTTTTGGGATAATTCTGTCAGACGTTTTTATAATATTCCTAACTTGTGTTTGGAAAAAGAGCAATTAAAAGACCAGGAAAATGCCATAAAAAATCTACAAAAAGAAGCAGCCGCTGAATTAGATACGCACAAAAAAGAAATACAAAATTTAAAAACTGAAAATCTGAAGTTAACAAACGAATTGGAAAGTTGTAATGGTGCAAGAACTGAACTTAACAAAATGATGACAGAGAAACAGGAAGCAATTCAGAAATTACAAAAAGATATTAACATTGAAAAGACAAGAACCACATCAGTTGAGGAACGGCTAATAGAAATGCTTGCAACAGCTACGAAAAGAATGAGATGAAATCTATCAAAACAAAACTTAAAGAAAAAGTCAAAGAGACCCCGAACAAAGCATAAAACTACTACAGTCTGAAAATTCCGGTTTACAGAAACAAATAGCAGAAAAGCAAACCCAATATGAAGAATTAAGAAGGGAAAAATTGCAAGACGAACCACTTGCTGAAGTAGATCCAAACAAAATAGAAACACAAACTCTAAAAAATCTTCTGGAGAATAATCACAGTCCAAGAAAATTGAATGAAGTGGACTTGCAATCAAAGCTTCGTGACAATTGGACCTCCCTCTTAATGGATGACAGAATGATTATTTACGTGGCACCTGGCACCTTTGACAACCTCTCTTCACTCACCGAATTGTATTTTTGTGGCAGCGGTCTGACCTTCCTCGAAAAAGGGGTTTTAAACAACTTGGCCATTCTGATTACTTTGAACCTGTCTTATAATTATCTTACTTGTTTGACGGAAAAGTTTTTGACAGAAAAAAAGGTTGATTCGGTTTTTTACTTTTTGTAGTCAAATAGTGCCACATTTTGAGTGATTGCCATATGGTCAACAAAAATGTAATATATTTCCTGTTAAAAAATGTTCTTTTCGAAGATTTTGTCCATTCTTAAGTATTATTTTTTTAGGTGTCTCATATTAGCCCCATATTTTTGATGTATCATATTAGACCTGATTGACCCTAATAGAAACTACTGCTGAACTCATGTGGAGCTATTCGCTTGAAATTTGAATGGCTGTAACTCAAAAAGTAATATTCGCAGGAAGATGATTTGTATTTTAAAATGTGGTAAATTTACTGTACTTTAAAAAACGAGTGAATGATTTTGTTTGTCAAACCACCCAACATGCAAAAAATCGAGAAAACTAGAACAAGGTCAAAAATTTCGCCGACTATCGAGGTCGAAAACTCGGCCTTTTTAATAGTGCCCTATGCATATAACATACCAAAAAATCAGAACTACCCGGCCTTTTGCATTTATGGATGTACAGATTAGATAGAAATAAGCAAATTTGATAATTTTTTGACTTTTGATAATTTCATAATCGCATGCCATTCTGTTCAACAAGAGACCATTATGACAATTATTGTTATTATTATTCTTTATTCTAATTCGAATTTGGCCCTCAAGGAATAGTTTTTAAATTATTAGCAATTAGAAGTTTTTAAGTTTGACCTCGATGTGTAAGTTGAACATAAGCGGTCGCGCTGGTAACTGTTATTATTAGAGGTACAAAGTCGGTTAAATTAGCCAGGAATTGTTTTTTTTTGCTGATTACCATTGATAAGATCTGAATTATTTCAGAAGGTTCTGTTAAATTATATTACATTCACTCCAAAGTTCATTAGACATTTCCGATAATAACTAACAACTTTCTCAAATTTCTAATGTTAATGTCCACATTTTTGAATTTTTCCAAATTACTTATTAATGCTTTGATAATTACTATTTTAGGTACCTATATAAGCTTTTACTTTAAAACATACAAACAGAATAGTCTCAACAAGTCCGGTGGTAACTCTGTCCGATCACTTCTAAAAATATTATACTCTTTTCTTTTTAATTAAGTGATTCTAATATTGTAATAAGTGTTATATTGAAAACTGGTTCGCTTATTCACAACGTGTAACTTACGGGTTTGCAAAATAAAATTGGTGCGGTCGGTACAATTCTTCAAGCAATTGACCAGTTATAAAATTGGTCTGAAAAGCTACTTCTATTGGTGAAACTATTTTGTGAAGAAACAAAAACATCGAAATCTCAGTAGAATTCTTCAAACAAGTGGGAAGCTGCAAACTTGGTCTCAAGGGCTACTTCAAGTGGTGAAACTATTCAGTGAAGAAATAAGAACATCAAAATCGTAAGTACAATTTCAATTGAAGTTGTTTTTGTGAGTAATACATCAAAATGAATTCCCAATCTCAATCATCTGCCCCAAATCCTAATTCAAATAATTTCACAATAGAATGTTTGTATTGATTAATACCAAAAGAATTTTCCGGCAATCACTTCGAGTTAGGACAATTTTTAGGAAATTGCAATAATGCGATAAATCTAGCTAACGATCAACATCAAACGCCAATACTTTATTTTATTATTTTGCAAATTTCTGGTCGTGCCAAAAAACAACTTGTTCAAAATACCTTCGGAAGTTGGTCAGAGTTAAAAGAGAAATTAAAAATATTTTGCCAAGATAAGAAACATTATTGCCAACTCATGGAAGAACTTAATAGCACAAAACTTTAACGAAAACATTAATGATTTCTTTCAAAGATTAGAAATGTTAAATGTATGTACAACAGTATTTGACTTATTCTACAATCATAAAATCATTACGTCATTTTTAAGTTTAGTGAGTTATTACAGAAAATTTGCTAAACCACTTACTTCGCTTTAAAAAAAAAAACTAGTTTAGGCAACCTAATCTGACACTCAACTGTTAGGCAACCAACCTTACAGTTATGTCGGCAACCCATCGTACACAGCTTAATTGATAGGCAACCTTGCGCGTTATCTTAGCAACTATACTTTTGGCACCTGACAGGACAGGTGTGTGACCCCTATGACCTCATGTTGTTATGTGACCCACCAAGATACTTTAGAACCAGCATCCTCTCACTAAAATCCATCATGTGGGTATTTTCCTGGATAGGTTTGGTCATCTGCGGTGGTAGAAACACACACCAATCATTAGACTCTACAATGATCCGCTTATCATATTTTGTTTTTACCAGCCGAAATCGCTTCACAGATTCACCGATCGTTAACTCATTGTCAGATAATTTAATTGTCTTTAGCAAAATCGATAAAAAAATAGTAACTTACCATCTGTCCCACGTGATTGTTTTTTGCCAAGTCTTTTTTCAAAATTTATTTATTCGCTGTACAATAAAGAACACAGTAACACAATAACTTCTTAGGTCAGTATTGAAAAGAAAAAAAAAACTAATTATTTAGTGAATGTAATATTGCTTATAATTGTTAATAGTTAATTAACGAGTTTCACATAACTGCAAATGTAAATGTGGGTTTATTTACACAATTTAATCTGAAAATCATAATTAACTCCGGAAACCCAACTGACAGACAATTTATAGGTAATCAACCTTACAGTTGTGCGATCCAATGATTGGTTGAAAACTCATAAGTGCGTAAGATTTATACGAGTTTGAGTTGGGAATTATCAGACATCTAGTGAGGAAATTTACTTCGTTAAAAAGTTGTCGATAATATACCAGATGATAAAAATATCTTGGACTGTGAAATTTATTTCTTGGTGGACCCCGCTTTATTTTTTGATCACTCTGCACATTGTAGTAGGATAGGCGCCAAATTTGGTAGAGAATTTTTATTAAAAAAAACATGATAAAACGAACACAATTTTATTAATATTCGTGAACCGAATCATTAGTACGAAACATTGCTTCATGTGCTTCGAAGTATTTATACAGTGAGGACGCTTGGGTTGGAGCAAATTAATTTAAAATTCATAGGTTTGGTTTTTTGTTTTTAAAACGGCATCTTTTTTGATATTTATAATTTTACGATCGTCTTTGGTTTTCACACTATGATGTCATCAATAATTTTTTTAAATTGCACCCCATATTTTTGTTCACGAATTTGGATGCAGCAAGCTTTTCTGAGTACGGAAATGTTAAATTCGTATAACCTTGAAGAGGAAATTTTATTAATTTTATTAATGGCAAAACCATCTTTTGTTTTCAGCGCTTCCTTGATGATATTATTATTGGTCTACTCTAATAATTTTATCATACATTTGTGAAACTTTAGCACTTATTATTTCTAAAACTTTCCTCTTCAAGGTCATACGCATTTTACATTTCCGTACTCAGAAAAGCTTGCTGCATCCAAATTCGTGAACAAGAATATGGAGTGCCATTTAAAAAAATTATTCATGATGTCATAGTGCGAAAACAAAAGACGATCGTAAAATTATAAGTCGAACTCCTCTACAGTGATGTTCGAAAAGACGTGAAAAAACATCACTGGAGAAAAACTTCACTGTATAGAATTCACGTATAATTTTGCAGTTTTGGCAGTCACTTTAAAAACCAATCAAAATTCAAAATGATATTATGTTTGAAAAAATATTTGTTTATTTAGAAATACACACAGTTTTAAAAACTAAAATTGACGTGTCCGAACGTTTTTTCAGAAACCAAACCCATGAATTTTAAATGAATTTGTTCCAATCTACGCGTCCTCACTATAATAAAATGGTGGTACAGCCGCGAGTTGAAAAGCAGCAGTGGAAATAACGCTTCTCCGATCGCTCTTCCAAGGCAATCATCCGTTGAAAAATGGTATGGTATTGCACCCTTGACAAAACTCATTGAAGCAAGTAAAATTGTGTGAGTAGATGTCACCGCTTGCAATGATCCTACTGCAGCAAGTACCTAAACACTGGCCTGTTGATACGCAAGTTTCTAAAATAAAATATATCACATAACCATAAACATATTGTTTTTAAAAATTATAACTTACCAAAAATGCTTCAACATCCCTACTTTTAATTTAGGTTTATATATTGGGGAATTGTAATTCGCCCAATTTTCTTCTTCGATCTTTTAAACACAATTACACATTTTAAATAAAATAAGCGAAAACAAATTATAACAATACAATACAATACAATAAACTTGAAAAAGTTTGAGTAGTGATATGCGAAATGTTATTGTTTTGTAATTCTAAATAACATAGGCACTCCAATAGATCAAAAGCGCCGGTACCGATATATTTGGGGGAATTTTCTTTTCAGTATGTTAGACATCTTTTCATAAACAAATGACCTTTTTCTTGATGATGGTTCTGCTGCTTCTGTAGCCGCTTTCCTTCTCATCAACCGCCATCTCATTCTGTCGGTTTCGGATAGGTGGGGATATCAACATCCCTACTTTTAATTCAGGTTTATAAAAATGTTGGTGAATCGTCGTTGTCCCAATTTTCTTCCTTCATCAGTAGAGATACAATGGGGGTTCTGGGCCAGTCGGCCATTTTGTTTTTCTGTGGAAATTTCCTGACGTCATTACGTGATTAGTTTAATGTATAATTAAGGTTAAGGGGGTTTTGATAATGATAAGTAATGTTTTCTTAAGGACCTTCTAACTTCAAGGTCACCGGGGTCGCTAATGTGATGATGACGTAATAAGATAGTTGTTAGGTGGGAAATTTAAAAGATAGTTTATTTAAATGTCATGAGATGGCGTTAGTTGTAGGTTAGAAATTTAAAGGATACTTTTTTCAATTGCCATGAGACGGCGTTAGTTGTAGAAGAGGCGAGAAATTTAAAAGATAGTGTATTCAAATGTCATGAGATAGAGTTAGGTGTAGAAGAAGCGGGAAATTTAAAAGATAGTTTTATTCAAGTGTCATTCGAAGTATGTGTTCTAATATTGAATAGCGTAAGAGAAATTTCTTCTTTAAAGTAATGGAGTGATATTGTTGGAGGAAAGGTATTAAATATGATGTGGGATGTTCTAATTGTAGGAGAAAAATAAGCAGAGCTTCGGGGTTTAAAGTAAATATTATATTTGATTTCACATAACACACATAACATAAGATACAATCGACGACTCGGGACAGTTCCCCTGTTCGCCGTAAGATGTCCTCCTACCTAAGTCAGTGCCGTAGGTAGACCAGCGTCGTCCCATACTACAGCTCGGCCCACCTGACTATTAGTCGTCCTCGACTATCGAAACATAAAACTTAACTCATAACAAACACATAATAATTACATACTAGAAAACTTAATCATAACCATAACCATAACATTACAATCATAAAGTTCATAACATAACCAACAAATTCTACAACTAGTAAATTTAAACTAAACAAAGGTAACTAATTGTCTTTACTCTACATTAACATCAGAATTAATGCTACCATCTAACCAAGGCTTCATTCGGGAAGGGTCATAAACTCCCGAAAACGGAATTTGGGTGTGTTGAAATCCGTCAATATCCGTAATCAAGTACCGGTCGTTTCGTAAGACCTTCCGAACAATGTATGGTCTTCTAAATTTTGGAATTAACTTTTTGTTCACACCTGGTGTAACATCTGTATTAATGATCATAACAAAATCATCTATTTTATACTGATGCGCGGGCTTTCTTTTTTTATCATAAGCTAACTTATTATACCCCTGCAAATTTTCTATATTGTCTGAAGCCAATCTTCTAACTTCAATATCATCTCGTTCTAAATCAATTTCTAAATATTGTGCCAAAGAATCTACTAACGATCCTCGTTGGCTTACACCAAATAATAGTTTGCTTGGCGTTTCTCCTGTAGCACGACTGACTGTATTGTTCACGGCAAATTCTACTTTGGTTAACGCACTATCCCACTTATTAGGATTTGAACATAACTTCGACAAAATAGGGGTTATATCACGGTTGCTTCTTTCTATTTGCCCATTTGCCCATGGGGCTCCCGTAGCGATTTGTACATGTTCTACATTATTTGACATAACAAAGTCCGCAAAAGCATGGGAAGTAAAACATGAACCTCGATCCGAAATTATTCTTAAAGGCTTGCTGTATGAATTGAAATAGTTCTTTAAATGATTCATTACTTCATTTACGTTCGTTGACTTACAAGGATACAATTTTAAAAATTTTGTAAATGCATCAATCACTTCAAACACGTACTTATAACCACGCCCCGTTTTCTCTAACGGCCCATAATGATCAATGTGTATTGTCGCAAAAGGAAGGCTTCCTTTTGGGACATTATGTAAGTATCCCTCTTTTTTACCGGTTGCCGGAGAATACGCGATACACTTAAGACAACTCATAATATATTCCTTGATTTTATCCCGCAGTTTTGGAAACCAATATAACCTAGTGATCAGTTCGGCCGCTTTCTCGATTCCACAATGACCAAACTCATCATGATACATACGTAAAATATGGTTTTCCATAGCCTTTGGTACATAAAACAATAAACGATCCTTATTCTTATAATATACCAAACCGTTTCTTAATTGAAATGTAGGATGATCCGCCTTCTCTAATAAATCTCTAATCTCTATAATTCCTGAATCTTGCATTTGCTTCAATGCTAAGATTTGTTCAAAAGTATTTTCTTCCAATATCAAAACACTATAGCGGCTTAAAGCATCTACGTGTCTCATTTTCTCTGCCGCTCTGTGCTCTAATATATAATCATAATTCTGTAACTGTAACGCCCAACGTGCTATTCGTGGATTTACATCCCTTTTATCCAAAGTTAGTTTGAGGCTATTACAATCCGTAACAATTTTAAAAATGATACCAAACAGATATGCATGAAAACGTTTTAAAGCATAAATAATCGATAAACATTCTAATTCGAAACTGTGATACTTCGATTCTGTTGGTGTCGTTCTTTTACTAAAGAATGAGACTGGGTGAAACTTTCCGTCATCTTGGCGTTGTAACAAAATTGCACCAAAGCCAAATGAGCTAGCATCACAATGAAGTTCGGTTTCAGCCTTAGGCGAATAGATTGCCAAGATTGGGCAGGTTACCAATAAATTTTTTAACTTTTCGAATGTTTGCAGTTCTTTTTCTCCAAACTGGAATTGAACATCTTTCTTAATCAAGTCATATAATGGTTTCGCAATTAACGAAAAATTATCTATAAAACGTCTAAAATAACTAATAAGACCTAAAAAGCTGTGCACACCCCGTTGGTGTTGAGGTACCGGAAATCTATAAACTGCATCAATATGATTTTGTCCTGGCGAAATTCCCTCAGAACATATCGTATAACCCAAATAATTTATAGTGGTCATAAAAAAACAACACTTATCCAATCTTAACTCTAACCGATTCGCTTTCATAACACCTAAAACTTCATCCAAAACACTCAAATTCTCTTCCAAATTGTAAGATGCAATCATGATATCGTCTACAAATGAACAAATTTTAGACTGACTTATTAAGTTCTTAAAAATCGTATTAATATAACGCATAAAAATTGAAGGGCTATTGCAAAACCCAAAAGGCATTTTTAAATACTCAAATTGTCCCATTGGAGTGACAAATGACGTGTACGGTGTTGACTCGTCCGATAACTTTACATGATGAAAAGCATTGCGCAAATCCAATGTTGTGAAAAACTTTTTCCCCTTTAATTTATCTAATTGATCGTCAATCAAAGGCAAAGGATAGCGATCTTTGATAACGTACTTATTCAATTGCCGATAATCCACACATAAGCGTAATTCTCCAGATTTCTTTTTTACCAACACTATTGGAGAAGAATATGGTGAATTACTTTCCTTAATGACTCCCCTATATAACAGATCATCAATAATTCCTTGTAATCTATCTTTTTCGTAGACTGATAACCGTCGAGGTCGAAAATTGAAAGGTTCGTGATCTTGCCTAAGCCTGATAACGGTTTCAAACTCAGTAGCTGTATTCTCACGTTCCTCTGACTCAACAAAATTATGAATAACTTTTTGAACATGTTGCTTTGTGACAATGTCTACTTCGGGATTTATCAGAATGTCGGATTCTGTATTATGCAAAATTTCCCTATCTATCAACAATAACTCACCGTCAAAACCATTTCCGCCATCGATATGGTTGCCCGATACTTGCTGTATCGTAACAACTCGATCGAATGTTATTCGTATATCAGGTGAAAACAAAAAGTTTCTTCCAAGAATAACATCTCTAAGCATGCTATCATTATCAACTATATGTAATAAGAGGTTTGTAACTACATCATTAACCTGAACATATCCCTCAAATATACCTAAAATATTTAATTTTGCTGAATTAATTCCGACATAATTACTAGCCGGATAATAAGGTTTACGAAGTGTTAAAGGAATTAAAAATTCCTTAATAAACGAAATTGGGCTACCTGAATCCAGTATACCATTCATTTCAACAGGATTTACGTTTGGTTCTAATCTTACTCTAACTACACAATCGTTCTGAACTTCTTGGACCACCATTGTTGATTGTTATCCTGCCTGGCTACCCGTCGCCTGGTTCCTTTGGGCAGAAGTAAACGCCTTCCTGGTTGGACAACTATTGGAAAAATGTCCTAATACACCACACCTGTAACATGAACCTCTATCTCGTTTTGGTTTTAAACAATTAGTTGCTATATGACCCGTAAGATTACAGTTATAGCACTTTTTCAGGTTCATATCATTAAACACTTTCGTTTCTGTTTTCACTTGAACATCATGTCCCTTTACTTTGATGCTGTCATACACTCGGATCTTCTTCTTGAATTCAGACATCGAGGTGGCACCATATAACACTACCTTGTTACTTCCATCTGGAATCCCCTCGATAACGTATTGCATTAACGAATCTTCTTCAATATTTCCTCTACTTGCAATTTCCTTCATGACCAGCAAATACTCATGAACCGTCTCATCCCTCTTAAGTTTTCGTTTTGATAAAATGTGATGCAATTCGGCACCACTGACTGTACACTCGAATTCTTCCCTCAACTTCCTCTTTAAATCATTCCATGAAGTGATATGTCGCTCACCCTGAACGAACAATTTAGCTAATCCTCTCAACGACTTCTTTGCAAACACCACCTTCTGCAAATCATCCCATCCAAATAGTGCAGCTTTCTCTTCGAAGTCAGCAATCCACGTAACCACTGAACAAGCTTTTGTCCCATCATAAAAACGTAATGAGTCTTCTACATCTCTAAAACTCATCGAAAATCTCGGCATAACTTGTGCGGCTGTGCGGCTTGTACGACTAACGGCACTAATTTGTGACAACTGATCTTCTTCAACCTCCTCCTCCTCCTCGCTAGGATAGTCTGGGTTTACTTCATTTAATAACTCGGGTCGCCATAAATACCGACAAATACGGGAAATTAGCTCGGACTTGCCCCCCGTATAATCAATTCGTAACAAATTGCACACGGCAACTAGATCGCCCACCGATAAATTTGCATTTACGTACTCAATTTTTTCCGCGTGTTCCTTCGAGTTTTCTTGGAACTCAAATCCCACAAAATTTCGCAAGCGTTGTCTGTTGCTTCGGTCTCCTTCTCTTTCGAAGATTAATTTATGTAATGCTTTAATAGCATTCGTTGGAGCTTTTCTAATACTATCTTGAACTGAAGCAATTTCACCAAGAGACGCCATCATAAAAAACGTTAGACCACGTTTCGTATCATAACCTATAGCGTCACACGTTCACAAAACTAGCGCTAAACGCTTACAGACCATAACAATCGTTGAATATTTACTTTTGTACATACCCCACACCTGATAATTGTAGGAGAAAAATAAGCAGAGCTTCGGGGTTTCAAGTAAATATTATATTTGATTTCACATAACACACATAACATAAGATACAATCGACGACTCGGGACAGTTCCCCTGTTCGCCGTAAGATGTCCTCCTACCTAAGTCAGTGCCGTAGGTAGACCAGCGTCGTCCCATACTACATAATACAACATAGTAAAAATGAATACAATTTATTTAATAAAAAATTACTACATCGGGTACTCGTGAACCCAATTACGAGCGGGGCAGTGCAATCTTTCATGCACTGCCAGCTCATCATCAAAGTTGCAGCCATTATAATAATGCATGCAACTAAAATATCGTTTTTTCAATGCTATTTCTAATGAGCTTAAACGAACAAACGTAATGTCCGTATGAGCTATACAGGTTTCCGGGAAGCACTCCTCACAAAAATAATCCTTTATTGGCTTTTGTCTAAATGTATATATTCTGCCGCTACAGATTACATTGTAGAAGGTGGAACATTTTGGTCGATACATTCGCATGTTTCTATAAAATAAATATAGTACACAACAAAGTCATATTTGGAAATAAGAAGTATAACTTACTGAAAGTTTAGTTGTAAAACAATATGATTGAGTTATTACAATAACTGAATATTTTTTCGGCTTGTATGTATATGGCATCAGCATCTTCTAAGAAGCTTTTGCTATCAATGTGTTTTAGGTTGGCTATAACACCAGTTCGGATGTGACTTTCAAAGGCTGATTGCAAATCTTCCCAGTAGACTCGGTCGCTTCTTCTCTCGTGTTTGCCTAATCGGCCACCTTCCTTCAATAAACTTTGTAACCGTAGGATGATGCATTTTATTTGTCCTACAGTTGACAATAAAGCTTGTTTAGTTTGAATAGTGGCTTCACTATTGCGAAATAGTTGGTTCAGCAAACGCACTTGCTTTCTTCCATGCTAAACCCAGTAGGTAACAGTTTCGGGGTCGGCTCGACCAACTGCTATAAGATTGAATGCATCTTCAAATAGACGCACAAGTAGAGAAACAAGGAGAGTTCTGGGCCAGTCGGCCATTTTGTTTTTCTGTGGAAATTTCCTGACGTCATTAGGCGATTAGTTTAATGTGTAATTAAGGTAATGGTGTTTTGATAATGATCAGTAATGTCTTCTTAATGACCTTTTAACTTCAAGGTCACCGGGGTCCCCAATGTGGTGATGAAGATAGTTGTTAGGCGGGAAATATAAAAGATAGCTTATTCAAATGTCATGAGATGGCGTTAGTTGTGAGAAATCTTAAAGATGGTTAATTCAAATGTTATGAGATGGCGTTAGGTGAAGAAGAGGCGGGAAATTTAAAAGATGGTTTATTCAAATGTCATGAAATGACATTAAGTGAAGAAGAGGCGGGGATAGTTTACTCAAATGTCATGAGATGGCGTTAGGTGAAGAAGGGGCGGGAAATTTGAATAATTGTGTTGTGTTAGTCATTAAATAATACAACATAGTAAAAATGAATATAATTTATTTTATAAAAATTTCTATATTGGGTATTCATGAACCCAATTACGAGCTGGGCAGTGCAATCTTTCATGCACTGCGAATTTGTCATATAATGCTACGAAGTTGCATCCGTTGTAGTAATGTAAACAACTAAAATAACGTTTCTTCATTGCTGCTTCTAATGAAGTCAAGCGAACAAACGAAATATGTGGATAAGTTATCCTCGTTTCCGGGAAGCATTCCTCGCAAAAGTAGTCCTTTATAGGTTTTTCTCTAAATGTAAATATTTTTCCGCTACAGATAACACTGTAGCAGGTTGAACATTTCGGACGATACATACGCATTTTTCTATAAAATAAATTTAGTACACAATAAAGTCATATTTGGAAATAAAAACTATAACTTACCCAAAGTTTAGTTGTAACAAAATGATTGAATTATTACAATAACTGAATATTTTTTTCGGGTCGTATTTATATGGAAAAACGGCGAAAGAAAAATAATGAAAATAAAATTTTTATGTAAAGCCGTCATTGTTTACGGCGAAGTAATTATTTAACGATTTGCTATCATTCATATTACGTTTTTATTAACTCGGAGTTTTCATACTTTTACAAACTTAACAACTCTGAAATTAAAATAAATTAAAATGTAAATATTGTAATATATTTGCGAAATCGCAGTACAATGAAATGGTTGAATTGTAAAATCCTGTGGATCTTCGTCAGTTTTAGACCGTACATTAAAGCCTGTTTCAAAGTACGGTCGTGAGTGATATACCGGACCTTATTATATAAAGTGGCTAGAAGTTTGGTATCCTTAGAACCGCGCGGTTTTATCTGTTCAGGGCATAGAGGTAGATCTTTGTGTGCTTCATGAAGTTCTAGCGGATATTCTAAATCCACCTCGAGTGCATAACCTTCTCATCAACCGCCATCTGTTTTGGTCGGCTTTGTGTAGGTGTGGTGGTGAGGTATCACTACTTTTAATTCAGTATTATATGTTGGTGAATCGTTCTTGTTCCAATTTTCCTTCTTTATCATTTAAACAGAATTTAATTTAAAGGCTGTTTCTATACTAATATTGTAATGTAACGACAGCACATCTGTTCCAAGTCGATGAGTATTTCGCAATACCATTGCATTCAATGTAACTGCGACTAATACAAATTTTGTAGACCAGCTAGTATCATTATGGTATGCACAATAATTGTTCTATATTCAAAATCAATTTAAATTTCACAAACTTAATTAGAATGTTGCATAAGATGCTGGATAGGCGCAAAATTTAAAAACATATTTGATTCAGTTGTTATGACATGGCGCTGCCGATGGTAAAATTGGAAATTATATTGTGGTAGGATTAGCGTCAAATTAATTTTTTTTAAATATTTAATGATTGGTTAACATCTGACATCTAACAGCCGACCTCTGCCATTTAACATCTAACAGCTGATCTCTGAAATCTGAAGTCTGATAGCTGAAGTCTGTCCTCTGACATCTGACAGCTGAATTATTATCATGTTCATTCGAAAGTTCTTGATGATATGTCAGGTGGTTAAAGTATCTTGAATTATAAAATTCATCGGTTTCTTATAATTAGTGGACCCCGCTATAATTCTTGATCACTCGGTATATTGTAGTACGATAGACACAACATTTTGCAGAGAAATCTACTGAATACAACATGGTGTACAATGAACACAAATTTATTCAAAAGAAAAATACAAACAAACAAATAGAAAATAAAGTGAATTAATGTTGGAGTTTGTATACATGTACCCAATCACCAGCAGAACAAATTAATTCATGTTCTTCTAATTCTGCATATAATAAGATTGTGGTACAAGCACGAGTTGTATGGCGACAATGCTAAACGCTATCAAGGCGCAACATGAGGACTTTCATGTGAGACCCCCAGCAGAACTCATTAAACCAACTAAAATTATGGCTGTAGATGACTCCGCTTGCAATAATAACCCTACAGCATATAAATACTGGTCTGTTAATCCGCATCTTTTTATAATAAATATATCACATAACATAACCATTATTGGGGGCACTTCCTTTCTTTTCAGTATTGTTAGACATTTTATCATATACTAATTTTTTTTTTTTTGATGATGGTTCTGCTGCTTCTGCACCTGCTTCCTTCTTATCAACCGCCATCATTTTCGGTCGGTTTTGGATAGGCGAGGTGGTCGGGGTATCAACATCCCTACTTTTAATTCAGTTTATATGTTAAGGAATTATCTTTTTTTCCTCAATTAGCGAAACAAAAATACAACAATACAATAGGTATAACAATATAACAACACAATACAATACAATAAACTGGACAAAATCTGAGTAGTGATACAACAATACAATATAACAATCTAACAATACAATACAATACAATAAACTGGATAAAGTGATGTTCGACTGAGCTTTGGATGAGAGTATGAACGTTGATCAATAACAATAACGATATTACATTCACTAAATAAAAATGGCCGACTGGCGTAGAACCCGCTTAGCATATCTACTGTAATTTGCACTACTTACCGTCATTCCAATGTTGTTGAGTTTTAAGAAATTTAAATAAAATAACATTTATTCATTAGAATTCTCTACATTTGGATCATATTATTGGGTCCTCCAAAATATTTCATTAGGAGCCCCTTTGCACGCAGCCTTTTGGGGGCCACTTCATCTTGTCCTTCAAACGCCTTTACGAAGCGTAGTGGTAAATAAATACAGAAATCATCCAAATCTGCTACAATTATAATCCCATGGTTCTCCTCCACCCGCCTTAAATTAGTCCCACCGCAGATTTTAATAAATTCAAAATCAACAAGTGGTTGCGACTCCAAGAAGTCTATCTAAAAAATGAAAAAATAATAATTTTTCTCTAAAGAAATACATAAAAAAATTCGGCGTTTAGTAAATATCCACTACCTACCCTCATTCCATTATTGTTGAGTTTTAAGAAATTTAAATAAAATAACATTTATTCATTAGAATTCCCTACATTTGGATTTAAAAACTCAATCATCTTATTGGGTCCTCCAAAATATTTCATTAGGAAACCCTTTGTCACGTAGCCTCTTGAGGGCCACTTCATTTTGTTCTTCAAACGCTTTTATGAAACGTTGTTGTAAAAATACACAAAACTTCTCCAAGTCTGCCACAATTCGATGACCATATTTTGTTCCCACCCGCCTTAAGTTATACACCTGATAGGGTTTTTCAAGCTCCAAATCAATAAGTCGCTTCGATTCCAAAAAAATCCTCCTAAAAACAAACGGAGAAATAATAATTTTCCTCTAAAGAAATACACGAAAAAATTTCTGTGGTTAGTAAATATCTACTACTTACCATCATTTCAATGTTGCTGAGGTTTTAGAAATCCATATTGAATGAAAACTACTTTTTATGCAATAGTAGGTATACAGTAGCGGTTCTGGGCCAGTGGGTTATTCTTTTTCCCGTGGAATTTTCCCATGTCACGAGGTGATAAGTTTAATGTGTAATTAGGGTAATGGGGGTTTGATAATGATAAGTAATGTCTTCTTAAGGACCTTTTAACTTCAAGGTCACCGGGGTCGTTAATGAGGTGATGACGTAAAAAGATAGTTGATAGGCGGGAAATTTACAAGATAGTTTATTCAAATGTTATCAGATAGCGTTAGTTGCAGAAGAGACGTGAAATTTAAAGATAGTTTATTCAAATGTCATGAGATGGCATTAGTTGTAGAAGAGGCGGGAAATTTAAAAGAAAGTTTATTCAAATGTCATGAAACAGCATTAGGTGAAGAAGAGGCGGGAATTTTTAAAGATCGTTTATTCAAATGTTATGAGATGGCGTTAGTTTTAGGCGGGAAATTTAAAAGATGGTGTTGTGTTAGTTATTAAATGACGTCAATGAGAATGACACCAAATTTAAATATAACTAGTTTAATGTATAATTAGGAATTTGTTATGACCAGTAATACAACATAGTAAAAATGAATACAATTTATTTTATAAATTTACTACATCGGGGGTATTCATAAACCCAATTACGAGCTGGGCAGTGCAATCTTTCATGTTCCGCCAGCTCGTCATACAATCCCACAAAGATGCACCCATTGAAGTAATGTAAACAACTAAAATAACGTTTCTTCATTGTTGCTTCTAATGAGGTCAAGCGAACGAATGAAATGTGAGGATGAGCTGCCATGGTTTCAGGAAGGCACTCCTCGCAAAAATAGTCCTTTATAGGCTTCTCCCTAAATGTAAATATTTTCCCACTAGATATTACGCTGTAGCAGGTTGAACATTTCGGACGATACACACGTATTTTTCCTATAAAATAAATATAGTACACAATAAAGTCATATTTGGAAATAAAAAGTATAACTTACCGAATAATTTAGTTGTAACAATATGATTGAATTATTACAATAACTGAATTTTTTTTCGGGTCGTATTTATATGGAAAAAAGGTGAAAGGAAAATATGAAAATTAAATTTTAATGTAAAACCGTCATTGTTTACGAGGAAGTAATTATTTAACGATTTGCTATCATTCATATTACGTTTTTATTAACTAGGAGTTTTCATACTTTTACAAACTTAACAACTCTGAAATTAAAATACATTAAAATGGGACAGTAAATTTGTAAATATTGTAATATATTTGTGAAATCACAGTACAATTAAATTAGTTAGAAAAATAAACATTCTAATAATTAACTCATATAGTTAATAAGTAATTTTGTTTAATGGGGTGGAATCAGTTGCTTCGGCTGTTGCTGCCGCAATCCGCCGTTCCTGCCGCAATCCGCCGTTCCTTCCTCCACGTCTTTCGCTGTTTTTTGCTAAGGTGAAAGGGTGGTGGCACCAACATACCAACTGGTATTGATGATGGGATGTGTGTCGGTGAATCATCTGCACCCCAATTCTCCTCTACCGGACTACTCATTCTTATTACCAAATGAATGAGAACCTAATAATTGCTATTTGTTTCAAAAGTCATATTTGGAATTAAAAAGGGAAACTTACCAAAAATTCAGTTGTAAAACAATATGATTGAATTATTACAATAACTTAAATCAATATTTTTTCGGGCCGTATTTATATGGTGAAAAAGTGAGTACTTAAAGAGAAAGGAAAATAATGAGAATTAAATTTCAACGTTAAGCTGTTGTTGTTTAGGAAAAAGTAATTATTCAACGATTTACTGTAATTCATATTATGTTTCCGGGTGTGTTAAGGGGAAGACTACGCTCGGCTCAAGTGCAAATTTCATACGGAATTCATACGTTCGTTGCATCTTAATTAAAGGGTTAAATATATGAGTTAATTTCGTGCTACTTGATAATTAACTATGAGATATCATACCCCTGAAGTCAGATAGCTAACCCCTTTCCCCCTAACCCTTGAAACTTTACACACTTGAAAGAATAATTCATTGGACTGTATTAAACATTTAATTGTATTGCAGAATACATAATATAAATCATTTTACAATATTACTAATAATTTCGATAGGAAATTATTCAAAGTTATGCTTTTTGTTCACATATTCGAAGTAAATAATGTATATTGTAAAATAATTTAACTCTATTGTTCACTAGTAAATGTAGTTAGCTTTAAAAACTATATTATCTACGACACTTTGCAGTATCTTTATCTATTTGATTGTTCACATATTCGAGTAGTATAGCTATACGGGTTCGGGGCCACTTTGATATCAAATTGTTATCAGTTTAATCGATCAGTGATTCATGTGTGTAATTAGGTTAATGAGGTCATTAGCCTAATGAGTAATTAGCTTAATGACTAATTAGTGACCGCTATGACGTCACCACGTATGAGTCATTAATGACCTTTAGGTTTAAAGGTCACATGATGTCCTCAGACAATTAGTAAGTATAGACCTTCAAAGTCAACAGGGTGATTCATACACGATGACGTCACCATGTAATTAGCCCAAGGCCACTGGATGCATTCTTACGAGAGTTTGGTGGATGCTGGTGAAAATCTGTGATGGAGGTTGCGGTAACTGACAGATAACTGATAAACAACTATGTGCGATCCAACGCTAGGTTAGCAGTTCATACCTCATATCAGATATCTAATTATCTAATTATTTGATATCTAACATCTAATTATCTGATATCTACCATCTAATTATCTGATATGTAACATCTCATTATCTAGAGTATCAGTAACACACACAATAATATACTTGAGTTAAAGGTTGGAAATAAATTTTAAAAGTTCCTACTAATTCAATGGAAATTCCAGGAATGTGATTAGAAATGTGACTGTTAACCTCATTAGAAAGTTTTCTTTTTGTAAGTAAGTAACTAATTGATCAACTGATAAGAACTCTTTAAACACAAGTACAAATTCGTTTGTTAGGTATAGAAGAGGTGGGAAATTTAAGAGATAGTTTTTCAAATGTTATGAAAAAAAGAGGCGGGGATAGTTTATTCAAATGTCATGAGATGGCGTTTGGTGAAGAAGAGGTGGGAAATTTAAAAGATAGTTGGTGAAGGTGGGAAATTTAAAAGATGGTGTTGTGTTAGTTTTTTAAATTCCATGACGTCACTTAAAATTACTACATCGGGCGTTAGTTGTAGGTAGGAAATTTAAAAAATGGTGTTGTATTACTTATTAAATTCCATGACGTCAATAAGATTGAAATAAAATTAGTTTAATGTATAATTGGGAATTTGTTATGACTAGTAATACAACATAGTAAAAATGAATACAATTTATTTTATAAAATTACTACATCGGGCGTTAGTTGTAGGTGTGAAATTTAAAAGATGGTGTTATGTTTCTTATTAAATTCCATGACGTCAATAAGATTGAAATAAAATTAGTTTAATGTATAATTGAGAATTTATCATGACTAGTAATACAATATAAGCTAACTTCTAATCCCTAACCCTTCAAACTGTACACACATTTAAAAGAATAATTCAGTGGATTGTATTAAACATTTTATTTTACTGCACAATACATATAAATCATTTTTTAATAAATTCAATTAAGTTGTATGGACCACCAAGATACTTCAGTAAGAGCTCATCTCTTCCACAATTGAACATAGCAACATCTTCCTGGATAGGTTGAGTCATCTTTGATGGTAGAAAGACATACCAATCAGAAGACTCAGCAACGATCCGATTACCATATTTAGTTTGTACTAACTGCAATCGGTGTATTGGGTAGGATTCACCAACAGTTAACTCATTCAATTTAATTTAATTAATTGGTTTAAATCTTTAAAACAAAATTACATGATTATAAATAAATGGGTATAAAAATAATATAAACATACTATAAGCCCAAGGTTGTTGATTTTATCCAATAACAGTTGAATAACAGTTGAACAGTATTTAAAGGGAAAATAGTGGAAGGGAAAGTATTCAACTTGACTAATGCTTCAGGAATGTCAAATGCAATATTATATCAGTATCATCACCTAAATTAATATTATTAAAGAATTCAAATGAATAAAACACAGTAATAGTGGTATTGCATTAAAATTTTATTACAATAAAAAATTATAAATCATATTGGCATTGTACACAATTCCTAATTAATGGAGGTTGACCATCGACTTCAGTTCTACCACCAGTGTTATAATGTTTGTGACATCTACGGCACTTTGCAATATCTTTATCCATTTGATACTTTAGCGGTAGTTTATTCCACGCTGCGTCAATACTGTAGGAAGCGAGTATGGTAAGGAAATCCTTCGGTAGACATGCGATATCTTCAGACGTCATAAGAGCCAAATTTTCAGTTTGAAAGTATATTTTGATTGATTTTTCCAATGATGGTGTACTATCCGCGTCGGTAAACTATGCTTTTAACACCTTTACGTTTACAACAGCACAATTAAACTTTAACCCATTTCCATGGGATGTACAGGATGACTCACTATACAATTGCTTTAGTGATGGACATCCAAACTTGTCTAAATTAACGATGTGATCAAACCCGGTGAGCTGTTGCAACCACATTACTTTCTCTTCTCGTTTGACGAAAATTCTACTCGCATCTTCAAGATGAGTGTTTACTATATGCTTCACATCATTATAGGGTTCATCGCCAGAACTCCAGGAAATCCCATGATAATTTTCTTCTAACCATAAATTTGATGATTGAAATTTATCACACAGTTCGTTCCATTGAAACGGTGGTTTAAAGAGAAAACTCACTGGTTGCGATGTTTTATCATCAAGTGGGAGCACAGCAAACTCTCTCAAGATAAATTCATTTGGATATGTGTTGAAACCTTGCATATCTACAAACACCTCCATTATACACAATAGTTGTGAAAGAACTAAGAATGCACATCAACTTTCTCAATTGTACTCAATTATCGCTATGATAGCACCTCGTTTAAATACTTACACCAACTTTCTCATAGACCCCACCCACTACCACCACCACTCAAGGATAGATATCAAATTATTAATGACGCTTCAAGGTTACCAGGTGTATGCAGAATTCTCTCCCTGGCCCCTGATAGCTGACCTCTGATAGCTAACTCCTAACCATTCAAACTGTACATACACTTGAAATAATAATTCATTAGATTGTATTAAACATTTAATTGTACTGCACAATACATATAAATCATTTTCTTATAAATTCAAATACGAATAGGATTTCACTGAATTAGAATCTAATTTTCTGGGTCAGAAAAAGCTTATTCTGAGTCAGAATAAGCTATTCATGGTTTGATAGGGCTGATGTATTATAAAACACTTTATGTGGAAAAAGCATGTATATTGAGTGAGTCTAATTGCTCACTTTTTATATTTCACAAATAGTTATATAAATATACAAATATAAAAAAAAAAAAATTTCCCAATCAAATTACGTCATGTTTTAAACAAAAATTCTTCAGAACAATAAATGTGCATTGTCAATATGGATTTAGTTTATAATTTTTATTTTAATAAAATTTGGCTACAATAACAAATTTGTTTTGTTTTAGAAAAGTTTTAGTAATATTAATGTAAATTCCATACAATCGATAAACAACTACATTGGATGATGATTAAAATTGTATGATACTGAATTCCTGAAACAATAGTAATACTACTGTCAACCTCATTGGTTTATAATTTTTATTTAATAACATTTGTCTACAATAACAAATTTATTTTGATTTATTAAAATTCTCTACATTTGTATTCATAAATTCAATAGTATGATAAGTTCCTCCACAATATTTTAATAGGAGTCCTTTTTCACATAGAGTCTTGAGAGCTACTTTGTCTACTCCTTCAAACGCCTCCACGAAGCGTTGTGGTAGAAATATACAAAACTCGTCCAAGTCTGCAATGATTCTCTGACCATATTTTGTTGCCACCAGCCTTAAGTTATGAACCTGATAGGGTTTTTCAAGCTCCAAATCAATACGTCGCTTCGGCTTTAACAAATTCTTCTAAACAATAAAATAAAAGAAATAATAATTTTCCTTTAAATACAAATTAATAATAATAACTTAGAATCATTCCGATGTCGTTGAGTTTTTCAAAATCCATATTGAATGAAAACTGTTTTGTTTGTTGCTCGTTTCAAGACGAATAGTGATATACGACTGAGCTTTGGATGAATTTATACTCGCGTTTAAAGAGTTCTTATCAATTAGTTACTCATTAGAATAAGAAAACTTTCTAATGAGGTTAACAGTCACATTTCTAATCACATTCCTGGAATTTCCTTTGAATTAGTAGGAACTTTTAAAATTTATTGTCAGGTTTAAGAAATTTCCAAAACTTTAACTCAAGTATATTATTAATCATATCAATTATACTCCAGACAATCAGATGTTAGATATCAGATAATTAGATAATTAGATATCTGATATGAGGTATGAGCTGCTAACCTAGCGTTGGATCGCACATAGTTGTTTATCAGTTATCTGTCAGTTACCGCAACCTCCATCACAGATTTTCACCAGCATCCACCAAACTCTCGTAAGAATGCATCCAGTGGCCTTTGGGCTAATTACATGGTGACGTCATCGTGCACGAATCACCCTGTTGTCTGATGACATCATGTGACCTTTAAACCTAAAGGTCATTAATAACTCATACCTGGTGACGTCATATGGGTCACTAATTAGTCATTAAGCTAATTACTAATTAGGCTAATGACCTCATTAACCTAATTACACACATGAATCACTGATCGATTAAACTGATAACAATTTGATATCAAAGTGGCCCCGAACCCGTATAGCTATACTACTTATTCGAAATATATATAGAATTCTAATGAATAAAACAAAAGAATATTGATATTGTCTTCAAATTTTATTACAATAAAAATTATAAATCATATTGGCATTGTTCACAATTCCTAATTAATGGAGGAGGACCATCGATTTCAGTCCTACCACCAGCGTTATAATAATAATAGTAAATTTAAACTTTTAATTCAAATTTAATGTTTTTTCCCGATATGGAATTAATTATTTTAAGTCTGACTTGCATGTCGATTTTGTCCCTTGTTCCATATCTTCTTTTTTCTTTGTTTGGAATGTTTATTCCTCGTCACAATTTTTATAAGCTACATTACATATATGTATACACACTTAACACAAACATTTTAAAAACTCTTGAAAAAACTTAAAACATTTTAAAAACTATTTGATTTATTGTCATTATGCGTATTTCGTTATTTATTTTTATTTCCTAGAACTTGTAAAATTTCAATTTTAAAAAATATTACACAAGTTTTCGTTTTCATCGTCAGTAGGAAACTAACTATAATTTTGGCTTAATTCCAGGTATGATGGAACTTATTTATCTATCAGCTATCCATGCCATTCTCATTTTATTTTATTTTGTTTAACAATTTAAACATTACATCTTTCGTAACACTTGTTTGTTCGTTTATTATTGGTTGTTTCTGCTTATGCTTGTAAATATATAAGCTTTCTGCAATATTCATTATTACTCCTTTTTTATGATTTTTTCCACTTTTAAAGTGTCTGTAATATTGGTCCATATTGGTGCTTTTCTTGTTGTAGGTGTTTCGTGTAATTAGACGTCGTATTGTTTTTATTAATATGTTCTTTATAATGTTTTCGACATCTACGACACTTTGCAATATCTTTATCCATTTGAAACTTTAGCGGTAATTTATTCCACGCTGCGTCGATACTATAGGAGCGAGTATGGTAAGGAATCCTTCGGTAGACACAGGGGTGAACTGCAGCCGGCTCGGTCCGGCTCGCGCGAGCCGGTTGTTAAAATTTCTGAAATGAAGAAATGTACTCATTTACCGTTTTACCGCTTCAGCTTTGGACAACCAAACTTTTCTAAATTAACGATGTGGTCAAACCCAGTGAGCTGTTGCAACCACATTACTTTCTCTTCTCCTGTGATGAAATTCTAGTCGAATCTTCAAGATGATTGGTTACTATTTTCTTCACATCATTATAGGGTACATCACCAGAACTCCAGGAAATTCCGTTGTAATTATCTTCTAACCATAGTTCATTCCATTGAAAGGGTGGTTTAAAGATACTAGCGAATAATAGAGTTCAATTATTTTACAATATACATTATTTATTTCGAATATGTGAACAAAAAGTACAGCTTTGAATAATTTCCTATACAAATTATTAGTAATATTATGTAAGGTTTTTATGAAGTGGTTAGGTTTTTCCTCAGAGCATAATTCGTGGCATATGATGTATTATGGAAGTAATCACACATTACAATATTTATTGTAAATTTATGACGAAACAATATATCAATAATTTCCAATATGTACAATATCAATAAATTTATAAAAAATATGATAACATTTTTAAATGTATAAATTAATGTAATACAAAATACAGCACTCTGAACCCCACGGAAATCGGTTTGTTGAGGAGCACTTCCATTTTATTGAGTTGAATTGCGACCAGATTCTCACTAAATATAAGTCGACTGTGGAAGTTGGGTTTAGCGATCAAAGCTTCTGCACCTTATCTTCCAACCCATTTTGTATCCAGTTTTATATCGACCCGGTTCCGGACATTTTCCATAGTTTTTCTGAAGACGGCGTTGTTCATAAGTTTTAAAGGATTTTTCTCAAACTCATTTTTAGCCACTCTTCGCTTATCGCTGTTGTGTTCAATGTACTTTTTTAACCACGGTGATTGATTGAATTCTAAAATCTTGTAGATCTTTGTCAATTTTAGGCCGTACATTAAAGCCTGTTTCAAAATGCGGTAGTGGGTGACATACCGAACCTTATTATGTAGAGTGGTTAGAAGTTTGGTATCTTTGGAACCAGGTGGTTTCAACTGTTCAGAGCATAGGGGTAGATCCTTGTGGGTATCATGAAGTTTCAGTGGATATTCTAAATCCACCTCGAGTGCATAATCGATTGGAGAGTCATCGGCAACATCTCAATGGACATTAGTATCAACCCACTGAAATCCATTATGTGGGAGATACTGAATCATACCCCAACCGTACAGATTATTGACGTCATAATACATCAAGTACTTGGATTGTTCGTGGGGATTGTAATCAGCCATATACTTATTATTAGCCCGAACGTACCGATTACTGCATTGACTCAGACCACCTCGTATTCCCCGCTCAAAAAACATAACCATGTCGACATCTGTTAAAAGTTGTAGCTCAACTTTAGTATATTTAAGCATGGCGTCCCAAGTTAAACCAGGGGTTGTATAGTAATGAGCTGGGTCGAGATGGTATGTATCAATGCAGTTACTGCGAAAGTTTTCGAAAACGTCTGAGTACTCACCCAAAGCCTTGATGTCGAATTTCACCCACACATTCTTAGAATGTTCATAATCACTGTCTGAAATATGGTTACCGTTAAGGTTACTATAAAATTGATCTTTACTCGGTAGTGTTCTAGAGTTGAGTTTATCCTATTCGTCAACGAATTCATATGGGCATACACCTTTTCTCGTTAGTAGCTAGAATTGTTGATCATCAAGATGTGGGAACTGACTCTTGACAATCTTCAGTTCGGTGAGATAAGACGCCAACATAAATTGAAATGAATCGATAAAACGAAGGGATAAATCACTACCGACCAAATGTTTAGT
This sequence comes from Dascillus cervinus, assembly GCA_949768715.1. Taxonomy (NCBI): domain Eukaryota; kingdom Metazoa; phylum Arthropoda; class Insecta; order Coleoptera; family Dascillidae; genus Dascillus; species Dascillus cervinus. Next base: position 11,887,762 of record OX458319.1, on the reverse strand, counting down.
AAAGGAAATATACCGCTCCATGGTTAGCGGTAAAAGATTTGTTCTCTCATCGAATCCGCATGCAACTTCCTTGATGATGAAGTGGCTGTCGTAACCACTCAAATTGTGAAAGATTACTGGGAATCTCGATAATTGATATTGCATTGATTGTGTGCAACTCCACGGAATTTTCCGGTTAGATGGCAGTGATCACGAACTCTGACGTTAGACAATTCCCCCTCGCAAATGTGACATGTTATTGCATTTCTAAAACACTCCTCTTCCTCCGTGGTGCATGGCTCCATCGTTAAAGGTGTTTCATAAACCCTCTCAACTTCGCCAATCAGATGGAGGAGTTCAGCACCCAACCATTCTGCAGGTTTGAGTCCACGACATGTGCGGCAGTAGGATCGGGTGTTATCGTAGCTGCATTTAGTACCCAACGCTGAATGGCTCATATACCATACAAACTTTAGTGTTTTGACTATCATTATCCTGTAAACATTTAAAATTTAGTATAATAAATAATAAATATAAATTTACATACCTCCTCAACACGTTTCAGGATTGATTCAAATTCTGCACTAATCACAAATGGTACCTTCTCTTTATAATTGAAATTTTTGAATTTCAATTTATCCGCTTTTTCAGAAGGTAATTTTATTCTGCACTGGTTTAGCTGGCTGCAATCGATTGCGTGATCTCGTAACTTTTCATTATTGTGAAAGTAATGCAAACACCGGTCACAAATGAATTTTTTCGTTTTGTGTTTTGAAAGTTGGCGGCTAACGAGTCGAGAAAGGTCTTTAATCCAAACATATTCACCCACATATTCGTTTTGAATCATTGACAAATTCACATGTTTGTTTTTCTTGGATGATGTAATGTGAACCGGTGCAACGATGTAATCTCCCTTTTGTTTAATAAGTGTGTACACAGTAATTGAAATATTGTTTTGTTTTTCAAATTTTGGAACCGATCTTAACTGTATGGGGAATTCCAGTCCATCCAATTGTAGTTCGTTTTCAAAAGGATGATATTTTATAACACGTGTGGGGTGGTGAGACCACTCCACAGGGTGTAGTGCAGATAATATCACCCACGTGAAACATTTTTTGTCTGAATTTTTTTACATTCAAACAGGCCCGCTTTTTTGCGATGGATGAAGGAATTTCACAATACGAGCTACCACGTATCGATTAACGTTTATCGTTAAATTAACGATCCCTTTTAACGCCCAACCTGAATCGCGTTCTTGAAATTCGCACATGTTTTTTAAGATCGGCCCCCGTACATTTGTTTCAAACCACTCTGATAAATTTGTTGTTTGTGACAATGATACGTTTTTGGTGTTGAAGTATTTTCCCTCAACCACTTCACAATCGTCTTTATAAACACTAAATTCACACGCGAAAACTGTATTCACTTTCAGGTAGTTCTCCTTTTTCAACGCATTTTTCATTCGTGGTTTAAATAACATCTCCGCATCATCTAAGAAGCTTATGCTTTCTATGTGCTTTAGGTTGATTATAACGCCAGTTCGGATGCGACTTTCAAAGGCTGATTGCAAATCTTTCCAGTATACTCGGTCGCTTCTTCTCTCGCGTTTGCCTAATCGCCCACCTTCAATAAACTTTGTAACCGTAGGATGATGCATTTTATTTGTCCTACAGTTGACAATAAAGCTTGTTTAGTTTGAATAGTGGCTTCACTATTGCGAAGTAGTTGGTTCAGCAAACGCACTTGCTTTCTCTCATGTTGAACCCAGTAGGTAACAGTTTCGGGGTCGGCTCGACCACTTGCTATAAGATTGAATGCATCTTTAAACAGACGCATAAACCGTTCATTATCTTGATGTGACATTTTCGAACACTTTGTTTAATTCTCGCAGGTGATGAATTGAAACTGCTCGCTAAAGGTACTACGCTCGTATTTATGTTACTAACTAACTGTATATTAAATGGAGTAGTCCGTTATTCCTATGAAATTGGATAACGATAGGTTATTCACTATTTTAAGTAATGTGCAAAAAAGCCTGAAAGGAAAAGGTTCTTAAGAAGACATTACTAGTCAACACAAATTCCCAATTACCTACTAAATCTAATTACACATGAAACTAATCATAGCGAGAGGAAATTCCACAAATATTTCATATAATATATAAAAAATTTGATATATCATAGTCAATTAACAAGTAGCATGCATTGACTCACATTATTTAACCCTTTCATTCATCAGACATTAAACTTATCACCTCGTTACATCGTAAAATTCTATAAAGGATAGTTTATTCAATTGTCATGAGATGGCGTTAGTTGTAGAAAAGTCATCAGCCACCTTTCACAATCCCACACCTGAATATATATGAATTTTTTTAATTTGGTGTCAATCTCGTTTACGTCATGGAATTTAATAACTAACGTCATCTCATGACAATTGAATAAACACTCTTTTAAATTTTCCACCTATCAACCATCTTATTACGTCACCGCTTCATTAACGGCTCTGATGTAATCGAATTTAACAATGACAACGCCATCTCATAAGATTTATTAAAAGTTCATCATCACCCTTCTACAACTAATGTCATCTCATGGCAATTGAATATAAAGTATCTTTTAAATTTCCCACCTATCAACCATCTTATTACGTCATCACCTCATTAACGGCTCTGACGTCATGGAATTTAACAACGGCGACGCCATCTTATAAGATTTTTTAAAAGTTCATCATAACCCTTCTACAACTATCGCCATCTCTCGACAATTGAAGATAATATGAAAGTAATCACGCATTACAATATTGATTGTAAATTCATGAAGAAACAATATATCAATAATTTCCAATATGTACAATATAAATAAGCGTATAAAAAATATCATATTATTTTTTAAATGTATAAATTAATGTAGTACAAAACGGATTATACATATTGCAAATATATTGTATAATTTTTATTGTAATACAAACTCACTACAATAATAAATTTACTTCGATTTATTTTATGACTTTATTTCACGATAATGCAACACATTACAATATTTGCACATTTACTGTTTCATTCTACTCCACCGTGATACTTAAGCTGTAGCCCTTTTTCACAAAGGGTACTAAGAACTGCTTCATCCAGCCCCTCGAACGCCTTCAGGAAGCGTTGCGGTAGAAATATGCCAAACTCATCTAGTTCAGCAACAATGTTCTCTCCATATTTCGTTTGCACATGCCTTAGAACGTGTACTTGGTATAGCTTCCCCAACTCCAATTCGTGCAATCGCTTGAAATTCTTCACAACAATAATAAAGCAAAATTTTCTCTAAATAATACAAATCAATTTACTATCATTCCGATTTTATTAAGTTTATCGAAATCCATGTTGAATGCAATTTTTGGAACGCTTTGTTTAATTCTGACCATATGATGAATTTAAACTGATCCTCTAATATACCTACACACCAGTGGCGGCTCGTCAGGGGAGGCAAGAAAGGCTAAGCCTCCTCATGATAAAATTGAAATAAATAAATAATTACATAATCAAATTTGAATTTCATTAAATTTGAGTATGAAATCATCAATTATTAGGTACTCAATTAAATAAATGGCAATAGTTATTTGGTAGATAATTTTCTTTTGCCATACCAGAACGGCCTTATTAAAGGGGATCTTCTATTTACAATATAGGACTTGAATGTTGAATGTAAGCGCTAGAAATATGGTAGAGACCGAGTCGGAGGCAATTTGCTACATTAGACTCCAACCATCTGCTTTAAGTCTATAGAATGTACCAATTTTGACCTTGAACGTTAAGAAGAAATGAGATGCAATACTTGAGTTAGAAAGCGTGAAAGCATTTCACTGGAGGCTCCAGCTCCGGCCCACCCCTACCCAAACACTTGTTCTTGTCGGTGCGTTTTGCGGGACAAAACTCCCATTTATTCTTTGATTACTGAATGCGACACGTCTACTGCAACTTGAATTAAGGTATAAAATTTTGAATTTGCGACTTTCATCATTTCAACATGAATGACGACGATCTAGAAGTAAAACTACAAAATGTATTTTCTAAAACTTGTGAGGATATTGTAGATTTTCTTTTAAGACGGTCATTTAGGTCTTTGGATTACGATACAAAATTATTTATTTATAAAAATTATGATAGGCCTCGTCCAAATTTAATTGCTTTAAAACATTCCGGAACGGCACAAAATCGCGGTTTTAATGCCACGTGGTATAATAAATGCGAATGGCTTACCGGAAGTGCAAAGCAATGCAAATTGTTTTGTTGGCCATGCTTACTTTTTTCATCGGCGTCAAAAACTGAATATGCTCAGTACTAATCACTCATCAATACTAATCACCTAATGACATCAGGAAATTTCCATACAAAAGTAAAATGGCCGACTGGCCCGAAAGCCCCACAGTATACCTACTCCTGTCAGGTGTTAACCTATCGTTGGATCTTACAACTTTAAAGTTGGATTTACTACGATAACAAATTAAAACCATATGATTACAAAATAAATGATTTAGTCTACATTTTAAATAAACAGACCACTCCTGGTCTTAGCAAGAAACACAGCTCAAATTATAAAGGTTCTTTTAAAGTAACTAAGGTTTTTACCAATAAAACAGTCGAATACAAATCGGGAAAAAACTAGTAATTATCATATCAGTCACATTAAACCTTTTGTTTCGGACAAAACTATTCAATAATTTTCCGTACTAACTAGCATGGTAGCACTTTATGAATTGAGGATTCAACAAATAATAACTAGGCAAATAAGGTTACTTTTACAAATAGCGGCGGAATTAAGTGAACATTTTAATTTATTAATTTCTTCCATTACTGTGACTAAGCTCAATATTTTACATCCGGAAGTTATTTGCCGATTCAACTTTTTGAACGAATTATCTAAAATTGATTTGAATAACGGTCCATTTCGCTTTCTTACTCTGCTATTTGTAAATACTTCCAAATCAGTAAACTTAAAATTAATCTTTGGTATTAAAATTTCATTGACGGATTAACTTCTATATAACCATTTTGAATTACTACCTTTACCTATTCCTCAGAACGTTTCCAGTGTATATTTTTACTTTGCACCATCTTTACCATTCCTTTTATTGATTACCACAAAGGTGTATTATTCACAATTGCAACGTCTTGAGAAATGTACAATGATTTTACCAAAGGAATAAATCTGCTACAATGCATATTCCGCAAGAGTTACAGAAAAACCTCTATGTGAAATAATCCAACTGAAAACCGATTTAAAAAAGTTCTTAAATCTTGAAATATTGAAACCCTCAAGATGGATACAGAAATTTGGCACCCACTCTGTGGCAACAAGTGGATCTTCGTTACTTCTCAACTGATCCAATTAACTATTACCTGTATCACCTCTTCACTTGATTATCACTATCTACTCGATTGGCATTGGAACTTAAAAATGGTTGGCAGGGTTATACCCAAACCACTGTTTTAGAATCCAATTACGACATCCAGACCAATCGTTCTCATCATACACCTAAATATAACATCATCGAGGATATTTGTTGTTCTCGAGACAACATTAATGAACCAATACTCCCTTTTTTACAACTACAGCCAGTCAAATTTGATGAACTAAAATTTACAAAACATAAATTGGTTCAGTAAGATAACACTCTTCAACAACAATTAAATGAACCAAATGCAGTAAATCGATCATTTCGGTATTCGATGATGGTTCTATCCTAAGTCTAAAAATTGCCTATGATTTAATGAAATGATATGGTGTAACTAATTTTCTTGCGAGATATTTGTGTTGTTTAAGAACTCAAGGATCCATTCGTCAACAAAGATGCAGTTTAAAAATGTTTAACACCAATGTTAAAAGTGCTACTCCAGTTACCCCGATGCAATTCTCTGAGATTATTAACGAGTAAAGTGAAAGTCAACATGCAGAAGAATTCGACGCTTTGAACCCTGGAATACCGTATTTTAAAAAAGCAAGGACATCCTTCTCCCGAGAGCCGTCTGTTAATAAGAACTAATTTTCTTTAGTATAATTGTCAGTTGGTATTATTTTATTTCACTTATAATATTTTTATTGTAATGTTGTTCTATATTTATATTTTTGTTTTACTTATATCATATTTACATTTTACGATTCATGTTATTGTAAAGATTTATTTTAATTTAACCCCCTAAATCATTTTAAAAAAAGGGAGTTATGAAGATCTGCATTATTCTAGAAGGTTTTGTTAAATTTTATTACATTCACTGTACTCAATACTAGACATTTGCAATAATTACTAACAACTTTCTCAAATTACTAATGTTAAATGTCCACATTTTTTAACTTTTTCAAATTACTTATTGTTTGAAATCTTAAACATGGGTCTTTATTTTTAATTTATATTATGTCAGTTATTTGCCGTTCATGTGAGCTCATTCCTAATTTGTAATTACAGTCAAACTCCTCTATAATGATGTTCAAAAAGTCATGAAAAAAGATCACTGTAGAGAAACTTCATTATATAGAATTCTCGTATAATTTTACAGTTATGGCAGCCACTTTAAAAACCAATCGATATTCAAAATGAAACATTTCATATTTGTTTATTTAGAAATACACACAGCTATTAATAAAAAATATAGTTGTTCATCGTATGTAATTGAATACTTACGTTATAGGTACTTATTGTTGAGCAGTACTTCAAAAAATGGAAATTCTCATAAGTAAAGAAGTTGCAAGAAATTCTTCTAAGGATTTTTCAGGTAGTCGGAATTTGGGAAAAAAACAGATGTTCACTACATCCATTATATTTTCCATTACCGAAAATTCCGTTCCCCGAGAATTTTGGTAAACCTTTCTTAAAGAATAATCACTACATAGAGGTTTAACATCAAAATAAAGGTATATTTTTATATACAAAACATGCAAAAATGCACGTTTCTGACAAAAACATCACTGTAGAGAATAAATCATTGTAGAGGAGGTCACTATGGAGGAGTTCGCCTGTATATGAACTATTTTGTAATGCAATAAGTTATTGACCTATTGTTATTTTTGTCGTGCATGTGAATTTAATTATATGTCAACTATTTGCGCTATAAAAGTTTTGTAACGTATGTTAACTATGTAAATTTATTATATCAGGAATCTGCGAACGTTGTGATTTTGAGCAAGCTGACAAAAAGAAATTAATGTTGAAAGCCAAGTTCAAAATCCTAACGTGACAGAAGAGAATGTGACGATTCGTCAATTGTTCAACTATAAATAATCATTGTAATTATTAGAATAAGTCACTACTGCTAGAATAGAGTAGTTGTCACGTCAGATAGGTCAGTGTGGAAATAAATGTATTTTTTTTTAACAAGTGCTTAATTGTTCATCACCTTAACATCAATCAGTTCACTGGTCTGCGTTGAACACTTATTAATGCTATTTTTATTACTAGTTCAGGTATAAAACACAAAAAAAAAAACAATATAGTCCGGTAGTAACTCTGTTTGTTCACTTCTAAAAGTATTATACTCTCTTCCTTCTAGTGATCCTATTCTATATTGAAATCTGATTCGCTTATTCACATGGTGTAATATCTTTCATGTTTTATTTCGACGAAGCTAAATTGATCCAATTATATTTTCGGTTTCTGATTGAGTGGACGTATAACAGATATTGTTAAAATTTCCAGTTTGTTTTCTGATTCAGAGATAAATTAATAAATTTTATTAATAACATCCATTCTTTATCACGCCACTCAATAATCTGTAGTGATTTAACTGATGTGACATTAATGGAACCATATTTTGCGAGCATATATTGTAAACTATATTACCTAACGGTTTGTTTTAAATCACGAATGCAAGGCGAATGTTGTAAAGGTTATGCAAGGTTAATATTATTGCTATTCAATGAGAGACAAATACATTAGCAACTTCCGATTTTTTCAAACTTCAATTCTGCCGATTCCTATTTACTGAGAGATCGAAATCACTCGATTTCTGCTTTATAATGTAACAAACAATCCAACCAACACATCTCTGGAACAATAAAATGTGTATTATTTAATACTCACCCACGTAACACATGTACATCCAATGGACGTACATTGGACGTACACAAATGGATCACTGTACGTCCAATGGACGTCCAATTTGAGACTAAATTGGACGTCAGTTTGTGGACGTTTTTGGGACTAGATTTAGGATCTTTTCGGACGCTCAATGTACGTCCATGTCGTGCCGGTTCGTGGACGTCCATCGACAAACGCTTATTGGACGTCTTTTTGATTGTAAACGGATTCGTTGTGGACGTTCACTGGACGTCTTATGTATGCCCATTTTGACTTAAATTACAGACATTAATGGACGTACTTATAAACGTTGTGGGATTAAAAAATAAATAAATAAAAAATGGAAAAAAGCATATACTTATTCAAAAATAAATAACTTTAAAAAAATTCTAAATTCAAAAATTGTTACAATAACGATCTTTAACAAATAGAACTAACCATTAACAAATTAAATAACATGAAACTTATTCTTCAAAAATACGCTTAAAGAAATATGTAAATTTAAAAATAATTTGTAGTGAACAACTTTACCTATTTAACTTTAACTATTAACAAACTAAATAACTAGAAACTTTGAAAAAAGTCATTTCAAAACAACATCGGTTCTTCTCCAATATTTTCCCATTGCAGCTTTAATGTCCTTTGCGGAGGAACTAAATTTAAACTATCTAAAAAAAGAAAATATTACACACCCCTTTCTTAAAATCATTTCAACTTACCAATAATTAATTAATTCATAATTCAAATTGCATATTACAAATTCATATAGGTATTATCAAACGGACTTGGGGATTTGTATCGTAAATTCATAATAAACTATTTTTCCCAATCGGGACAAAGTGAGTTACCTTAAACGTAAAAAATATTTAAAAAAAACTTAAATACATTGTCATTTTTACTTGCGGCAGTCTCCAAAAACTATTCAAACTACAACTGATGAAATAACTGTACATACACCAAATGCATCGAACAAAAGTTTAGGGGTAAATAAGTTACTTCAAACAAGGTTCTTTAACTCGACAGCCGTCAGAAATTCCGACCCCCTGAATAAAGTTTCAAGGTTACGGCATATTCACGAAAACTAACCACCACCTTTCCAGGGTGTGAATTTATTCCTTTAAATTTTTAAGTTTAAATATCTTGTAATCCTTTTTAATAAATTTAATAAGTCGTTAAACAAATCTTGTAATCTATTAATACAATTACCGAATTAAATTTTTTTTTCAATTTCAGTTGTTTAAAAATCTAATTAATTCACTCCATTTCTTTTAAAAACGAGACAGATCCTTTGTGCAAAATTTCAATTACTTTTTGAAAATACATTACCTCCCCAAATTGAAATCAAAATACCGGGCCACTTGGAGTGGAGATTGTGTTTTTGTGTAACGTAGAATGGGGTTAAATTAATCACTGTGGATTTTAAATTTCCTACAGCGTTTTACTTTACCATCCATATTGATTATTTATTATTGTTAATAAAATATTTTGTTATTTTTTTTGAGATAACAACAACAACAAAAGGCGCCCAACAGCGCATATATTCCACAGACCAGCGTCAAATTGAACGCAATATTACAGAAATAAAAAATTAATTACAGTACAATAGCGAAAATATGTTAAATATGTTAGAATTTAAGAAAAACTGTTTAAAACAATAGGGGCAGAATTGCCTAGGACGAGGACGCATTAGGGAACCAGTAAAGTGCAGGAAAGGTAACAGCACCATGGCATCAAAGCCTAGGGAAGGCATAGGAGCAGGTGGCAAGTGGGTCATTCTATTGCCACCGTAAAAGGAAAGATCCACGCAGGATCCCAAAAAAGCGCAGATTCTAGAGGCGGGGGCCAGACTAGCAACTGGGCCTGCAAGGCAGTCCGAGCTTCATTAAAAAGTGGACAGGCAAGAAGGCGGTGAACAGGGTCGTCAACATCACCAGGGCACACCGAGCAGTTCGGGTGGTCACGTTTTCCAATCCGATGGAGATGAACAGCAAAGTTACCATGGCCTGACAAAAACTGGGTAGCATAGAAAGACGGAGAGAGCGAGGCATCTCCGGAATCCGGGGCGAGAAGCAGTAGGTAATCCAACCTTTAGTGGAGCAATCCCATCGATCCTGCCAGCAGTCAAAGATGCGGAGTGCCAGGTACTCTTTGGCATGGGTGAGACTGGGGAAATCAGCCAAAAAAAGGATATCAGCCTCAAATGGGGCGGAGCCAAATTTGCGTAATCCCTTGAGGCAAGTCCTCTTCTGTATTTCAAGGTCCAGGGGAGGGATGCCAGCCAGGATGCCCGCGGCGTCATTAGAGAGGGAGCTGTACCCTTTGCAAACAGCACGGCAACACATACCATAAATGGAATCAAATTTCCTCTTCATATTAACCATGCAGAGCCTGTGCTGCCACAATTCTGCACCATGTGACACAATAGGGACAATAACAGACTTATAGATACTATGGAGGGAGTCAGTAACGTCCAAATCCCAGGATGCCCTACATTTACATCGGAGAGCATTTATCAGAGCACGCACCTTCTTCTGCACATGGTCTGCATGCTTTTCAAATGTAAGTTTCCGGTCTAGTACAACACCTAAGTACCTTACGCTTGTGGACTGGCTCAATCTTGTATTGCCTATATAGAACATGAGGTCCCGGTGGTGAATGCGTGGAGGCGAACGGTTAACCATGAAGGTGGACTTAGTGGACGATATCACAAGCTTCTGTGAAGCGGCCCATTGCTGTAGGATATCAAGGCACTGCTGGGAGCGCAGGCGCAAGTCAGCCCTGGTGGAGGACGTCACCACAAAGGTAAGGTCGTCCGCATACGCAATGACATCACAGCCCTCAGGAAGCTGTTCCTCCAACAGGACATCTACAATGCAGTTCCAAAGTGTCGGACCAAGCACCGAACCTTGGGGGCAACCTTTCGTGCAAACCTTTTCAACGGTGATGTTGTTCGCAGAGAGTTCCACCTTCCGCCCATCCAGGTAGCTGACGATGGTAGCAATGAGGGCTCCCGATACTCCCTTGTTCCTCAGGGCTTCGATAAGCCCAGGCCACCAAAGGTCATTGAAGGCTCCAGAAATATCAATGAAGATAGACAAAATGTACTTGGGACCAACAACAGAGATCAGACGCTGGTAAGCAAGCAGGGCATCAGTGGTTGATTTCCCCGCAACAAAGCCATACTGATTCAGCGCATGGAAAGGGGTGACAGCATCCAGCAGGCGACAGCGAATAACCTCCTCTAAAATCTTGCCATATTCCGGAAGAAGTGTGATTGGCCTATAGCTTTTTGTTAGTGCCGGATCAGCACTTGGATCTTTCAGCAACACTTTTAAATTACCATGCTTCCAGATAGTTGGAAAATAGCGGATTCGCAGACAAGAAGACATTAGGCGGGTTAGGAGAGGGCCTATCACCGGGTGTATCATTTTGATGAAACAACCTCTGATGTTGTCTAGGCCAGGCGCCTTTTTGCTTTGGAGGCAGGAGACAATAGCCGCAAGTTCCTCCTCACGGACATCATCTTCAGAGTAGTCAGGGATAGCAACAATAGCTCTCAGGTTGCCATGGAGCATTCTCTGGTGAGCAGTGTTAATCTCAGGAATGTCATCTGGGAGTAGGGAGTGTAAGATGCAAGTTAGGGTATCCCTTATTGTAAGAGTATAGCCATGGTCCAGGATCCGAATTGAAGCAAGAACTCCACGAGCATGGATCTTATTTGTGGCCAAACGATAGGCCACACCCCAGGGGTTTTTGGCAATATCCTCCTCATTAAACTTCCTCCATGAAGTCTCCTTAGCCTGTACAAGCACCCTGTTATAATCAAGCTTGGCAGACGCCATCGCAGCTGCAAGTCTTTCTCGTTCAGTATAGATCCGGTTTCTATAAAGACACCGCTTACGATACAGGTATATGAGGCGAAAGCGGTCAACTTTCTCCGTCCACCATTCGGGTCGGTGAGGGAACCTCCTTCTGCAGCGGGCATACCGCTTAATGATGGCGTTTAGACCATCAAGGAGGGTAGAAAGGCACGCATCCACAACTGCAGATGAGTTTAGGATTGGCCAATCACAATCAATACCATCCACGAGGCTCTGCAGGGGGACAGCAATATCCTTCAACTGGATAGTCGATTGGTCCAGTGGTATAGTAGAGCCAGCGAACCTTGCACAGCAGTTTGGTAACCTTTATAGAGGAAGAAAATTGCACGATGATCTGCACAATTTATGCCATTTAAGACGGTCCAATTCAAAGTACGGCCAACCAGGTCAGGAGTGCATAGCGTTAGATCTATGTGGCTACTACCATTCCTAGACTCAAACGTCGGTGGATTACCCGGTTCATTCAAAACGCACAAACCATGCGTCAATATGATCTCTTCCACATGTTCCGAGCGCCGGTCACAGAGATGGTCATGCCAGATTGTAGAACGGGCATTAAAATCTCCGCAGAGGTACACGGATTTGCCTTGCAGCTCAGCAAGGGCATTCTGGACCGCAATTAGGTCAGTTTCAATCAGGGATGAAGGTGGAAGGTACACATTGATAAGATGAAGTTGTAAGGCGCCAGCGGAAATAAGGATGGTGGTAAGGTTTTCAGAAGACAAGTGATGGAGATGAAGGATGCCAAAGCGAGAATCATTGACTAGGATGGCAGAGCGGAATTGGGTAGAGTTGTTTGCAATCAGGCGGAGTCCGATGAGGCCAGGAACATAGTAGCGGTTATTACGGCAACAGTTATAAGACTCCTGGAGTAAGGCAACCTGGATATTGTGCCGGAAAATGTACCGTATAGTTTCAGCAGTAGCCGCCTTACATTTCTGCAGATTCGCCTGTATGAAGGAAACGTCACTCATTAAATTCAATACTATTGATTAGGTCGGCATAACGGTGGCGGTAGATGGGGCAGGAGGAACTGGACGTATCATGTTGAGTGGAGGTACGGACTCCGGAACGGACGCAATTTGAACAGCAGAACTTAGAGGGAATTTGACTGGATGGGCAGGACTTCGAGGCATGTTCAGTAGAGGCACAGTAGCCACACTGTTCAGGTGACTTACAGTGCTTTGACACATGGCCAAAGCGCTGACAGTTAAAACAGCGGGTAACTCGGATATAATCCCGGACGCGGCAGGAGGTCCAGCCTAGACTGATTCTATCCCAGCCAAGGAGCACCTTCCTAGCTTCAGGATCAACTTGCAGCACCCAGTTATTTGTTGAATCAGTAACCCGTCCCACTTTAAAGGCAGTCTTCATGAAGGAGGCATTAACTGTTGAGGGTAAGAGCTCAACAAGACAGGTTTCAATGTCATTCGGGCCAAACTCTTTCGGAACTCCGTAAACAATGACAGTCGGCCATACCTTCTTAGGCACAGATGCCATCAATCCAATCTCCTCCAGCAGTTTATTAGAGGGAAGAGTCGTAATTTCTTCCGTATTTGACTCAATCAAGACTCCATTACGCGCGATCTTAATAATTCGATCTGGCTTGATCTTGAGCTGCCTAGGGGTGAACTTACTCTGCAGAAGTTTAAGAGTGTCATCTGCGGACTTAATCCCAGGGCAGCCATCTTTGGGATAGATCTCAACTTTAAATTTTGGCTGAACAGGAGCGGGCAGACTAGGACGTATAGCTACAGAAGCAACCTGGCTGTAGAGCGGCAGAGACGGGGGCGGCTTGGGGAGGGCTTCCCTAACAGCAACACAAACTGCTTCGTGGATATCCTCCGCAAAAATAGGCTGCACGGAACCAGGATGCTGCCGAAGGTGCACTTTTGTGAAGAGACGCGTCAGATGATTTAAGGTAGTCTGCGCCAAAACCACCGATTGGATTGTAGCATCTCTTCGAGACAGGTTACCCTGCGTACTTTGGATGAAAGTAGCAATGCACTGAAAGCACTTGCCCAGCTGGTCAATATAGCCTGCATGCTCAGCCTCCATAGTAAGGATGGGAAGGGAAGGTTGGGTAAAGTCACCAATCACATCACAACTTGACATAATAATAATAATGAGCCCCGGCCCAAATCTACTCTTGTCAGGCGTTAAATCACAAAATTCAAAAAATCAAGAACACTTAAAAATTAGTAAAATGTCAACGGAAAAAAAAAGTCAAACCAAAAAACACGAATTTCTCCTCAACTCCAAGCTGCAGATCGACGAAACCAACAAATAATCGAACCAAAATACCAATATAACGGGTCACAAACGTCTCCAAACAATAACTCTTAAAAAAATCAGCCAAATTTATCAAACTTGCACGGACCGCAAAAATTCCAAACCACAGTTATTTCACAACCGCCTGATTTTTTTGAGATAATGATACTTTAATACATTTTATTTTCCACTTGTGTATAATTGATTGTTTTCGTCTGTGATACGCGCTATATAAACGTGTTCATTACGCCCTAGGGCCATAATAAGCGGGCATAATGATAACGCCCGCAAATTTGTACTACCAATAAAAATACAGCAAATCTAGAGAAATAATTTAATGGTAACCATAAATAACTAAATTTTTAATCTTTACAATTAAAAACACAATTAGAAAATGATCCAGAAATATGGATATTGCCACCAAGCGAAGAATTTTCTGATTTTCTAATTGAAGACATATTTACAATATTGGAGGAGGAATATTCACCTTCCGCTATGTTAATCTGCTGTAATAATACTGTGATTAAACAATACGTACCAATTCCTGGAAATAACCCATTAAAACTGTTTCACTGACAGTTTTGACAGAATTTTTAATTTTCCACCCCTCAAATTTGTGAAGCTCTCTCTCGTACAGTGGCCGCGACTTTTTTGGAAGTAGCTCACCATCAGCTTTTAACGCTCGTTTAATAACTTTTTCTGGAATTTCTCCGTCCATTTCACGCGAGTTCACACTTTTTGCGTTTCAAACAAGTTTGTTTGAAATTTTGTGAATTGTCATAGTTACAAAACAAAGTACATATGCATAGCAGCCTTGTTTGGTTCATATGAACTTTTTTCAGGCTTTTTATCAATTAATATTCATATTTCAAGTGGAAAATAAAACGTTATATGAACCACGGGCATAAAGGATGTTTATAAATCTCGGGCAAATTACAAAACCTCGGGCCGGAGGCCCTCGGTTTTGTAAACTATTGCCCTCGAATATAAACACCTTCATTATACCCTTGATACATAAAATACTATTATAACATGTGAAAAAAAATTTGTCTTGAAGTAAATTTATAACCGTTTAACATAAATAAAATTGCGAACTCTCCAAAATAGCAACAAAACCCTAAACGCAGCCAACCGACTTAATTAGTTCATACACATTCAAATTACTTAACGTTTAGTTATGAATTCCTTCCCGGTTATTTTAGCAAATATATCGGATCCGTGTAAATGTTTCACGTTCTGAGCAAGCGCGTTAACAAAAAAATTGAGAACAGCCGCGCTGCGTCCCTGTCACGGTGGTCCCTTCGAGAACTTTCCAAAAACGATCCGAGCTTGCCCATTCTATTTCAGCAAACGTAAGGCGGTCGGTTAAATACTTCACGTTTCGTTACTTTCTGAGCATGCGCTATAACAGGGGTGGCCAACCTGCGGCTCTTTGAAGGATTATTTGTGGCTCTCGATAAATGTACCCGAGTTCCCTTTTCATTTTTGTGCTATTATATTTTAAAAAATTATTATCGTTTCGTATGTGTATGTATTTAATTGCGGCTCGCAAACAATTTTAAATTTTGAAAAATGGCTCGGACTATCAAGGAGCTTGGCCACCCCTGCGCTATAACCACAAATTGAGAATAACCCCTGCGTTTCACGTACCGGGGTCTCTGCGATAACTCCCTAATGAGGCCACTGTTCCGTATACGTTATACCCGCATGTGTGACCTTTTCACTAAGTTCGAAGGGGTACACGATGTAATCCTTGGCCACATTTCAAATCAACCGGACGCTGACTATGAAGCGGAAGATGTGGTTCGAAAGAGGGTTGAAAATCGTTTCTATGAGACGCAAGTGATTCATAATACTCTGTTCCCTGAGACGCATAGCTCGAAACCTGTCGCTAGCAACGCATGCGGACAAAACATTCGACTTCCAAAAATTCCGCGTTTGTTGAATCCTTTGACAACGCGATCCATTCAAACGCTGCGCCCGCTGCAGTAGATAAATTCCAATATTTGTTAATTATTAGTTTAAAACTCAAAAAGTACACTTACTTATTGAATTCTCCATATAAATTTCCCTTTTCCCACAACACTTTTTCTTCTTTTTACATATTATTAAAAAATATTTTAAATTATAATTAAATATAACCGCGTCACATTTTACATATGTTCTAGTCAAATTAAAAAATTAAAAAATTAAAAATTAAATTATTGTATTGAATATTTGTTAAATAGTCTCTCTGGGGAGCCTCTAAATTTGATCAAATCTCTAACTCTATCAGCTCAAAATTATCCGATCGCATATCAAAGTCTCGTCGATAGATACGACAACAAACGTAAACTCGCTATACACTATTGGCAAAAAAATCTCCACCGTTTCCAAATTACATCGTGAATCAGCAAAGGATCTTCGAGATTTAGTTAACAATTTCCGTGAAGGACGCGATGCCCTTAAGGCACTGGAAATTGGTAACCTTGAGGATTTTTTGTGGACCAACATGATGTTGGTAAAATTAGATTCCGAAACTCGTCGATTATTTGAGGCCGATATTCGAAATCTAAAAACCGAAATTCCAACGTTTGAGCGGTTGATGGAGTTTCTCGAAAGCCAGTGTCAAATTTTAGAAATTGTAGGTACAGCACAATCGAAAGGTGCCTACCAAAAATCGGTGCAACCCGCGAAGAAATCGGTTCTCCTGACCAGGTCGGAGGGTGCACAACAAAAATCACACGCATTAGATCGTTGTTTTGTGTGCGATGAACAACATTCGACTTACTCATGTAAAACACTTTTGAATAAAACGCCTCAACAAAGATTCGATTTAGTTAAAATCAAGCAGCTGTGCATAAACTGTCTTCGTGCTGCGCATCGAGTGCAAGCACGTAAATCAAAGTCGCGATGTCGCAAATGCGGGGCGACACATCACACGCTGTTACATTTTGAAAAGGCCATCTTGGATCAATCTTCGTTCGAATCGACATCAGAAGCAGTTGTTAACCCTGACTCGTCTCCTTTAACGGTAATGACTAGTTGCACAGCAAAAACCGGGGTCTTGTTAGCCACTGCATTGTTACGTATTTTAGATGTCCGAGGCAATTACCAAACGGTTCGTGTCATTCTGGACAACGCCAGTCAAGGTAGCTTCGTTACGCTAGCTTGTCTTCAACGATTGGGCCTTCGTTACCAACCGCAACGTTTAGACGTTACAGGAATCGGATCAACTAAAACGCAGACATCTGGCGGTGTTCTAAATTGTGATATCGTGCCCGTGCACGCAACCACGTCTGCTTGCAACGTGTCCTAGCACGCATTAACAAAAATTGCGGACAATATGCCCAGTTATACTGTAGATGCCACCCATTGAGTTCATTTATCAAACCTAACCCTTGCGGATCCATATTTTGCTAAATCCCAAGCCATCGATTTGTTGTTGGGTGCTGACATCTACGCCCACCTATTACTGTCAGAAATTGTTCATGGAACGTAACGGAGCCCTCGCCTATTAATACCATGTATGGTTGGGTCGTCTGTGGCCCAAGTGGTATTGCGTCCACAAACACGTTTTTTACCACCATCACGAAACCCTCGCTAGTATCGACATTACAAATATTCTGGGAACTTGAGGAACCTCCAGCCAAGCAGCATACGTCGCTGGACGATGCTCAATGCGAGAAGTTCTACATTGATACGGTCCAGCGTGACGATACCGATCGATATACCGTTTCGTTGCCATTCACCTCGAATAGTCCCAATTTCGGAAATTCGCGAACTGCAGCCTTGCGACGATTCCTAGCTTTGGAGTGCCGGTTAGCTAAACAACCGGGCCTCAAACAACAATATGCTGCCTTCATGCAATACTACTTAGATTGCGAGCACATGGATCCAGTTCCAAATACCATTGGTATTACTAATACATTTTTTATTCCACCCCATTGCGTACTTAAATCAGAAAGTACTACCGCCACTAAACTTCGTGTCGTTTTTGATGCCTCAACGCAATCGAACTGTCCCGCGTTGAATGATCTGCTACTACCGAGCCCAAAACTACAACGTGATACTGTTTTGCTTCATGCAATCGCCTTCGTGGCAGATGTAAAAGAAATGTTTAGACAAATCTGGGTTTCGCCTGCTGATCGCGATTATCAGCGAATCTTATAGCGATTCTCTGACGATCAACTCATAATGGAATATCGTCTCAATACGGTCAGTTTCGGTGTTCACTCATCGCCGTACCTCGCTATTCGTACTCTTCAGCAATTGGCTATTGACGAGAAACACTCTCTTAACATTTTTGGACGAGAACAGTGTCGTCAGGGTGGGTGGTCGCTTAGCTCAATTAAACCTGACATTCGAAAGTAAGCGCCCAGCCTTGCTACCAGTCTCGAAGTAATACTTGACGTAATGTTAAT
This sequence comes from Dascillus cervinus, assembly GCA_949768715.1. Classification (NCBI taxonomy): domain Eukaryota; kingdom Metazoa; phylum Arthropoda; class Insecta; order Coleoptera; family Dascillidae; genus Dascillus; species Dascillus cervinus. Next base: position 11,869,167 of record OX458319.1, on the reverse strand, counting down.
GTGGTTCCCGTGGTGAGGAAGACGTATGGGGGAGGAAGTTAGTAGTCACACAGGTTACCTCCTCTTAACAAAAAAAAAAAAAAAAAAAAAAAAAGCCTTGCTACCAGGTCATCATCGACTTACCTACGTCATCATTGAAGAAGTCTATCACGAATCATTGCATCCCGGGTACCAAAAACTATTGCATTTGCTTCTTCAGAGATTCTGGATATTGCCTTCGAGACGAGCAATACGTCATTGCTTGTCAAAATGCTATCAATACTTTCGCAACAAATCCACTCTCTTACAAACCCCAAGGGAGGATCGACCAATTAGTCGCGTCGGTGAACTGATATCCTTCCAATCGCATTAAACTTTTGCATACTTTTGTTTCTTCTCGTTTGATTTTAAAATATTATTTTTCTATTTTGCGTTTAAAATAATTCCATTTAAGCACCCAAATGACGTCATTTGAGTGCTTTAATAAGTCGCTGGCGTGCTAGAATAGAGTAGGAAAATTTACTGTTTTGATGTTGGTAGCCTGGTAGCGTTGAACTGTCAACGTCAACTGACACGTCAAAAAACAAAGCAAATTAATAAATAACAATGAAAAAGAAGCTTAATCTAAATTATTACCGTGGAAAGTACAATTATTATACACACTAGCAGTTACATGTGATGTATCTTGGGAATTTATAGTGACACCATGTAAATTCTGATCGGACACAGTATTTTGATGAACATTGATGTTGCCTATAACGGTAGTAAATTTTCTAACGTCTTTTGTGCAATTTGCCTAATTTTCGGCGGCGTTAGTGATAAACTTTCTTCAGCATTTATTTTTAAACATTAAACGCGAAAATAAAAAAAAACTGACGTTTGAAATTAAATTTTTTCACAACCGCCTATAATTACGCCACAAAAATGTCAGCAATCACCACGAAATTCCCTAGATTTAAAATTTTTATTTTATAGTTTATAAAATGATATAAAGCTACAAAATAGAAAAAATAGTATAAAACACTCGTTGCAGAAGGTCCTTCAAGCACTCATTTGTTCCTCCACTCGCCTTGCGGCTCGTTTCGGAATATCAAATTCGTGCTTGAATAGATGCCTTCTGCTACTTGTATTTTAATATACTATTCTCTACGACTGTTTTAGAATACATGCATTCTGCGATCATTTTTGAACATTGAATAGGGCTATTCTTTACACCTGTTACGGAATATTCATACCATTACTTGTTATGGAATGACTACCACCAGCGCCCTCGATTCTAACTATTTTTGTTTTAATCGAAGGAGGTGGAAAAAAATTATTATTATGAGATTTTCTTTTTTTCCAATTTGTCAAAATTCGATTTAAAAAATCGCGTCACACGATTTGTTACAAACTCATTGAACGTAAAATAATAACTCACATAAAGAAAACACAAATAAAAATGCGAAGCTTGTAAAAAACACGTCTCGTCATTCCTTTGTAAAAAAGGTGACGTTTCTATTTATTTTATTTGCCCGTGGCAACAGTAAAACATGGCCAGCTACAACGTCCGTGCTCAGTCAAGCAGCCGCCGTGGCTGCATAAGACCGTTTAGGTAACAGATTTAAGCAATTTGAACTGTCCTGTGCCCCTTTTGGTGCGTATCTCTGTTTAAATGTACTTTTTGTGCAAAGTATAAATGAGGCCCCTAGAAGCCAAGGGGTATAAGTGCCGCAACTATAGTTTTGAGATAATTGAGCTCAAAGTTGTGGATTCATGATTTTTTTTTTATTTATTTTTTTTTTTTATGATAGAGGGAGAGAGTGATAGAGAGAGAATGATAGGTAAAAGGGAAAGTAACTTGTCAACAGATAACAGCACTGGGTGCGAAATCAGTCATACCCTTTGGCCACAACACAGAATGCATATTTTGCTGACATCATAATGCATTTAACTCATTATATTGAATTTGTCACTTATACCCCTTGGCTTCTAGGGTTCTCAAATGTAATATAATTTAATAAATTAATGATTTAAGTTTAAAAACAATATCTTTCAACAAATTAACTAAATAAATACGAAAATGATGAGTTACTATTAATTGTTTTTTTATATTTAGGTTGTTTTAAGTATCGGCATCATGGGCGCATACAGAAAAAAATAATTATATTTAATGAACATTCAAGATATGAAATACTTAGAAAATTCAGTATTAATTAGTGTACCTGATACCAAAATAAAGGTTTCTAGAAAATTCACCAGCAATGCATAATTTATAACATTTAAAAAATATGCAGATTTAAGGCCCCCAAACATTACAATAGACAATTTTTTTGTAAATTTTCAAAAAGGTCGCTGCACCAAACAAGTCATGGGTATAAATAAACTAGGTAATATGGCTAAACAATTGGTTATCTTGTTGCAACTACTAAATCCAGGGTCTTACACCGGCCACTGCTTTAGACGGACATCCGCCACCAGGAAGTTCCATACAGAATTCTACAATGTTGCCATCACATTCTTATGTGACAAATATCACATCATCAAATGTTTGTAACTTACCAAATATACCATTTAACCGTTGCCAAAATATTACTATTAATTTAGTAAGTAAAAAAGAAAATACATAAATAGAGAATTATTGTATTGTATTATTGTATTGTTATTATTTTATTATTATTATTATTACTTTTTATTTTCACATACAGTCGTAGAGAAAGTATAGTCTGTAACACGTTTGGAATGGCTATTCCACACTCGTGGACCGCCACCCTCGCCTTCGGCTCGGGTGTCAAACTTCCATTCGTGTGGAATATGCCTCATTCCAAACTTGTTACAGAATATACTATTTTCGCATATTTTGGTGGGCGGAATTGTTCAGTATAGGTAGAAAGCACAGTTTCATTTATTCGTTCGACTGTCGAAATTAAAAAAGAATCATATAAACTTTGGAATAATAAATAAGTAGAACAATTGTGACAACGAAAATAGCAAGACGTTAAATATTTTGGTCTTTATTCCATAACAAGTTGAAACAATTAACACAGTTTTCTACAAGATCCTCACTAGTGCATACAGGATCCCAGAACCAGTTCGAACGAGACTCGATTCCTCAGAAAGAGTGTTGGACGGAAACATTTTTTCGGAACAATAAAATAAATACGTTTTTCTACTTTGGTATCATAAGCCAGTTTTTGTGAAACTGAAAGTGGTGTCACAAAGGAACTTTTTGTGAAACGGCTTTTTTTTTTGATACTTATTACGTTGGTATTGCTGTAATAGCACGCTGACCGGCGTCGGGTATCTCTACCGAGCTCCTGTCAAGGTCAAGCCAAGTGTACAGCTTAATTCTTCTATGACTTATTCACAAAAATATCAAACTCGAGATTTTAAATTTGAAGTTTTAGTTGACATATGACACATGACAAAAAACAACACAACCAGTACCTAATCCTAAAAATCTCTAGAATATTTAGAAAGCACAATTTTCAAATTTTCTTGAAACCAAAGAGCACCAAAGTAGAAAAAATAATATATTACACTCGTTTTATAAGACGTATTGTCGCACTCATGACTTATTCGTGCGACAATAGATCGGCTTATAAAACTTGTATAATACTATACTATTTGAACGATTCTGAGAAATTTTATAAATATTTTAGAAACATCTTGACCCTCAACAAACCTAACGGGTTGAAATTCTAAAGAACGTTGACTCAATTTGTTTGGAATCAGGCTAAGAAATTCTTTATAAAATGAAAAATATTTTGCTATCTTGTACGCGACGCGAAAATATAAGTACAACGCTAATAATTATTGATAAATAGTAGAACGATTTTGCAGAATTTCTTATTTTTATAAATAAAGAAATTGTTTATTTACACCAAATCCACAAACAAAATCACTTTTTTTAATATCATTGAAAAAAAATGAATTATTAATAAAATTTGTTTCATAGATACGAAGAGGGAGAAGACAGAAAACAATTATCAAGTTTTAGCTATTTTGTTCATTCAACGCACAAATAATTTGAACAAAATACGTAATAAAAAGAGTTACATAAAAATAAAGAAATCTAACTAGAGTAATAATTATTATAATTCACAAACAATTTTAATAAAATGTATAATAAAGAAATATTCCCAAAATTACAAGAAACAATTTTAATTAAAAAAAAAAAACAAATTTACAACATAAAAGTAAAATAAACAAGCAACAATTATTCTGGTATTTTATAGAATACAATTAATATTATTTTCCGGTGATCGTTCATTTACGGGTCAATTTAATGAATAGGAAATCATTAATTTATGACCCATTTTAATGAATGATTTTTTATAAATGCATGATTTCGGTATCTAGGTATAGAACAACCATAGATATAGTGTGTTTATAACGACACGCTTTAAATATTTTACAACCGGACCTAAATGGATTAGGTAAATGTAATGGACTGCACGTGACGAGGCTAAACAACTCCGTTAAGAGGCGTATTACAATATTTTTCGTACATAATATAATAAGTGGTCTAAAATTCCCGATACAATTTGTAATTTAAAATATGAGTTGAAGAACGTAGAAAGCTCTTAACTGCTTCAAATTTTGGTAAAATAATTTTTAAATGTGAAAATTTTCCTAATGTCTAACCTGTCTAGGTTTACATAAAAATCTGCAGGTAAGCAAATTTATGATTTACAGGCAAACGCCGCTCTTTGAATTTTCATTGTGTGCTAAGAGCCCGTTGTAAACTATTTTAAGCGTGTAGTTGTAAAAACACTATATCTATGGTTGTTCTATAACAAAATATACGATTACATTGAAATTGCACTTTATTTAAATGTAAGATGACAAAATGAATGCAAAATATACCAATGAGAAATACAAATTTAATTAATTACATACGTTATGTTTATAGTAACACTATTTATATAGAAGTTAGCAACAGTATAGCCAGTAAAATTGATAAAAAGTGCAGATGGATTGTCAAATATTGACACTTTTTGTTAGTCATGGTACCGTTGGCTTGAATATAGATTGATTTAAAAGGTTTGACATGCTTTATTCGAATATCTATTGGAATTTTTGTCACGGAAAGAAATTACATTTTCTTCAATTTCGTAAGATTCGATCAACGGAAAAATATTGTATCCAACTTTTGCGTTAATCAGCGATTAATAATCTCAACAATATTAACGTGCTCGCTCCGCTTACACGTTAAACTGTCTCGATTATGAATCGCTCTCATTAACGCACTTGTTGGTTAAATAACTATTAACAATTGCAATTACTAGGTTAAACCCGCGGGCGTACCGCTCTCTTTGAATTTTTTTGTTAGTCTTTTCCACACTTTTTTCAGTATCTTACTTTTTGACCACTTTACTGTCGGAAAGTTAACTTTTGCAAATGTTGCTCATGTATGCCATAAGGATTTATTAATTTTAAGTTTTGCTGATTTTCAGTAAATATGTGAAATGTACAATGTTAACCAATTAGGAACTTTTTTATTAATCGCGAGACCACCCCAATTTATTGTATGCAGAATGTTCCGAACCTCAATGTCGTCATCTCTTGGCTAATTCAATGAAGCCGCGCAACAAATAAATGTCGCAGGACGTGTAAGATGGTTAAAAAGATCTTTTCGAACAAGATGCCACGCTCGCGTTGCGTAGTATGTACATATTAGCAGGCAATTTGAAGACTTATATGTGATTTTTATTTGTGCTTTGTATAGTTTTGGTTAAATACCTATCACTTTAATTTAACAAGTGTTTTCATTCCAATTTCTGATTATAAGTAATTTCACAGCGATCTCCTTTTGCGAAAAAATAGCAATATCTTTTTTCTAAAGTAAAATAAAGCAAATGTCATACCATTTTAAGAACTATACTGTGAGGAATTTTTTTAAATAAATTGGTATATTGCTTTTTACAGTAAGAAACGTCGAAGTGGCTAATAAAAAAATAATTAACTAATGAATTGGTCAAATACGTTTTTTTGTTTTAATGCACAAAACCAAATTGTGCGCGTCTCTAAACATACCGGCCATATCTCCTAACACATTTTCATTACACGAAAAGTCCGTATTTAGTGTAATTAATCAAAGTACACATAACTCCATTATTACGACACTCGCCTATGGCTGGTGTCGTCATTCTCATACTCCTGTCTTAATAGCTATCATTAAATGCTCATTTCGTAATATACTATTAAACAACCCGCCAATTTTTAGAGCAAGGGGCTGAAGAGTTGGAGACGAAATTGTGACATGGGCCGTATACTCATTCCATCTCTACTTTTTATTTGTGTCTCGTTTCTATTCACAGTTGTAGGACTGTTGTGGTCACTGGTTTGAGTTGTGGGTTTGGCGAGGTATGGTTGCATTCCTAACCGCATTTGCTATGAACAATTTGAGTGTAATTTGCTATTTTACATCCGAAAACGACCTTATGTCCAAACATCTTATAAAGAACTGAATTTTTGGGGTCAAATTTATTAAGTGTTGTTCATTTCAATAAGTGAACTGATGTGATTATTTCAGTTCAAGTAATATCACTTCAGTTCACTTCGATAGTGAAAGGAAATCAACTTATATCTTGTTACAGTTCTAGTCGTGGTGGGAGCACAGATTATAGTTTATTCTCTATACTCCCACCACGAGTCTTAGTTTCACAGGCACACAGTTCATCTGTGTTGAGAGTACTCCCACCACGAGTCCTAGTTTCACGGACGCACAGTTCATTAAGCTCTCAAAGAGCAAACATCTCTTCTTTCCCATTCGCCTATTCGACTCATTTTGGTCACTTTGAACCACACGTGATAATTGGAATCAGTGCATTCGACAAAATACGAACAGTGTAGCGAAGGAAGAATATAAATCAGAAACCTCCAATACAGCGAGGGAACATAAACGAAAACCTCCATCAAAGCGAGAGAAGTTCAAACCAAAAACAGCATCTCCACCAAACCGAGGGCAGCATCAAGAAATAAAAAGGTCAGATCATAAAATCATTCAGTTTTCCATTACTCAATGCAAGTAAAGTGCAAATTTCTGTTGCGTTAGCGTAAAATTCATACAAAATATTAAACATACAGTCAGATATCCATCGCCTGCACAATCAACGTTAAGGGGGATCTCCCATTTTTCAGCTAGCATAATTTTTAATTTTAATTTTAATTTGTCTACATTTTACTCCGCGTATAGTAATTTTTATGCGAAATAAAGTTGAATAGGTAACCGAAGTATTACTGAGATTGATTTAGCTTCGAAGGGTACTACATTTGGAGTGGCTAACTGTAACTGGAGTTTTATGGTTTATGTTTACTGATTGGCGACTAAAATAATATAAACGAACCTGATAACGATACCTTTTTTCCAAAGTATCGTAAGTGACATTTTGAGCGAAATTGAGATTTTGCATTATATCGTAAATATCGGACTAAATGCTTGTTCTGGAAGAGTAATATACCCATCAGTTTATTCTTTATGGTGATAAGAACACAATAAACCTATCGTAAGTACCAAGATAGTCACATGCAATGACCTTGTGGACAAGAAAGTTGTCTCCTGCAAAATTTGACAGATGTGGCTTACGATACTTTGGTAAAAAGGTATCGATAAGTTGATACAATATAAAAAAAAATTAAAAGCCTTGCAAGTACGAGCGATTATTATTTGTTTACAATGTTTTTTCACATGTATAATATCCTACAGTACCTATGTAATAAATATTAAATATTTAGACACAATATTGAGGTAATTTTATAATATGGGACAACAAATGATTAAAATAAAAATCCCGAAGTTTAGGGCGTATGTTGTTTTCGAAAAATTGATCGTCTCGTTGAATTTTTTCAAAAATCAAACCCTTCGGTGTCCACACAACAAAAAAACAGAAGTCGCGTTTGGTGATGTGTAACTGTCCTTGCACCTGGTAAAAATAATCATGATTTTTCTTTAAATGCATTTGTTCATTTTCCAGTATGGCATACGTAATTTTTTTGGTTAATATGGCCTCTTTTGGTGTTAATGTTCTGCAGCTGTAGGGACATTTAACTTCAATAAGGCCTTGTGTACCAACAAGCCCATCTGGAGTAGCTCCAAGATAACTTTCCTCTTCATCAATATAGAATCCACACGGTTCTATAGCTGTCTGTAAGTATGCTGAAAACTCGTTTACTGCTATAGGCTCATATTCAATTCCATAAGCGGTGCTCCGGGATGAAAAATCTTTTAGGAGACTTTTGGCGGTTTTATTGGGATCTGTTGTCTGTCTCAGCTTGCAAATTTTACCAAACACGGAAGCGGTAATCCTTTTTTTCCTCTCTTCAAACCATAATGCTGATTCTCTTTGTGCTATAGTTTTCTCTGCAATTTCTAAAATTTCTTCCTTACTTTTCTTAAGCAATCTTAAGAAAATATTTTTTCTTCTAGCTAATTCTTCATTGTCCAATATTTCTTCCACGTCGCCATAGTCTTCATCAGCCTCACCAGCAGAGTCCATTTTCGATTTTTTGCATCTAGGAAACAACTGTCTTCTACATTCAATATTCCTTTTTCTACCGATGAACCTTTTTGTATGAAATCCAGGGCTCTTGTCCGTTATTGCTTTGTGAAGACATGCATGAAATTCGGCCCCTCTGTTATAAGAAATACTAGCTGCTTGGCATCTCATGCTATATCCGCCTTTTCTTGAATAGTCTATTCTCTTTCCTCCAACAAATTTTGCCACAACACTATTATACGATTCGGCGGTGTTATTCGTCATGTTTTTCAGCAAGCTCCTACTATTGTACATAAGTCTGTTACCTAAAGATAAAATGTCATTGTAAAAACCACATTGCTTTAAAGCCGAAACTTCATTAAATTCACTTGGTTTATTGCCTTTACAAAAATAGCTTTCACATTGTCCGTGTTCTCCAAAAACATGACAAATACTGTTTTCTATGTCTTTTTTCAAATTACCGATTTGTTCTTGAAATGAAACGTCCTGGGATATTCTATATTTAATAGCACAAACCACTGCCGTTCTAAGTCTTTGAATATTATTTTTTAGGGCTTGCCGTAGATGAGGGGCGATAAGAAGGCAAAATTTTCAAATTATTACAATAGTTCCGTAATAAATGATTAGAGCACTCAATTTTTTCAACAACATAAGGTCCTTCAACTTGAAGTTTCTTCATAACACTACTATCACCATTTTTTATTACTAACACATGAAATTTTGATAAAGTTTTGAGTGTTTTTGAGAATTTTGCAATAGGTAGGCCATATTTAAATTTAAACGTAAACGTCGGATTGGCTAGTTCGGTAAATTCATGTGAATCTATGAACAACTGAATGTATTCAACTGAAAACTGTTCCTACAACATCCGAAAATGCAATTCCGCTGTTCTATAGGAATCACTATCATTGGAAAATATTTCGGCGAATTCGAGAAACGACTCGCTGGTAAACATTTTTGTAAAAACAAAAATAGGTGATATCGTCAGTTAAGAAGTGACACCTAGTAACTAACCACACTGCAAAAATGAATTATTGATACCAGTTAATTCAGAAAAATATGTCGGTCATTTCTTAAAAATTTGTCGAGTTCTTCATAGTGCGACTTATGAGGTAACAGTTCTTCACCGACGATATGCAAGATTATTTAAAATATATCGATATTCGTCAAACGAAACTTATCAATCAGTGTTATAAGCTGTTTTATCATAAGCCAGAATACTTGAATTACCTTTATGCAAATTCGCAAATGCTCAAATTGCATCTGTAAATAGAGTCACAAGATGGGCCTGAATTATTTTTTAAAATAAAAGCACGTGTTAGAACATCTAACAGTACGTAATCTCTACGAGTACGCCATCCCACGAATATAAAAATGTAATATTGGGGTTTTATTCTATTGTAGAATTACCCATATTTATATGTGTGATTGATGACGAGAACGGATGCAAATCCAGTCACCTTTCCATGATCTCAGAATTTACAAATTAATAGTGCATGTTTGTACATTTTACGTCTGATGATGAATCAGTCATATGTTGATATTAATAACACCCACATTAACTCCGGCATAAACTGTCGATAACAGCGACTTGCAAAGCGCGAATCGACAAAGTGCGAAAATGAGAGACGGAATATTCACGTAGCGTATTTTAAGACAATGCAAATGCACTTTCTAGCTGGAATTGTCAACAGGATAATAAAGATGAGTTAATCAAATTAATTCAGAATTATTGTTAAAAGATAGATTAAAGCCGCAAACCAATTTCTTATGAAAAAATCACAATAGCAGCTGCAAAAAACGAGTCTGAAACAAAGCGGTTTTTTTCGGAGCTTTGACAATTTTTGTAGGGAAAACTATCATGTTATATACAATTTTTATCGGATAGCGGCCTTCAGTTGGTCTTGTTACGGGTCCCCAATTTTTTTCTTGGCGTTCGATTGTTTGGTTTTGCCGCAATTCCTTTCAAAAACAACCATAATTCTGCTATGTTTTATAACGCGTGAGTTCCCCCTTAATGAACAATAAAACTGGTTCCGATGTTTCCAGTCTATCGCACTTAATTGTTAAAATTACAGCAAAATTTAGATAGAATGTAGATAGAAGTAGGTTGTAAGTCGGTCATAAATCATTGACCTTGACCTTGCTATTTTGTTGTTTAATTTTTAATGTTATCGCATATCCTGTCGCGTGAAAATAAATAATATCTTTACAAGTTCCACACGAGCTAATTAAGTGTATCACCTGATTTGACATAAGTGATATCGCTGAATGCGGTAAAATTTTGTCCAATCAAAATATTCGCGTTCGGAACACACTTTTCAACAAGCAATAGTTCTATCGTCTTTGTTATCCCGTTCTGGTTTATCTCAGTCAAAACCGATGAGTAGTGTTTTGAATAACTACTAGTTTATAAAACTTTGTATTTGAATTAGAAATCCCCCTTTACAAATTTATTATTGAATTAAAAATTTTGTTTATACATATTTACTTAAAGGTGAATAACAAAGAAAGTGATGTTGAATTTTTATTGATTATTATATTTTATTATTACACTTATTCATTCTGAATAATCTAAAAAATTAAACAGATTTATTTTTAATGAACAAATAGAATTTTTATTGATTTTCTTCCAAAACAGGATAAGCGAAAATAAACGTACCAAACAAACATAGTAGATTTAAGAGAAGTACAGCGCTTCGATAAATTGACACCTTTCGCTGATTGTTCCGAGATAATTTGAATCATCTTAATATTTTTTTTAGATTTCGAACAGACAAAATGCTTCTTATTAAATTGAATCAAAATACTACTCACAAAAGTGTTCATACAGTCCACATTTTATAGCTAATTGCTAATAAATAACGTATATTAATGAAATAAAAAGTATAGATCTATAGAAACTGATCATCTTTCATCTTTCATAACAGATTTATTAAGAAATGTAATCTTATATACACAGTAAAAAATAATTAGTGAAAAACGAGGATCACAAAAGTCTACATACATTAATTAACGACATATAAAAGTAACTCTAAAAATTAATTTAATATTTTGTAAGACTTCTATTAGCATTTATAATGGTCTGTAATCGTCTAGGCATAGACAAAAGTAAATTTTCTGTAACTGCCGCTGGAATCATAGACCATGCCCTTGCCAACGCTCTTCTAAGGTTACGTGCGTCTGTTATTGTCGTTGTACTTCTGGAATTCTTATGCACCGGTCTAATTCTTCCCAGAGATGTTCAAGTGGGTTCAAATCCGGCGACTGAGGAGGATGATCAAGAGTTTCGGGGACATTATAAAGTAGCCACTGCTTAACGTTATAGGCAGTGTGCTTAGGGTCATTGTCTTGTTGCAGTATCCAACGTCTATCAAGACCTAGACGATCAACACTGGGTAACAAGTTAGCACGTAATATTTCGATATATTTCTTATGATCCAGTATACCCGCAATAAAGTGCAAATTTCCTACTCCAACCGCCGCCATCAAACCCCAAACCATGACACTGCTGCCTCCATGCTTTACTGTTGGTGTCATATTTTCCGGTTTTAACTCCTCGTTAACCTTCCTCCAAACTTTGCCTCGTCCATCACTTCCGTAAATGTTGAATTGACTTTTAACGGTAAATAGCACCTGTTTCCAAAAATCAGCGGTTTGTTTTTGATACTTTAAAGCATAACTTAAACGTTTTTGTTGATTTGCTTCAGAAATGAAAGGCTTTCTTGTAGCCGTTCTTCTGTTATAACCATTACTTCTTAATATTCTGCGCACATTTTCAGCATGTACTATTTTATTAGTAGCTGATGCAATCTCGGGTACTAAAGTCAGAGCGGTTGTTTTGGGATTTTTTAAAAATTTCTTAAGTAACAAACGGATATCACGGTTACTTAATACTTTTGGTCTTCCTGATCTGGGTTTGTTACTAATATTACCGGTTTCTCTATACTTTTTGATAATCGACTGTACTGTAGTTCCGCTTTTTCTTACAGTTTTTGCAATTTTACCGTAAGACTTTCCATCTTCCCGGAGTTGAACAATTAAATTTCGCATTTGAACACCTGCTTCGATTCTTTTATTATTGATCATCAACAACAATTAAAACAGAATAATTATTTCACTCAAAAGATGTCAACAACACTAAAAACAATTATTACATATGGCACTTAATTGAATTTTTGTTGATACGAGCCTAACTTACTTAATGACTGAAACTGTATGTAGACTTTTGTGAACCTCGTTTTTCACTAATTATTTTTTACTGTGTATATAAGATTACATTTCTTAATAAATCTGTTATGAAAGATGATCAGTTTCTATAGAACTATACTTTTTATTTCATTAATATACGTTATTTATTAGCAATTAGCTATAAAATGTGGACTGTATGAACACTTTTGTGAGTGACTGTAACTAAATAAATGTAAGGTCGAAGTCAGTTTCCTCGTTATTATATATTGACTCGCTTTTATCGCCAAGAAGTTCGAAGAATCGTGACGTAAATATGATAAATTTGCTCGTGGCAGTACGCCATCTAACTGGAAATGCCCGATTTTCAAGTGTTACAAACCTGGATAAAATTTAATTGTAACACGCCAAAATGAGGATTATTGCGCCATCTCTATTTCTCTCTTTCTTTCATTCTCTTTTTCAAGGACAAATGGGTGCCCTTAAATATCGTGTCATTGCATTGCGTTCTTTAACCCGCGAGAAGGCGCGCTATGAGCATTTTGCTCACGCAAAAATATAATGTGATATTTTTCGATGTTACCGATATCGTAAAGCCTCAAGCCTTTAGGTACCTTTCTAAGTGTTAATCCTATCTTTATTGATGCAATTTGTGTGCCGCTTAGTGTCAACACGACCGCATCGTGAGGTGTTTCTTGGAGTCGTGCACTGTCACGCGGCATTTTGCTCATCGCGCGCCAATCCATGTGCAAGTAAAGAGCCGGTTGATGCCGATAATTGTATGCTAGCGCCAACAATTGTATATTGACGATGACATTTGAATTTTGACATTTATTGGCGCCGATGTTTATCTTACGATTTACCGCGATGCCTACGACCTCCAGATTTCAAAATGACTTAAGTACCGATCGACAATATTGCATACAATAGTAACGATACTATAGTATTTTTTCGCTTAACCCTAAATAGGTAACCAATTTGACTGCTTGCTTGCATACAATAAGCGACTTCAGTTGATATATTTTGAGTCGTATTGATTTACAGATAACAAACTGTTAACTCGCTATAAAACAGTGTCCATCAAAGAATTTATTTACTCTAGATAATCAGACAGGAAGTAATAATTGTTAAGTTGGTCAAAATTAGTGGTTCTCAAACATATCTTATTTTAACATTGAATGCAATACTTTAAAGGGTACATTTTACAAAGCACTGATAGGTAGTCCTACGTAAAACTGATTTGAAAAATTGCATGCACCACAGCAAGCTTATCGTGAATAGACTGTATATATATACAAATTTTCGACTCATTTTAGAACTTCACCAGCAACCTTCGTGGTTATAGTGTAAATAAGTGTAATAAGTGTAAATTGTTATTATCTCTCGTCATTTGCTTTGAAACAAAGTGCAAAACAAGTCTGCAAGTACTTCCGGGTCCACTACACACGTAAGCATATTTTTTTAGCGATGTATTATATTTATTTAATTGTTACTATGATTATTCTTGTTTATTTGCATTAAAATGTTCATAAATTCAATTGACAATAAAAAAAAACATACCGTATAGAAATAGTTTTTGTTTTGTAGCTAACAAATACGTGTAAAATGGGAGACAGCCGTAATACTCGAGACCTTCAAATTGCTTCGTGGTTAGAAGAACCTCTCGATGGCGAGTTAACATCAGATCCTGAAGAAGAAAACCAAGGTCGTGCAGATGACCTCGAAAGCGACTGTTCAGATATTTGTAGCCTTCACGAAACAGGCACAGAGCAATCTTCAGACGAATCTGCAGATAATATCTCAACCTCTCCGCCGTTGAACGAGCCAAGAGGTAAAACTCCATTTTACACTGGGAAGGATGGGACAACGAAATGGATCAAGTACAAGGGTCCTCGTAATGTACGTACGAGGAGTTGTAATATCGTGATCCATTTACCGGGAGTCAAAGGTGTAGCTAAAAATTCAAATACACCCTTACAATGCGTTTCTTTATTTTTGGATAATGGAATGATTGACAAAATAGTTATGTACACAAATATATATATCGAAAAATTGCATGAGAAGTTTTCTCGGGAACGAGACTGTAGATTTACAGATGCAATTGAAATAAAGGCACTGGTGGGAGTGTTGTATATGGCTGGTTTGAAAAAGGAAAGCCATTTAAATGTAAAAGAAATGTGGCTTGATGATGGTACAGCATGTGATTTCTTTAAAGCAACAATGTCCATAAAACGCTTTTTGTTTTTATTACGGGTACTACGTTTTGATAATATAAATACTCGCAAAGTCAGAAAAGAAACAGATAACCTTGCACCTATCAGAGAAATTTTTGAAGAGTTTGTTGCTCATTGTAATCAAAATTATACACCTGGCGAGTATTGCACTATAGACGAAATGTTGGAGGAATTCAGAGGACGTTGTAAGTTTAGAGTTTACATCTCTAATAAACCGGCTAAATACGGTATAAAAATATATGCGCTTGTGGATGTTAAAACTCTCTATACAAGCAATTTAGAAATATATGCCGGGAAACAACCAGCAGGTCCTTATCATTTGAGTAATTCGGCTGCTGAAGTTGTCAAGAGAATGGCAAGACCTATATTGAATACGGGAAGAAATATAACAATGGACAATTATTTTACATCCATACCGCTATTTGATGAGTTGAGAAGTGTGCACAGAACAACAGCAGTGGGGACACTTCGAAAAAATAAAAGAGAGATTCCATCTTTTTTTTTGTCAACCAAGGATAGACCAAAACCTAGTTCCATTTTCGGCTTTGATGACAACAAAGTGATTTTGTCGTATGTACCTAAAAAGAAAACAAAGAAGATTGTTCTCATGTTGTCTTCACTTCACGATGATGATGCTATAGATCGAGAGACAGGGGATGAAGGTAAACCTGAAATTGTAACGTTTTACAATTGTACTAAAGGCGGTGTGGACACCGTAGACCACATGAAGGAAGACTACTCCGTTGCAAGAATTACATCAAGGTGGCCAATGCGATTGTTTTTTACCATTTTAAACATAACGGGTCAAATAATTTATAAAGCAAACACACAGCAGTTGATTGAGAGACGTGTTTTCCTGAAAAACGTGGCTATGGAACTGGCAAAACCACACATTTTGCGACGGAGTAGCATGCAGAATATATCATTTGACTTGAAATTTACCATGAAGCAATTTGTATCAGTTTCTAACGCTGAAGCAGAGCCTGCACCTAGCGGATTCTGTGCCATGTGTCCCAGAAGAAAAAATAGACGTTCAAAAAAAGCATGCTATTTGTGCCAAAAATTACTCTGTACCGAGCACGTGACGTTCATGTGCAATATGTGTTTTGAGAGGCACATTCTTCCAGACTCAAGAACGGAATAATTTTTTTAAATTAACGTTATGTTCTTTTTTTATATAGCCTTTTTTCCAAGACTGCTTAAAATTAAAGCCAACGTTTAAAAATATTTTATATTTGTGTTAAAAACCAAATTTGTGTTAGTTAAGACTTAATAAAACTTACTTTTTCATACTACATATTTGCTCTCTTGCTTATATCTATACATTTCTTTTCAATGTATAGTAGAATTAGGCAACAAATTACATTTGAAACAGCGTGAGCATTTTGCTCGCGTGCGCCTATCCGTGTAACATTTTAAGGTGCGCCTTCTCGCGGGTTAAACGGCAGAAAAAATTGCAGCAAATTTCTGAGCTATCGCTAGCGACACGACGCAGTTCTGTGAAGCCCCTTTAGTTTAATGTTAATGTTACCTTAACGCTAGTTTAATGTTAATTTACTTGCATTGCTTTCCTACCATTGTTATCGTCATTTAAATTTGGCGGCGATTCTTCCGGCGTCTCAGACACATTATCTTTTGCGTGTCTTCCATTATTCATATGTACTTTAAATCAGCACTAAAAACGTCTTGGAAAGTATGATGCATAAACCATACATAAACGGCGTTCATGTATTATGCGTCATTACGTTTACAACATTTGTATTAACAATTTATATTCGTTGGTCTTGTTAAATAATCTCACAAAGTTGATGAAAGCACCACTGCAACTGATATTTTCAAGTAAATTTGAGGTTAATGGCAATCGTGTGGTTCTTTACTTATTGTTAGATGGCGCCGCGCGGGGATTTTGATTGTAAGTAAGCCTGTAGTATATTCAGTTATTAATTTGCATCTTTCTGTTTTCTTCCTTTGTGAGCGTATTTCCATTTTTATCTTTTACATTCTTTAACATATTCGTTTTTGACTTTCTCATTTGTTTAAGTGCGCTGTAGAACAATTTTTAGTTTTCATTAAATGTTTCTGTTAGTTTATTTCTAAATTCATGTTTTGTCCTTACTATCTTTTATCATTTTCTCAACTTCTATTCATTTTTGTTTATATTTATCATAGGTTCTTGTGATCTATTCATTAGGTATCTTTTCCATACTTGTTTTTAATCTTTTACCATTTTTCTATCTCTCCTTATTTATACACAGTCGTTCATAAAGTTGGAAATTTAAGAAAAAGAACATTTGGATGGAATATTGTGATGATGACGGAAATGTTTGTTTATTTTAGTATATACAGTCAGATCCTCCTACCAATAAAAGTTTATCGTCACTTATCACATAATTACTTCAATTTCAAGAAGATAATTTGGGCAAAAATGTCCAAAAACCTCCTATGACTCGAATCCCTTTAAGTTTACATTTTGTTTTTAAGTTTTTATTTTTTATTTTATATACCGGTAATTATTTCAATTAGGTAAAGTATTTTATGGATTTTAAACCTGGTGGAGCATTATGTCACATTTTAGCGACCGCATATCGCTTTAAAAACGAACAGGGATGGAGAAAATTTGATATGCAAATCGGAAAGGTAGAATTGTTTTATTAGCAGCAGTATTTCGTTTAACAATGTCGTTGATAACGTAAATTTCAGAGTCCCGCACGTTTAGAAAGATTAGTAGAAATGTATCAAGCTATAGAAAAATTTTTAGTTCAAAATAAGTTTTATACGATTCCAGTAATTTATGTAAAGTCTGAAGTAGATAAAAATTTAGCTCTTAAATTAAAAGAAATTATAAGAAAAAGAAATGGACAAATAGTAGAAACGGAAGAGGGAGCGACACATATTCTTTATCCCCACTGTGACCCTCTTGAAGAGGAATATGCCCGACCAGGTTTGCGTAAAGATAGAATGATTATGATGCATTGATATTATGTTCCTGATTCTTATGGGTACACGTAGAAGGAACGTTAGAAGCGCACGCCGGCGATACTCTGTCCCCTTGCAACGGTCCCTGGAGGGTCTCCTCTATTTGGGTATTGGATTCCGACCAGTACAACGAATGGGTGACTGAGGAGGACAATCAAGATGATGGACAAGAGGATAATGTCACCGAACAGACTTATCATATCATGATTCCATCATACTCGGCTTAGTTCGATTATAATTCCATACATGAAATAGAGAAAAGGGCACTACCAGAATTCTTCAACAGTAGAAACAAATCCAAAACTCCAGAAATTTATTTGGCGTACAGAAATTTCATGATTGATACGTACAGACTAAATCCGACTGAGTACATCACAAGCACTGCTTGTCGGAGGAATTTAGCAGGTGATGTGTGTGCCATTATGAGGGTTCATGCTTTTCTTGAGCAATGGGGTCTAATTAATTACCAGGTAGATGCAGATTCCAGACCAACTCCTATGGGTCCTCCTCCTACCTCACATTTCCATATACTTTCAGATACTCCTTCTGGTTTACAACCTGTTAATCCTCCGACTGCTACAAATAGCTGGAACTTTGGAAATGCTGAGTCAATCAATATGGAATGTGTTTGCTGGAAAAATGGAAATATAGAGAAAGTGTTACGGTACTGTTTCATTAAATATTTTCAAACTCGCGCGTAAGTCCAAAACTCCCTCTCTCTCGGCGAAGCAGAAACTGTAATTTGTAATCTGATGTGAACGGGGGAAAAAGTGTGCAGAAATCGAAACCAAAAAGGAGAACCTGAACGTGGGTCTAACTGTTTGGACGCTGATAATTAAAAAAGTGAGTGATTCCCAGTTATCAAGAGTAAATACTGGACGCCGTAAAAATATCGTGCGGTAAATAACCATCGGCCCGCTGGAGCATCGGCGTTAGGAGAATCCACCCGGATGACTTTGCCAGCCCGCAATAATCAGGGATCAACCGTCTACGCGAGGACTTGCACGCATAGACGTTGTAGCTAAGTTACTTTCTGATTTCCTGTTATGTATTCTGTGTCGTAATTATTGGCCATCAGCTTTATGGGTACCCTTATGTGAATTTTTGATTAATGTAAATTGTATAATTTGTCGATATACCATTGTGTGGTAAGAATTAACCTCACGGTTTGAGCTAGTCAATATATTTGTTATCACGTTTATCATCTTTACTTTAACCTGAATCGTCGAGAGGGAAAAGTTCTGCTTTATTTTCTCTCCTGTAATTTCGATCACTCAAAGCAGTGGCGCCCCAACATCTTCCGGAGCAGAGCGAGAGAACGCTTCCCAAGTAACCTCGAAGGCTAATTATTCACTCCCTCGCCGACTTGAGCTTAGCCAAGCATTTATTACTACGCGGCCGGGAAAACCCGTAGCAAAAGTTATACTTGCATCTGACAGCAGAATTGCTCCTCCAGTGATTTTTGGAGCAAGAATTGGTTCGTGAAATTCATTAATGGAGCCAGTACGAACAAGATTGAAAGTCAGTGGAGAGTTGTCCGGTAGTAGTTCCATGACCGTGGACACCATGTGCCTTCTAAAATCCCCGTAAGCATTTTCTTCATTAAACTTTGTGGTCATTCATAATAATCTTTTATTCATTCACTTTTAGCTGAACAATGTTTTGCAGCTCACACTATATGTAATCAATGTCGTCCAAAATTAACATCTCCAATTTGTAAAAAGGAATTCGATAATTGTCTAGGACCTGGACTCTAGGTTAAAGTTTTCTCGTAATTATTTAATTATTGCATTTGTTTGTATGAAAATAAACAAAAAAAACGATTGTGTAATTAAATTTTATGCTAATAAAGATTGCTGAGAAAATTTAAAGAAAGTTGTAATTTTAAAATAAAACAATATTGGCCATACATAATCCTTAAATTGTTCAATATTTTTTATTGGATTCTCGCTAATGCAAAAACAAAAGTATCAAAAAGAATTAGGCAACGCCAAGCACGAGGACATGTTTCTAACAAATTGGTTAACCAACCAACGAATTGAAGTAATGCCACGACCAGCACAATCCCCAAATCTTCATCTAATAGAGCCTATGTGGGACATGCTTTAAAAAAGAATTGCTCCACATATGGGCAATATTCACAATGAATTTAGATTAAGAAAGCGTTTGACGGCAGAATGGGCACGTTTACTCCAAGAAAATATTGACAATATTATTTTGTTTATGAATAATGTGATTAACCAATGTGGAGGTCATATTCTGCACAAAAATTTGTTTTTTTGAACTTCTCGCGAATTGTCTGTAAGTATAGCTAAATAAGCTATATTTTTTTAATTTCGCTTCATTATAAAGTTTCTTTTTACAAAAAATATTTACCTTATTTAATTACATTAATACTGGTGAGTCAAGTTTTACCGCCAATGGTAAAATAGTCCTTCAAAATAATTTGTCAATTCTCATAAATTACGTGAGTAATTTTATATTATTAAAGAACATAGAAACAAGACAAAAAAATTCTTTTTAATCAGATAAAATTTTGGCTTTATCTCAATTATTAGTTGCTCAATTTATTAGTTTTTTTGATGTACGAACAGTAAAATATTTTCATACAATTTAGTGTAATTGAAATAATTTTACTAAGTTGCATATATTAAATGAAGCCATTTCCGCATTAGAAGATATTTTTTTAAATGACTTACGACATAAGTAGACTAATTTACCAGACAATGGTATTGATTTAGGGTACTTGAAAGATTATTACTTGCTACGTTTATAGTATTCCAATACGTATTGGGTAATTCGGTTTAACTCTGATTTTATAGTAGTCCAGTCAATTTACACACAAAAAAGGGCTCAACCTTGCAGAAGGTTGGTGCATAAATTAACTGGGTTCTTATAAAAGCAGTTTTGTTAAAGCGCTTTAACTTTAGTATAAACGTAGCATATGACGATCACTAAACTTAACTTAAGAATGCAGGTCTATCGGCAACTGAAAAGCTGTCTCGTCCAGTTTGATGGGTCAATCATAAACTATTGTTAGGGTGGTAAACCGCATTATCCATTGGTACAAAGTTATAAATAAAAGTATTTTTTGTGCTTTATCTCAAAGTTAATTTAACTCAAAAAGTAATAATTTTTTTACGAATCAAATTGCAGTTATTAATGCTACGAATAATTTGACAAATTTTGAAATAAAAAACCAAACATCGAAATTTTACCCAAAACTTTGTTTTACTTTTTTGGCTACAAATAAAAATATTTTGGAAAATTTGTAGCACTAATCGAAAGAGTAAATTTCAACTGATGGAACATGTAAATTGCATACTTCTTCCTCAATTCTTAATTGGTATTATGGTCGCGGCGCTAAAACTTGACTCATCCTGTATAATACATATTTTTGAAAAATTATGTTAATTGAAATACCTAATTTTCAAAAAATATCCCTAGACTTTTCTGAGGTGTTTGCAGGGCAAATTCACTATTTGTGAGTCAAAGCCACAAAATGTCTTTTGTAAAATCAATGTATTTTGTTGTAAATTGGTAACAATTCTTTCAGTTTTCGTAAAATTCCCCAAATTTTTTTTAGTGAAATATTGATTACTTAAAATTGTATGTAAAATTACCTGAATTTTACGGTGAATTCTAATAATTTGGGTCTGTAAAATTAATCCAATGTTTTACATAAAATAATGAAGTAGGGTAAACCCGATAGTTATTGGACACTTAAGAAAATAACTATCTTTGATATTATTTTATTTGACATAATAGGTCATTCCAGAGAATTAAATTAACAAGATGTAATCCTTAAAGTATTAGCCAAAGAATGGTATGATTAATTTTTATAGGATTTATTTATGTTCAAAATTATCATGTTTTTAAACAATTATTACACAAAAGGACAGTTATTGGACACACCTGTAAACCTGTAAAATATTCACCGAGCATTAAAATATTGAATAGGTATAGCATAGATGTCGCTTTGAAGGGTAGCAAAAAAGTTTAATCTTTACAGAAACTTTATTTCTGTAATAAAAAAGTAGCTTGTCCAATAACTAGCGATGTCCAATAATTGTACGGTTTCCCCTATTGAAGTAATGGCAATAATACTTTTTATGAATATTTTTGATGTCATCAACACCTCAATATATTAGGTGACACCTTCACTAAGATTGAAGAAACTGGAATATTGCACAATTTATGGTCTGCACTGGGCATTATTAATTCACCTTGTATATATTTGCATTAAACATATAAAAACAATCAACTAAGTTTTATTAGTGAATTTTGATGAACTGAATTTATACATTTAAATGGTGACCACCCTTTAATTTTAGTCGAAGTAAACGGATCTGCAGTATGCAAATCCAAATCTTCCATAGGTGTTGGTATTGCTAATCTGCAACAAACAAATTAATGAAATGAAATTATGTATAGATAAATTATCACCTAAGTGAATGCAGGAACATCCTATCTGGCTTAATATCTTTTTTATTGCTATATGTATAATCGCCAATTATTGTATGTCCAATGTGAGAGCAGTGCACCCTTATCTGATGTTTTCGTCCAGTTATTAATCTGATTAATACCTTAGTGGCCGGATAGTTTTCATAAATGCCCCACTCCAGCACAAGAATTATAGTTCTTGCATTACGTGGCTTTACACAATTTTTATCAACAATAGTACACATTTTCATGTTACTAATGTCTCCTGAAATAAAATAAAATATAAGTACACATACATGTATTTCATATGGCGCGTCCCAAACTGAAATGGGTGGTAGAAAATGCGATTTTGAACCCCATTCTATTAATGGGCATGTGTCCGATTTTCATTCGTTAATTATTTAGAAGATTTTTATATCATATAAAATTGATTTTCCATGATTTTTTTTCTGATATTGAAACAGGTGTTGGGAAACACATTTCGATGCACTTTTTCTTAATGGGTAGTATGCAGAGACACCATTTTGCAAAGCAATGGCTAAGCGCTTTAGAAAAAGAAGGTAGAAACATTTTCATTTGAGTTCGGATATTTCTTTAACTGTACTCTAAACTCAAAAAGCGCTTAGTCATTGCATTGCTAAGCACTTCGGCATGAATTGCAGGTTGCTTGGGACACCATACCCCAAGAGGATATCAATCACCTACTGGAATCAATGCCATGAAGAGTGAGGGAGTGTGAAACTAATAGGGACGGCCCAACACATCATTCATAAAAATTAAATTAAATTGTGTTAATCTTTTATTCTTTTTTTTGAGATTATAATCAATTGTTACCTTTGAATAGCTTTATGTTTCGGCCAAGTTTGGTCAAAAAATTCACATTCCTTCTTGGCGTTGCAATTTTCATATCATTTAGTAAATGGAGTAATATTACGATATTAACTAGCAGCCGTGTTTTTTAAATAAATTTGACGTTTCTAGAACATGATAGTAGACGGACCCTAGAAACGGTAAAACAGCAACCTAATTAATCTACCTCAAACATTAGATAGCATATGCTTAAATGGTTCTTAATCATTAACAAGTGAAAATCAAACGCATGTTCATATAAGAAAAAGTGCTTAAAAATGTGTTTCGTACCAACTGATTCAATTTTAGAAAACATCATGGAAAACTAAAGTTATTAACTAATTAATTAATAAAAAAAGTGTTTAGCAATACATTTTCTACCACCCGTTTCAGTTTAGAATGCAATGCATATATAAAGTGTAACTAAAATAATAGGAGAAACTTTAGGAAAGTATTCTGCAATCAAAAATAAATCAAAAAGTTCTAATAAACCCGTGTCCAGAAATGCACCCCTTCCATGATATTTAGTTTTAAAGATTTAAGAGTCTCACTCAGTCAAAAAAAAATCTATTTCGAAGTTATACTGGTTGTATAACTTCGAAATAGATTTCTTCATACAGTCCCTGTCACCCTGTCACCTCCCGCTGAGTTTGTAGAGGCTCTCAAGCCTGCATTGTTACATTCTCGGAAATGTACTACCTAATGCAGGTAGAGTTTGACTAAAGATATTCTGCGTTTATGACTTTAAACCGCAATCAACTTTTACTGATGATAATGAAGGTTCACTGCAGGGTGCCACAAGGCTGGTTGCTTTAAAAATATTTTTGCAGATACTTCAGAACCGTACTTAAATATTTCAACTTTAGTTAAGTTCAGAACAAATAATCAAATACAAGTCATAGAATTCATCAAATATCTAAGTTAATCAATAACCCCACATACCTACCTAATTATTAGAAGAGGTTTAATGTTTACTCATATTTATATCTAAGCATCAAGAAATTTATAAAAATGTACCAAATACAGCCCTGGCCACTTCTGCCCATGTTGATTATTACGGCTTACCTACTTTTATGGCCGGATCACTTATAGTATTGTAAAAGGCACAGTAATAAACGCAGAATATCTTTAGTCAAACTCTAGCCTAAAAATTGTCGAGTCTTGAAATTCCTCACAAACATTTCTCCGGAACAATAAAATAAATTCGTTTTGAACGATTCTGAGAAATTTTATAAATAAATATTTTAGAAATATTTTGACCTCAACAAACCTAACGGGTTGAAATTTTAAAAAATTTTGACTCAATTTGGCTGGAAGCAGCCTAAGCAATTCTTTATAAAATGAAAAATATTTGCTATCTTGTACGCGACGCGAAAATACAAGGCTAATAATTATTGATAAATAGTAGTGCGATTTTACAGCATTTCTTTTTTTTATAAATAACGTAATTGTTTATTTACACTAAATCCACAAATAAAATCACTTTTTTGAGTATCATGGAAAATAAAAATGAATTATTTATAAAATTTGTTTCATAGATACGAAGAGGGAGAAAAAAGAAAACAATTATCAAGTTTTAGCTATTTTGTTTATTCAACGCACAAATAATTTGAATAAAATACGTAATAAAAAAAGTTAGATAGAAATAAAGGAATCTATCTAGAGTAATAATTATTATAATTCACAAACAATTTTAATAAAATGTATAATAAAAATCTATTCCCAAAAAAACAGGAAACAAACAATTTTAATAAAAAGAAAACAATTTACAACATAAAAGTAAAATAAACAAGTAACAATTATTCTGCATTTTATAGCATTATAATTAATATTATTTAACAATTACAATTACTAGGTTAAACCAGCGAGCGTACTGTCCTCTTTGAATTTTTTTGTTAGTTTTTTCAACACTTTTTTCAGTACCTATCTTACTTTTTGACCACTTTACTGTCAGAAAATTAACTTTTGCAAATGTTGATCATGTATTCCAAACGGATTTATCAATTTTAAGTTTTGTTGATTTTCAGTAAATGTGTAAAATGTGCAATGTTAACCTTATTGAAACTTTTTTATTAATCGCGAGATCACTCAAATTTGTTGTATACAGAATGTTCCAAACGTCAATGCCGTCATCTCTTGGCTAATTCAATGAAGCCGCACAACAAATAAATATCGCAGGAAGTGCAAGATGGTTAAAAAAAGAAAAAAGCAAGAGGCAATTTTTTTTATATTTAATTTGGTTCTTTGTCGCAAATATTCATCATAAACATGAATAATTCTTCGAAACTATTCACTGTACTTTTTATCGACGACAAGGCTCGAATTATGTCTATACTGCATGGCCTCACATAGGTAATACTTGTTCTCTGCACCAAGTATGAAGTATCCACAATTGGGTAAAAAGATCTTTTCGAACAAGATGCCACGCTCGCGTACTATTTAGTACTAGCAGACATTTTGAAGACATATTATATGTGATTTTCGTTTGTGTTATGTTTAGTTTTGATTAAATACATATCACTTTCATTTAACAAGTGTTTTCATTTCAATTTCTAATTATAAATAATTTCACAATGATCTCCTTTTGCGGAAAAATAGCAATATCTTTTTTCTACGGTAAAATAAAACAAATGTTATACCATTTTAAAAACTATACTGTGAGGAATTTTTAAAATAAATTGGTATATTGCTTTTTACAGTATGAAGCGTCGAACTTGGCTAATAAAAAAATAATTAACTAATTGAATCGGGCAAATATGTTTTTTTTTAATGCACAAAACCGAATTGTGCGCGTTTGTAAACATACCGGCCATATCTCCTTATACATTTTCATTGCACGAAAAGTCTTTATCGGGCGTAATTAATCAAAGTACACATGACTCCATTATAGAGGCAGGTAAACAAGAAAAAGCTTTAGCATTATTTAAGCGATCTAACACATCAATTACAATGTTTCTTCTGGTGTTGCTTGCATAATTGGTACAAGAATAAAAAAATATTCTATATTGGCATTAAAAATAAATACTGCCAGTTTTGTGAAAAATATGGAGGCTCAGATTGTTTTAGAAGGATTTTTATCTTCAGTTAACACGCACGGCTTTAAATATAAAAAAAATAATAGGAGATGAAAATAGCAGTCTATACAATAAAATAGAAAATACCAAGCCATACGGACCAAACTTTTATGTGGAAAAAATTGAATGCAGAAATCATATTTTACGCAATTACTGCAATAAACTGAAAAAATTTGCCAAATCTACAAAATGAAGTCCAAAAATACGGTTTCTGTTTCGTCATGTTTTGGGGTTCCGAATAGCAATTATTGGTGGTGTAAAATTCAGAAAAAAACAAAAATAAGTCTTCTGGTGAAAGAATATGTAATTTGAAAAATGGTATTTTAAATGGACTAAAACATGTTTTTGGTTGTCACGATCAATGTCCGGCATATTTTTGTAATGGTACAAAAGCCGACAAACAAAATGTATGGATAGATTTCATAAAACACCGAGGTCTTCTCGGATTTTAATAAGTATTTTACAAGGGTGTTATAATAATATTGTAAATAAAATAGTTGGGGGGAAAGAGTCAATTTTTTTAAAGCGGGATCGTACCAAAATAGAACTGTTGCAGGTGTCGCAAATTATAACAATAATCGTCCATTTTTCTGCGAAGTTCAACAAAGAATAGGTAAAATTGGAAGCTTTACTGAAACGTTTTGTTTAAAAAGTAAACGCACTAAAAAAACTATTTACGCAAAAAAAAAATTATCAAGCTGACACTGATTACGGTACACCGACAGTTGACGATTTAAGTGTAGATGAATATGAAAAAGTTAAAAATGAGTTTTTAATTAATATTAAAAACGCAAATCGCAAAGTAATTGAACAGAATACTCGCGGACAATCTTTAAACCCAAAATGGCTTCAAGAACGGATGTATCGAGTAACTGCTAGCAATTTTGGAAAAATATGCAAGCTTCGACCAACCACATCGACTGCAACGACTGATCAAAATTTAATTTATAATACTAATATTAAACGTAGCGCCCCATTACAACATGGAATTGTGCATGAAGCAACGGCTCGCGAAATTTTTCAGGATACATATAGTTTACATGTAGAAGAATGCGGCATGTTTATTCATCCCAAATATAAATTTTTGGCTGCCTCTCCAGATGGCCTTATCGATCAAGATGCCATTTTGGAAATAAAATGTCCGTACGCTGCCCGGAATATGGATGTAATAGACGCAGTAAAAAACAAAATTATTGATTACTGTTATATAGAAAATAATAAAATAAAACTCAAAGATGGCCATAATTATATGTATCAAATTCAAGGTCTCTTAGAAATAACAAATCGACTAAATAAAAATATCCGAATTTGAAAAATATGTATGCCGAGCGCGCGTTTTCTGTCGCTTGATACTTCTGCAATAAAATCGGGTCAAATTTACAAGATCAAACTTTGAATACTTTATCATTTCTCTGAAAGTATTTCCAAAAGAAATCTCAATAATTTTTCGTAATTTGTTTTCACTAATAAATTCTACTTTTATTTTGAATTTAGTTGTCTTTTATTGCATAACTAACTTCTGGTACTTAATTTTCTTAGCAACTAAAAAAAGCATTGTGATAGTTTGTAATCCCGCAAATGTTGCGGATCCGCGGGATTGATGACGTCAGTCCCACAGGCTTGCAGGACTGAAGTTTTGATGTAGGATTGGTACCCCTAGAATATTTTCCCTGCATGGGGAATTCGACATTCGTTAGTATATTTTAACCGTGAGTGAAAGACTTTGGTAGCTCAAAAAATAGGGCGAAGGGAAACAGAAATCAACTAAGAAAGTCAACTTTAACTTTTGACAGTGAGACTGACGTAAACAGTGACAGAAGTTTCGGCCAACATACACTTAATTTTTTTGAACGGATTAATTCAGACGCCGCGCCGGTTTTCACTGCAACTCGCACTTAAACTTGTAATGAAATTATGAGTTATAACTGTGAATATATTACGAAAACTTTGTTACACGGAAAACACAGCAATATCAGAAAATTAATTACGTAATTACCAAGAAACAAGGAAAGTTTAGAATTATTCTTTTTGATTCATAGTTATAATATTGTCGATCGTACAGTTACCAAAATACAGCTGCGGCATTTTTGGCAGTTTTGTAGTAATATTGGTGGATGCCATTATTGATGTTGATGCAGTAATGGTTAGTAAATTATTGGTTTTACAGCATTAAATCGAATTAAAAATTGTTTTCGACTCTTTGGCTTGTTCGGAGTTGAATTCTCAATTTCACTACAACTATTATCGCACATTTTCACCGAATTTATTGGTAAAAAGCATACATTTTAAGAATGTACTAGATTAACAGTAATATGAACTGTCAAAAGTTGATAAATTTTAGATCCGCCATGCTCATAGCAATACTTGATATTGATGGAATATTAATGATGTTGCATTGACCATCAGTTATAAATCTTTACATTTAATGTCCCGGATGTCCATATTTCTATTTTGTCTCGAGTCTAATAATTCCAATAAATATGCGGAAAAATAAAATTTTTCTAATTTACCGACCATTCGATCGTCCCAAAATTTTGTATTTCTTACAATGACTTCGCAATTAGAATCTTTGAAAGTATAAACGAAAAAATAGCAACATTGTCGATTTGTTATTTCTAAGAGACCTTGAATTTGATACATATAATTATGGCCCTCTTTGAGTTTTATTTTATTATTTTCTATATAACAGTAATCAATAATTTTGTTTTTTACTGCGTCTATTACATCCATATTCCGGGCAGCGTACGGACATTTTATTTCCAAAATGGCATCTTGATCGATAAGGCCATCTGGAGAGGCAGCCAAAAATTTATATTTGGGATGAATAAACATGCCGCATTCTTCTACATGTAAACTATACGTATCCTGAAAAATTTCGCGAGCCGTTGCTTCATGCACAATTCCATGTTGTAATGGGGCGCTACGTTTAATATTAGTATCATAAATTAAATTTTTGACAGTCGTTGCAGTCGATGTGGTTGGTCGAAGCTTGCATATTTTTCCAAAATTGCTAGAAGTTACTCGATACATCCGTTCTTGAAGCCATTTTGGGTTTGAAGATTGTCCGCGAGTATTCTGTTCAATTTCTTTGCAGTTTGCGTTTTCAATATTAATTAAAAACTCATTTTTAACTTTTTCATATTCGGCTACACTTAAATCGTCAACTGTCGGTGTACCGTAATCAGTGTCAGCTTGATAAATTTTTTTTTTTTTGCGTAAATAGTTTTTTTTAGTGCGTTTACGTTTTAAACAAAACTTTTCAGTAAAGCTTCCAATTTTACCTATTTTTTGTTGAACTTCGTAGAAAAATGGACGCTTATTGTTATAATTTGCGACACTTGCAACAGTTCTATTTTGGTACGATCCCGCTTTAGAAAAATTGACTCTTTTCCCCCCAACCATCTTATTTACAATACTATTATAACACTCTGCCATATTCGTGTCAACATCGTGTAATAAACTGGATGCATTATTAGCCACTCTTGTCAAATGCTTATTAAAATCGGAGAAGAATTCAGTGTCTTTGAATTCTATCCATACATTTTGTTCGTCGGCTTTGGTACCATTACAAAAATATGCCGGACATTGATCGTGACAACCAAAAACATGTTTTGGTCCATTTAAAATATCATTTTTTAAATTACATATTTTTTCACCAGAAGATTTATTTTCGTTTTTTCTGAATTTTACAGCACTAATGATTGCTGTTCGGAACCGCAAAACATGACGAAACAGACACCGTATTTTCGGACTTAGTTTTGTACATTTAGCAAATTCTTTCAGTTTATTGCAGTAATTGCGTAAAATATGATTTCTGCATTCAATTTTTTCCACATAAAAATTTGGTCCGTATGGCTTAGTATTTTTTATTTTATTGTACACACTGCTATCTCCATCTCCTATTAATTTTTTATATTTTAAGCCGTGCATGTTAACTGAAGATAAAAATCCTTCTAAAATAATCTGAGCCTCCATCCCAGTCGATGTGCTATCCCAATTTTTGTGACACATATGTTGAGGAATGTCCATTTTGCGGGCAAGATATTTTTCACAAAACTGGCAATATTTATTTTTAATGCCAATATACAATATCTTTTTTGTTCTTGAACCAATTATGCAAGCGACACCAGAAGAAGCATTGTAATTGGTCTTGTAAGATCGCTTACACCAAGCCCCATCAACGATAACAGAAATATAAGGGATACCATCATTGTCAAGGTCGCCTGCTTCTATAGCCAAAGCTTTTTCTTGTTTACCTGCCTCTATCATGGAGTCATGAGTACTTTGATTAATTACGCCAGATAAAGACTTTTCGTGTGATGAAAATGTATTAGGAGATATGGCTGGTATGTTAAGAGACGCGCACAATTCGGTGAATTGAGAATATCCTATTCCGACTGCCAAAGAGCCACAAACGGCAGCTGTATTCACATTGACGTTTGAATCAGCTTCTGTTGCAACAGTATTAGATACATTGCACACTTTACATTTTGTTTTGAAAATGCTTTTTAGTCCGTATTTCTGTTCAGATACAATTTCAATGTCAAAAAAACTACAAGCAAATCCACGATGTTGTAGTTTTTTCAAACTACTTAAAAAATAATGAATGTCCACGATACGCCTACCCGTAATTTCTACTTCTTGTTGTGCATCTTCCGTAGCAATAGTCAATTCCGGTAGATTTCCCTGGTCGTGTGTGTCGTCGCAAACGGCTTTACCATCTGGTACTATTCGATCACATCTAAAAAAGCATAAGATTAAGGTATTGAAAGAAATCAAAAAGTAACGTAAAGTTTAAAGCGATGGAATTAGATTGCCAATGTCCACCTCAATTTTTTAAAAATAGTTTTCAAAATATACCTCTGATTCTGAAAACTGTCATGAATCCCGCGGATCCGCAACATTTGCGGGATTACAAACTATCACAATGCTTTTTTCAGTTGCGAAAAAAATTAAATACCAGAAGTTAGTTATGCAATAAAAGGCAACTAAATTCAAAATAAAAGTAGCATTTATTTGTAAAAAAATTAAGAAAAATTATTGAGATTTCTTTTGGAAATATTTTCGGAGAAATGATAAAGTATTCAAAGTTTGATCTTGTAAATTTGACCTGATTTTATTGCAGAAGTACCCAGTGACAGAAAACGCGCGCTCGGCATACATATTTTTTCAAACTCGGATATTTTTATTCAGTCCCGCAAAACCCGCGGATTTCGCATGTGTAGCCCCACATTACTAATCGCGCAAAAATCATGCGGGATCCAGCGTTTGCGAGATTGGTATCCCTAATTGCAACAGAGCAAAGTAATAGCCATAATTTAACATAAATTCTACCTGGAAACCGATTGTGCCATTAAATCAAAGACAGTTAGTAGATGAATTCTGCATAGTTTCCAACTCGAGAATCTTAATTTTTTATAAACTTTTTTAACATAAAATCGCGTTTTTTTTGTTTTTTTGACTAGTAGTGGGGGAGAGCGACCGCTCAGGGGAAGCGTAGCCCTGTTCTATAATGCGCTTCCCACTTTAGTGTACTCAGCCGATTTTACTCATGTTATTTTAGGTATGACTTACGTGTCGATTTTTCCTTATTCCATATTTTCTTTTTTCTTTTATTTTGGAATGTTTTATTCCTCGTCACATTTTTACACACTAAATCACATTTACATTTAATACAAACATTTTAAAACTTTTGAACACACTTCAAACATTTTAAAAAAGTTACTGATATGAAGCGACTTTTTTGTTATTTTATTTTATTTATATATTTATATAAAATAAAATAAAAAAGAAGTGCGCATAATGGGTTAAACTTAGGAGGTTACGAGACATATAGTCACGGAAAAAAAAATGAATGAAGTTTTTCAATTAATCAGTTTTTTAAGGTGTTTGGATCAAAATTTAGAAATAATAAGGGTAATCCCCCATAGAAAGCAACTTTGTTATCCTGTAGAAATATCGATCTCCCTGTAGAATTGAAAATTGAAGATGTTATGTGCGCGGAAAAAATAGCTATATTTATTTTGGGACTGATCGGTAGCCTTAAATCTGAGTCACATTTATATAAAATCTGCAAAATCTTGATTAAATGTTCCATATTGTTTAGAAAAATGGTTAATATATTCAAAATTACTTCATTTAATTAATTGCCCAATCTGGATCACATTTAAAGTAATTTAATTAACACAAAATCATGAAAAATTAAAAACAATAAACTATCAACCCCTACAGCTGAAAATATCTGTAGCAATGCACTTGTAAAAATTAATTTTCAGTTGATTTTTAGAATAGAAATTTTAAGTTTTCGTTTATAATGATGTAAACATTCTTCTAGGATTGTTTACTCCGGATGAATATTTCTCACAATGATAATTAAGAATGGCAACCAGTAAGCCCTAATTATATATATATAAATATATATATATATATAGACATATGAACGGTCATTATGAAGCCCAACCAATACATAAACGGTGCCTTACTTAGCCCGAAAAAACCTTGTTGAGCCCACCTCGGGGCTAAATAGCGTTTTACGTGTATATTTGCTCCTATGATTTGTACTGCGTTGTGAATCCTAGCCACAGCATTTGTCGAGGGCTTCACAATGATCTACTTACGTACAGAAACATATGGAATAGTGCGCACAAGTTTGCTGTAGGGGGCGCGCTGCGTGTATCTTTGTTTTTAGATACTTCTACATAATTTTCGCATTTTCTTGGGCCCGCTTATTTTGCGTTCATAATATTCGGTCTGTTTGAGTTATGAGTCGTTCTTATCACTACTTATCTACATTTTTTAATACCTGCATCAAGCAGAACTACAAGACCCGTCTCAATGAAATTGGCCCCACTAATGAAAATGTGTTTGTAACAAAAGGAAAGTGCATTAAAATTAATACAATTTTATAATAAGATGGAATTTATTTATTAACTTTTAACACACAAAACTACATTTTAACTATAAAAATATAAAAACATTACGAAAACCTAATATTATCAATAAATGAAAAATTAACAAGAATTAAAAGAAAACTACCAGTTCGTTTTAATAAAATCAGAACTGAAATATGCTAGTGATATAATTTAGTAACTGTTAATATAAATTGAATTAACATGTTTCGACGTTTAATATGTCATCGACGAACGTAATTATAAAGGATTATTGTAAAAACTAGACGAAGTTATCGTGAACAACTAAATATCAGGTGTGTTTGGTGTCCATATAGCAGCTTGTATCAACGGTGAAATTGATAAGTTTATAACAGCTTTGTTAAATTTTTATTATACATTAATTTACTTAGTCAACTTATGATGACCACGTAATACAACCAACACTGGTTTAATATAGCGAAGAAAAAATTCTACTGAAGAAATTTAGGTCGATTAAACTGTTTTATGTAAACAATACTGTAATTTAACAAAAATTTCAATGAGTTATTTATTTGTAACAGTTATAAACGTAAGCTTTTATTATACTCCAATTCCTGTCCTTAAAAAGATTTTTATGTTTACTAATAAGTTCCTCGACTTCGTGCTTTCTAGGAGCTTGTTTAGTTTTGATATGATTTTTGAAAAAATTAGTGATTACTTCCTTTTGTGTTTTTGTCCATGGGATCCTCTTTTTTCTTTCCTTTATCATTTTTGTCGGTACATTTTTATCTGGACCTTAAAAGATAAAAATTAATACATAGCTTGCTTAGGGAAGTCAAGTTTTACTATCATCTTGAGGAGTAGATACTCCAGGACTTGGCGATGAATTTTCATCTAACGAAACAGTATTTTTGGTTTTTACACTAGAAGTTGTTTTTACACCAGAAAATTCGCCAGTGTCAGAATCTGAATCTGTATCTAAGTTGTCTGACATATCCATCTCTTCTAATGATTTTCCCTTGTACTTCAAAGCATTTCCAGTATTTATTGCCAGCAATAGCTTGGACACTTTTGCAGTCTGATAGATATCTTGTGGAAGCCTAAAGAAATCGGTATTTTTATTATATCAAGGATGCCCTTAAACTATTTTAAAAAAGAAATATTGGAAATACTAAATAAAAATTGATCAAAATTTTGAAATACAGCTATTTTAAAAATTGAGTAATTATCCAGCTATGTATTTAAGTTTTAAAAGCATTGTAATCGCAAATGTTTAAACAAACCACCAAAATCATAAACTGATGTATTTTTTTAAATTATCAATAGAAATAAACTATGTTAATTGATATATAAAATTGCGGTGTTTCTTAAGGTTGTTGGCTTAAATGTGATCAAATTTTCAAAATTTTCACAACTAAGCAAATTATTGTAAAACCTTTTTAACTTACCGATAATAATCTTGATGTGTTTTTTTGGTGTGCCCCATGAAATTGGCCAGCTGCTCCATCTCATTTTCGGTAACATTTAATACTTGTAGTATCGTAGCAATTTGTTTTCGCAGTCTAGTTGAAGTGAAAAGAGTTTTGTCGCTGACACCTGACTTTTCAGCTAATTTCCTAAGAGTGTGGTAGCCACTTAGCCATATATTTTCGGTTTTTGGATTTGGAAAAAGATATTCATTATTTTGCGAAACAAATAAAGGCCTCACATTAAGTAATACATCGATAAATTCTTGCATCTCTTTAGAGAACAAAACTGCTACTGGTTTACTACCCTTCCCCATCGTTACAACTCTTTTGAAGCATTTCGTCATCTTTTTTTCCGTTTCTGAAAGCGCCTGCAGAAATTCTTCTTGTTGAGTTTCTGATGTCTTCTTACTGTATGTTTTTATTGTTAAGTATTGAATTTCACCAATTCGTTTACGATTTAATAGTAACGTTAACGCTAAAATACATTCTGATAATCTTCTATATTCAGCCGGTAAATGTTTTCCCTGTTTTAAATTTTCGCTTGCTGCTTTTGCTTCATTCAGGACATAGCGTTGGAACTTGACGACGTCACTTGTAAGTGGTAAAAGTTTTGGTTTATCATAATTCTTTTCGGTTAAATTTTTTAGTGCTAAACTAGACAGTTCGGAGTTCCAATGATTTTCGATTAATTTTTTTAACTGTTTTATGTCTTTCAAAGTGCGTTCCTCATCAGTGCAAGGTAGAAATTTACTTTTTTGGATAACCAATCTTGTGGCCACATCACATATTTGTTTTAATGTAGTCGCCATATGAAGTGCCAAACTACTAGCCTTAAAGGAACGCGTTTCGGTATCGTATCCGCTAATAATCTTTGTGGCTGAAATAAAATTATCAAACATTTGAGGCTTCAATGCATTAAAAAGATCGCGAACAGCAGTTAATGCTCTTAAAGAAATTAAAAGTCGTCCTAATTCCCTCATTTTATTGGATATTACATTTCGTATTTGATGTCTTTTGTGTTTACGTAGTAAACTTTCCGCGTAACTGCAAATGAGAATATCATTCATTGCAGTTTTTGAAATATCATCATTTCTCATAATTTTTAAAACTTCGTCTTTCAGGCGCAGAGTTGCATAAAAATCATGGTTCGATCCACAGCACACTGCAAATACTTGTGCTGCAGATAAATGCTGCTCTCGTCCTCCTACTGCATTGGTTTTCCGATGCAAAGGACAAATTTTTTTGTGTCTTCTTAAATAGTTCCTAGTGAAATAGCCAAGACAATTTTGGCACACAATATACTTGTCTTTTTCACCTTCAGTATTTGCACCTATTTCATTATTAACTGTCCCTTTGGGCCTTCTAACTGGACGAACAATATTTGTTTGAGTATTTGAAATGTAATTTCCTTGGCGACGGATGGCCCCTATTAATTGCTTCCGTTTTGAATTTTTTGAGGTCATTGATAACAATTCCTTCACTGCACCCTCGTCTTTGTGATTTCTTTGCAAATGACGTGGAAAATGGGTTACTTCTCGAAAGCAATAAGGGCATGCATTTTTCTTTGTCCAAGGTCGAGTATTTGTAAAATGTTCTACTTTAGATGTGGATTCCAAAAATCTACCCAACGACACGATAGGTATACCTACATCGGAGCTTACAAGTACACAATTTAAAAATACATTTACTTTGATTACTTACCACTGCTATGTACCAAATCGCCATTTCCTGAAGTCGATGGCAAATCTGTTATTCGATTGTCCACTATCCTGTTTTTAAGTAAATTGACATTTTCAAACGGCCTAGTTTCTGCTTGTTCATCGGTGTCAGAATCACTCGATGTTTCGGGTACATATTCAGATTCTGAACACGAAAGTTGCTCATCTGAGCTATCTTTATGTTGTTTATAAGCTTGTTCTAATTGGTCGTTCGTTTCAATTATTTTTTGACGTTTCGTTTTTCGTGCAGAACTAACATCCCGTTTCGTATTTTTACTTTCTGTTTCATCTGTTTCTCTTATTTGCACAATATCATTTTTTTGTTTTGTACTTATATGAGTACTAGTTTTTCTTTTCTGAACTTTGACTTCCAGGTTTTCTGCTTCCCGATTTTCTTCGACTATTTTCAAATTCTGTCTTCGTCCTTCACAATCATTAAGATTTAGTTGGTCACTAACTGTAAGCAATGCGGAACTTTGTTCGTAGTATGATGTACCTTTCGTAGATTCATATTTTGGTATAGGGCATAAGTTTTCATCCTGATTTCTTAACAGTTGTAATATTCTCGTTGATCTCCAATGTTGAACACGTTGAAACTAAAAAAATACCAAATTTGATAGCAGTCCTAAACCTCTTTTATGAAACAAACAGCAAATAAACTTTTTCGATTTGTTCATTTTTGAGCAGATCCATTTTAGATTACTGTGATATATTTCACAACGTGACCTAGTATTACAGAATGTTATTTTGAGTTAATTTAAAAGCTACTGAAGTGTTGAATCTAAAATTATTCAAATTATCCATTGTGGACACTATAAATAATTGAATTTACCTCTAATTAACAAATTAGAAGTATATTTAAATTTAGTTGAACCTAAAAGTTTGATTTTATAGGTATATTTAAGAGAAATGTAACCGTTAAACTTCTAAATTAAATGAAATTGGTAAAAATTTGGTTTACTAAACAAAAAGGTTAGTGATTCCTAAGTAGTCTTCGTAAAAACGATGTTTTCGTTTTCAACTTTCATAGAACTGTAATGCTTAGCCATACCGTGTGATATATCATTGTAATCAGCAAAACAAAATGTTAAAAAATGTAAAAATTAAAAAATACGGTGCCCTGAAACAAAACAAATTTTAGTGTTGTTAGGGTGCTTTGAAGAATATGATAAAAAAGTATATTCGTATTGTCAAATTTTTTTGGCGAATAGACATTACTTGTATCTATAATATGATAATGACCAACTTTTATTTATTTTGTTTATTATTATAATGATAAAGGTCTTTATAATTTTCTTTTAAACAAAAGACAGTTTTGGAGAATACAATGCCTGCAGAATTTAGCTTTCATTCTAGAAAATAGTATACCTACTTACCTGCATTTTATAAAATTTGAATGCCGGAACCTTCAATTTTCACAATAACTAGACACAATAACCGTAAAGAGACCCGGGCCACATTCAGTCCATATAGAAAGCCTGTATGTATAACTGTTACTAAATTATAACTTTTGTAAGCATTTAATGCTCCTTTTAAAAGTGATTACGCTTAATAGTCCTTCTTGGAACAAAATTATGATGACATTCACATTTCGCTTATAAAAAGTTATCTGCAAACTGATAAGCTGCAGGGATGCACAGCGAACGTTGAATATAGAATCGCAGTTTGTATAAAAACAGGGCTTTACAACGATATAATTGTGGGGTAATCGGGCCACACAAATGGCCGGTGTTATATAACAAGCAAAATTAGACACAAAAGCTACCCCTCTGTAGGGGGTAGTTTTCTTACTTATTAGATATGTCTCTGGAGTGCATGTATACCTGTCTACCTCCCTAACAAAGTGTGGGTGCAAGAACGTCCCAATGATATGTCGGGCTACGCAACGATACATGTATAGGTATATATATAAATATATTCATTCATGTGATAATTTAATATTATCTGGTACTTCTAAAATGTCAATTCTACTAACACGTGCAATAGCATCGCTGTGTATGGTGATATGTGCATCGGTTACACTTTTCACAGAAACCATGGCAAATTTTTGGTTACACAAGTTTTAGGGGGGCACCAGTAAAGATGTTTACACCAAAAAACATTTTGCATTTTTGCAGTTCATTGACATTCGTTATAACCGGCATAGACTGTACATGAATAATAGCAATAATTGATATTTGTTTTGTTTACGAAAGTTTTGTTGTTTATTATATTTAAGTAGTGAATAAAGTTTTTTCACTAATAAATTTGAATTGAAAAACTGACAGACCTAGGTCTAAATTCATCATCATTCTTAATTCTTAAAGCAAGTGGTAGCGAAAGAACAACTTCACAACCCAAAAATGGCTAGTAGTGAAAAAAATAATTTAAACTAAAAGATAAGTTACCTATAGGAACATCAACATCAATCAATTCTTGAGCAACATGCCCACGTAGTAATGCTATATAATATTTCCTAGTCACGCGATGAGCAAATGCAACTGATGTTGCTTTGCAGGCATTTTTATATAAAGGAATGCACATGATTCCACTAGTTGCATAATCCAATCTATGTACAAAATAGAACTCATGGGTCAGGCTAGTATTGACCAGTTCAGGGCACCTCGCCTTCAATAACGTTTGAACAGTACGCTGTAAAATCATAAGTTAGCATTTTAGTTAACTTTTACAAATAAAATTACCTGTGTTGGATCATTGCTGTTTATTCGCATGTCCGGTGGCTTATTTATAATTATGAAATGTTCGCTTCTATACAAAATAAATTCTCTATGATATATTTTACTACAAACCACTTTCGTTGCACTAGCTATCAGCCAGTTAGTTGCTACTGTTATAAGCAAAATACCTGACATTCACTAATAAAAATAATTTCACGTGTGATAGGTTATGTTTACAAATGTTTGATAATATAGATGGCGCAATCAATATTCAAGACGTTTGAACTGAGGCGCATAACTTACTTCAATCAAATAAAAATTTCGTATTTTACTGAAGTGTTACTTAATTAATTCCTACACAATTTGATATATCTTTACTTGCAATGATAGGTACAGATAAAATATTATACCTAACGGAGAATTTCAACAATTACCTAACACGATAACCATAGATATAAATGTACAGTAAAACCACTCTTAATGGACACCCTTCAATAGCTAACACCCCTCTACAACGGACGGTTTTTATTGCACAAAATTTTATTATAGTAAAGAAACCTCTGGGCAACGGACGCGGATGGTAATTTTTATACCTTATCTATAATGTTACTCAGAATTTTACCTTTCTACAACGGACAAATAAAAAATGATTTTTACTGTAATTCACTGTTATATTAACTCATTTAGAGAAAAGACTGTATCTTAAGAAAACGGTAAATTCGCTAACAAAATCAGATGCGACCGGAGTTTTATGACACGGATGAACACAATATATGCAATTCAGAGTACCGTATATTGGGCGACTACAGGCACTATTACTTCGCATAGTACCCTAGTTAGAAATGTAGTTAATTTAAGAGGAAGAAAAGATTAAATAGTCTGTTGTTGCTTGTTCTAATTGTGTTATCTATGAGGTTTTTCTCGCGATTATTCGAAAGAAGTTAAATGGGAAAAGGTACGTATGCATACCTTTGACCATAAATGGATTAACATTATATGGACTGCAGATTGAAAGAGTTCAGAAATATAAGTACCGTATATCCCGGTGTACAACACGCCCCCGCGTATAACACGCAGTTGAAATCTTTAATGATTTTCTTAACTTTCTTCATATATTCGGCGTATAACACGCATCTAGTATCCAGCTGTGAAAAAATATCTAAGTACCTAGCTTAAAGCCAAGGTCTCTGTAGGTAAAAAAAGAAATTGCATTTTTGCAATTCCAGTGTATTGTAATAGTTGAGCTATTTATGACAGCTGACCGTAAGCTGCCTGACCGTTATAAAAATAGGGGAGGTTTTGCAGTGCACAATGTGCAACGTGAGTCAAATGTGGTCCATTTCTGAAATTTTCTTAAATGCAACCAAAAATTCGAATTCTACTTAATACTTGATAATGCCTTTGATTTAAATTATAGATTGAATCAAAATCACGTTGTATATAAATATGGGAATTACCGCGTCGCCCAGCAATGACGTTATAGCGAGGTAACGGAGGTAACGTTAAACGAGGTATTACTGTAACTATTTATAATTTATTGTCGTGGAAGTAAATTACAGAAATATAAATTTTAGGACGGGTTCAATAATCAATTTAAAGTAATTTTTAAATTAAACTTCAGTAATGCCAACTTATTATTGCACCAATACTTAAAGTCACCATTAGTTAAAGGACCAATTCGCGTTCGATTATGGAGCCGGCCGTTAGTGTTTGATTTTGACATCAAATTTAATAGGTGAGTAACATAT
Organism: Dascillus cervinus; assembly: GCA_949768715.1. Taxonomy (NCBI): domain Eukaryota; kingdom Metazoa; phylum Arthropoda; class Insecta; order Coleoptera; family Dascillidae; genus Dascillus; species Dascillus cervinus. Next base: position 11,828,483 of record OX458319.1, on the reverse strand, counting down.
ACAACCATATAATTACTGCATATTTATTAAGCTTAACTGCTTCTTGTAAAATATGATTTTCATCGAAATCAAAAACTTTCAAAATTATAAATGTTAGGTTATGCGCGTTATACGAAGTTCCGTTAAGCCAACGCCATCTTTATTTTACAAGCCGTGAACTAAGAAATTTGGCAGCAGTGTTGCTAGGCGGACATTTTGCATTCTTCAGTTCAGCATTGCATCATTGAGTTGTTGTTGATATTGTTATAAAGTGCAGTTAACGTTAGATAGTTGTGGTATTTCCAAACCTGTGTGTATTTATCAGAATATTTAACTCAATAATTTGATATTCGACAATATAGAAAGTAAGTACATTTAACCTTTGGTTCATGCTTTTCACATGAAAACTTTTTAGATGACTAGAAAATGTTGTGTCCCAAGCTGCAAATCGAATTACGAAAGTGTTTCCGTAAAGGGGCAACCAGCAGTTACTACGTTTTCATTTCCAAAAGATGCAGAAACGAAAAAGAAATGGCTTCGAGCTATCCCGAGGAAAAATTGGCAGCCTACGAAGTATTCATCTGTTTGTATAAAACATTTTAACGAAAATGATGTTATATTAGATCAGATATACAAAAACGGGTCAACTGTTACTACGTTGCTATTAGCACACCCAAAATGAAAGGAAGACGCTGTACCCACAATTTTTCAAAATCTTCCAGTTTATCTGTCTTCAACTTCAACAGTAGTTAGACGAAAAGACCCTGAAGTAAGAAGGAAAGCGTTGCAATCAAAAGAAGCTGGAAAAATTGAAGAATTTGTAAAATCTGATATTATAAATGACTTTACAAATTTTCTTGACACTTTTCAAACAAAACTAAATGGTATAAACAGTGAAACAAAGTGGAACTTTAAAATTAAGAGCAACTTTGGTGTTTGGCTGTATTTATTAAATATTGAGTGTTCTAATAGTTCTTCTGAAAGTGAAACTGAGTTAAGTGCCGCCGAAATTTTATGTAGTGTTCTTGTGAAAAGTGATTTAACATTAAAACTCTTTATTGGAAAAGAAGAAATTTCTGCTCACGATTTGAACTGGATTCTCCCTTGTGATTTAAAATTATCTCGATGGTCGCAACTTGAAAATATATTAGTTAGGTATGCCAACGTAAGTCAACACAATTTAAGGACTCGATCTTTTGAATTTTTCTTGCAAAAGTCGTATGAAAATTTAGTTACGTGTAACGAAAAAGCTGAAGAAATGGAAGACTATCAACATAAAAAACAATTGGAACTTTTAATTGATCAGTTAAACATGATATTGTTAAAAAGACGAAAATATTCCCCAGCAACTATTTTGTTTGCATTTATGGCTTATTCATATTCATCGTCTTGTTACATGCTCTTACAAGATCATTTGCTGCTGCCTAGTAATAGTATATTATTACATGAGCAAGTAAAGAAGGTTTTTATCCATGAAAATGAAGTTTGCTGCACGAGCCGAAGGCGAGTGCATGTAATCATTTGAGTGGATAAAAACCTTTACTTGCGAGTATAATACTATACTTTATCTACGATCATCCATACAAAATAATAAAACAAATTCTTAATTAAATATTTTTTTATTTTTGAACGTGATACTATGACAGTTAGTTTACATTGTCATTTTTATTGTAAATGTTAATCGTAAAGTTTGAACAATTATTGAAACTAAAAGGTGGATTCTTGACAAGATTAATGTCACAATTGTTCTTCGTTATAGTTGTGGTACTGTTAACATTTGCACTTGCATTTGTAGCATTACTTCCAGATGTGCTTGTACAGGGTCTGTTAATTTCTTTTAAAATTGTATTACTTATTTGAAGTTTATTGTTTAAATTGTTATCTATGTATCCTTCAGCCACACTTGTTGATTTCCATGATCCATGGCGTTTGAGGGTGGTGATATCGCCACCACCATCAACCAAAAGTGTTGCAGATGATCTGCGTAGACAATGCCCAGTGTATAGTTGAGGGTTTTCAAGATTCAAAAAAGTAGCAACACTTTTCGGCACTGCAGCTAGCTTGTTGATACATATTTTTTGCGATGTGCACTTGTTGTTTTGAAAATTCAAGAAAAAAGATGAACATTGTATGTTACTTGGGCGAAGACTGATATATTTCTTGCAAATATTGTAAAATTCTCCAATTACTGTGAAATTCCGAGGAATTTTTGTTTTAGTTTCAGGAATGTTGACAAGCAAAGCTTGGCCTAAATCTTTAATATGCTCTAGTTTCATTGCATGCAATTCTTGCGATCTACATAGCACCCATTATACCCATTATTACAGCCACCTTAAAGAAATACAGATATTTAGTAGTTTTTTTTGCAGTTTGTGTTTCTTACCTTCGTTACAAGATATTTTTCATCTGGTGCTTTCTTGATAAAGTCCTGTATATTTTCAGAGGTTAAAGTATTGGCTTTTTTAGGTATAAATCCCTCAGATTTGCGTTTCAAAAATGCTTGAAGTTTTTTATAATTTTCAATATGTATATCGTGATGAATGATTAAGGTACTCTTAAGCATTGAATAGTAACTCCAAAGAGAAGAAGATGAATATTTTTCTGCAAGCATCACAAAATAACTTAACACAACATTTTCAGAAAAGGAAGTAGTATTTTTCTCTGTTCGCCACTTTAAAAAAGTTTCATAAACAGATTCATATTTGTGCCGTGATTTTTGTGGTAGAAGATTTTCTATTGCAGTCGTTGCGATATTGCGAATGTCAGGGGGCGTACAAGACATTTCATTTTCTTCGTCCAACATTTTAAACTTGCGGTCACAAAAAACTGCTTCACAAACCACGAATTTTATTATTAACACACTTGGGTACGTTTTGCTGTCAATTGCTTTAGTTTTGCTTGGTTATGTTGTTGCAATTAATGCAAACTGTTACCAACGTGGCAATGTTGTAAAATAAAAATCCCAATATTTTTAATTTTCATTGGTCGAAATCCCGATGGATAAAAATTCTGTCAATTTTACCCATGGCTGGGAACCAATAGGATGCTCTCTTTAATTTATCGATGGATAAAATGACAATTTAGAGTAGAGGTTTCACATCAATAATGTTTATATTATATAATGATCGTAGATAAACGATATTTACAACAAATATCTTCTAGATTTAATGTAAAACCAGACAAAAATCTTTCAAATACAAGTCACTATTTGAAACAAATTTCCAAAAACTTGACTGTTCGAGAAAAATATACAATATTACAAATTGATGAAATTTATGTGAAATCTAAGTTAGATTTTAAAGCCAATGGAATTGTTGGCAGTTCAGAAAATAATGCTAAGGATCTGGCAAAAACTATTCAAACTTTTATGATCTCTTCTGCTTTTGGTAATTTTAGTGAAGTTATTCGACTAGTTCCTGTGAATAACACAACAGGAGATCAGTTAAAGATACTCGTTAATGAGGTAATTGAATTTGTTCAAAAATGTGGTTTTCCTATAGTTGCGATACTAACTGATAACAATAGAATAAATCAGAATATGTTCACTTTAATTTCTCCAAACGAATCTATGCCAAATCCATGCTTCCCTGATATTAATACTTACCTATCGTATGACACTGTTCACATTTTTAAAAATGTTAGGAATAACTGGTTGAACAAAAAAGATACTTTTCACACTTTAATATATCCTGATTTTGAAAATTATACAATAAAACGGTATGCATGTTTCGAACATTTGCGACTATTTTTCAAGGACGAGCAAAATAAGTTAATTAAAAAAGCATATAAGTTGAGTTATAAAACTTTGTATCCCTCGAATTTAGAGAGACAAAACGTTTTGTTAGTGGATAATGTTTTTCATATGTCAACTATTGCTGCTTTACAAACGGAAGAAAAATGTACAGATACTGCAAATTTTTTACAAATTTTCCGCATCTGGTGGGATATTGTAAATTCTAAAAACCCTATCGTAGGAAAAATAAAAAGAAATGAATGGGCAGGACCAGTTTGTAGTATTGAGGATGAAAAGTTATTGTTTTTGAAACGTTTTTTGTCTTGGATAGAAGCATGGCAGTCTTTCAAGGACAAAGCTGGCTTAAGCTCCGACACATTTGAAGCAATAAGAAGAGCATCTCAAGTGTTATGTAAAATTGCTAACGATGCTTTAACAAAATTTAATGTTTCGTATGTACTCTTGGGGAAATTTCAAACAGACAAGTTAGAGAAAAGGTTTGGAATGTACAGACGACTATCTGGATCAAACTATAATGTATCAGTTAGGCAAGTAATTGAATCAGAAAACAAATTACGAATAAGACATATTTTGAAAATGATCAATAAAAAAGAAGCATGCTTTAGCAACTTTGCTAATGAAAGTACTGAATCAAATTTATATAATGTTGACATTGATCAATTTCGCCCCATTATAACTTCAAATTATCTTGAATTATGTGAAATCGAGGAATCAAGCTGCATATATGTTTGTGGCTATGGAGCACGATCTGTTTGCAAAAATCTGGAATGTACTGCCTGTGTTTTTTTATTTGAGGAAGGACGCGGTAGTAATGTTTGCAACGAATATTTTGACTTTTTACAGCGAGGTGGCTTAAGTGTACCAAGTTACCATGTTAAGTGTGTTTTCTTTCATATGTATGCTTTGTTAGAATATATTGTAGCTAATAGCGTGTGGGAAACAAAATTTTTGCAATCTTCCTGTCAAAAAGGCATTTTAATTCAACTGACACAGTTAAGCTTAAATTCCAATAACTTTTTTCAACAATTTGAATTACATTGTCTGTGTGGCAACGATGTTTCTAGATTGTTTAAAACATTGTATTCTGTTTTTGCAAATATTCTGTTGAATAACTACACAAAATATTCAAAAGAAACAAATGGCACTAAAAATTTAGAGAAAAAAAGGAAATTAGCTACGCTAACAAAAGAGAAAAATAAACGTTAAAAATATGTTATTTGTAAATAATGTTATTTAATGTTTAATAAATACCACAAAATAAAATTTCCTGCCCTTACTAACTTTTGTTTTATTTCTTAATACTATCAGAATAATGATGTAGTATGGATCATTTCATGTTAGTTATTTTTTAATAAGTTTCGATTGCAACCGACGTGCAATGATACCCGGCCTACTTCTGTGCATTAATGTGGTGTTGCCAAGCATGGCTTCACGGCTTGTAAATAAAGATGGCGTTGGTTAAGCTCCTACAGGATAACCAAGGTAAGGGATTGACGCCCATATGACATTCGAGTAATTTAATCTCAAACACCTTTTTTCTACCGTTAGGTCATTATAAACGCAGAATTTTACAAACATTATTGGTAAAAAATAAACTAAGAAATATAGATAGGGTAAGCTAGACAGTCATCAGCCACCCTATCAGTGGCGGCTCGTACATAAGTGCTGCAGAGCTGCAGAATTGCCAAGAAATTAACGCCAAAAAATTAACTTCATTTGTATTTAATTTATAAAACGTAATATTGAAAAAATTGAATTTCGTCACAGAATTTTATTTTCTTAATCGCAACAACTCGCACCATCTCGTAACTCCATGTTTTCATGCAATCAAGGATCCAAGTTTAACCCTGCAGTGGGCGCGCAGCGGTACTCAGTACCGCAAATTAAGTTTTTTGTTTGTTCTACACGCGGTTCTAGTCATACATAAATGTTCGCTCGTGTATGTGTCTTTGACCTATCTCACTAAAATCCACTCCACCCTTTTTTTTATTGAATTCATCTGTTAGTAGCAATCGGTCATTCCCTGAAGGGATCCCAGATTGAGTCCTAATATGTAAATGAAATTCCTAAATAAAATAGTTACGAAATTACACTATGGTATCTTTTTATGCGGATTTGAAGTAATACGGTTTGTAATTTCAAGAAAATTGTATGATTGTACAATTATTAATGGTATTAGATTAAAAATGAATTTTACCAATATCGATAAACATGTCAAAAGTACGTGATAATTACTCTAAATTTCTAAGACCTTTTTATTCTTGGTTGTCCTATTTTCGATGCAGCAATTCCTACATTCATTTCTAAAAAAATTGATTCATTCTCTTTACTTTCTTCAAATCTATGTAAAATTAATCCTCATATTAGTTTATTTTTACTCCGCCATTGTTTTTTGGATACCTAATTTCACTTATAATCTTAGATGTTGTCCTTTTTGGAAATTTAAAAATGAGTGTCTTTAATTAGATAATATTGTTATTTCTTCTTTGAAAAAAATTATGAATATTAAATTTACAATAAGATCTTGGACTCAAACCAAATTACCAATCCGTTTTGGTGGATGAGGTATACGGTCTATAATTGATAATAATAAAAATAATTTTGCCTTGAAGTAAATTTATAACCGTTTAACATAAATAAAATTAGAACTCTCCAAAATGGGAACGCTTACGTAACAGCGACGGAAAATATATATAATAACATACTTACAAAAAATATATGATAATTTTATTTATGAAACGAGATTCCTATAACTATTACAAATAAGTTTTCGTACCAAAATTAAAGAACAAAATAACCCTACCTATAAAAAAAAAATGGATGAAGTTACAGTAATATTTCAACCTGTATTTTCGACGCTACTCACACAAATGTCTAACGAATGGTCTTTACACATCCAATTATTACATATTTTACACCATCTTCTTGTATATTTATTCCTAACTCGACCACATTCATTACAACGTCCTAAAGGTCCTTGTCGTTCGTGAGGCACTACCGTTGATCTTGGTGGTTAACGTAACAGAATCTTTGCACGTCTGGATTCAATTTCTCTGCCGCTTGTTTTGTAATTTTTCTTTAATTCAAATTTAAAAGTGAACCAAGTTTAAGTTCAGTAGTTTTCGCAAAAAAGCACTTTACGACCTGTCAGATAAAAATTAAAATGATTCTCGGAAATTTTCGGCGAAAAAATCAGAGACAAGTGTTGACAGTTTTATTACTTGTTAATACAATTTAAAAGAATTTGCATTATTTAAGGCCATCGCAAAAAAAGGAATTTTAACGCCATAACAAAAACCAACGCCATCTTTATTTACAAGCCGTGAAGCCATGCTTGGCAACACCGCATTAATGCACAGAAGTAGGCCGGGTATCATTGCACGTCGGTTGCAATCGAAACTTATTAAAAAATAACTAACATGAAATGATCCATACTACATCATTATTCTGATAGTATTAAGAAATAAAACAAAAGTTAGTAAAGGCAGGAAATTTTATTTTGTGGTATTTATTAAACATTAAATAACATTATTTACAAATAACATATTTTTAACGTTTATTCTTCTCTTTTGTTAGCGTAGCTAATTTCCTTTTTTCTCTAAATTTTTAGTGCCATTTGTTTCTTTTGAATATTTTGTGTAGTTATTCAACAGAATATTTGCAAAAACAGAATACAATGTTTTAAACAATCTAGAAACATCGTTGCCACACAGACAATGTAATTCAAATTGTTGAAAAAAGTTATTGGAATTTAAGCTTAACTGTGTCAGTTGAATTAAAATGCCTTTTTGACAGGAAGATTGCAAAAATTTTGTTTCCCACACGCTATTAGCTACAATATATTCTAACAAAGCATACATATGAAAGAAAACACACTTAACATGGTAACTTGGTACACTTAAGCCACCTCGCTGTAAAAAGTCAAAATATTCGTTGCAAACATTACTACCGCGTCCTTCCTCAAATAAAAAAACACAGGCAGTACATTCCAGTTTTTTGCAAACAGATCGTGCTCCATAGCCACAAACATATATGCAGCTTGATTCCTCGATTTCACATAATTCAAGATAATTTGAAGTTATAATGGGGCGAAATTGATCAATGTCAACATTATATAAATTTGATTCAGTACTTTCATTAGCAAAGTTGCTAAAGCATGCTTCTCTTTTATTGATCATTTTCAAAATATGTCTTATTCGTAATTTGTTTTCTGATTCAATTACTTGCCTAACTGATACATTATAGTTTGATCCAGATAGTCGTCTGTACATTCCAAACCTTTTCTCTAACTTGTCTGTTTGAAATTTCCCCAAGAGTACATACGAAACATTAAATTTTGTTAAAGCATCGTTAGCAATTTTACATAACACTTGAGATGCTCTTCTTATTGCTTCAAATGTGTCGGAGCTTAAGCCAGCTTTGTCCTTGAAAGACTGCCATGCTTCTATCCAAGACAAAAAACGTTTCAAAAACAATAACTTTTCATCCTCAATACTACAAACTGGTCCTGCCCATTCATTTCTTTTTATTTTTCCTACGATAGGGTTTTTAGAATTTACAATATCCCACCAGATGCGGAAAATTTGTAAAAAATTTGCAGTATCTGTACATTTTTCTTCCGTTTGTAAAGCAGCAATAGTTGACATATGAAAAACATTATCCACTAACAAAACGTTTTGTCTCTCTAAATTCGAGGGATACAAAGTTTTATAACTCAACTTATATGCTTTTTTAATTAACTTATTTTGCTCGTCCTTGAAAAATAGTCGCAAATGTTCGAAACATGCATACCGTTTTATTGTATAATTTTTAAAATCAGGATATATTAAAGTGTGAAAAGTATCTTTTTTGTTCAACCAGTTATTCCTAACATTTTTAAAAATGTGAACAGTGTCATACGATAGGTAAGTATTAATATCAGGGAAGCATGGATTTGGCATAGATTCGTTTGAAGAAATTAAAGTGAACATATTCTGATTTATTCTATTGTTATCAGTTAGTATCGCAACTATAGGAAAACCACATTTTTGAACAAATTCAATTACCTCATTAACGAGTATCTTTAACTGATCTCCTGTTGTGTTATTCACAGGAACTAGTCGAATAACTTCACTAAAATTACCAAAAGCAGAAGAGATCATAAAAGTTTGAATAGTTTTTGCCAGATCCTTAGCATTATTTTCTGAACTGCCAACAATTCCATTGGCTTTAAAATCTAACTTAGATTTCACATAAATTTCATCAATTTGTAATATTGTATATTTTTCTCGAACAGTCAAGTTTTTGGAAATTTGTTTCAAATAGTGACTTGTATTTGAAAGATTTTTGTCTGGTTTTACATTAAATCTAGAAGATATTTGTTGTAAATATCGTTTACTAGGCAGCAGCAAATGATCTTGTAAGAGCATGTAACAAGACGATGAATATGAATAAGCCATAAATGCAAACAAAATAGTTGCTGGGGAATATTTTCGTCTTTTTAACAATATCATGTTTAACTGATCAATTAAAAGTTCCAATTGTTTTTTATGTTGATAGTCTTCCATTTCTTCAGCTTTTTCGTTACACGTAACTAAATTTTCATACGACTTTTGCAAGAAAAATTCAAAAGATCGAGTCCTTAAATTGTGTTGACTTACGTTGGCATACCTAACTAATATATTTTCAAGTTGCGACCATCGAGATAATTTTAAATCACAAGGGAGAATCCAGTTCAAATCGTGAGCAGAAATTTCTTCTTTTCCAATAAAGAGTTTTAATGTTAAATCACTTTTCACAAGAACACTACATAAAATTTCGGCGGCACTTAACTCAGTTTCACTTTCAGAAGAACTATTAGAACACTCAATATTTAATAAATACAGCCAAACACCAAAGTTGCTCTTAATTTTAAAGTTCCACTTTGTTTCACTGTTTATACCTTTAGTTTTGTTTGAAAAGTGTCAAGAAAATTTGTAAAGTCATTTATAATATCAGATTTTACAAATTCTTCAATTTTTCCAGCTTCTTTTGATTGCAACGCTTTCCTTCTTACTTCAGGGTCTTTTCGTCTAACTACTGTTGAAGTTGAAGACAGATAAACTGGAAGATTTTGAAAAATTGTGGGTACAGCGTCTTCCTTTCATTTTGGGTGTGCTAATAGCAACGTAGTAACAGTTGACCCGTTTTTGTATATCTGATCTAATATAACATCATTTTCGTTAAAATGTTTTATACAAACAGATGAATACTTCGTAGGCTGCCAATTTTTCCTCGGGATAGCTCGAAGCCATTTCTTTTTCGTTTCTTCATCTTTTGGAAATGAAAACGTAGTAACTGCAGCTTGCCCCTTTACGGATACACTTTCGTAATTCGATTTGCAGCTTGGGACACAACATTTTCTAGTCATCTAAAAAGTTTTCATGTGAAAAGCATGAACCAAAGGTTAAATGTACTTACTTTCTATATTGTCGAATATCAAATTATTGAGTTAAATATTCTGATAAATACACACAGGTTTGGAAATACCACAACTATCTAACGTTAACTGCACTTTATAACAATATCAACAACAGCTCAATGATGCAATGCTGAACTGAAGAACGCAAAATGTCCGCCTAGCAACACTGCTGCCAAATTTCTTAGTTCACGGCTTGTAAAATAAAGATGGCGTTGACAAAAACACATTTTTTATATTTAAGGGCCTGTTTTTCAGATACCGTTTAAGTTTCCGAATATGATTGTGTTGGCAATGCCAACAATCTGAAATACTACCAACTTCATTTCGTAACCCCATTTGTTCATGTACCAATTTAAAATGTAAAAAATAATACATTCTTTGATGAGGAAAGTTGACAATATTTCAAATTTTCGGCATTACCAACAAAATTGCATTGATTATTTTTCAAACAGTCCTGTCAGCCAATGAGAAAAAATTCAAATCAACCAATATCATCAAAATTGAAATTAAAAAACATTTGTGGTGATAATTTTTTTTATAATTTTATCTAGATTAGCACTCATCTTTGTTGCTACTATAGCAACAAAGATTCGGGAATCTAGTTAAAATTATCAAAAAATTATCGCCACTTATGTAATTACTGTTAATTATTTGTTTTCCTTAAGTTTAAATACTTAAACGACATCTGAACAACGGGATTCTTCAATAATTTGGCCAAGTTTCAATCCGAATTTGATAGTACTCGGTAAATCTGACCTGGTTTTTAGACGTCTCCGTCATTTAAGAAGTCTTAATTTCCCTGATCGAGCCCTACATGATGTTCCTGAAGAAACAGAAGTGTTGACACACGTCCCAGATAGCACAAAGATACCTAAAAGATGTCAAAATTCCGGAAAGTCATCTTTCATAGATGGCGTATAATCGACTAAAAGATGCCGATAAGATTTCTTATGTCCCGGTTTTTGTCGTCCAAAAGATGACAACTGATATAAGTTGTCTTTCCGTCGACTTTAGTCAGATATTTTTTAGTCTTTATCTTTTCACCAACTGGTACAAGTTGTATTTTCATTGAATTTAATTTCACAAGTGTCGGTAAAATTATCAATAATTAATCTGACACTTTGACCATACACTCAAAGTTTCTACCAATGTGTCAAATTTTAGATAAATTGATTGAAATTGAAGTCAATGAAAATACAACTCGTAGCAGATGGAATTTGACCCTGTTTCGAAGTAATAGTTGAGGATGCCTTTGCTTTGTTTTTCACATCTTTAGAAATCATATTTTTCGTTTTTGATTGACCTATTTCACTTTTCTTCTCTGAACGTTGTTGTTCATTTCATTCTTTTTCTACACTTACAAGTTTTCTTTTTCGACGTATTATATCTTTTTCCACTCACTTCTGGTTATGACATATGCGTTTTTCCGTATTGCGTTTTCTTTTCCTTTCAAGTGTTTTGTGACTAAAAGAAATTTTGTATTGATAGAACAGGCGGCTGAATCACAATGCCATCCTCAAACTGGATTGTCGTACTTGTAATAGACTCAATTTCAGGACTTTTATTTGAATTCTGCATTTTTTCATTTGGAAACATATCAGTCACTTTCATTGTTATCAGCAAAATCATAATTTGTAAGATCGTTACTTGAATTATAAATTATAATTTTGAGCTTCTAGAAGCAGAATTTTCTTGAAAAATTCTTCATAAATTGTGCAACGTCAGGAAGTCTTCAGTGTTGTCAGTGTTATCATCCTCAAAGTATTCATGTTTGCCTAGTTGTTCCTTGTCAACTACCTCACAAAACTGTTACTATGTGAGCACAATGTGTGCTTCAACTTCAGAAGATTGAGCTTTCTTTAGCCTAGTGATTTGGAAAAATCGATCGCGATTCGATTCTAAGGGTAAAGACCGCTGCGTTAAAATCGTTCGTAATGGTAGACAGTCGAATCCTTTCAAAAACAGATTGCAAAATGAAAGCAACGTTTTCTTTTGCCACTTGATCTAAGGGATGTTCACGACGCAGCCTAATCAAGTTTTTCTTCAGCCATTCTTCAACGGCATAATTTGTAGTTTAAATGTGATTTGTGCCAATCCACGAACTATGGGAAATTAGATCTTCTTATTTTTTAAATAAGGGTGTAAAATGTTTCCAACGTACTCATAGAAAGTTTCACTCTTCATCATTCATTTTCACTTATACGTATTCCCGATATTGAGAAAAAACCAAAACAAGTGCAAATATTTTGCTGTTTCTTAAGCATTGCGCAGCTTGTATAGGTATTTCGAAGCAGCAAAATCGGTTTTTTACTATTAGCATAAGTCCTAACAACATATTAAAAAATTAGAATACCTGAGCTTTTGCAAAGACTTGTATTAAATTGACTGGACTAACGTACTTTTTTACTGCCAACCAACAAAAATCAGGTCAAAATCAATTGATCACAGCTTATTGATTAGTCGGTAAATTTGGCGATTAGATACTGTATCGATTCATTATTTAAGGTAAAATGGCAAGCAACGAGAATAATAATCATATCGATAATAATAAATAAATAATAATCGATGTACATTAGTACATCCAGTTTTGCCCACAACTGTAGCTAGTTTTAATGGTTCCGGTAGTAATGCAAGCTTAAGTGCGCCATTCATTAGCAGTTGGCCGGACGATGGATGACGATTAAAGGTGGCCTTGGACGACCTGCAGTCCCGGACTGTTGCGCGCCACACACTAGGCAACAGACCGGGACTGCAGGTCGTCCAAGGCCGCCTCTCATCGTCATCGGCCGGCCGGCGGCCTCAAATTCACCACACACTTAACAGCCGGCCGGCAGATCGCCTTCATTCCCCATCATCTTTTCACTAATCACACAGGTTTTTGGCAATTCTTAAAGCGTTTAGGTTTTGAAAATGGTAAAAAAAGATTGTGCTTGTTAATGCTAGTGTTGTTGTTAAGTGAAACGAAATCAAGGAAAAAGTTTTGGGTAAAAGACTGGCTATTGGAACGACAAAAAATTTCACATATGCGATTAGTACAAAAATTAAGAAAATTTAAAAATTTAAAAAAATTTCTGCGCATGAATGATAATTTATTGTTTCAAAACTTTACTGAAATTGGTGAAACCATATATTACAAAAAAAATACAAGAATAAGAAACGCAATCAGTGCAGAAGAAAGATGAATAGCAACTCTACGATATCTGGCCACAGGACGTAGTTTTGAAAATTTGAAATATTCAACTATAATATAAATTTCACCCCAGGCTTTAGGCGTAATAATACCAGAAACTTGTCGATTGTTTGATATAATTCGAGTAACTTATTTAATCCTTTCTCTTTTAATAACTGTTTGAATATGATTTCCCTTTTATCTTCCAATTGTCTATATGTATTTATAAATTCACTAATAAATGGTACATTCTTTTTGGCCATTTTTGAAATAATTTTTAAAAATATTTTTTCACTTCAAGGATCACGCGTACAATAAACCTTATGAATTTAAAATTGATAAATCGTAAAAAACTGTATGATACAATATCACGTCTTCTAGGCTAGCAAAATAGCGAAATCATTTTGTAAACATAAAACTGATAGGACGGAAGTAATAATTTAATGCAGGTCAAGATCACGGCAACGCTTCGGTCCGAGCTGCAGCGTCTGTATATCAAGATAATATTTCTTTTATAATAATAATAAGAATAATTGGTAACTAATGAAAGTAAACTATGGGCTATTCCTCGATGATTCTGTAAGTAACATTCCCCTTCAGAGCCGGAGCACATTACAATGATTATTTTTTAATGATTTCATTCACCAATCGTTTAGCAGTATTTGGGCACACGTGTTTAATTCTGTCCAATCACAACATTATTATAGTGATTATTTTTTAATGATTTCATTCACCAATCGTTTAGCAGTATTTGGGCACACGTGTTTAATTCTGTCCAATCACAACATTATTATAGTGAGAATTTTCTACTGTACATTATTCCCGCGAGCATAATTTCTAGTATTTTGTTTACATATGTTACTTGACAGCACATTTCTAGTTTTGATATCTGTCGCCAGTTTGATTTTAGTTTATAATGAATTAAACTGTATTTTTATGCTGTATTTTTTATTTAAACGTTAAAAAATAATCTTCCGAATACCACTCGAGAGTGCGAATTAATTAGAAAATAATTCTCCGGTTATTTTTTCAAACTTGTTGCCATTTGGGAATAGCCACTCGAGCCCTACGGGCTCTCGTGTCTATTCCCTGGCAACAAGTTTTCAAAAATCTGTCGAATTATTTTCAATTTATTCCCACTCTCTTGTGATATTACTTATGAGAATTTTCTACTGTACATTATTCCCGCGAGCATAATTTCTAGTATTTTGTTTACATATGTTACTTGACAGCACATTTTCTAGTTTTGACATCTGTCGCCAGTTTGATTTTAGTTTATAATGAATTAAACTGTATTTTTATGCTGTATTTTTTATTTAAACGTTAAAAAATAATCTTCCGAATACCACTCGAGAGTGCGAATTAATTAGAAAATAATTCTCCAGTTATTTTTTCAAACTTGTTGCCATTTGGGAATAGCCACTCGAGCCCTACGGGCTCTCGTGTCTATTCCCTGGCAACAAGTTTTCGAAAATCTGTCGAATTATTTTCAATTTATTCCCACTCTCTTGTGATATTACTTATGAACATAAATTTAATTGTGTTCTTGCCCTAACTGAATAAATCAATATCTATTGCTTCTCTAATTTTTTGTTAATTGGGAAGTTTTGTATAGTATACCAATTATTTTTAAAAAAAGATTTTTGAACTATTTTTTAAATTGGTTTACATTTGGGCTCATTTTAAGTTGTTTTATATAAAAAAAAAACAATGTTTTGCTGATCCAATTTCATTCGAGTTTTAAGGGGCAAAATGTTAAAAATTTACATTTATGTATTATTGTAATGTTATTATCAGTAGATAACTATAGAAGTTCATCCATAATAGCAATATTTTAACGTTGGCCTCGCGTAAATTTTTCAATCAAGTTAAATATTTGGCCGGTGGGAAATCGTCAGTCCAGAGCGAAGGTTTTGCGCGAACTGAAGGCCGCGGACTGACGATAAACTGTAGGTGAGTGGTGAAAATCGGCGAGAGGCCGCGCCGACTGACGATAAACTGTAGGTGAGTGGTGAAAATCCGGCGACAGTCCGCGCCGACTGTCGATCTCGCCTTCCGGCAAACTGCTAGTGAATGGCGCACTTTAGTTGATAGTATCTCTGCATCTGCATCGTCTGCCGCGTCCGGTCATGTTGATGTTAGTTCTACCAACAATTTTCAGCAAGTGGTCAAGATTATAAACAAGCTTAATAGCTGTCCTTTTGAACAAGAGCCATTAGATATTGTCCCGGTTGAAGGAATTCTGAATGAATCATCGTCTCAATGTGTTGAAAATATGAACGACCTGGCTCCGAGAAACGTTGAGCAAAATCAAAACGAAACACCCACTTTTAATATTCGCTTAAATACTGAAGATTCTTTTCAGCAAGAAAACTTGCAATTAGAGATACCTGTTCCCGAGATCACGTTTAAAATTCCCACACATCCTGCTCCAAGAAAAAGAAAACTTCGTAAGCAAAATAACAAATTAACTGACAATGCACTGCAACGTATGCTGTCCTACTATTTAGTGAAGCGAGACGAAACAGTTGCCGTAGAGGGCAATGAAGTGCCGCCTAAAAAACAAAAATTGGAGAAAGGTCGCGTTGTTTCCTGTGCTCAAACGATCAGCGAGATTAACCAACAGAATAAGGTACAATTCCCATTTCAATGTGAAGCTTGTGACTTGAGATTTATCGATCAGAAGAATTTGTGGATACACTTGAAGAACCACCACGGAGGTATAAAACAATTACTTTTACGAATTGTGTTAAATTTATATGTTTCAGTAAAATACTGGTGTTATCAGTGTGGTGTGTTCTTTGAAACTGTAGCGATTTATACGCTGCACGTATCATTGCACGACTTAAGATGACGCCTTCAAATTTGGTACAGGTCTAAAGCGGAGGAGATGGCGCAGCAATATTAAATTTTATCTCAGGTTTATACCATTTAAATTCAGCTATTATCTGTGAAAATCAGTCACCCTCTGTTAGATGGCGCACTGACAAGCAACATTTTTGCATTATTTCTGTTCGGGGGATAACCGCAGTAGTTTCGTCTTATTTAAGGTCAAGCGTCACTGTGATTAAATATTAATAAAACAGTGATCTAAGTGAATTAAGTGAACTAATTGAACTAAGTGTTGTTCCTACTTCATCCCTTACATTTCGCAATCTTTTGATTGTAAAGTTACGTGCGTAGTTGTGTGATTTTTCAGACCAAAATGCCCCGAAGCACTTGCAAGCACGCGAAGCGTAGCAAACGTGCGAAAAGTATAAGAAAATTTTACGAGAACAAGCGTAATAGGTAAGTTCCCCACGAAAGCGTACCGTTAAGGTCCGCGAACCGCTAAGTAATGCACAATTCTTCCGCTCAGGAGGCACCAATTTTGCCCCTTAAAGTAAAAAATGGTTATGCAACCAAAAAGGTATGCTATTAATAAGGTTTGTAACTTAAGTATTGAACAGAGAAAGAACAATAATAAAACTGTAGCCGAGTTAGTCGCTGCCATATTTATTTATTTATTTATGTTGTATATCTTACTGCATATTTTATGCAAGGATCTTTTATAATGAGTGGTTATTTCTCGCAAATTCTTCGCAGATAAATCCCAACTTTCGTGATAACACATCATCACGTCTTGTTTTATTTATTTCGATGCGTTTAATATTGTCATAGACGTAACGGCTATAATAATTAATCCCGTAACAAGCTGCCAGCACGTTTTCAATTATGCAAAGAGTAATCTTTATCACCATTTTTTATACGCTCATAATTTGATAAACATTATTTATATTATTGTCTGCGGCGATAACGGCGGTAAAATCAGTCAATGCGATTGCTGCATTATTTATTGCTTTGTTTTTGTAATTCTTTGTGACTAGATGCTTCAAACACTTTTAGGTTTAATCGGAGAGTCCGAAATTATTGAGGTGAAATGCCTACACAGTGTTTCCAAATTAGGAATATCTTTGGAAGAAGCAGTTCCGAAAATTCCAAATTTATGTGTAGCGTTCAAGGATGGAAAATTATCCTTAAAAAGAAACCATGCTTATTTTTATCAAGTATTTTGGATCAACAATTTTATTTTTGGGAAATATTAACAAGGGTTATATTTTCAGATCCAAGGGCAACTACACATAGCGCAAAAAAATAATTGCCATTTTGTTATTTTTGTGAACAACACATTGCCGTTGTTCATAGAAAATATAGAACGAGATGATAATTTTTGGGCTGCCGAAATGGAAAACAAATTAACGAAATTTTATTTAAAATGTATTTTGCCCGAAATCATCCTCGGTAATTTGAAAAGAGGTGTTTACCTTGTGTAGACCCGGCCTACATTAAATCGGCACGTGACAACAAAATTTAAAAAAGAAAAGTTGAGTAATTTAAGGGAGTTAACGCAGTTTGAGTAAAGAAATGTTTGTAGTCGATGATCTTACAGACATACGTTTTGATCGCTGCACTCTTTATGAAGTTTGAGTTCATAATTGACTTACACGCATTTACTGGATTTGTTGTCTTTGTCGTCTTTTTTCTGTGAATTGTCGGCTTCATCATATGATGCGAACTTTCTGTTAATGCATTCGTTTCTAACGGAACAATATTTGTAATTTTCATTGCTTTGCGCACCCTGTAAAATCTTATGATTAGCCAATAAGCCAAAAATGCAATATATCTAAGCAACTTGAACGTTTATATCGTTTAAACAATGAAAAATGCACTACGCAAACTAGTGTTAATAGCCATATGTAGTATGTTTGCATTTACGTATATCCCATCGTAGCGTCTAAACCAGGGGTGGCCAACCCAAACGATATTGCGGGCCACTTTGCAAATGCATCATAACTCCGCGGGCCACATATAAAATTATATATCCCCCCCCTATTAGATTTAGACCCACTATAGACATTTTTTTGGAGTGAAAAATTGAAACATAATGAGTTATTATTATTGTGTATTATTTGTGTTTGTAAAAGTGTAATGAATCTCGCGGGCCAGAAAAATGGTCCAGCCGGGCCACATGCGGCCCGCGGGCCACGGGTTGGCCACCTCTGGTCTAAACTATCATCCGATTTTATTATGGTCTGGGTGTCAATAGTGGCGTTACAGTTTTTTAAACTTTTTCTTTTTTTCTGTAGTCAATTTACAGTTTTTTAAACTGTTTAAATCTGCTTGTTTTCCAATAAGGACTATGATCCTTACGAAGCATATTTCAACGTCCAAAACGATTGTAATATTTTTAAATGATGTTTATTCACTTATCTGTTCGTACGAACACCAAAATAGAATCTCAGACACAACAATTTTTTTTAGCTAACGATATCAAGACATCAAACGTTCCGCCCCGCCGTATTACGATTCACTATAAGACATTTCAGTGAATTATTGGAAAAAGCGGTTTGCATATATCTGCAAAGGATTTGTGAGAAGTACCTATGCACATAAATAAGCTAGATTTTTTTTGATAACTAGCAGTTTTTTGTATTTTAATAAATGAATAAATAGAAATTAATGTTACATTCTTACTTTCTTAAAAATTTTGTCTTAGCCCTCATGTGTCAATTTCATTTGAATTTTGGATAATTAGCGAAATCCACGATATATAGATTTTAAATGATAGAGATAAATTCTATAAATTCGGAAATATAAAATCATTGCAAATCTCTAATTTTAAAAATTTCCCGCAATTTTTCTACCATGCCGTCAATCAAAAAGTTACAGATTTGATAGCACATCTGTGAGTAAAAGGACGAACTATTTGACTAAAATAATCATGGCTGCGAATATATTTACATGGAGTCTTATGGAGAAACAAATTTTCCCGAAAATGTAAAATTTAGACATATTTATCCAATTTGGTTCACAGAAACTGTTTCTTAGGTGCTAAAGGAAAATTTTTATGTAATTTGTTGACGATGTTGTGTTCGGAACGCAATAAAAAACGCGATCAAATAATACTGTATTTCGACCACAACTTTTAGATTTTTTTTCAAAAATATTCACCATGTTGTCATAAAAAAAACCATGTCATATTAAACTACCATATGTTTAGTATAAGTACCCCGAAGGAATTTCTACAATATAACTTACTTCTTGAGCTGATCTGACTTTACTGGCAAACTAAATTTTCAAAAAAATATTGTTGTCAATTTTTTTCTTCTTAAGTTATCAACTTTCGCGCAATAAAAAAAATATTTTCTTAAGTGATGTAAAGTGCATTGCAAAATATTTCGTAACTCTAAAAATTTCAGCAAAAAACCCTCACTACTACATTTTTGCGAGAATTGCACTTTCGGAGGTTAATTTTTGAAAACTAGGCACTTCTTCACCAAACCCAATATATCATTAGATGCGGTAACATTATGTTTACACCTGTTGCTTCGCAAATTATATATTGATAAGTACTTTCTAAGCTTAACTGACTTTCTTAAAACTCTGCATTTTTTGAGGTTCGTTTCCCCAACCTTAAGCATGCAAAAAATAAAAATAAAAGTTGAAATTTCAACATTTTTCTTGAAATTTCACCTTTAGGACAGGACGGTGATTCTCTCGACGCGATAGATTAGTAACAACCCCTAACAACAAAAGCAGTATATATCGACGGTCAATTAATAAAAAAATCTAACTCATTCTGCGCGGTTAGCATACACCCGATGTTGAAAAAAATTTAAAAAAATGGTTTTTCCTTTAAATTCATAAACTTAAAAAACCAGTCCGTCTTGTTTCATATAGTGCAGATAAAAATATTAGCTGTGGATTTTGTAGCATTTATTGTTTCTGTAAATTGATCTCGCAATGAGTTCCACTTTGTTTGCAATTCTTTCCGTGGAAATAAATAACAGATGTCAATAAAGGTCAGTATGTCAAACAGTTGTAGTTTTCAGATGTTTAACGACAGAATCTATTTTATTATTATTGCAAGGATTTTACAGCAGATTTCGTTTGACAATAACTTTTACATGTAAATCACGATTGAAATAAAATCTTGTTGTTTTTTGTGACTCGGCGACTAGTCGTAGTTCCTCCAGGAAGGCGGCTTCTGTGATTGATATTGCTGATATTACGCTTTACAGATAAGAGCTAGGAGCCTGCTAATTTTGCATTTATGTATTTATATTATAAATCCGAAACAATGGTAGTGAGTTAACAGCTTCTTATCTATATCTTATCTAATACGATTCAAAATACGTTGGCGATAGTCCGCCGGTATTTATATTTTTGTAAGATTTGCAGATTCATAACAATCAGCTAGCAGTCTAATTGAATTCTAAATTGTAGTAATCGAATATGCAGTGGTTTGGAAGATTCAAGTTATGAAAATTCCAATACTGGCGAAAATCTGCGCGAACAAAATGCCCCAATGGCGTAGCAAATCCCAGTAGCGTCACATAGGAGTGGTTTAAAATATTATTTCCACTTTATTAATTATTTTCTTTCGTTTTGATGTTTATAAATCAATGGTTTGATTCATACGTATTGATTATTAAGACTTAATCAAATAAATCGTTCAGAATATAAATAAAAAATCGGTTTCAAATTACCTGGGCTTTTGTTCATTGGTATATGTATAGCAGAAGTGGCCAAACTTTTTTATGTTGGGACGACTTTCCTGATGAAACAATAATTTTTAGTTTTTGCATGTCCTAACTGGGCTTTCGTACTTTAAAATGAATTATTAGTTATAATATTTTATAGCAATGCGGTATCTGTAGCAAATGGTGCAACATGCCGTGACATCGTAAGTTTGCCATTAGCGTCATTAGAGGTAGTTGACGTTGAAATGTGTGCAGAACTCTGTAATAGCACAACCACTATATCTATTTTGGAAAATTCACAAACCACAGTTGATGGAGCTGTTGAAAATCAAACTTTCCAAATCAATAGTTCAGTTGATGATACTGACTGCGTGACAGTTTCTGAAAATAATGAAACTTTTCGTATTACGAGTGACAATGGGAATAGAGACCCTGAATTTGGTGTAATTCCATCTGATGAGTATGAAAATATAATGAATGAACCAATAGAAGTTGAGGTTGTACCAAGAGCTATGTCTCCCATTCAAGGGAATCGTATTGTTGAACTAGGTTATGTTTTGCAAAGAACAATCGAGTTGCAATACAAACATTCTCAGATCTGCACACTTGGTATGCTTTGCGTTAAAGAAGAACAGAGGTATGATAAAGGATTCATAAGTCGAATAATATTAAATTGTACTCAATGCAATCGAGGTTACGAAATTTTTACTGGCATGTTGTTGATGTTCCAGATCGTCCAGATCGTCTTTATGTTAGAAAAAGAGCGTATTAAAATATCAATGATGATTGGTTTTGATGATCCTGACATCTTCTTAACTATTTGTATCCCGAAAAAAATTCTATAACACGTTCAGCTGTTAGTAAAATACTACAACCTAATAACTTAACTGGGAGTGTCAAAACTTTGCCAAAAAATAGAAGACCGCGGACCTCAACTAAAGAAGATATTGGTGGAAACTTCCCATTGAACTAGAAGAATCGACTGAAACTTGTACCATATATTATTATATTAAAAAAGAAAAATATCATCTGTATAAAATAGCTAATTCAAGAATTGTCCGATGATGATTTTGGCCGACGCCTGCAATTTTTCGAAAGAATGATGACGAACATGTTGCAACATGGTGTTTTTTGATAAGGCAACTTTTTGTTTAAATGGAATAGCCAACGCCATAATTCAAAGTATTGGTCAAATGACAATCCTCACTGGATTTATGAAGCCCATACTCAACAAAAGTTTAATGTTTGGATGCGCATCGTGAAAAACAAGCTTATATGCCCATTTTTTTATAGATGGAAACTTGAACAGAATAAAATATTTGGTACTATTAAATAATCAAATTATTCCTGCATTTCAGTACAATGGACAATTAGCTCAAATTTGTTGGTTTCAACAGGATGAAGAGCCTCCCCAATATGATAGGAGAGTTAGGAATTTTTTGGATGATACTTTTCTATATTATTGGACTGGACGTAGAGGATTCATCTAATGGCCTGCTCGTTCTCCAGACCTTAATCCCTTATAATTTTTTCTTTAGGGTTACCTCAAATCACATGTTTACATTAGACGACCAACCAATTTGGAGGAGTTGAGACAAAGAACAGTCAATGAATCCAAATTAATCGACATAATATATAATGTCAGAAGATAAAGGGCAAGCAGTTTGAACATTTGAAATGATTTTGTTTAAGTTTAATAGTTCTAATTTTGTCTTTCATTTGCAATTAATAAAACTAATGGTTCAGTAAATGTGAAATGCTTTATCTTCTACTTCTTACAGATAACAGTACTAAACCTTGTACAGACAAATTCAGAAAAACAAAGTCTATTATAATCTACACGATTACAATCTACAATCTACAATTTAAATAAAAAAAGTTGAGGATATTTCCGGTTAAACTGGAAATAGTGACAACAAAGAAACAATCATCAGATGGGCCATGAGTCACTACACTAAGCTTGAAAGTTTCATCAATATCCTGTCCTCCGTTTTCAAGTTGCTTGCTGGGGTCCATACTTTATCCCAACCCTATATGCTTTTTATTCTATGAAACCTTTTATTTTCTAGACCCTTCCATACCGTACTTCTGTTGACTGAGTCAAGTGCGTTTCTGATATCTTCTCCACTATTTGCTGAATTGTGAAACTATGATCTTGTATATTGTGTGATGGGCAACAACATCCTCTAACTGTGGACTTTACTATTTCCTTAGTTTGTTTTCCAGGTTTCCAGGTTTCCAGGTTGTTAACAGTGTAATCCCTCTATAGTTTCCACAGTCTTCTGTATACCCGTTTTTATCCAGAGGTAAGATTATTTCAACTATTTTTTATACAAAAGGAGTACAAATTAATTTTCATTGGATATGGTGATTGGGTTTGAATAAAAACACCGAGTCTTCTCCATTCAACTATATGTTTTTTTAAATGATTTCAAAATTTATTAATTCAAAAAATTATATGTATAAATACGTTAAAGCAAACACACTGCACGTTGCCTGCTTTCACCTAGGCAAACCGACTCCTAAGAGTCAACCCTTGTTGTAATCATAATCATAAAAGTCGGTTTTCCTAGATAAAACCATGCAAATTGCAGTGCACATTTTCATAAAGTGTGTTCAGGTCAATTTTTTTCCATTTTTTCCCCACTTTTTTCCGAGTTATGTTAGGATCCACATTTTCATAAAGTTGGCTAAGGTTTTTTTTTTCTTCCATTTTCTGGTTTTCAAATGATTACAACAAGGGTTGTATCGTAAAAGTCGGTTTGCCTAGGTAAAACCATACAAATTGCAGTGCAGAATTTCATTAAGTGTGCTCAGGTTATCTTTGTTTTTTTTGACTTATATTAGGATCCACATTTTCATTAAGTTTGTTAACTTAAAATTTTTTTCCATTTGCTTGTTTTCAAATGATTACAACAAGGGTTGTATCGTAAAAGTCGGTTTGCCTAGGTAAAACCATGCAAATTGCAGTGCACAATTTCATAAAGTGTGCTCAGGTCTTTTTTTTTTGACTTATGTTAGGATCCACATTTTCATAAAATTTGCTAAGGTAAATTTTTTTTCCATTTTCTTGTTTTCAAATGATTACAACAAGGGTTGTATCGTAAAAGTCGGTTTTCCTAGGTAAAACCATGGAAATTGCAGTGCAGAATTTCATAAAGTGTGCTCAGGTTATTTTTGTTTTTTTTGACTTATATTAGGATCCACATTTTCATAAAGTTTCTTAAGTTAATTTTTTTTTCCATTTTCTTGTTTTCAAATGATTACAACAAGGGTTGTACCGTAAAAGTCGGTTTGCCTAGGTAAAACCATGCAAATTACAGTGCACATTTTCATAAAGTGTGCTCAGGTCAATTTTTTTTTTTTAACTCATGTTAGGATCCACATTTTTATAAAGTATGCTAAGGTAAAAAAATTTTCCATTTTCTTGTTTTTTTTTTGTTGAATCTTAAAAGTCGGTTTTCCTAAGTGAAACCATGAAAATGTGCCTGCAAGTTGCATGCTTTCACCTAGGCTAACCGACTCTTAAGAGTCAACCCTTGTTGTAGGGGGGACCGGGGCTAGTTGTCATAGGAGCAAGTTGTCACAGTCGCCATAACAGCCAAGATAAACACTTTGACTGTGCGTCGGGCCAGTCTAGATAACCACTATAGGTATCTTAATTACCCTACAAAGTTTGATTATGGCCACCTAGATAGCGCCTAAATTATTCTTGATTTTGTGTTTGACAGAAGTGTAAGTAAATTTTATCGCTGTCTTTTAGAGTTCTCTGGACCGTGGAAACGTGATTCAAAGTAAGTATCAATTTTATTTTATGAAAGCCTCATCTTTTAGCTACAAATTTATGTAAAAATTATAATGTGAATTTTTAAGGTTAAAATAAATAATTTGGTTTTCATCTCAAAAGTTGGCTTGGGGCTAGTTGTCACACTGTTTTTGGGGCAAGTTGTCACAGTGAAAACTTCCCCCGGTGTGTAATAAACAATATCAAAGATATTTCTGTACCATTTCAAATAGTTAAAACGTACAAAAGAAAAACAAATCGGTCTACTCCACCTACGGATATTTTAATCTGGGCTGCACGAGAAGTTAGGATCAGAAATCCGCCTCTTTCATTTGTTTGTGTCAGTTTATTGGTTTTGTTTAGTTTTTAATACATTTCTGTTTCCACAATTGAATAGAATATAAATTCTACTCACTACCATTTTTTTTTTGTCCTGTGAGAACTTACCCCATATATTGTGACAACATGCCCCGAGGCGGGGCATGTTGTCACACTTTACATGCAGACAGAAAATATTTTGTTGCACATACGTCACTAGATATAACAAAATCAACTGTTCATAATCTAAATCACGACACATGTAAGTATATATCTAAAAAAAAAGATATCCCAAAATGTCAAAGTTAAACGAGAAAAAAAGCAAACGTAAATTTTGTGACAACTAGCCCCGGTCTCCCCTAATCATTTGAAAACAAGACATGGAAAACTTCATTAACCAAGAATAGAAATGATTATTTTTCTTTGAAATACATTTTATTTCAATCTTCATTTGGTCCAAAACTATCAGTTTTAAAAAATGTATTTAGTTTAGACTTTGAAGCCGCTGCATCAAGAGATGTTTTGTATTTATTAGTATCAATGTGCTTTGTTATTGCACTTCGTCCACCAATCGCAATAGAAAATTCTCCTTTGCAGATTGTACATTTAACCATAGAATCATCATTTCCTTTGTTTTCCATAATAAATGGAAACTCTTTTTTTAAAGGTTAAAGGTTAAAGTTAAATGCCAAGTGTTTATATTTTTAGAAGTACAAAGGAGTACAAAAGAATGCAAAGGAGTACTTTTGAAGTACTCGTTTTAAAAGGAGTACGGTTCACAAAAAAGGAGTACGTATGGTCACCTTACCTTCTTCCCCCGTATATTTTATTAACTGTGGTGCTATTTCATCTACCTCTGCTGCATGGAGCCACAACTCATACAGCTCAAACAACTTCAAGTTTTTTAAGAAACTTATTACAAAGTTAACTCACATTTTGATCCCGTAAATGGTTGTTAGTGGCTGAAAACAAATTGTAAAGAAAATCACAGAAAATCAAACCAACTAAACGAATTTAAAAAATCACCCCTGAATTGAAATCTGTGCCCACGAGAGAAATGGAATTCCCAAAATCGGAAATTCACAGATTTGCGCAAAGGAAACGTCACGTTGAACGGAAATCCTGAGGGCACGGAAAGTTTACGATTACCTGAATACATTCGAATGCGCTTTAATTGCCGACTGAACCTGAAAAGGTTTAATGACGGAACTCGAAGTTCAATTTATTTATAAAAAAAGTACTAAAACATTAATAAAAATTGGAAACAAATTCCATGGCATTCGTGCAGTCTGGTCGTTGCACGAACTTATAAAACCGATGTCTATTAATTTTTTTCTAGATTTTCTGTCTTCATGTACACTGATTCGTTGAGTTGGTTGAGAATCATGCAAATCATGCTTTTGTGCCTTGCAAAGATTATTACATATTATGTTACTTCCAGTGGGCGAAGCTTCCTGTGTCAAAAATTAAGCGCATTGTCAGCGGTCTACCGTTTCCTAGAGTACCATTTTCACCGTTGACATATTTGTTTTGTTTATTTATTCCCATTCATTCTCCATATATACCTAGCATTAAACAAACACGAAATTTTTTACTAATCCATCACTGTGACGTCTAGTTCTACGCTCTCCCCCGTTCCTTCCACGAGACCTCAAAACATTCCCATCAATTTTTCTTCAACCCTGAACTGGGACTGCTTTCATGCCTTAAGATCGTTTTTTATTAATGTAATAAAAAAATATCAATCATTTAATTACAATAAGGTCGTGCAGTGTCGCCCATGTGGTGATTTGGTTGGAAACACGTCAAAAATCTGACTGGGTTGTAGCTAGAGAAATTTTGTGGAAAGCTTGGAAGTGGTCGTTAATAAGTAGATTCGCTTGTTGTTGCAGACAGTTGTTAAAAAAAATGCAGACAATATTACCTCAGAGTTCTGTCATAAAAATAAAAAGATAAAAGTTAAATTGTTCGGGATAGAGCACAAACAGTTAGCTATTGTTCTGTGACAAAATTGCTGTGTGTTGCTTGTGCAAAATCGTTTCTTTCAAATCCTCCCAACTTGGGACACGGTAACTGGAAAAATGTTACCGTACTGGAGCCATCTCACTACTTTTAACACTAATTTGAGGATAACCTGCTTAATATGTAGAAACACAACTTGGCTCTAATACCAAAACAGATTGATGAAACTTTATTTGACTTTATGGCCATACGTCTGTATCGTTTAACGCACGGATGCCAAATAAAGCAAAAAAATTCACAACTAAATTCCCCACTCATACTTTAAGGTACTGGAATACATTCGAAATGACGATATTCCATTAATATTAATTCCATTACTGTCTTTACAATTGGGCACTTCAAGGTTTGAATTTCCCGCCTCGGTTCGAATTAAATTTGTAGTAACCGTTCCAGCCCTTAAACGGAATCATTCAATTTGTTTTTGTTAAGATTTATTGAAATTAAATCTTACAGTACCACTTTTTGAGGAATATGTTTATGAGCCATTTATTGATGCAGTTTTTGGTGCTAGTAATTTATTTAACTCATCTTAATTTATAAATTTATTTGAAATTCGCGCCTCGATTTCGACCGTTACAAATCCCCACTGCGCATCTATTGTAACGGTTGCTGCCCTTGAATTTCCTGCCCCAACGTTGACGGTTGGAAACCTCCCACCACTTCGAAGAATCACCAGATAATAACAGTCAAATTTCAGTCGATCGCGTATCTCAGTTATGAAACGTTCAAAACAATAAAAGTGTTAATTAAATAATCGTCTGTAACTTCAAGAAACGCCAAAGGTAAGCTCACTTTAAATTTGATAGTTCAAATAGTTACATTTGTAGTTACGGTTGTGACCCTTTTTTTTAACGGAATCGTTCAATTTTTCCGTTGCCATTTATTGAAATTAAATCTTGCAGTATTGGTCACTGGCATCCACTTTTTGATGAATTTGTTCCTTAGCCATTTGTTTGTGCAGAAAGAATTAATTTAATTCAAATTGATTTAAAATTTATTTGAAATTCCCGCC
Source organism: Dascillus cervinus (assembly GCA_949768715.1). Taxonomy (NCBI): domain Eukaryota; kingdom Metazoa; phylum Arthropoda; class Insecta; order Coleoptera; family Dascillidae; genus Dascillus; species Dascillus cervinus. The sequence continues at coordinate 11,800,483 of OX458319.1, read as the reverse complement.
TCGATTTTAACCGTTACAAGTCCCCACTGCGCATCTTCTGTAACTGTTGTTGCCCTTGAATTTTTCGCTCCACCGGGCATTGTACAGTGGAACCACGTTTTTACGTCCCTCACTTATTAAATTTCCATTTCACTTAGCACATGCGATTAATTCCATGGAAATCATTGAAATGAATAAATATGTTAGCAGCTTTTAGACAAGTCTACACTTTGCAAAGTTTCCTGATCGTGATTAGGAAAACAATTTTTTATTTCATTCGGTACTGATTCGCGAAAAAGTGAAAAATCACGCACAGTATTGAAAGAAACCTACATACACTAGAATTAAATTTACACCATACTAATTTGTATGATTTGTTAAAGAAAATTTTGCATTGCCTTAATTTAAATTTTCCCTTCATTTACATTTTTTTTTGTCGGTTCATACAAAACGTAAAAACGGGGTTTCACTATAGTTCTGTAACGTTTGAAACAATAAAAGTGGCAATTAAATTATCATTTGTAACTTCAAGAAACGTCACTTTGCAGACAGTTAAAATTGAAGTAAACTTTGCGGCCCTTTATTTAACATAATCATTCAATTTTTTTCTGTTACAATTTATTGCAATTAAATCTTGCAATATTCGTCACTAGTATCCACTTTTTGATGAATTTGTTCATAAGCCATTTGTTGATGCAGAAGGAATTAATTTAATTCAATTTAATTTATAAATTCATTTGAAATTCCCGCCTCGATTTCGACCGTTAAAAGTATCCACTGAGCAATCGTTGTAACCGTTGCTGTTCTTGAATTTCCCGCCCCACCGGGTTTTATACAGTGGAACCACGTTTTTACGTCCCTCACTTATTAAATTCCATTTATCTTAGCACTTTTTTAAATTGTAACCGTTGTCCTTGTTAAAATTAAACCTTTATGTGTGTACAGCAGTACCCCGGCTTACGTGATTAATGCGTGACAAAAAGAAAAACGTTAAGCGAATCAAACGTAAAACGGGGTCAATTACGTTTTTAAAATTGTCATATGAGGTATTTTAAATAAAAAAAGAATGCATATACCATAACGTTGAAAACAGTATAACAGTGAAATACTGTTTTAATTTTGTATTAAAGTATATAAAAATATTTAAAAAAAAAAATTAAATTAAATTGCAATAAGAATACAAGAGCGACTGAATAAAATTACCACGCAGGCGTACCGTATCGTGCGCCTGCGTGATAGTTGTTTTAAAAAAAGCGTTATAGCGAATCAACGTAAACCAGGGTGTGTGGGGAGTATTAGTGTATTAATCTTTTTTATTTAGGTAATTTAAAATTTATAAAATGAGTGCAAGTGTTGGTTCGGAGTTAGTTTCGTTTCTCGAGCGAGTGAACTTGACTTGACTTTGTGCGGGAAATGTGTTCGGTAGTGAGTGTTCTATGACAGTACTGTTCTATGAAGTTCTACGAAGCGCTCGATCATAACAAAGGTATGTGACATTTATTTATTTATTTCTAAAAACGTTTTAATTAACATTCTAAAGGATACTTACTGTTCAACTAATAAGCCAATTGTTAATTATAAATATCTGGAGCTTCAGTAGCTGAAAAACGTTGTCGCTTTAAGTTTAAGTTTTCGCGGCCCTGCAATTTCAGTCCCTTTAACGCGGTACACTAATGAAGTACACGTGTTTACAGCTTGCATCTCATTGGTCAAATGCAAGGCGGTATTTTTGAAGTAGCAACTAGAATTAAAGCGAAATAGGCATTGCTATTTAACTCGGACTAGTTTTCTTTCTCTTTCTGAATTTAGTTTCTCCCTTTGAGTGTCGCCTATTGAAAAACTTACTACTGTTTGGTATAAGCAAGCAGCGGTAAAAGCATTTTATCCAACGGATGTACAGAGAGCTATATTTTCGGTAAACCACCGCCGGCGCGACCTCCGAAGGGTTAATCAGATGTTTAACAAACTGGTAAAGTTGCAGAAACATCAATCTAATTTTTTGTTTATATACTTCTGGATGATCTAACTATTGATCTGATAAATTATCAGTGTTTTAAATTTTCGTAAATTGTAACAAATGATTTGTCTGAATTTTTTCAATTCTCGGATTTTGTTTTACATGTTCCAAGGACTTGAGATTTTTTGGTTGAATAAAATTACATTATTTAAGAGGCAAGTAAATTGAAAACACCAATTTTTTATTGAACAAAGTTTGCTAAAGGTAAAAAAATATTAAAGAATTTATACAATGAGCGCCAAAAGTAAAGCAGCAATTCGATAAATCTTAAACTACAGTCAAACTTCCCTATTACGAACTTCTATTTAACGAATTTCTCTATATAGCAAATTTTTTTAGGGTACCTTCAGCTTGGAAACGTTTTTAATGCATTTTATACCCCTTATAGCGCAGTAAAAATTTCCGTATAACAATTTTTTTCCCCCCAACTTTACAAATTTTCAAGATTTAAAACGGTTTCTTTTTTTTGTTTCACTGTAACTTCGCAAAAACTCTGTTGTAGTAATATTCCTAGATGTATGCAGGGTTAAAAAAATTATGAGAGACTAGCCTACGAAGTAAATGGCATTAATTTAAACGTGAACAATTTTACAATATTAAATGGAAACGACAAAGTTTTACTGCATAAAAAAAAAAAATTATTACCATACTTTGCTTTATCTTTAAAAAATTGTTTCATAACACTGGGGTGGCCTTATTTATTCAATTAATTAAATAACCACGTATTTAAATAACGCATATTTAATCCCTTTGCGACATAATGTGTCCCCACGTAAATTTTGAAAGTACCTTGCTTTATGTTAAATAGATACCTAGTCATTTTAATGCTTAAAATCGTATTACCTCAAAAATTCTTATGGACCTGAAAAGGTTAAACTGAATTTTTTTTCCAACATGAATTTCTATATAACGAAGTTTCTCTATAACGAACTTTTTTAAGGTCACCGTGACCCTTTGTTGTATGGAAGTTTGACTGTATTTTAGCTGTAATCATTTTCATAGCATTAATGTCAACCTCAATTTCTAAATCAAATGCCACCTTAGACACAATTAACCGATGCAACTAGATGGCAATGATTCGGCCCAAATAAAACCATCATTATATCCGGATTAGAATGATCAATGGAATATTAAATTAGAATGAAATTGGAAAAGCCACTGCTTCGATTTTGCAATCGGAAAATTAATCTGGCTCATAAATTTTATTGAAGTTACTGAAAGTCATCCTCAATGCATGTCGGTGCTTTTCCTCGAACGTGACTTCGGTCCTCGGATAATAGAATACAAAACATGAGTACGGTTGGCCAAAGTACACTTGACATTTGTCAGCTTGAAGTGATTTAAAGTATTTGAATGGTTACCCCATCGGAATTGGAAAATTGTTGGAAGTGATAAATGTTGTATACAGGGTGGCCATGTAGTACGTGGACGGTCCATATCTCTGTTGTTAAAAAAAAACATGGAAAAATATTATACACAAAAGTTATAGGATCCGTGGAGATGTACATTCTTAAAATATTTTCTAGTTGTTGATTTAGCCATTCTTTAACAATTCTAGCAAAATGAGGCGGTTCTCCGTCTTGCTGAAGACACATTTCCTGGACGGTATTAACCGGAACATTTAGCAAAACACCAAATTGTTCAGATTGTTCAGAAAATTATAATACATCTCTCCATTTAAATGATCGTCAAAAAAGTAGGGTCCAACAAGATATTCATCTAAAATTCCGGCCCACACATTAATAGACCACTTGTGTTGACTTTTTGTTGTTAACATGCATGTTGTTCCTTCTTCTATGAGCAAGTTTTCCATTTCCGTTAGTCCGTTTTTTAGGAAGAAATATTTTAATAATATTATAAACACGAAGTAATAGAAATACAATTAAAAGCTCACTTTTAACGTCTGATAATGGCTGTTTTTGCTCAAGTCATGGCATACCACGAGAATAAAACAACAAAAAACAGCGATATTTTAGTAAATTTTCAAATAAAATCTAAAATTGTGGTAAAACAGCCCATTTCAGAACATTAGTTGTAATTGCAAATTTATAAAACATAATATACTGCATAGCATTCCGGATTAACATACATAGTGATCCACTTAAACAAATTAAGTTTTGCTACTTTAAAAATTTCAATATTGGCACCGCCGTAAAAAAATGCCCTGTATAAGTTATATAATATGGCCATAAATATTTCTTATTTGCATGGATATGTCACATTTATTTCTATAATTCTACAATAACCGGAATTGCTGTGTTAGCTCACTGCGTGGTTCAGGTGTAAAATATGTATGTCACGAAAGCTAAATGGAGGAGTGCCAAGGGAAGTGCTCCTTCGTTAGGTATATGTCTCACACACATCGGTTGAATATGTCACAAAGCTCTCATTGAAAATTGATTTCATTGTACACATATAGAGGTTCACTTACACGTTGGCAGGCAATTAAATAGGTTAAATGATTAATAGTAAAATTTGCGAAAATACATTACGTTCGTTCTTTGAAGTGTAAACATCTTTATTCGCATACTTCTACAAATGTGGATACAGTAAAATGTAAAAACAACAACGAATACTAAATCCACCGAAGAAAATTTGACGACGGATGACATCAAGGCGCATGCGCAAGCAAAACGATCCAAGTGAATTTTGTTCGTCATCGGCAATGAAAAAGACAAATGTTGACAGTGGAAATGCACACACGTGAAGCTCATTATGCGTGCCAGCCTACGAAAGTTCCAAAATTCGGTACTCAACGGACGCAAGAATGTAAAGTTGATATATTAAACGAATTTATCGCTCTTCAAACTAATTTTAAGATTGGTTTCATAAGAAATTATCAATTTATTGTGCACGGATACAGTTGGCTATCATTTATTAGAAGCAAATACTATCAATGAAATCATGCACATCTGCTGCATTGACAGTAGTACCCTGCCAATATGAGCCGACATCAAAAGTATAAATGAAGTTTCAGCTGTAATATGTTTACACATACATTCTATGAGAGTATTAATTGCACTCACACAGTTTTTCGAATTACAGTAGATGCTAGATTGTTATATGCCTAACCTAGTGGTTTATCATTTAACCATTTTCCAATAAATAATGAATTTTATGTGCAGTCAAACCTGTATAAAGCGGAACCACTTGGGACCAAAAAAGAATTCCATCTTAGGCAGAGTTCCGGCTTAATCAGTAACATAATGCATGACGATGCGTAAATCGGAACAGCAAAAAAGTTCCATCATAGACAGGATTCATGGTTATCTAGATATGACTGTATACTATTTTACACAACCTTGTCATCAACACGAAAAAACACCAAACGCAGTGAAAAACGAATTGAATGTCACTGAAATGTGTTCAAATCTTCACCAGCAAAAAGAAAAAGAAGAAGCGAATAATGAGGCAGTTTCGCCGATAAATAATATTGGTCTAACAACATTGGTGCCTTACACCAATTCTTCAGCAAGACTTTCCTCTCATCTAATATCGATTCTTGAGATATAAAAGTCTAAATAGATTTCAGATGAGGAAGAACCAGCTATGCAAACCCAAGGAAAGAAATTACAAACATTTCCCTCAAAGTTAAAATGTCAACCACATTAAATTTAAGGCATTACCGGAATAATAAATATTGCCTTGTGGATCGCACACACTTATCTGATGGTGGTTATGCTATTATAAAAAAGAATGAAAATAAAAAAACCTTCCATCTGAACTATACAGGTAATCATTATGACCCGTTACCAAGTATGGAAGGTGGTGGTTCAAAGGATCAATAATCTTGCAAGTAGATAAGCAACAGGGATTCGAGCACACTTTGCATATCAAATTAATCCGCGGTTTGATTCGCGGTTTGATAGAGAACAATGGATTTCCGCGAATTCCGCGAGTTTTATCGCGCAATTATTAATTATTCAATTATTCAATTGCGCAATTAGACTAGCGCAATTAGACTAGCGCAATTAGGTAATTAGTCATCTTTGATTGACACCTGTCATCCGCCATCTTTGATCTTTGACGTCCGCCATCTTTGGGGGTGTGGTCATCCGCCATCTTTGATCTGTCATTGGTCAGGGGGTGTGGCCATCTCACGTCTGACGTCATACAGCCCACTATCTCCATCTCATATTCCTTCTCTCTCTACACGCTGCTATCTCCATCTCATATTCCTTCTCTATTTGGACTTGGAAGATTCGTTTTTTTCAACTCCGCCTGGCCTGAGATTCGAACCCAAGTCTCGTAGATCGATACACAAAAAACCAGTACTCCAGCGCCTTGCGTATGCTTTGAGATATGTTCCGGATAATTTAAACTAAGCCGTTGCGGAATTTTGATTGAGCTTTTTTTTGAATAATTAGACACCTCCGATGAAATTTAAAATTCATTATGCGTAAAATTATGTTAGAATCCTCATATAATTTAAATCGTCAGCTGTTGAATTTTGACGGCTGAGATTTTTAAAGATTAAATGGGAGAAATTTGGATAATTACACTAGTGCGGTAAATATTTTTAAACCGATTAAATGGGTGAAATTTGAACATGAGTGTAGAATTGTAAAATGATTTTGTTAACCCAAAGTAATTTGCGCTCAGGTTGAAATCTCGCACGCGGGATATTAAAAAGGATGTATGGGGTTTAAAAAGAATAATACCAATTACACACTAATTGAGAAATATTTCACATATTGATAATTTACGCAGCCCCTAATCATAGGTGGTGGACCATCGATTTCAACGTTAGTGTTATAATGTTTTAAGCATCGAATTTGAATAATTACATGAGTGGAGCAAATATTGAATTCTTCCGATTGTACGTAAAATTCATCGCAGATTTATGGGATCTATTGTGCCTGCACCTGTTTGGGCGAACAATAGCGCACCCCACGCCCCGAGATATATTCTTTTTCAGTCCCATGAGAGTTTTAGCCTAAACAAATCTTGACGTAAAAAGCGTCGTGTGATATATATGCAAGTGCGCCACACATGCAGGAATCAACTCGTCAAACATTACCCCACCACCTCCGAAGCTCACATAAATACAAAATTTCCAATCATGAAGTCCACTTGAATCTGCGACTCAAGTTAGCCGTTTGCGTAAATACTTTTCGCGTGTGTTATCGCAACATCGATAATAATAATAATAATGAGCTCCAATATGAATTTAACGAAATTAAATGATGTCGGCCTGTTGGTGAGTTTATTTTTCCAGTCAATCAGCAAATTTTACATTGTGTTTTCTTATTAGGCGAACATGCTTGAATTAAGGGCGCTTAATAAGCTGGAAGTTGGGGCAGTATATCCAATCATGAAGTTGAGGAAAGTGAAGACTAAATATGGGACTCGTATTATGGCGGACTTATTAAACTATACAACATATTTGCCAGGTCGAGTATCCGAAATCATTGAGGCGGATGAATCAATTTTAAATTGTACGAATGGACAGCTCCTTCTAAAATATATTGGCGGGCCTTATAATATGGTCGAATTTTTACGACCTGAAACGCATGTTAAATAAATATGTTTTCTGTATTTTTGTGTATGTGAATAAATTTTAATGTTGAAACAACCGGCACATTCTTAACCCAGAACATCCCAAAGTAATTTGCGCGCGCTGGATCTTGTCTGCATCCATCGTTAAAAGAATAGAGTGAACACTGAGAAATTTTAAAGTTGAGATTTTTTTAAAACACCTCCGATTAAATAAATGTCTGATGAAATTTGCGGCTCGCAATAAGTATATTTCTAAGTTATAATAAATATTGAACCTGAAATTCTTCTTCCAGCAGGTGATTCAAATTATTTAGACACGCGTTAAATAAATATGAATATTTTTGTATGTGAATAAATTTTTAATGTTGAAAACAGGCGCTACATTCTTAGAACGCACCAAAGTAATTTGTGCGTGTTGAATCTTGTCTACATCCATCGTTAAAAGAATAGAGCGAACACTGGGAAATTTTAAAGTTGAGATTTTTTTTTTTAAAACACCTCCGATTAAACAAATGTCTGATGAAATTTGTAGCTCGCAATAAGTATATTTCTAAGTTATAATAAATATCGAACTTAAAATTCTTCTTCTGGCAGGCGATTCAAATTATTTCGACTGCTGACTGAATTTTTAGACTCCAAATTTATGTTTGAGAATTCATTATTGCTAAATTTATGTTCGAGAATTCATTATCGCCTAGATTTCTAACTGTCAATCTTTAGCGCGTACGATTGGGGAAAAAAGAGTTATGATGAACAATGCGTCAGCGCCCTTAAAAAAAAAAAAAATTCTAAAACCGCATACAACATAATACACGTGTGCGGGGGTGAAAGCGTGAAATTAACGCTTGAAATGCGGACTCCAAATTTATGTTTAAGAATTCATTATTGCTAAATTTATGTTCGAGAATTCATTATCGCCCAGATTTCTAACTATCAATCTTTAGCGTGTACGATTGGGAAAAAAGAGTTACGACGAACAATGCGTCTGCACCCTTAAAAAAACTCTAAAACCGCATGCAACATAATACACGTGTGCGGGGGGTGAAAGCGTGCAATTAACGCTTGAAATGCGGACTCCAAATTTATGTTTAAGAATTCATTATTGCTAAATTTATGTTCGAGAATTCATTATCGCCTAGATTTCTAACTGTCAATCTTTAGCGTGCACGATTGGGAAAAAAGAGTTATGACGAACAATGCGTCTGCACCCTTAAAAAATTTCTAAAACCCCATGCGACATAATACACGTGTACGAGTGAAAGCGCGGGCATTTACCCACTGTGAGGTTTTAAATGCGATGACTCTGTATTCATCAGATTTATGAGGTCCAATGTATTGTGTGGACAATAGCCCTCAAAACAGTTTGTGTGATTTCAATTCAATCATTTGTGCGATAGCAGTCACCGAAGGTGGTCCTATAATCTATAACCGCCCATGATTTTTCGGCCTAAACAAATCTTGTCAAAAAATTACTCACGCATATCAGCTGCCGCATGTTGGGTGATAAATGTATGCCACACATACAGGAATGAACCCGCTAAACCCCACCCACCCAAACTCACTTACATAAATACGAAATTTTCAATCAGTTTCATGAAGTTCGGGCGGATCTGTGACGTGTGTCAGTTCGTACGCGTAAATACTTTTCACGTGTGTTATCCTGCATCTAATATTCATATGCGATGGATGTTGCACAATATGTCGCTGCAATAACGAAAATATTCACAAAAGCTCTCGCAGCGATACGTCGCGATGATCATGAACGTATTGCATTCTTTATTCGCGAGGGTCATCGTCATACGCGGGTGATAAATAAATTATTACGTGCTGTTGGAGCATCGGTGGCACAAAAGCAGAGTGCGTTATCGGCAATTGGGCAAATCAAATGTCTAATTGCGAAGTTTAAAAATTTGAATCGTGTCGGGCATGGCGTGCGAAATGTGCGCAGCGAACGTCTTGTTTGGCATGATATTAATCCAGCATTTGACTCACGTCTGCGTACAGGGCTGATTATTAATTTGCGTCATCTCGATATCAAGGGATTTCTGAGTGATGCGGCCGCGCTAATTAAAACTCGTCTAACGAACGCCATAAAAAAGAGTGGGAATATTAAAGTTAACGTCATATTAAGTGCCGAGTATGCAATCATTAAGGATGGCGATGAAGTGCTATCAGTCAAGCAATTCAATACGAAGAATAGCGTTTTATGTGTAACCACAAATATCCTCGAGTGGTTTGCAGACGAAATTACGCGTCCGCTGTTGCTTCAAATGGATGAATTCTCGATGAAGGATTCGGGGTGGACATTACGTGCTATAAACAGCTTAATGGTGAATATTAACAAATATAACCCCTTACATGCAGGCTCTTATTTGGAGCTACCTGGGCAAATTGCGAAAAAAGAGGCCTGCATTAATGTACGCAATTATGACAATGAGTGCTTCAAATGGTCTGTATTGTCAGCTTTACACCCCACAGCGATCAACCCACAGCGTGTTTCAAAATACCACCTGTTTGCAAACACACTAAATTTTACCGGATTGGAGTTTCCAATTACGTTGAATGCGATTCCAAAATTCGAGCGACAAAATAATATTTCCATAAATGTGTACATTTTAAATAAGCATAAGAAGGCATTTACTGTCGCGCCGACGCACATAACGGCGTGCAAGAAAGAGATGCACATCAATTTACTGCTGCTCCAAAGCAGCTATGGAGATGATGATGTGGAGAACGCGGCACCAATCACACATCATTACGTGTGGATAAAGAGCCTTTCACGACTCGTAAGCAGCCAACTATCAAAATATCGGGTGAAAAAATATATATGTGATTGCTGCTTGCATTATTTCCATACTAATGATGCCTTGAATAAGCACCTGATTGATTGCACCAGCTTAAACCACTGCCGGATTAATCTCCCAACGGCTAAAAATAGCAGCGTCGTATTTAAAAATTTTAACCACAAGGAGATCGTTCCATTCACCATCTACGGCGATTTTGAGTGCATTCTGAAGCATGCAAATCAGGTATGTTTAACATAAATAATAATTGAACCGATTTTTAGTATTTTTTTATTATAGGAACAAGGTACAAAAACTGAAGTGGTACAAATACATGAGGCATTCAGCGTGGGGTATTACTTGGCATGCAGTTATGATAATGATCGTTCGTATTACCGCAGTTATCGAGGGATGGAGCCGGCCAAATGGTTTGTGACCGAACTTCAGAATTTGGCGAAAGATCTGGAGGACGTGTACAAGTCAGCGGTACCGATGGAGCCCCTCACCACCGCCCAAATCACCGCCTTCCAGAATGCGAGCCACTGCCACATCTGCGAGAAGCCGCTGCAATCAGATCGAGTTCACGATCACTGCCATCTGACGGGACGTTATCGAGGTGCAGCCCACAACTCTTGCAATTTACAACATTCACGCGTGATTCCCGTCGTATTCCACAACCTCAGCGGCTATGACGCCCACCTACTAATCGCAGACGTCGCAACCTGTTTCGCGGGGCGAATTGAACTTCTAGCCCAAAACAAGGAGCGATACATATCATTCGTCAAACACATTGACGGCAGCGACATATCATTTCGCTTTATCGACTCATTCAAATTTATGGCGTCATCCTTAGACAAGTTGGCGTCATATTTGCCTGAGGTGAAAATTGTTCGGCGCCAATTCAGCGACTTGAGCGACCAACATCTGACGCTGCTGAGACGGAAGGGGGTCTTCCCATATGAGTTTCTCGATTGTGTGGAGAAGTTGGAAGTGCGCGAGCTGCCCGAGAAGAAGCAATTTTTCAGCTCATTGACTGGGAGTGACATCTCCGATGCCGATTACGAGCACGCAAAAATGATCTGGACGCAATTCGACATCCGATGCCTGGGGGAATATTCGGATCTATATTTGAAAACAGACGTGTTGCTGCTGGCCGACGTTTTCGAGAATTTTCGTCAGAACTGCATGCAAACGTATCAGCTTGATCCGGCTCATTACCATACGCTGCCCGGTCTCGCTTGGGACGCCATGTTGAAGCATACCAAGATTGAGTTAGAGCTTCTTACAGACATCGATATGGTGATGTTCATCGAGCGTGGAATTAGGGGCGGGCTGAGCCAGTGTAGCAATCGCTATGCCCGAGCAAATAACAAATACATGCCTGATTACGATCCGAATGAACCCTCAAGCTATCTGATGTACTTCGACGTCAACAACTTGTATGGGTGGGCCATGATGCAACATCTCCCAACTGGCGGCTTTCGATGGGAAGACCCCGGCATCAATTGGGACATTGCCGACGATTCGCCCCGCGGATACATCCTGGAGGTGGACTTGGAGTACCCTGACGAGCTGCACGACGCCCACAAAGATCTACCCCTGTGCCCCGAACAGACGAAACCACCCGGATCCCGCGAAAACAAACTTCTCGCCACATTATCATCGAAATTCCGCTACATAATCCACTACCGTAATTTGCAGCAGGCAGTGAAGTATGGGATGCAAATTACCAACATTCATCGAGTCATCAGCTTCAATCAGTCACCCTGGTTAAAGGGCTACATCGACCTCAACACTGATAAACGGAAACACACCTCCAACGACTTTGAAAAAAATCTGTTCAAATTAATGAACAATGCAGTTTTCGGGAAGACAATGGAGAATGTGCGTAATCGGGTCGACGTAAAATTGGTCACCAAATGGGCCGGTCGATATGGTGCTGAGGCACTCATCGCAAAACCGAACTTTCACAGTCGCATAGTGTTTAACGAAAATCTCGTCGCGATACAACTGGCAAGAACCGAGGTCCTCATGAATAAACCGATCTACGCGGGATTTTGTGTGTTGGACTTGGCGAAAACGTGCGTCTATAATTTCCACATCGACTACATGCTCCGCGTATTTGGAACTAATTGCAAGCTGTTATATACCGACACCGACAGTCTAATTTACGAAGTGCAGTGCCCAGACATTTATGCGATAATTAAGCGGGATATTCGTCATTTTGACACTTCAGACTATGATCCCAATAATCCATATGGGATGCCACTAAAAAATAAAAAAGTTGTGGGTCTTATGAAAGACGAGTGCGCCGGTGAAATTATGACCGAATTTGTCGGTTTACGTAGTAAGATGTACAGTGTGCGTGTTGGTGGCGTCGATCGTATGAAGAAGGCGAAGGGCGTTAAGGCGGCAGTTGTGAAAAACACCATCGAATTCGACGATTATGTGAAGTGTCTACGTGAAAATACTGCAATCAGTCGCCACCAGCACCTTTTTAGAACAGTACAACACCAAATTCAAACGGTGCGGCAGTGCAAATTAGCATTAAGTCCATATGATGACAAGCGATATCTACAGCCCAATTCCACCGACACATTACCCTGGGGACACTTTACATTACGGGGTGATATCGTGATGGAAGTTGACTGAAGTGTTGTATATAATTTTAGGATGTATATTGTTCATAATTTTTGTATTATAGCTTTAAAATGTAATTATTAAATGTGACTTTTGTATGCCATGTAATTTTTTATATTCATATTTTTTTTTTTAAATTCTATCGCTGTACACATATTTTTATGTAATTTTTGGGTGTAGAAAAGAAAAAACACATTTTTTCAATATTTGTATATTTATGCAGCTCAATAACTGTACAATTGTATTATTTTGTAAAAATAAGTGGGTCAATCCAGCCTCACTGAAATACATACTTTTTCCATAAGGTAATTTTTTATAATACATCGAGCCTGTTAACCCAAGAGTCGTGCTTATGATTAAACCCTAGCCACTTGACAAAAACTTTGTCACCGCGTTTTCGGAGAATCTTTTCGACCAGATATACGTCGGGATGTTGGACCTTCTGAAGTTTCTCAGCGTAAAAGGCGCCCTCGATATTTCGAGCTTGGTAGTCATTTAGATTGAACGTTGGCGGGTTGGTATGTTTAACCGCTGTAATGTTGAATATTTCGGTCGTCCAATTTGGTGTATAACCCTTTTCAAAGATGTGCTTAAACCTGCTGATTCGGACTTTATCACCAACTTTTAATTTTAATTTTGCGGGCTGTATGTGGAAATTTTTGTATGCACGCAGTAAAATCGCTTCAGCATTTTCAGTGCAAACATCTTTAGGCTTCATACTGATCGTCCGATGTTTGCTATCGTTGTAAGTTGTTACCAATTCTTGCAAGATATCCAGCCACTTATAATTGCCGCGTAGACTGAATTGCCGCCACATCTTATTTTTAAGGGTCCTGTTGAATCGCTCACAGATTGACGCCTTCATATTACTAAACGTCGAGTACATATGAATATTGTGTCGCCCCATGAGCGCATTAAATTTTGAATTATAAAATTCCCGCCCGGCATCGACATGTAAATTTTTGGGTATGCGCCCCCTTGCGAGTATCGAATTCATTGCAGCAGCAATATCTTCACCATTCTTGCTTTTGGAGGGCGCTGCCCACGCAAATTTTGAAAATGTGTCGATGACTGTAAGCAGAAAAGCACGCCCTTTATTAACACTTGCGTATGCCGACATATCGACAAGATCGGCTTGCCATGTTTCATCTAGCCCGCGAATGTCAAATTTGCAGCGTTTATAATTTCGTCGGGCAGGTTTATGAAGCTCATTAACAACGGCTAATTTTTCCATTGCGATGCTTTCAGCCCTCAATCAAAACTTGCAGTAAGCTCGGAAACTGCCCGTTAAGCGCTTTTGTGCCGCATTAATATCGCTCGGAAACTTCCGTCATACGCTTCTGGAGGTCGACACTGATTGCGGTCAGTTTTTTGAAACTATCGCTTAATTCATGAACGGCATTTGAAACGTTAGTTATGAGTTCGCCGGCTGCAACTTGCTGCTCCAAGCTTTTTTGCATGTCAGACTGAAGCGCTTCAATCTTCACTCTGCTCGCATTAATATCGTTATAGAGGGGCTCCACGATCTGAGTTGAACTATTAATTGCATTATGCATAAAACTCAACACCGTGCTGAGGGTGGCTGCATCGTTGGACTCCTGAGGTTCAACAAGGTTGCACAATCTCCTATTTTGCATGTTAAAATCACCATCGGCGGTCAATTGGAATCCAATCCCAGGAGGGCCGCGCACACTAGTCTTTTTATGCAACTGACGTCCAAACACGTCGACGCTCATCTTGCAAATGATGTTCAACTAATGTAGTTGGCTTCACGCAATTCCTCGATAATCGATATGATTTCATTTGAATGATTGGGATTTCCAGCAGTCTGCGATGCAAGGAGCAGGCGCAGACGACTGATGAGTTCATTTGGATCATCCCAATACGTGTAATGTGCCCGTGCACCCTTTCGAGCAATCATGAATTCTGGCAGCATACCGCCTCCCTCATGCTTGGCAATCCCCGCAATAAAGTTTTCGAATTTCAAACTTTTATCTCTGCGAATGTTTTGATTCATGCTGTAGCGTATCCGATGTGCATTTGTTGCGACAACGATTTGACCATAATTTCTCGAGTCCTCGCGATTCACACAGTCCATATCTGGCGACTTTTTAAACAATAATTCAATCAAACCTCGGGTTTTCTGGTACTTCCTATCACCCACGCGAATGAAATCATTTTCAAAATGAATTTGTGAATCGCCAATCATCAGGCGATCATTGGCGAGTTTGCGTACGCCATACGTGGTATCCAGCCCCTTTTTATTATTTTTCATTAACATTCTAAGATACTGTGAATTATCATTCGACGGGGGTTCAGAGTCCATTTTGGCGTCGTGTTGTTTCACGATTGCACCCATCTCACTCGTCTCACGTTGGGAGTTATTTACAAGCTGCTGTAGAGGCGCCACCACCGGTTTAAACACCTCACTCATAGCCCGTTCAGCCGCCTCTCTGCCCAATTTAATTATTTTATACTTTTTGCGAATCGCATCGCTAGCTTTGACGATTTGATGGAGAACATCTGCCTGCTCGCGATATTTCTGCATGTTGACGCTGCCGCATTCAAAATGCTTCTGCACACATTTACAAAATTTTTGTTAATTTAAACCACACTCATGTAGCAGTCGAAGCCCTTTCTATATCGCCCCGCGTTGAGCTCACTATCCTTATCGATGACTAGAAAACCATGCTTATCACACCAGCATGCGGAACATAATTCTCGAAAATTCGTATAAGTCATATCGGTATTGACGTGATCTTCGTAAATATGCTTGAGATTCATATCATCCTGTTTAAACAATACCAATAGGTTAGCATTATCGCGAACTAGATGTTTAGGAATGCGCGCATATGTCTGACATAGGTAGAAGCAATCTACGGTTTTATGACGTCCCATGCAAAAGAAGGCCCGAATATTTTCCTGCTTCTCGCACGCAACATCATCAAAGATCATAATTGAATTGGGGCGCGCATCATCCGGCCGCACCACTTGTTCATGTTCGCTGAATGGGAAATACTCGATGCCATCCACTGGTGCGAGTAATTGCGTTAAAATTTGATATTTCGGCTGATTGAGTGATTTCGAGTAAACGTACACATTTTCAAATCTTAACCCGTTCGGCTGTGTTAACAGCGCTAGTAGGACATTGGTCTTGCCACAATTGGACGGACCGCAAAATATCGCCCTCACACTATTCGGCAATAATTCGCCGTGTCGTTTCTCTTTATTTGAACTGGTCTGCTGCATGAGGTCATCAAAATTTATCGTGGGCAGTCTGCTGGACTGTTCCTCGAAGCTAATTTGAGCCATGACTGATGGAAAAACCATAAATATCGGGGTTATAAGCGTTTACAATTCAGTCGTATTGCGATCATGGTCGCGCGTGCATCTCGACGTAAACCAGCTGGTGAAATAAAGCGCGGTAAAGGGCTTGTAAACAGTATTATAGACAAACTCCCGGTGGAGGTTCATATTCCGGGCTATCAATACTGCGGGCCGGGCACAAAGTTGTCGAAAAGACTCGCACGAGGAGATCCAGGTATTAATCCTCTCGACGCGGCGTGTAAAGAGCACGACATTGCTTATTCCAAAGATCGTAATTTGGATGCTAGAAGCGCTGCCGACAAAATATTATTAGAGAAAGCCTGGGAACGTGTTTTAGCCGAAGGCGCTAAGGTCAGCGAGAAAGCAGCTGCTTGGGCGGTAACGAACATCATGAAAGCTAAGAGGAGGTTCGGCATGGGGTTGAAGAAGGGGCGGCGGCGGCTGCCGCTGCGAAAAATTGTTAATGCCGCTAAGTTGGCCATGTTGCCGAGCAGAGATGCCAAAATTGCGGTCAAATCCGCACTAGCGGGCGCCCGAAAAGCTGTTAAAGAGGCAGGTGGAAAATGTAATGTACGATCACCGCGTATTCTGCCCATTCCGTCAAAAATTGGAGGTTTTCTACCATTTCTTGTACCCATCTTTGCGGGCCTTAGCGCAGCCGGCGCGTTGACAGGTGGCGTTGCTGGAGTCGTTAAAGCAGTGAACGATGCAAGTGCAGCCAAGCGGGAACTAGCGGAGACTCATCGTCACAACAAAACGATGGAATCTATAGTTCTGGGGAAGGGCCTCTACTTGAAACCGTACAGACAGGGTCTGGGACTTTATCTAACGCCAAAAAACTAATTGAGAAGCTACCACGTCGAGCATTGACCGATGTCGATATACTTAAATATGCTAAAAAGTTGAAAATTCCACATTTTCGTGGAGTCTACATGCGAAATGACCTGCCCAAGAGTGGCCCCCGAAAATTCGAGTCTGCAATAGTTAACCTCGATGATGCGGATGGGCTTGGAACGCATTGGGTTGCATATAAAAAGATCGGCGATGAAGTCACCTACTTTGACAGTTTCGGTAATCTACAACCGCCCCAGGATCTAATCACCTATCTCGGCGTTGGTAGCGTCAAATACAATTACATTCAATATCAAGACTATGGCACATATAATTGCGGCCACTTGTGCATCAAGTTCTTGTGCGGTCAACTATAAAAGGTTTACATAGCCGCATTGAAAATCATAATCATGATGGATTCGTTCACGTTAACTTTGTCGGGAACATCCTCGGTACTTGGGGTTCAATATTTCCCACCGATTGAACTCTCGCCGCATAAAACATACGCTCTTGGGTTGGTAGAACTGCTAACATTCAACTCGATTCCCAATATAGACGACGGATGCAACATGTTTTATATCGGTGATGAACAAATCACTCTGCCCACCGGCAGTTATGAGCTTGAAGATATCGAGAAATGTATACGAGCGACTCTGAAAGATCAAAACATCATCATCGAGATCAGACCCAACAACAATACGCTTCACAGTGAAATTATGTGCAATCGTGAGATAAATTTTAAACGTCCCAATTCCATAGCTAATCTTTTAGGTTTCACCCCGCGAATTCTTGAAGCAGGTGTACTTCATATATCAGACATACCCGTAACCATTCTAAAGGTAAATGCCCTCAGGGTCGAATGCAACATCACCGCCGGCGCTTACATCAACGAGCGTAAAGTACATACCATCCATGAGTTTTTCCCAATCGTACCGCCCGGTTATAAGATCATCGAAGTTCCCGCAAGCGTCATTTATCTCCCGATCACGGTGCGAGTAATACACCATTTACAGGTCCGATTGGTGGATCAGGACGGAAACTTGGTAAATTTGCGTGGCGAAATTATAACTGTACGACTTCACGTCAAGTCATTATCATAAAAAATGGTTATCGTATATAATGCAAAAATTGGGCGGGGGTATAAAATTGAATCATCATGTCCAAAGCAAGTCAGTCAGCGTGTACCACTCAAAGTGTTAACACGTCCAAACATCGAGATTCTGAAGAGTCTGGGCTTCAAAGTGAATCCTTCTGGAGGCAAATTAAAGATCGATTCTCCTGCTTAATTATCTGCTTTATACCATGGAGGGCGAGATCCTAATGTTTCATGCGCCAGTTGTTTACGACGAATCCATTGCGCATTGTGAAAGTCACGCGCACCAGCCGTACGCATCGTCAACTTTCAACAACAGCGATGAGATTCGCATTGTTATCCAACATCAAGATTTGTTTTTGCTGCCGAGCAGAAGTTCGCTACATATATCTGGAAAATTAACCAAGTCCGATGGGACTACGGCTGCTCAAAGTACAACTTTAGTCAACAACGCAATCTGTCACCTCTTTGATGAAATACGCTATGAATTGAATGCGGTCGAGATTGATCGATGCAAGAATGTTGGCCTCACGAGTTTCATGAAGGGTTGTGTGTCTCTAAGTCCCGGCCAGAAACCTATGCTTGAGAACGCCGGCTGGTTTGATATTGATAAAAATGCGGAAAAATTAGTTAATGATGCGGGCTACTTTGACGTATCAATACCCCTGAAATTGATATTGGGCTTCGCTGAAGATCACCGTCGCATTGTCATTAATTCCAGACATGAATTGATCTTGACTCGGGCGAACAGCGATGCAAATGCAGTCGTGCAATCTGTAGCTGAGGATTTTAAAATCTCGATATCGAAATTGGAGTGGCTGGTGCCATACATCAGAGCATCGGATCATCAAAAAATTCAATTATTGAATTTAATCACCAAAGACGAGCCCATATCAATGAGCTTTCGGACATGGGAGTTATACGAGTATCCGCTACTTCCGCGCACAGACAAGCAAGTTTGGCCCGTAAAGACGTCATCGCAATTGGAGAAACCGCGTTACGTCATTCTCGGCTTCCAAACTGCACGTAAAAATAAAAACGATGCGAATGTTAGCCACTTCGATCACTGTGACGTCAAAGATGTTAAACTATTCTTGAACTCGCAGTGTTATCCCTATAATCAGCTGAATCTCAACATTAGTCACAATCAGTATGCCATATTATATGAGATGTATGCAAATTTTCAAAGTGCATATTACGGCAGGGATCCTGAACCCCTTGTGAACAAAGGTGATTTTCTCAAATACGCTCCCTTAATTGTCATCGATTGTTCGAAGCAGAATGAGACTCTCAAGTCGGGACCTGTCGATGTACGCATTGAATTTGAATCGGCAAACAATTTCCCCGCGGCGACGTCAGCTTATTGTCTAATCCTGCATGATCGTATAATTGAGTACAATGCAGTTAATGGTGGGGTGAAAAAGCTGATGTAGCCCATCAGTCGCGTCGAAGTCGTTGTGTGAGATGGAGATTATAGTTGACATGCAGGGCTTTAAAGCCCCACCGCTAGACGAATTTATATTGAAAGAGTTCGCTGTGATCCCAGCTGATGACAAAACGTCAACACCAGTGAATTTTATCTTCAAACCGCCGTTTCCATGGATTCAACTGCCCGCCTGGTATCAACGTATCAATTTTTGGCTAGAACGAAATTGTCTTGGAATTTCGTGGAGTTCGGGCGATATCCCATACGATTCGGTGAGGGAGACCGTAATCACGCAACTTGAAGATGCCGAGAGAATTTTCGTCAAGGGTGAGGAGAAACTGTCGTGGTTGAAAAAAATCACGGGTTTCGAACACATCGTCAATATAGAACATCTTGGCTGTCCATCACTGGACAAGTTGCGTGATATGTCATCATCATGCGTCTACCACGCCCACGGATTAAAATTTAATTGTGCTGCTGCGACTGTCAAATTGGTTAAAGAGTGGTACACAAACGCGGATAGCACGCCTTCGATGGAGAGATCTATCCAAATATATTTTAAAACCGAAAATTTGTATCACATGGCCCCGGAGGATATTGCATGTTTGCCGAAGGACTTCCTTACCATACTCGCCCCCAGAAGCATCGATGCCGTTTGGAACAAGTTGCCGCTGAAGTTTCAGCTCGATAAGGATATCGCTGATTGCAGACGCTGCTTAAAACATTATAATACTGGCGGGCGCACCGAAAACGATGGTCCGCCTCCAATGATTAGGGACTGTGTAAATTGTCAATATGATATGTAATTTTTTAAAATTAGTATTAAAATATTTCTCAATTAGTGTGTAATTGGTATTATTCTTTTTAAACCCCACCTTTTAATATCCCACACGCGCGATTCAACCTGCGTACTTTGAGATAGGAATGCAGCAAAACAGGTGCGGGCACAATAGATCCCATAAATCTGCGATGAATTTTACGTACAATCGGAAGAATTCAATATTTGCTCCACTCATGTAATTATTCAAATTCGATGCTTAAAACATTATAACACTAACGTTGAAATAGATGGTCCACCACCTATGATTAGGGGCTGCGTAAATTATCAATATGTGAAATATTTCTCAATTAGTGTGTAATTGGTATTATTCTTTTAAACCCCATACATCCTTTTTAATATCCCGCGTGCGAGATTTCAACCTGAGCGCAAATTACTTTGGGTTAACAAAATCATTTTACAATTCTACACTCATGTTCAAATTTCACCCATTTAATCGGTTTAAAAATATTTACCGCACTCGTGTAATTATCCAAATTTCTCCCATTTAATCTTTAAAAATCTCAGCCGTCAAAATTCAACAGCTGACGATTTAAATTATATGAGGATTCTAACATAATTTTACGCATAATGAATTTTAAATTTCATCGGAGGTGTCTAATTATTCAAAAAAAATCTCAATCAAAATTCCGCAACGGCTTAGTTTAAATTATCCGGAACATATCTCAAAGCATACGCAAGGCGCTGGAGTACTGGTTTTTTGTGTATCGATCTACGAGACTTGGGTTCGAATCTCAGGCCAGGCGGAGTTGAAAAAAACGAATCTTCCAAGTCCAAATAGAGAAGGAATATGAGATGGAGATAGCAGCGTGTAGAGAGAGAAGGAATATGAGATGGAGATAGTGGGCTGTATGACGTCAGACGTGAGATGGCCACACCCCCTGACCAATGACAGATCAAAGATGGCGGATGACCACACCCCCAAAGATGGCGGACGTCAAAGATCAAAGATGGCGGATGACAGGCGTCAATCAAAAATGATTAATTACCTAATTGCGCTAGTCTAATTGCGCTAGTCTAATTGCGCAATTGAATAATTGAATAATTAATAATTGCGCGATAAAACTCGCGGAATTCGCGGAAATCCATTGTTCTCTATCAAACCGCGAATCAAACCGCGGATTAATTTGATATGCAAAGTGTGCTCGAATCCCTGTTGCTTATCTACTCTTGCATATTTATGACTTACGCGATTTACGGTACATTGGACTCGGTAACATTTATTACCTCGTACCACGTCTTCCCGTAACTCGCACAAAGGTATACATTCACTTGCATTTATAAATTTCTTGTGCGAGATGAGGCTGGTTACGATACTTTAAAATAGCACACGTACGGTATTCACCTGGCCACTTAAACGTTGGTACTAAATGTTACCAAAACTAAGCAGCTCACAGTACCAGTGCATGAAACAACATTTTGAAAAGTTTCAAGTCATTTTGGCCTGTTCATTTTAATTAGATACATAATTATCTGCTGAACTACGAAATTAAATTGCTGAATGTAATGTATAATTTTAGGTTGCAGTTGTTTGAAGTACAATCCAACTGATAAGATTTTTATATTCGCCTTAGTCGGCTTCTTCAACTTCTTCGGCGGCGGTTTGTACGTTCTAAGGGAAAACCTGCATTGTTGCACTAATTATGTGGCGCGGATCATAAAAAAGTAAAACTATTTTGCCCGTTCATAGAAAAATTGTTTTTGACATTTGGGCATGAAAAAGATTTCAACATAGTCGATGTCTTTTTCGAACTCCATCTTGTATATCGTGATTGATGGTCACATTCTCTACTTTGTAACAGCATTGCAAAATGTAAATAGCAACTGATGAACGCTGTACATCTTGCAATAGTTTTTGAGCAAAAAACTCAGGACATTTTCAACAACAGGACGATTTTTATCGTCGACATAAAGAGACGGAAGGGTGCTATCTGAGGACGGTTCCACATTAAAAAATTCACCCAATTGTGTGAGGACTTCTACATAGTTATTTTCGTTACCACTACTTATAGGAAGACGAATTGGATGAACATTTGTTTAGCATCGGTGGTATAACCCATCGTCTAATTGTATGGAGGAGAAGTTTGACCAGCAACAGATACCTTATGAAATAAGATAAGCTAGAGCTGGATTCTCGAAGATGTTTAGAAATTATTAAAAGGGGTAGATAGAAAACAGAAGAAGAAGAAATTCACCTGGTTTGGCCATGACGACATCGGTTCTTTTAACACCATTTTGTAAAAAAAACTCCTGTAATGGCCAGTTCTGCCCTTGGTGCTTACTCATCAGTAAATAGGGTCGTTTCAGTGTTGTATCACTATTCCACGGATTTAAACATCCTATTTACTAAACCTTCTTTTGAAGGTATCTATCACATAAATAACAACCGGATTAGAAATCCATTATAACATCTACTTATCGCTTTCATCGGTGATGTTACGCCGATCGGAGGTGACGAAACGAACTTCGAGATAGGTCCCATTAACCTTTTCTCGGAAGCCAAGAAACTAGACATATACCCTACCAAACTATACAATAAACTGGTTACTGAACAATTAGAAGACAAACGTCCATCTATGGCGTCTACCACATCAGACTCCTTTTTCTTCGCGTAACTTGAATTTATTTGTAATGTTAAATCCTTGAGACAGTAAGAATACTTGCTTGTGGTTACGGTAATTGAGCTAGTGTGCTGTAAAGCTGCTTATAAAGCAGTACTAGCAGAAACGTGGTAGGTATTTGTTCCAGCAACTAATTAACCAAAGATGGCACAAAAATATAAAGTATACATTGAGCTAAAACTTTTTACTTGTGTACACATTTACTTATTAAATAGTACAACATTGGAAATTCACTGAATTTTACTGAATTAGCACATTTACAGCAACATACACATTATATCCCCAGCTTTCAACAAGAAATCGTTCAATTGCCATTTATTTTAATACAAATGCAGATAGATAGTTCGTGTCGTCGCGATTTGCGGAGCGAATTTTTCACAAAAGTCGAGACCTCCTATTTTTAATTAAAAAAAGTTAATTGACGGACGACTTGAATGCAAATGAATGAACCATTGATGCACATATGTGCGGGCATGCTCGTGTCGATTCGCATTATTCGCCGAAAGCGAACAATTTCGTGTGACAGGCTACGGCTACGGGCGACGGCCTTTTGTTGTATTTTTTTCCCATCATGTTTCGCAGTTTGCTTAGGTACGAAAAATGTCGTTCCATTTTTCAGGCGGAAAATTTCCGCTTTTGTAAAATTGCCTCGGATTGCTGTGTTTTAAGTAACATTAAGGAAATTAAACGGGTCGACGCTGTTTTATTTTTTTTTTTCGCTTCTTTTATGAAACGACAGTAATTTTTTAATTATGCAAGGAAAACGCGAGAAAATTTAAACGTCGCTCGCTGCGACGGTGTTCCCACCTCCGAGCAAATATTGATTCCAAAATTTCTCAAGTATGCCTTGAGAAATTTTTTGGTAATGGGCAAAATCGCTTGAAAACATTTTAATATAACATAATAAATTATGAAAAGTATATGTCATCATACCTTCAGGCCATTGGTTTGCGATTTCTGCCTTGTGAACCTTATCCGCACTGTACATTTTAAATTAACTTGGATTGAAAATTCAATAATTCCAACCTCACTTGTAGACCTGCGAAACCTACCTTAAATGGCCATTTAACTTGTTCATAAATTCCTTGCGATTGTGTTGCCGTTACATCTTTAATAAAGTAACATTTCAGTCATCAAAATAATATTTTACAAGCAATCATAATCCACAAGTAAATTTCGATCACATTTGTGGGTCGATTCTCGTATCGTTGGAATATTTTCCGTTGGGAACAACGAAGTCGTATTCGCGAAAGTTGTGGGAACACCTTTCAATCGTTGATAGATTCATAATTTGCATTTCAATTAGCCTACCCGTTGCAAAATTTTTGGAAAAACTCAAAACTTCATCAAAATGTCATTTGCACCCAACAAATTTGTGTTAAAAATTAAAGAGAAAATACTGTCAAATATAGAATAGTTACCAAAATGGCTGTTACCATGCGCACACACAATTTCCATAGTGGTAAACAATACTCCACTTTGGTGTCACAGGTAGTTCGTCAAATTTGACCCCCACCCCCATGTCACAAGGAGTCACTTTGTTCCAAACACCCCGCCCTTCAAGTGCGTTGTAACTACTAATCAGTTGTTTAGTAAGGGACGCTTGTAATGTGATTTCTTGTAACATCGAACTTACGTAAAATTTTTCTCACTTCAAATATGTGTTTAGACAAAAAAGAACAAAGCGTCGGTAATAAGAACTTGTCTAAATATTATTACAGCAAAAAACTTTGTTAAGTGTATATTTGTTTGGGAAGTGAAGACACTCAATTATTAGACGTTAAAATTTACGCGCTCGTAACTCAAGCAGGCGTTAATGGGCTGGAAATTTATTGTTTTTTAAATAACTGAAAGGAGTGTTTTCGAACGATCGCATGTCCAGGAAAACTATTCTTGATTATACAAAAACTTCATAAAATAAACGACCAATAACTTCTGTCCGGGGAGTCTTAATTTAAAAACTTTTGGAGCGCGTTAGATATAAAAATAAACCTAAAATTTTATTGATTCCCTAGATCCTAAAATAGACACTAAAATAGATAGTACTGAAATTTGATGTTTTATTTGTTTGACATTGTTTTGCTTTAATATTGTTTCATACATTTTGTTATACTCCGCTTGGTCATCTTTACCATGTGGGGGCAACTGCAACCTTTGATTAAATGTATTGTAGCTTACAGCGGGTAGATAACGCTTTCAACGGCTTTTAACGGCCACGGAATCAAGCGAGGCGAACTTTATTTAATGTCATGTGCGCCATTAATGATGCGAACGTTTATCCTTTCAAAGGTACTCACTCATACATTAAAGTAAGAGGAACTTCAAGTGAGCGCACTTCCGGGTAGCCATTTCTGTCGTGTTTGAACATAAATGGAACAAGCATTTGTAAGAATTTTCCTCTCCCTTTTAGATAATATAAAAAGGGTCCGGTCAGCGAATAAAATTCAATTCAATAAAGACATTTTTAAACTGATGAATAGATAAATATTGCAATAGGTGGAAGCGCGCTTGCGCAGTAGTTCAAAGGTTAAAAGTCAACCTCACATAACATTTAATGTTTGCTTTTCGGCACGTAAAGAACTGGATTGGATTTTGGATTAATTTCAGCGAAGTAAAGATTACTACGCAGTCCTGAAATTGGAATAAATGATTCTGAGAAAGAATAAAACCCCCTCGTTTATATTCAAAATCATCAAGCAATGATGACAATTTATGTTCACCAAATTTTAGCATTTACAAAATAACATCCTTTTCTGGATTTTTTTAAATTCCATTGCCATCGCAATCTTCTGGAAACATCTGAATTGTAAAGTTTAGAAAATAAATGTGAGCCACCTAACTGACTGCGTATAATATGTAAAACTTGGCAGTTTAAAATATTGCATGATTCGTTGCATATACACCGTTCGGACACTTACTCATACGAGAAAGTGTATACAATGTTGTAAACGGTAGGATAATAAAAACGGAGTTGATGCTCCACACCATCAAAACTCTGGGTGCATTTCCACCAATTTGGAAGACTATGAAGGCAATACTCCTTTGCATCATGCCGTAGCGATCTGCAACGAAGAAATGGCTCTCTGTTTGATCAAACATGGCTGTGAGATTAACTTACAGAACCAAGAGGGACAAACGCCTCTTTATGTGGCCGTCTACAAACGCAGCATCGAATTAATAGCGATGCTTCTCTACTATAACACCGATACTGAAATAAGAACCAATTGTGGCTGGTCCCCTTTTATGTGGGCAATGGCGCTCGAAAAAGGCAGTCTAGAAATTGAGGAAATGCTGTTCGATTATGTAACGTACGACTCTAACATCAAAACAGACAACGGAGACAGCATGTTATATCAGTGATTTATCACTACACCATGGACATTAAATTAATGTCCTACTATCAAAACCTTCTTATGAAGGTATTTAACAACAACAAAAATTCTGGAATGGGTAAGTACTCGAATCATGTCAACCCATTACATGGAAGATATGAATATAGACAGAGATTTTACAGAAGCCTAAAGAAAATTGGTGTAAGCTGATACGTTTAAATTTCAGAATATCAGTGTATTATTATTTAGAAAGAATTATGATGAGAAAACATCGACAAAAAGGAATATTATTAAACCATTTCAAATAATCCCATTGTATCTAGTGTCAAGAAAACATATAGAATACCCTACACCCTACCGATGCTTTTCAACAACTCCAATATTCGATACAATTCTATATAAAACCGGAAGAATTTAGAGAATATGCACCGAAACATTGGAGGCAATTTTTTTAATTAAATCAACCTCGTTTTGGAAAACTTCTCGATGATGGTAAGACTGTAATAACCTCAGATAGTAAAACAAAGTTTGGATCCCTCCTTTCCACGAACGGGATCGATTGTAGTATATCGATGAACAGAGAGGTCGACAAAAAAGATAAACGTCCGGTGACGAAAAAAGTAAACAAGAAATAGGTGAGCCTTTTCTTTAATAAAAAGGCAGACACATTTCATTTACGAAAAATATGACAGAATTATGCATACAATCACAAGCCAAAGTGACGAATTTTATTTCATAGATGCGCCCGGAGGCACAGGCAAAACTTTTTTCATTTCAAACAAAAATTCTGGAATGGGTAATTACTCGAATCATGTCAACTCATTATATGGGACGAATGTACTATGGCGCACAAAAAAGCATTAGAAGCGCTTTGAGAGGAAATGAACAGCTCTTCGGTGGCGCACTCATTTTATTGTCTGGTGATTTTCGTCAAACTCCACCAGCTATACTACGTTCAACACCCGCTGATGAACTTAATGCATGTCTCAACTCATCAGTTTTATGGCGACATGTACCAACATGGACTTTGAAGACCAATATCCGTGTACAACTACAACATGATGCATCCACTGAAACGTTCGCAAAACAATTGTTGGACATTGGAAATGGTAAAATGTCAATCGACGAATCCACACAATGTATAACATGGCCAACAAATTTCTGTAATATCGCAGCAACAACAGGCGAATTGATTCACAACGTTTTTCCAGATATCACACTGAATTACAAAAATCATCAGTGGCTCAGTGAACATGCAATATTAGCAGCCAAAAACAACGATGTCAATGACATCAATTTCAGCATTCAAAGCGAAATATCAGTAGAAGCGACAACGTATAAGTCCATCGATACTGTAATGAATCAAGACGAAGTTGTCAATTATCCTACTGAATTCTTGAATTCACTTGATTTGCCTGGCATGCCGCCGCACGTTTTAACGTTGAAATCTGTCGTGGTTATCATTCTTCTCCGAAACATCAATCCACCACGACTTTGCAACGGTACCAGATAATTGTTATTATTTTATTATTATTATTATTACCTTTTATTTTCACATACAGTCGTAGAGAAAGTATAGTCTGTAACACGTTTGGAATGGCTATTCCACACTCGTGGACCGCCACCCTCGCCTTCGGCTCGGGTGTCAAACTTCCATTCGTGTGGAATATGCCTCATTCCAAACTTGTTACAGAATATACTATTTTCGCATATTTTGGTGGGCGGAATTGTTCAGTATAGGTAGAAAGCACAGTTTCATTTATTCGTTCGACTGTCGAAATTAAAAAAGAATCATATAAACTTTGGAATAATAAATAAGTAGAACAATTGTGACAACGAAAATAGCAAGACGTTAAATATTTTGGTCTTTATTCCATAACAAGTTGAAACAATTAACACAGTTTTCTACAAGATCCTCACTAGTGCATACAGGATCCCAGAACCAGTTCGAACAAGTCTCGATTCCTGAGAAAGAGTGTTGGACGGAAACATTTTTTCTGAACAATAAAATAAATACGTTTTTCTACTTTGGAAACAATTTTAATTAAAAAAAAACAATTTACAACATAAAAGTAAAATAAACAAGCAACAATTATTCTGGTATTTTATAGAATACAATTAATATTATTTTCCGGTGATCGTTCATTTACGGGTCAATTTAATGAATAGGAAATCATTAATTTATGACCCATTTTAATGAATGATTTTTTATAAATGCATGATTTCGGTATCTAGGTATAGAACAACCATAGATATAGTGTGTTTACAACGACACGCTTTAAATATTTTACAACCGGACCTAAATGGATTAGGTAAATGTAATGGACTGCACGTGCCGAGGCTAAACAACTCCGTTAAGGGGCGTATTACAATATTTTTCGTACATAATATAATAAGTGGTCTACAGTTCCCGATACAATTTGTAATTTAAAATATGAGTTGAAGAACGTAGAAAGCTCTTAACTGCTTCAAATTTTGGTAAAATAATTGTTTAAATGTGAAAATTTTCCTAATGTCAACCCTGTCTAGGTTTACATAAAAATCTGCAGGTAAGCAAATTTATGATTTACAGGCAAACGCCGCTCCTTGAATTTTCATTGTGTGCTAAGAGCTATTTTAAGCGTGTAGTTGTAAAAACACTATATCTATGGTTGTTCTATAACAAAATATACGATTACATTGAAATTGCACTTTATTTAAATGTAAGATGACAAAATGAATGCAAAATATACCAATGAGAAATACAAATTTAATTAATTACTTACGTTATGTTTATAGTAATACTATTTATATAGAAGTTAGCAACAGTACAGCCAGTAAAATTGATAAAAAGTGCAGATGGATTGTCAAACTTTTGACACTTTTTGTAAGTCATGGTACCGTTGGCTTGAATATATATTGATTTAAAAGGTTTGACATGCTTTATTCGAATATCTATTGAAATTTTTGTCACGGAAAGAAATTACATTTTCTTCAATTTCGTAAGATTCGATCAACGGAAAAATATTGTATCCAACTTTTGCGTTAATCAGCGATTAATAATCTCAACAATATTAACGTGCTCGCTCCGCTTACACGTTAAACTGTCTCGATTATGAATCGCTCTCATTAACGCACTTGTTGGTTAAATAACTATTAACAATTGCAATTACTAGATTAAACCCGCGGGCGTACCGCTCTCTTTGAATTTTTTTGTTAGTCTTTTCCACACTTTTTTCAGTATCTTACTTTTTGACCACTTTACTGTCGGAAAGTTAACTTTTGCAAATGTTGCTCATGTATGCCATAAGGATTTATTAATTTTAAATTTTGTTGATTTTCAGTAAATATGTGAAATGTACAATGTTAACCAATTAGGAACTTTTTTATTAATCGCGAGACCACTCCAATTTATTGTATGCAGAATGTTCCGAACGTCAATGTCGTCATCTCTTGGTTAATTCAATGAAGCCGCACAACAAATAAATGTCGCCGGACGTGTAAGATGGTTAAAAAGATCTTTTCGAACAAGATGCCACGCTCGCGTTGCGTAGTATGTACATATTAGCAGGCAATTTGAAGACTTATATGTGATTTTTATTTGTGCTTTGTATAGTTTTGGTTAAATACCTATCACTTTAATTTAACAAGTGTTTTCATTCCAATTTCTGATTATAAGTAATTTCACAGCGATCTCCTTTTGCGAAAAAATAGCAATATCTTTTTTCTAAAGTAAAATAAAGCAAATGTCATACCATTTTAAAAACTATACTGTGAGGAATTTTTTTAAATAAATTGGTATATTGCTTTTTACAGTAAGAAACGTCGAAGTGGCTAATAAAAAAATAATTAACTAATGAATTGGTCAAATACGTTTTTTTGTTTTAATGCACAAAACCAAATTGTGCGCGTCTCTAAACATACCGGCCATATCTCCTAACACATTTTCATTACACGAAAAGTCCGTATTTAGTGTAATTAATCAAAGTACACATAACTCCATCATTACGACACTCGCCTATGGCTGGTGTCGTAATTCTCATACTCCTGTCTTAATAGCTATCATTAAATGCTCATTTCGTAATATACTATTAAACAACCCGCCAATTTTTAGAGCAAGGGGCTGAAGAGTTGGAGACGAAATTGTGACATGGGCCGTATACTCATTCCATCTCTACTTTTTATTTGTGTCTCGTTTCTATTCACAGTTGTAGGACTGTTGTGGTCACTGGTTTGGGTTGTGGGTTTGGCGAGGTATGGTTGCATTCCTAACCGCATTTGCTATGGACAATTTGAGTGTAATTTGCTATTTTACATCCGAAAACGACCTTATGTTCAAACATCTTATAAAGAACCGAATTTTTGGGGTCAAATTTATTAAGTGTCGTTCATTTCAATAAGTGAACTGATGTGATTATTTCAGTTCAAGTAATATCACTTCAGTTCACTTCGATGGTGAAAGGAAAGCAACTTATATCTTGTTACAGTTCTAGTCGTGGTTGGAGCACAGATTATAGTTTATTCTCTATACTCCCACCACGAGTCTTAGTTTCATAGGCACACAGTTCATCTGTGTTGAGAGTACTCCCACCACGAGTCCTAGTTTCACGGACGCACAGTTCATTAAGCTCTCAAAGAGCAAACATCTCTTCTTTCCCATTCGCCTATTCGACTCATTTTGGTCACTTTGAACCACACGTGATAATTGGAATCAGTGCATTCGACAAAATACGAACAGTGTAGCGAAGGAAGAATATAAATCAGAAACCTCCAATACAGCGAGGGAACACAAACGAAAACCTCCATCAAAGCGAGAGAAGTTCAAACCAAAAACAGCATCTCCACCAAACCGAGGGCAGCATCAAAAAATAAAAAGGTCAGATCATAAAATCATTCAGTTTTCCATTACTCAATGCAAGTAAAGTGCAAATTTCTGTTGCGTTAGCGTAAAATTCATACAAAATATTAAACATACAGTCAGATATCCATCGACTGCACAATCAACGTTAAGAAATCGTTATGCATATACGACGGGTTAGTGATTTTTTTTGACATTTCTTGTTGGAAACGCACAAAATAAACGCAGTCTGTACGCGACAAGCGGTTGTTTTAGAAGATTTTAAAAAGTGCTTGGAAGTACAAACTCAAATTAAGGCGGAGATGGGTGAAAAAGTAAATGCGCGTTCAGAATTCGAAACCTTTTATTATAATGTAATAGACAGGAATTAATTGAAGTAGATACACAGCTAGGTTGAGGTTACGATGGGACCGGAAACCAGTGTCTCGTCTGTGCCCCCAAAAAGTAAAATATAGCTACCAACGTTACAATAGACAACCGAAGTAGGCGGTCCTTATTAGGGCGATAAATTCGAAATCGAGTCGATCCGTATTGCAATTTCTATTGTGTTACGATGTTATTCATTTATAAGTATCTTAATCGAAATATTTAAGGGAAAACGTCAATGACACAACAAATTACTGTGTTAATGTTATCAATACAACAGACTACTGTTTTAAATTGCTTCAGAATAGAGCTTTTATTTGAATTTAAAATTTGCAAGTAAACGTATGTCGTAGCATCAGATAGGTAGGCGCAACTCCCTTAAGAGCCGATGTAAAAGAACCGGTAGAAGGTAAGGATGAGATCACTGAAATGCCGTACGTACTACGTTGCATAGGAATAAAGAGAGATAGCATAGAGATAGATAGAGATAGCTCCTCCTGCAAGTGACCCTCATTTCGGTAGTCTATTGCCGGAATGTACCAGTGGTAACGAAATTGCAGGCGCAACCCCTGCGCAAATTGTTAGAGTAATTAAAATTTAACGTCAATTAAAGAATTTAGCTATTCCGGTGGACTAGTGAAAAACTAGAGTTTCAGCCGAGAAAATAATGGCAGGCAAAACTAATGCTTGAAATTCCCATGTATAGCTAGTTTAATATTCTTTTTAGAATCACGGTATCAAAATTTCAAATCACTAAGTTGTGTGTCGATGGCTTTCAATTCAACACAAAAAGACCCATTCAAAAATACCACGTCCAAACTGAGACACGTATTGTACCAATGCTCAACATTCCTTAGATGCACCGTGTCAGAACGGTTAGAACAGGTAGAAAAGTTTAATTTATGTTCAAATTGTGGAACAACCATACGACCGGAAATTGTAGGGTAAATAGTGTATGCAGAATTTATAAGTAAAATTCGACAGAAGGTCCACAGGTAAAACTCATTGTAGAAGAGGTGTAAAATTCAGAAAATTTTCTGTGAACAGTTTCCATTCCAAGCAAAGGCCGAGAATTTATTAAATGCAGAGTTGATAATGATGGGTTACACGGACCGGGAGGAATCTTGAAAATTTACAAGAAGGGTTGCTACGAAATGTTCTTATGGGATTTTCAACGTACAATGCTGACGCGATTCCTGTTGAGTATCTCAGAGCATGAAAAATATTTTTTTTCAAACCATTTTTTTTTTTAAGGGTTTTTAAAACTAGATGCTAATATTTTAATAATAGCCACAGAATTATTTTGTCTTGCGAGAAAAAATTGGAACCGGTAATTTACAACCACTAACTAACGGAATGGTAGGAATTTGGAATACCTGCAACATTAGTTTATGACTTCGTTCTATACTTTCACCATTCGTTTATACCTGCTCGAACCCCAGTGTTAAGGAGCTGAATTTTAAACATTTCCATCCGAACAAAGTAAACTTTTAAACTTAAAACCATTTTACTATAAACGATATTTTGTATTAGAATATACTACTATATTTTATTTCAAAATCATAAAACGACCTTGCCAACAGTTCTATCGGAACTGATTGTTTTCAAGCTCTGTTTTCATGCACACACACAGTATGATTACCAGGTCGAGCTTTGTTTTTAAGTGTCAGGCCTACTACCCAAAAAAATATAAAACGCAAGTGCAGTGAGTTCAAAACATTTCCGTAGCATATGCAGTTTTGCATAATATTAGATTAGAAAATGGAATAGAAATTCCACGCTGCTTGAAGTTCCTGATGTTGATTTCCATCAATTTATTTAGTTTTGATCTTGACTTTATCAATAATCTCAACTTCTAATACCTCCATCTCGATCTGTAAATTAAAATTAACTGACAACAAAGGCATGAAAGCAATTAATAATTGTAAACCAAATCTATAAAAAAATATTTACTTAACTTTCGTCGAAACAATAATAATCGGCTGTAATATAAAGTGTTTCATC
The DNA here is from genome assembly GCA_949768715.1 of Dascillus cervinus. NCBI lineage: Eukaryota > Metazoa > Arthropoda > Insecta > Coleoptera > Dascillidae > Dascillus > Dascillus cervinus. The sequence goes on along the minus strand of OX458319.1, from coordinate 11,766,890 downwards.
TTCTTCGACAGATTCATTACTTTCTTCTTCCATCAAGTATGTTCAAATTCTTTTATTTTGAAGATATTATATCAGGATGAAAGAAAGAAAATTGTAAATTACATCGTTTACGAGAAATAACGTATTTATTTGCATCGAACTGCAAGACGTCATATGAACGTTCTTCTGTTGGAGCAGTTGATAAACAATTGGTTGCTTTCCATGAACGGTGTTGATTCAGTTTATATTTTCAGTAAAATGGGTAAATACGGAATAAAAGTGTAGGCACTTTGTGATGGAGGAAACATGTATTTCTGCAATTTTAACGTTTATTTAGGAAATATTGAAGATACTGCGGGAAAGTATCAAGGGCAGAGAGTTGCGAGGCAACTTACAACCTAGTGCAAAGCACCTAGCTGCATTTGTATTGTAATTCATAAAATATGACACCGTTCAATTACAAGTTGATTTATGACTATTGTGGTCTCATCCTATAACAACAAACTTAATTAAATTATTATTATTATTATGTTTTTCTATTGAAATGCCTTTATTAATAAAAATAAAAAACAACTTTGTGAAACAAGGGCCTTTTTACTTTCTAAAATTCCATGCCTAAGTACAAGCCTTTCTTCACGGTTTAGTGCTGTGATTGTGATAATTTTTGTTGCACATTTGTAAAATATAAACTCAGGTAACTTCAATTCAATTATATTTAATTAAGCATTTCAGAAAATATAATTGATGCAAGATCCACCTAATTATTTTATTACGGTGACATTGCCATTGGAGGCAGCTTGTTCCACAATGGGTCAGTCGAACTGAATGTTGTTGAAATGATATAATTATATATTATAAATAAATTTTACCTAAATTAGCCACGATTACGGCAATGATAACACTTGATTTGAACAGCTTGGAGGATTTAAATTTTTCTAAATTCGGACCTGCCTTTATATTGTGAAAACAAAAGTGAAATTTTCTACCGATTTCCAGATTCAACTGTGAAAGTATTGTTTACTAGTTTTTATTTTCTGATTTCAATCAATTATTTCTTTTAATAATTTGAAATACTGATATTGTGGAACTACGGAAATCAGCTTGAAAAGTTTTATTATTTACCAATATTCATGCTGATTGTGCAAATTAAATGGATGTTTTTCACTAAAAACTTGCAATCTATTAGAGCCTCGAAAAATTCTTATTTAATGGAGATGCCGCTTAAGAGGGGCAGCCGCTTACTTGGGGCAACATTCCGCTCAGTGGAGACACCAGCAGACTTTTGGCTGCTTACGGGTGGCCTGTCGAATGCAGTTTAATCAAAATGATGAGAAATCAAGAAAAACTGTTTAACGAAAAATGGAAGAGGCTGGTATTTGGATTTTTCGGGGTTTGAATTTTATTAGTCCAAATATGTTAATTTAGTATCCCACAAAAATATTTTGTTGTGAAAAATTTAAAAAAACGGAATTTAGTTTTGGACAAAATGCTTTTTGAATGATTGTTGTGGCCAAAACATGGTTTGAATGAATGGTTTGTGGTTGAAAGAATTATACGAACAAACAATATTAAAAGAACATGTTTATTACTACAAAAACGTTATACTAATAACTTTTACGATATTATCTTTTCAAAGTAACCTTCATTAAAGTTGGCAATGTTCGTAGGGGAAGTAAAAAGAAAAGATTATCGGAAGTAAAAATAAAAGTTAAAGCAGAAGTTAAAAACAAAGGTAAAATGTTTACACATAAAGATCGCATTGTCAAGTTTCCACACAGTCACAACAAACATCGTTTTGAACATAAACATAACATAATCATCTCGTGATATGCGGACGCATGTCAATATCCTCGAATCTGATTGGTCGTGTGGACAAAACCCTGTTTGAACAAGACTCAGCAATGGACTAAATTCGTTTTGAATGAAACCCTACTTTTATAGAATGAATTAGTATCTCTTTATGTTGAGTTAAGCCTGTTACATAAGGGAGAACAAAAACCTCCATTTTCATTTTTTTGTGACAAAATGCTTTTTGTATGTTAGCTCCTCAATTCTATGTAATCTCAATACAGTCAGCCGTTTTAGTGATATAACTTACATGATTTCGTGCTATTAGTTTTAGATTTTTTAGTTTGTTGTAGTGAATTTTGTTAAATAGATTTTTTTTTTTGCTGTTAATTTTTGCAACAGATTTTTAAACCATAGCATTCTTAAAAAGATCATTTAGAGACCTTTGAAATGAGGTATCACAAGACCCTACTTCCTATTTAAAAATGTGGGGGTTGCAACTGTCACTTGAAGGTGGTTGAGGTTACGGATGAAATTTTCACTTTGCAGAATATCATGTCATAAACTAAATTTTTCATAAATATGCACAATAAAATTGAGATACTGAATTTATTCCATTTGGCTGTACTTTTTGAATGTTATAATTTATTTTTGCTTTTCTTGTTATTAAATTATTAAAAAATTGAAATTTGTATGTGAAATCGGGTTGCAAATTGTAAATGTGTGAATCCTCCTTATATTACTGCCTCAATTCTAGCTTGTGAACAACATAACAAACAAAAAAAAAGATTAAATCTAGTAAGACTGATACCGTCTTGGTCTTCTGTTATTAAAACCAAGGGATGATCATAATGCAGAAGAGATGTGAGTGGCGACGAAAGCTTCCCTTACGCTAGTTCAGTTGGTATACAGGGGACTTACCAGGAGAGTTCGAAGTTAGGGCACCGGTGAAGGCTCAGTTGCCCTTCGCGTAGAGGCAACGGTGGGTCGCACGTGGAGTGTAGGGCACCGTCTGCGGTTGAGGAGCTGTGCTCAGATCCGGCCAACCCTTGCGGAGGCTCCCTGTAGTTAAGTGTGCCCGTTTACCCATACAATTGCAAGGCTCGTGGATGTTGGTGGTCTCACGGCCATGCCTTCGTAGGGATTGCTTTTGGCTGGCTAGTACGGGTGGAGTTAGTATATTGTTCTGAGCATCTGGGCACACACCTTCCCCAAACCTACTAGTGGTGAAAGTTAGGGTTGGGGTTTCAGACTCTAGCTAATATGAAGCGGGTTTTATGGGGGTGCTGCATTACTTCCCCACATTTTATTGTGTTGTCATTTTGTAGTTTTTTAGGGTCTAGTTAAGTTGGTATGCAGGGGACTTACCAGGAGAGTTCGAAGTAAGGGCACCAATGAAGGCTCAGCTGCCCTTCGCGTAGAGACAACGGTGGGTCGCACGTGGAGTGTAGGGCACCGACTACGGTTGAGGAGCTGTGCTCGCATTTGGTCAACCCTTGCGGAGGCTCCCTGCAGTTAAGTGTGCCCGTTTACCCACACAATTGCGAGACTTCCCACATCTTATTATGTTGTATATACCGTATTTAGGCGTGTATAGGCCACTTCCGTGTATAAGCCACACCTGAATTTTGAAATAACATTTGTGGGGAATTTTATTTTTCTAATTTCCGTCGTAGACTCAAAGTAGCTTCGTTCTGCGACTAAAAGATGTTTACTGAATTTAATTAAAATGTTTCGAATATAAGCCGCACCCCATTTATACTTACTTATTTTCAGTAATAAAAGTGCGGTCTATACACGCAATCCAATGAAATATATTCAGTATCTCAATATTATTGTGCAAATTTGGTATAGATAATCCAGAAAGATGTAAGTTTTAGTTTATTACATGATATCCTCCAAAGTGAAAATTTCATCCTTAACCTTAACCCCCTTCAAGCGACTCAAATTTTTAAATAGGACGGAGGGGTTTGTGATACTTCATTTGAAACGTCTCTTGATGCTCTATTCCAAAATGCTGTTTTAAAAATGTATTGCAAAAATTCGCCAGAATAAACCAAAAAATTAAAAACTTATAACGTTTCGTTCTTGATAATGTAACACAATAAAAAATATATCAATCAGCGTTTTAAACAAAACTAACACTTCAACTTACGAAAAATGTTGATACTCTTTTATGTCACTTTATGAACACTTGAATTGTTTATGCTCTGCATTCGAATTAACTTTGCCAGGTTTGTACGCTCTCTGGTTAATCATATTTTGGACTAATCTACTTCCGGGATCTTTGGAATTAAAGATTCAAGTTATTGGTTAATGATCCGTAACTATTGTAAATGCTCTTCTATAAAGAAGATACGGCCTAAGACATTTTACGTTTCAAATTATTGCTGACAGTTCCTTTTCAGTAGTACTGTAATATAGTTAAATCTTTACCTATTTTGTCCTGACGTAGCACCGAACCTATTTCAAAATTAGTGGCATAGATAGTGAGAATGAAAGGTTTAGTAAAGTTGCGATATTGCAATATTGGTTTTGAGGTTAAAATTTCTTTTAACTTCATGAAAATTTTCCGATCAATATTTATTATTAGTATTTTTCTCTAAAAGTGAAGTGGTTTAGTACATTTAATAAAATCTTTTATAAGTTTTCTGTAGTAACCTACTAACAACAAGTCTAAAAGTTGGACGAGGAAAATTAGAAATAGCTCTAGATTTTTCTGGGTTAGATTGCACAGCTTTATCTGCAATTATATGTCTCATAAACTCACACATCGGGCTCAAGTTTATTAATTCATCATTTTAAAATGACAATTTTTAATTTAAGTGTTCTGCTATCAAGGATTAATTTATTACCATATCACCCAGATAAACAACACTGCAAACCCTGCAACTCTGTTAAAACTGTATTCATAAGGCTTTGAAATGCTCCGGGTGCATTTTTTTTAGACCAAATGACATTTTGATTTGCTTACACAGGCTACTCGTCAGCAACTGAGCTACTATAGCATGTTATGAAATGAGGATTTAATGATACCTATTAAGATACGAGTATGAGAATTACGACACGGCCGTAGGTGAGTGTCGTAATGAATATGAGCGTCTTAATAGCCAATAAATGCGATTTGCATACATTATTTTTTCTACGACCAGTCATAATATTAAAAACCAAGCACTTTATTTTCAAAACTTATAATGAAATTATAAATTATAACTAGGGAAATATTATAAAAACATTATTACGAAGAAAACACCAAGAAACAATTAAGACATTTTCTGAAATGTTTTGAGCCTTCTTATTGTCCCTCCAATTCATAAACTGTGAATAAACTTTTTCATGTCATTGTTGATTTTACGGACAATAAATTGTTTTCGATTCTTGTAAGCCGTTCTAGAATTTCTGGTGGAGATAAATTCACTATGACGACCCCGACTATGACGACCCCGACGTTCGCGAGCGAGCCCGGACGATTGAACCTCTGACCGGGAGGGACGCTGCGCTCACGGGCATCGTAGTAAATATCTCGAAAAATTTACAACCCCCTGCAATTATACATCGAAGAAAATTTTTCTTCGCGATTGATTTGAAAAATTTTGAATCCCTAAAGCGTATAACTTCTAAAGGATCTAAGTGCAAAAACAAAAACTCAATACGGCTTTTACTGCGGCCGTTTACCCGCGATGCCGGCTCAGCTTTTCCTTTCCCCTCCTCTCTTTTTTTTTTTTTTTTTTTTTTCCCTCCTCTTCTTGTTTTTCTTCTTTTTTCCCACTAACGCCGTTTTTCCCTTTTCATCACCACCACCACCGCCACCACCACCACCACCGCCGCCGCCGCAGCCGCAGCCGCAGCCATCACCACCTGACCTGACCTGACCTGACGTCGTGCCCAAACTGAACGATTTTAGAACACGAGAATGTTATATCTTATATCACCTTTCCTTATATCCTGGTTAAATATGTCTATGTCCATACCCGTGGTGGCAGTATTATCTCGTGTGCTACATTAAACACTGATTCTTATTTCGTTCAACTTTGCGCATGACGTCAGTCATAGAACAAACCTCATATACTGCTGGGTGAAACTAGGAAATTTTAACGGTCGCATGAAATAATAATTTAAAAAAATAAATGTAAAGTAAAGTAAAGTAAAGTAAAGTAAAGTAACGTAACGTAACGTAACGTAACGTAACGTAACACTCGTCAAATTTAAGCTCGATAAATTCAAAGCTCTTATGGTATTACTAGCGATTATTCTTTTTTTGATTAGACGAATAAATTTTTTTTTTTTTTTTTTTTCTTTTTTCTAAAAAAATTCAACCATTCCGATTTAATTCAATTTTATGTGTAATTCAGTTCAGTGGGGATTTGAACTTGTCCTACTAGTGACATCACTGTGCAACAAGGACAGATATGTATATATGCGCATTGGCACACCATATTATCATACTCCCACCACGGTCCCTGCCCACTAGCGCTCGCGCTTTCGTACGGGTCAGACGTGTGTGTGTCGGAGCTCCGTATCTATTGCGTAATCGCTGTGACCTTGAAGGTTAATAGCAATTAATTGCATTATAATTGCTGTTGGCTAACGAGTTGTTGTTGTTGTTGTTGTTGTTGTCGTCGAGTTGTTTATTTTCTCACTTTATTTAATTCAATTGAATCGAAGTTACTCCCGCCGCGCTTACCCGGCGGGACTCCAATTTTTTCTCAGCACTTAGTCAAATGCCTCGTCAATTGATCAGTGACGCGCACGAACTGATCGACGAGATTCCTACTGTCCCTACGTTTCCAGTTACATGGCGATCGAATGGTCGGTCATCCCTTTTTTGTAACGTAACACATTAGTTACGCGAATGACGTGTTGTGCGTCGATGCTGAGAATTTTTGCCGATTTTTCAAGATAAGTGGTGTTAAATTGGTTGAACTGTGTCGGTTTCGATCACTAATGGTTGTTTGGGGTCTGTGAATATTGATTTCTAAAGAATTTGAACAATTTAATAATATTTTGCGAAACGTCAAAATTGACATTGCGAAAATATTGCTTGCAAGACGTTTATGCAGTGATAATTTGGTGGAATTGTGTATGTTTTCCGACTAAATAATTTTTTGGGGTCTGTAATCATTGGATTTTTGAGTTTTTGTACAATTTAATAATTTTTTTGTGAAACGTCAGATTTGACATTTCAAGATAAGTGGTGTTAAATTGGTTGAACTGTGTCGGTTTTGATCACTAATAGTTGTTTGGGGTCTGTGAATATTGATTTCTAAAGAATTTGAACAATTTAATAATATTTGCGAAACGTCAAAATTGACATTGCGAAAATATTGCTTGCAAGACGTTTATGCAGTGATAATTTGGTAGAATTGTGTATGTTTTCCGACTAAATAATTTTTGGGGTCTGTAATCATTGGATTTTTTTTTGAGTTTTTGTACAATTTAATAATTTTTTGTGAAACGTCAAATTTGACATTCCGAAAATTTTTGTATTAATTTCCCTTGTGAAACGTTTTTGCAGTGGTAATTAGGTAAATTTGTGTATGTTTTCCGACTAAATTAATTTTTGGGTCTATTATCATTGGATTCTCGAGTTTTTTGATCAATTTGATAATTATTTGACATTTTGGAAATTTTGCACTATTTTTGTCTGTGGAACGGTTTTTGCAGTGTTAATTGGGGTGGACACGTGCGTTTTAATTTTGTATGGTCGTGGAATGGGTTCGATATGACTATTTTTGAGTATCTTTCAGTTAATTTGTGATATTTTTTGACAAGTGTCAAAATAATTTATTGACAAGTGATCTATTTTAACAATCGTGGATCATTGAACAATTTTAAAATTATATCTATCTTGGATCTTTGTTGTTATTTAAATAATTAATAATTTCATTGATTTTTTGCCTGTGGGGCGTTGTTGTTGTTGTCAGCATAAGTTTTTTGCCTTCGTGGATTACAAACAATTATTAAATATGTATCAGAAACAGAAAGTTGAGGGGAGTGCTGAGAAAGGGAAGAAGCAGAGGAAATCTGTGGAGAAAGCTGTTATAGATAAAAGTCTGGATGTAACTATATGTAATACATTGGAATGTGAGGATGAAGTATCAATACAGAATTTTCTCAAGTGTATTGAAAGTATTCGATCATCGTGCAGTAAATCTAATAATAATAGGCTGACTTTTACAAGGGATAATCAGAGTCAGGTTATGAGAGATTTGGAATGTTTGACCCAGACAATAACTGGTTTACAGAATATTCGGGATAAGGAGAAGCTTGAAAGGGATAATTGGTTGCAGGAGTTCAAGAAAAATAATGATGATATGGAGAAACGTTTAATTCAAAAAATTAAAAATGAAGTTAATAAGGAAGTTCGTAGGATTGTAGGGCAGCCTCGTATTTCAGGTTTGAGCCCAGTTGAACCTAATATGGTATCTGGTATGGTAATTCCTAATGATTTGGCTAGTGAATTAAATTTGGAGGATGATGAATTCCAAATTGTTACTAAAAAGAAAAATATTAAGGCCAATAGTTATGCTACTGCAGTTTCTGAGTCCCGTAGAGTAGTGAGTGTGGAAACTGAGAATGGAAAGGAGTGCCTCAGAATTAATAGACAAGGAGTTGTGATTAAGGAGACACTTAAACAGGTTGAAAAAGGTGAGCTTTTTCAAGTTGCACTGAAATTTAAGGGTGAGGGTATTATGGACCTTAAAGGTTGTAAAAAGATTTTATTTGAAAAAATGCCAATGCATACAATTGGTGGAGGTGTAGATGCCATTAGGTATGTAGGACTAGGTAGACTTATTCTAGAGACTAGAGATGAGAAAGTACGGGATGGTATTAGGATGGCGGTAACTGATATAACGGATTATGTTGAGGTGGATGATAGAGGTGCTTCTCGTAGAAGATTAGTCTTGACAGGTGTCGATAAGGGCTATTTGGCTGAAGAACTTGAGGAGGCTTTGCTTGAACAGAATCTAGCACTAGTTGAGACAGTTGGGGGAAGAGTTAATTTTAAAAAGAGTTTTAAAGTGGTCTCCAAAAGGTCTTGTAGAGATGTACGAAAAGAGAATTGGGTACTAGAAGTTGATACAGGTTTAGCAACTATTATAATGCTAGCAGGAAGATTGAACCTTGATTATGTTAGATTGTATGTGGATGAAGAGGTTAAGGTGACAAGATGTTATCGTTGTGCTGGGTTTGGGCATGTGGCAAAGCATTGTGACGCGAAGGATGTGGTCTGTTTTCGTTGTGGAGGTCCTCATAAGAGGGTTGGATGTACTAATAGCCTGAGTTGCATTAATTGCAAGAAAGCTGGACAACGAGATATAGTACATCAAAGTGGTGACGCTAGGTGTCCAGAGTTTCGGAGGAGGCTCAGAACAGCATTAACAAATATATTACATGCCTAATACAGAAAACAGACATTTGATGGTGGAGAAAGGGGTGAGATGTATTCAACTTAATACTGGGAACACAGCTCATGTGGCAGATGAGCTTAAAGCTTTGATGGGGAAACAAGCCATTGATGTGGCAATTATTCAGGAACCTTTCTCTGCAAAAGGGAAGGTAGTTCGCTATCCAATTTCTTACAGAGTAGTTACGGGAAATAAAGTGGATGAACCTCCAAAAGCGGCTATCTTGGTGGCTAATAGGAAATTGATGGTTACTAGAATAGCTCAGTTGAGTAATGCGCATTGTGTTTGTGCAGAAATTATTAGTGAAATGGGACAATTTTATATAGTTTCTGCATATTTTCAATTTAACGAGAATATTGAAGGCCATTTGAGGAATTTAAGTTGGGTTTTGGAAACATTACGAGGAAAAAATGTAATAATAGGTGCTGATGTTAATGCCAGGTCTGTCTTATGGCATAATTTGGAAACGAACCAGAGAGGGGAACAGGTGGAAACCCTTATTGCTGAGCACCTCCTTCTGATTCATAATGTTGTGGGCCATGCCCCGACTTTTCAACATAATGGGGAGAGTAGCATTGATGTGACTTTTTCGAATGATTTAAAGGGATTGAGGGTAGAGGAGTGGCGGGTTGACTCGAAGGCGACTACCTCGGATCATAATCTTATTGCTTTTTCTTTAAAGGCGGATGTTAGAGAAATACAGTTGCATCAGAGTATTACTAGGAGATTTTGTTTTGGGGCAGAGGAATGGGTCAAACTCCGGCAGGATATGGCAGCAGGATGGGATGATTGGGTAAATGCTCAACCATTGCCCACGACGGCAAAAATGGCTGAGGAAGCTGTGGATTGTCTCACTGAGAAGATAGTGTCTGCGTGTGAGCGGAATGCTATTAAAAAGGGATGTTTGATCAAAGGAGCGCGTTGGTGGAGTCAGGCTCTGACAAATAAAAAAAGACAAGTGCTTTCAGCTAGAAGAAGGTTTCAGCGTGAAAGGGACCCTTTAGAAAGAGTCAGAAGGAAAGCGGATCACAATAAACTACGGAGAGAGTATCATCATGATATGGCAAAGGCGAGAGTGGAGAGTTTCCACAAATTTATTATGGAACATGGTAATAAAGATCCATGGGGGATTGTTTATAAACTTAGAACTGATAAACTTAAAACCCAGCAGCTTTTATCTACGGTTAGACATAGTGGTATTCATACGATTGGCTGGAGGGGAACGGCAGAGGTGCTCTTAAATACTTTACTTCCGGATGAAGTTAATCCATTGCCTAATGAACCATGTGGAAGGGCTGATCCTGAAATTTATGATCAAGCTGTCTGTTCATGTATAACGATTATGGAGTTAAAGGAAGCGTTGGAACAAACAAAAACGGGAAAGGCACCTGGTCATGATGGCATTACGGCAGGTATCATTAAGTTTCTTTTTCCTGATATTGGGGAGTATTTGACAAAGATGTTGGATAATCTTTTAACATATAGAGTTTTCCCTGTGCAGTGGAAGAAGGGTATTGTTGTTGCGATTCCGAAAGGAGGTGAAAGAGATTTGGCAGATTCCAATTCGTATAGACCTATTATGCTTCTGCCGGTCCTGGGTAAGTTGTTTGAGAGGATCATTTTAGCCAGAATGGCATATTATGTGAATAAGAATAGTCCGCTGTCTATTAAACAATTTGGTTTTGTCCCGGGCAGGTCCACAGATGATGCGTTGATTGCAGTCAGAGATAGGGTTAAGGGGTCTGCATCAAAGTATGTACTGGGCCTTTTTTTGGATATTGTTGGGGCATTCAATAACGTTTGCTGGGCTACCACCTTACAATGCTTACGACAAAGGGGATTACCAACGATTCTGCTGGAGACCATTAGAAGTTATTTACAAGATAGAATGGCTGTAATGAGGAATGAGTATGAGGAGGTTGGGAAGGTTATTACTAAGGGTTGCCCGCAAGGCTCAGTTTTGGGTCCATATTTATGGAATATTCTGTTTGATGGATCTTTTCAAGAGGGTAGGGATGAGTTGGCTTACGCGGATAATAAACTGATCCTTATTCATGAGAATTCTAGAGCTGCCCTTGAAAACCAGGGACAAAATGCTATAAATGAAATGGTAAGATGGTGTGCAGATAATAATCTGGAACTATCGGCGACTAAGACTGAAATGATTTTGCTCAAGGGGAGTCTTCACCGAGAGAGGCCCCCAACTATTAGATTAAATGGTATTCCGATAAAGAATCCTGAAACTGCGATGTATCTGGGTATTAGGATGCAAGCTGGTATGTCGGTTACGCATCATGTTAATCATATATCAGAAAAAGCAAGAAAAATAGGGTATCAGCTTATCAGGGAGACTGAGGCTGGATGGGGAATTAACAGAAATACCATTTCTATTATTTATAAAGGGGTTATTTCTCCAATCCTGACCTATGCAGCTGGAGCATGGGCAGATCGAATAAATGTTCGTCATGTAAAGACGCCTCGTGCTGCGCAGAGACCACTTCTGGTGGCTATGACTGGGGCATATAGAACGGTGTCGAATGACGCGCTTTATGCTTTGGCAGGGGCGTTACCGATTGAATTAGCACTAAAGCAGAAGGTCTTGATGACGAGAGCTAGATTAGGTCAAAGGGTACATCATGGTTTGCTGGATATATCGTTGAATAATATTGTGAAGCAGGGAAATAAATGGGATTGTCCTTCTACACGTCCCTCTATGACAACAATGAATAGGCAGCATTTATGTATTGTTGAGGCGCAGAGTAGAACAGATGGTGGGGAAATGCAGGCTTTGTGTTTTGCGAGAAACCATCAATTGGAGGAGCCCCGAGGAGGACGAATGAGGATCATTAATGAGTCAACTCGCGCTCAGGGTTTGGTACAACTCATTGCGAACATCCTTCCTGGTATGTGTAATCGTAACTTTGTGGTAGGACTAAGGGTTTATGATATGGCCGCGTTTGAAGCCATAAGAAAGGCTAAATATCTAATATTGGGTGTTGGTGAAATTTTGGGACTTATTACGCGAGGTATGGTGGTTCTTCTTCCTTTGGATGAACCGGCCTCGGATGTTGTCGATCATGAGATCCTGATACAATTTCCGGACTTTGACTTTTCAACGATTACAGAAGCCCGAGAAAGGGTACAGGAGGCTCTTTGGAGAGATTGGATTGAGGAGTGGGGAAGGTTGCAACATGGAAGGTCGATCAAAGATTACTTTCCAGTTCCAACAGGTGTCTGTTTGGAGTTACAACCAAACACAATTCAATTCATTACCGGACATGGGAAGTTTTTCACATACTTTGTAAGAGTGCAGCGGGCGGTCTCAGAAGAGTGTCCGCATTGCCCGGGTGAAAATGATACACCAGAGCATCAGCTTTGGAGTTGTCCCGCATATGAGGATGAGAGGCGGAAGTTTTGTGACTTGTGCGTGAGTCTGGGGCTTGTTTGGCCACCAGAGCCGAAACAGTGTGTGGCTGTGAACGTCCTTGTGGGTTTTCAACAATTGTGCAGGGCGATTAGTGCGGCTAAATTAAATAATGAAGCACATGATGTGTAATTGACTGATAAACTTAGTCTATTTAAGGCAAATTTGGTGCTTTTTAGTGGGATGCTACTGCCTCCACGTGGCAGGGATGGAAACGGACTTGGAGGGCCTCATCAAGACCTCCATGTCTGGCTAAATGTGGCAAAAAATGAAACTTTTTATGATACCGAATTTGTGGCTCTAGTGTTTAGAGATCGGGTA